>JAJLXC010000003.1:0-1200000 GCA_030571055.1 Yamadazyma sp. yHMH685
CTCCCCCAAAGCCTGAAGGTGTCCCAGAGGCTACTGTGGATACCTTGACTGAGTATGATGCTTTTTTGTTCGGTATTCCAACCAGATACGGTAACTTACCAGCTCAATGGAAAGCTTTCTGGGATTCAACTGGCGGTTTGTGGGCTAGTGGTGCCTTGCATGGTAAGCCTTTTGGTATTTTTGTTTCTACTGGCTCTCTAGGTGGTGGCCAAGAAATTACCATCAGAAACGCTTTATCATCTTTTATCCACCATGGAATGATCTACATTCCTTTGGGTTACGGTGAAGCCTTCCCCTTATTGACCAACGTGAATGAAGTTCACGGTGGGTCACCATGGGGAGCTGGAGTTCTCGCTGGTGGTGATGGATCTAGGAAGCCTAGCAAGCTTGAGTCAGACGTTGCCAAAATCCAAGGTAAGAACTTCTACAATATTGCTGTTAAATTCGACAGACTTGAAGAGACTACAAACAATAAAGTTGAAAAAGAAGAAACTTTTGCAACAAAGGGTGAAGAAGTAAAGGCTGAGGCGACTAAACAGGTTGAAACAAGGGAAGCTCAACAGAAGCCTGCTGTCAAGGAATCTGAATCGACCTGCTCCAAATGTGTAATCATGTAAGAACTTTAATAAGTAATATAGATTGAGTAACGTAGATTTGCAGCGTTGGCAATTGTTGATGGTGAAGAATTAAATAATTCACAAGTGAGGACTGGAAAAGAAAGCAATGCTATCATCCGGAGAGGTGTCGCCATGCATCCTAGATTGCTGATAAATCTGAAAACAGTTACACATTACTTACAAAGATACCATTAATTGGTTAGTAAAGTTCGATTAACTCAGGTTGAATTCCAACATACCATTCAATTCCGGTTAACAGAATATCAAACCCATTTTATCATCGCCAGCTAAACATCCAAAGTAAGGCGTACTAATGATTAATACTGTGATACATAAGCATCACCGTCGGTCCGTCATTTGGCTAATGTAAGTGCTTTGAATAGCCTATAGAAGTCCCGGAGTCTCGAAATACAATATACTCTACGAACCGGAAGCCGAAGTAGCTGCTTTGGGTAAGAATTCTATCGTGTACAGTCTTCAGCTTCTGGTAGAGTGTTGAGAAGGCTTTCTAATTCCGGGATAGCTGAGAAAAATGTCATAGTCTTTAGGGTGGGTGTATGGGGGTCTTCATGGACACATTAGGTTTGAGCTTCAAGGAAGCATTTGTGCCGAGGCACTACGTTGACCGACGATCTGGAATGCATGAGTTGGGATCTCTAAGTGAAGGTCCAATTTGAATTACAATCAACCGTTAGAATTGAACTTGAAAAATATTCAAGCAAACGCGACTTCATAACTAATGAATCGTACGAAGGATCCGTTAGATGGTAATGATTTCAAATGGGAGGAGAGTATGATTGGGTGGGAGACTCCCGAGCCTTTTTATAGCGCTGTTGATAGCGATAGTGATGAGGTTGAAAGTAGCGAGGTTGAGTTCACATTGTTGACTGACACCATGAAGCAGCTACATCAAAAGAGAGAACCACCAAGAGAGTTACAGAGAGTTACACAAAGAGATAGGCGAAGAGAGAAACAAGGAGAGCAGTGCAGAGGTGATAGGAAAACCAATGATAAAAATGATGAGAAACAAGGAGAGCAGTGCAGAGGTGATAGGAAAACCAATGATAAAAATGATGAGAAACATATTGGCAATGATGGAAATAAACACGGTATACGGCATGAGAAATACGATACAAACGAGGGTGATGACCACGTTTACCACCACATTGAAACAATCGAGGTGACAGATTCAACCCCACAACAAAGTTCTATCAAATCACAGACATCCCAGGAAACGGAGGCTTCACAGGACATATTCACTCTACATACTCAAACTGCTCTGACCTCACAGACAACTCTAGCTACCTCTCAAGCCATTCCTCTGACTCAAGCAAGCTATAAGGCCAAACAAAATATTTCAAACAAACAGGCCACATCTCGACACAGAGTACAGAAGACCTCCAAGCTTCTGGACATTCTCAATAAGATTACCCCTAACAATCGCTACAAGATTGGACTCAGCAGGAGTCATAAAATCGAGTCGTTACATCGATTAAAAAGGTGATACACAATATTCCTATGGTATGCCTATGGTGTTGTGATATATTCTTACCATATGACAAGGTGCGTAGACAGCAATGGTGATGATCTTTTCTTGCCCCATCATACGTACCATGTCGGGAGAGTTGTTCATCAAGAAAGCGAGATGTGCTACAAATTCAAAGTTTCTTGTGTCTTGTCACACATAAATGAAATAATAACTCAACGTTCGACTATTATAAGTCCAGCCCGATGTCCCGCCGGAAAACAGATGTTAGATACTCGAAAGACTACTTTCATGGTACTCTTGTGATGAATGGATAATGCAGACCCACATAGCAGTACTTTTATGACAAATTTCTAGGGTGTTTCCCGAAGAGTATTCGCTATAATACATATATTATATTACACTTGTACCCATAAAATCTCTATGATGTCTGCGCTTCATCATCAAGCTTATTATCAAACTTCTCTTGGCCTTCTACCTCATTTTCTGACTCTTTTTCTAGATCATTGCCATCGAGCTGCTGTTCTTTCTCATCACTATTATGGCTTTCCAGTTCAGTTTTCAAGCCATTGTAGAAGTTGGACCACAACTCACTAACGTTGTCAAAATCCTTGCTGACTTGTACAGAATTATGGAGCGATCTGTTCAATGTATTGAGGTTTAATACTATCGAGTTAATGGAACTGCTTATCTCCTGAATTAGTATGTCTCTGTACTTTTCGAAGTCACTCATGGTTGCAGGCGCGTCAAACTAGTTGAATATAAACAAAATCCGAGATGTGAAAAAGGTCGCTCATCATATCAAGAATGAATTGACCAATGATAAAAATACTACTAAGGTCTCCCTTGAAGGTCAACAGGAGGAAACACTTTTTTTTCTGTCAGGATTTCGGGAGACAATAACTGTCTTCGTGTTTCATCATGTATCAAAGGCTTACGTTTGCACTTGATGTGCCATATGAGAGAATAGAGCAAGAGCAAGACTGATGCGCAAGCAGTTTAAGGTTACGATTGGTGGACTTGCGGTAGTAAACAGGTAATGCTGGTAATGTGCCACAAATGTTTTAATGGGTACACCCTTTTTTGTGCTTCTATATGTTGACGTCAGAAATGTGAATTTTGTTACGTGTTGACTTGACTATCCTTTTTTTAACTCTTTAACTTGCAACCTCGTATTTCTTTTCCATATTACCCTTACGTCAATTAAATAGCTAATGTTCCACACCACCAATAGTTCGTAATGTATAACGACCAGCTTAAGGCAAAACGACCAGCTTAAGGCAAAACGACAGTTTCTACATATTCAGAAAGATCCACACCTGAGTGCACGCAATTCACAATCTAGTAAATTGAAATTTTCTTTGTACCTGCAACCCTTCACACGCGTCTCTTCGTCCCCCGTCCTAATTCCACAATATTGTGGAACAAACTAATCTGAAAAATTTGCTAATGGTACAAATATATTACAAATTATTTACTTAAACAAAAACTGACAGAAGCAGGACACTTCTTCTCAAATTTTTTGTTACATCTTTTACGGTAGTCTTTCTTTTCGTCAAACTTCGCAAAGTTGTTTGTGTGTGGAGCAAAGTAGCATTCACCACTGGAGCTGGAAGACGAGCTAGAAGCGCTAGAAACAGACTTCTTTTTACTTAACTTAATAATGGACATAATAATGAGTGACGGTTGTTATTCTCAAAAGATTTTGCTTGTAAAACTTTTAAATATCAAATGTAAGTGTGATTTTACAACAATCAACACATAGTGGATTTTCCTATTATACAAAAAATCCAACAACAAACAAAAAACTTTGATAAAACAAGGGAAGTTGACGAGTTCAAAGATGTACCCACTAAGCTACTTCTAAAAGATGCAGCCTTCTTTTGATACAAAAAAAGCCCTCACGATACAAGATCTGAGTAGATTCTTTGCAATGGACGTGTATATATATGAATATATATACACCGTTTATAAAACTTTGGATAAAGTTGAATAAATGGATGTTACAAAGTCTGAAACTTTTAAACGGGGGTTGAGGAATCTGTAACCTTTTCAAAAAAATGAATTAAAGAACTGTATTTTTTATCTCACGAATATTGAGGATATTTATATTTGAAAACTTTTTCGGTCTGCGCGAATAAGTCACATTGAGTGTCTGGCTCGAGCATTCATTGTTGGGGAAAAAAAAATGCAATTATAAATCCCTCAGCAGTAAAATTCAGAATGGTAACTACACTCAATTCAAATAAAGATACTCTTCTGGCAGGTGTATGAGATGATAAAAGAGTAGGGAACCCTCCAGTCCTGGAATAGAAAGGGCAAGATACTGGTGACAAACAATCAGCTCTAAAAGCTCGTAGCTCGCTGCACTTTGTCATATATGGGTACATCTGGCCTTCAAGACCTACCTGCTGTTACGGTAAATTTGAGTCCGATGGTGGGACACGCAACACTATACCCTCAAATAACGACCTCAAACAGGAAACTCTCACTCATTACATCATGGAGCTAGCAGTGTATGAGAATTGTCGTGCATAATAATGTCGCAAGTTTCAGATGGTCAGATTATGTTTAGGTATCCAAACAATGTACAATAAGCCCCTACCCCTGGTCTATCAGGCAACTAGAGCAATGTGAACATAGCCAATAGACAAGCATAGTCCTTAGCCTCATAATAGCACACATATGCTGTTAAACAGTTAATGTCTTAGTTTCGCCCCTGTGTACCCTTAATTGCTTCTCTCGGTTACTTTCAGCTGTAGCCGCGCGGCCTAATGCTAAATAACACCGGTGTGAGAAAAGGATCTGCGACATTGTTGCTACAGATTAAGAACCAGGGTCAAGTCGTGCGCACTACGTATGGGGTTCGATAGGTGCAGTACGATGACTGTACTGTATGATGAACATGACAGGCCGTCGCATTCAAAACGGTGCTAATTTCATCACTCACCTCTGAAATTACTTTTGATTGATTCTTTTCATTGTAGACTACAAAGCTTCAGGAGACGGTCATGAAAACGTGCAAACCTTGCTTTCCTAATAAATTTCTATCCCAAAATCTAGGAGCTTTTAGCAAATCTTTGCCTCAACTCATACTATTGGGTAAGAAATATGGCGCAATTTACAGATGAAATGTATCATCGTTGTACAGAGAGTCATTTATTAAGAATATGGGTGATTGAATTACCACAAACATGTCTTACGTCGTGAACTGGACGCTATCAATCAAATGACATCAAATTATTAGTTATCAAACACTTCCTTTATTGCATACCTAACATCAGCTCCTCGAACTCTTCCTCGCTATAACACTTATCTTGCATACTAAGGTTCAATTCTCAAATTTCCCAAAATAATTGTTTCACTGTACTAACTTTCTTGCTCAAGTTCTAAAAATGTATGATAAATCCATAAATTTCCACTATCTACTATTGTTCAATCCTCACCCTAGCGTAATGTTGACCTGCATACAGCCACTGAATAAAATAAAGAAGGAAGAAGGAACTTGAACACCCACACCTACACATCCTTGAAGCCACGCTTCCATTTATAGAATCGATGTCACATTACTGTGCCTAAGAATATGAACTTTGGATATTTTCTTTTGAAGCTGGCGTTGAGATGTTCCTTAACTTCTCCCAGATGGGCTTTGATTTTAAATTAAGGCCGCAAATTTCACAACCACCAAGAGAAACTCCACTCCCATTATTCATTCCACATCAACATAGAGCATATAACAGCAATATTATCTTCATTCAACCGCCACCTAATTCTTACATTATTTAGCATTATGTGCACAGAATAGTTGGTCGTCTATAGCTGGATATGATTAGCACAAGCTTAGTGTCACAAAAAGCCAATACATTTACTCAGAGTTATCTTTCGTTCGATCTGTTCAGTTTATGCCCTAGACAGAAGTAACATTTTGTGAGCAGATCACCACACTAGATGCTTTACAGTATAAGTACCATTTCCCACAATTCAAAACCTTAATGTATTTTACAATAATTTACAAACCCATAGGCCTATGCTAATGCTAATGCTATTATCCCATCACCCTCTCAATCACTTATAAATTCATCATGCTCATACGAAAATCCTCTAAATTCTAATTCCCCAGTCCAAATGTCCATGTACTTGCTTTTTCGCTCCTCCATCAATTCAATCAACTCGTTTTCGGTTTTATCAAATTCGATTCCACTCACACGCTCAAATATCAACTTGAACAGTTCTATCAAGTTGAATAAGCCCTTTAAATATCCATAATCCTTGCTTTTGTTCAACTGTAAATTCTCAAATTCATTTCTCAGTGTAATGAAGCTCTTACTGAAATCGATCAACTTGATAACCACATCAAAGTCGTTGAGATTGTCATAAACAATCAATATTGACGACCCATAGAATCTGAAGTATTCAAGCTTCACAACCAAATTGTTAATATGATTCAACCGTTGTATGATTTTAAGACACTTCACTAATAAGTGGTACCGGAACTTATTGTTCAAAAAGCGAACCAAGTTATTCAAAAACTCCTTAGAATTCAATTGACGCCCGTAGTATTTATCGTATAATTCAAATTTACCCTTTCTGTTGATTGTCTGCAAGCCACATAATCGGGTCCCCAAGCTGAGCGAGGTCAGATTTTTACACTTCAATTTCTGGCTCTTGATTTTATCACAGCTCGAATTGACGCCATACTGCCGGGTACCCATTTTCAAATCGGCTACAAACGGCTCTGTGAGCTTATTTGTCAAATCCTCCAAAACTATGTAGCTTTTTACCTGACCATTGAGCAGTAGGTTGACTGTTCCTTCGCAGCGTGGTAGGTATTGATTTAGTTCGGGATATTGGTTCCTAATGGTGTCGTAGACCACATTTTCACCTTTGAGCTCCTTGATAACATACTGTCTATATTTGTAGATGATGCTGTGGCCACCGATTTTATTGAATTTAGTGAGATTGAGGGCCTTTACGTGGGAGAAGACTGGTGAATTCGATTGAATGATTTCAGCAGTGATAGTTACTCCTGTAGAAGTGTTCTTGGCAATTGCTCTATTTTCAGTTATAGAAGTATCTCCAGCCGTATTTATACTTCCTGTGGAATCCCCCACATTCGAGGAATTGGCTCTCTCGTGGTGCCTCATGTAGTTAAAATTTATTTTGATGCGTGTTTCATATTTTTCGATGAGCTAAAACGTGTAGAGCCAATTAATGGAGTTATTTTTGTTTATTTTAAGCTTTGCACTCTGGGCTAACATTTCGAGCGGTTTAAGATCACAATCACATACATCTCAAGCCGATGATGTGGATTTTGTCTGGAACGAACCTGAGCCTGCGATCAATGCCGACAGTATTGATACTGTTAATTTCAATAATATCCGTGTCAATCAATATGCCCAATTCAGTCCTAAAGCGGTGTTCCTAGTTCTATGTCGCAACTTTGAGCTCTATGATCTCCTAGAAACCCTTCAATCTGTTCAAGACAGGTTTAATTCGAAGTATAATTATGATTACGTTTTTCTTAATGACGAACCATTTACCGACATTTTTATTGCAACCATTCGCAACCATTTGTCATTTTCGAGGGTGTCATTCGGTAAAATTCCCGATAACCACTGGTCGTACCCAGAATGGGTTGATCGAGCTCAAGCAGCTCACACTAGAAACAGAATGGAAGAAAGTGGTATAATTTATGGGGGTTCAGAGTCCTATAGACACATGTGTAGGTTTTACTCTGGTTTTTTCTATCAACATCCCTTACTTCAGGAATATGACTACTTTTGGCGTATAGAGCCAGGTATAAAGCTTCTTTGCGATATAAACTACGACATCTTCGAGTACATGCATAGACGGAAAAAGAAATATGCATTTACCTTAACGATGTTTGAGTATAAAGAGACAATTCCGTCGCTCTGGAATCATGTGAAGAAGTATGCCAAAAAGTACCCTATCAATGGGGAATTACTTCGTCTAACTCAAAACGATGATGAGGAACAGTCTTATAATCTCTGTCATTTCTGGTCGAATTTTGAAATCGCCAGTTTTGATGTGTTTAGAAACAGCAATTATTCTAACTTCTTCAATTTTTTAGACTCTACAGGTGGATTCTTCTACGAAAGATGGGGGGATGCCCCTGTGCATACTTTGTATGCTAGTTTGCATTTACAAAAGTCGGATCTTTTATACCTCAAAGACGTTGGTTACTACCATGCTCCATACCTTCAATGTCCAAGGGAGGAGAGTGTACGATTTAGAAACAAGTGTGTGTGTGATCCTGAGCTTGATTTTTCCAATAGTTTTCAAAGTTGTACAAGTTATTTTGTGGACATTATTAATGGTGATGTGTGACGATATATGATGATACAGTATTATTATAATGAATTCATACCGTTAAACAATAAAGTAATCTTGGACCAAGTCAATTTAGTTCCATAACGAACAATCCAAGGATTATATATAAGATAGAGATTATACAGAAGCTTTCACTTTAATTTGTTTAATGCGTACTCGATTTTAACCCATTACGTTCATTCATACTAATAATATGGTCCTAGGAATACTGAGAAACTAATGTATCAACGTCGTCCAATCCCTCCAAGTCATCTTGTTGAGATACCCTTTTCAATACCTCTCTTTTACTACTTTCCTGAATATATCCGTCCAATAACAACTCATCCAAGACATGATACGCTTTGCTGAACCCAAAAATAATATCCAATTCACAAACATTTCCATACATTTTGTCCATCTGCTCGACAAAACGGTGAACTATTTCCAAGCTGATTAACTCATTATCATGACTGTCAACACCCACAATGAAAAACAACGAAGCGTATCTTCTGTATATGATTTTAATATCTTTATATTCCAAAATGTTGCACATTTTGGCCCGGCGAGTCAATATTAAAGTGGTAAGTTCTTTCATCACTCTGGTCTTTTCTTTCTGGCTGATAGTCTCATACCATTTAGTTAACCGTACCTTTCCTTGTCGAGACAACAAGAACATGAATTTAATAGCCATGTTATGGATTTAAATGGATTTTCAGTTGTTTGAATCAAGAACGTCGCGACGATAGTATCGCAGAACTGCAAGATACGCAGAGAAGCAGAGAAATATTACCTAGTTTAGTACGTCTATATTTGAATACATAACTGATATTTTGTGGAGCATACCAGATTACAAGCCTGTAGAATTTCACAATTAGAAGGCATCCTTGGTCAATTTGGTGGTGTCCTTTAAAAATTTTAACTGATCGGAGACCTCAGCGCACAACTCTTCGATATCAATTTCTTTGAAAATACTGACCTTAACCCTTTGCTCGCATAGAAAGTGGAACATATTTTGCCATTGGAGTAGTTCGAAGTCAAAATGAATTTCCTTCTTCACTCCATTTCCATACAATCTTATTCTGTTTTCCTCGTCAAATATCTTTCCTTGCATCTTCAAGTCCCAAGGATTAAGTTTTGGAAAATTAGAATGAATGAATAACAAATCTGGTTCGATATTTTCGTAGTCATTCACAGGATTGTACTGGCCCATACCGGTCCCTACAAAGTTTTTATCTGAGTCAAAGTATCCCATGGCTCTTAAGAACTTTTTAACCTGATAGAAAGGTTTTCCCACAGCCACACAAGCTGCCAAAAATGTCTCCTTATCCCCTTCCCCATCGCTTCCCTGAGAAAACAATGGATAATAATGCGTAGGGCCATACAAGTTGTAGTATAGCGCAAGTATCAACACATCAAGATGAGTTTTTTGATTTATCATGAGCTGTCCCGATTCGCTTGTAGGGTCCGGAATGGCACCTTTGTATTGGTGAAAGGGAATCTCATGCTGACTGTGTTTAGAATAGTCGTAGTCTTCGTAATCATTGATTAATTCATTGTATCTTTGTTGATACAGAGTCTTGTCGATGTCTATGTCGGCAATTTCGTAGTAGAAAGGAGAAGTGGCCCTTTTCCAGAAATCAGGCCAAACAATTAATCCATGGTCTTCGAATGGGTTCGTACGGAATAATAAATCTGGATTTCTGGTGGGTGTGTTATCACTATCCAAGAACAATATTCTTTCAAAGCTGGATAGCAACAAAGCCAACACCTTGTATTGATACCCTTTAAATTCGAATTTCTTGAAAACGTTTTCTTCGACTCCATTTTGCTTCAAAGCGTGTGGAAGTAAGATACATTTGGCGTTGTATTCTGGGAACACCTTGAAACACAAATTGGCTTCGAACTCGTTCAAAGTAGGGATTAGTATTTCAATCGGCAGTTCACTACCCAAGTCTCTGATAGATTTCACGGACAAGAGAGTCAAGAAATTGAACTTACCCCCTCCCACAAACACTATCCCATCCCCCTTATACATGTTTTTAGGAACCTCTGCAGGTTGAGGTAAGGTCTTTATGACATTCGAATGTGAAGACTTCATGGCGTTGAATTCATTTTTACTTAACTGCAAGAAACTTGATAAGTATTCTTCATTGAAAACAATCTTGTTACTCTCGCTATCGTCATCCTTGGAATTATATCTAGCGTGATAGATTCTCTCATCACTCTTATAATTATCCAACCTTGTTACTCCTGGCCTATATTTGTAGATGTTCAGGAATATTCTACTTAAAAAGTCAAACTTTTCAGGCTCAATAGGTTCAATTAATCCTTCAATTAATTGGTACTTTTCTTCCTCAGTCAAGGAATCAAAGTTATTGATACTGGAATCTATGTCACTTTTTCTGGCAGCATCTGTTTCCAGGAACGGTTTTGTTTTGGTGCCAAAGAACTTCGAAAGTTTGGACTTTTCGTTTATCAAAGCACTTTCAATTTCAATCTCGAATTCGTTGATATTAAGCGTACGCCCTATGAGCGTGGTTGTGCCGATAATGAAAATGGCTAAACACAAGTAAAGCTGTAATCTTCTTTTCCTCAACGAAAACATGGGGGGCCGTGTGGTGGGTGTACGGAGGTATAAGGGTAATCTTTCTCTTTACAGTAAAGATTTTGGATAATACGATGTGGATAATATTGATAAAATATAGATACGCCTTGCCATAAGTAATTTCGCGTTTGCAGAATAGAGCGACTTTTATCGCAAAAAAATTAAGCTCATCTCCATCTCATCTCATTGATTTCATTATAATGTCAGACGACGAACTTGATATCACCAAATCGTTGGCTCTCAGCTTGGAGAGCTCAGATGAAAGTGAGAACGAATCTGATTCAATTTCAAAGAGGAGGCTGTTGAAAAAGAGAAAAATCGCCCCTACTGAAAGTTTCCCTACCTTAGAACTTTCCGATGATGAAGATGGTGATGACAATGCTAGAAAAAATGATGCCATTTCTTCATACTTTACTAGTAACAATCTCACAGCTAAGAAAGCCAAGAGCGGAACTTTTCAGTCCTTTGGATTTTCAAAGTTTCTATTAAGAAATATTATGAAGAAAGGGTTTAAGCAGCCTACTCCAATCCAAAGAAAAGCCATTCCCTTGATCATGGACAGTAGGGATGTTGTTGGTATGGCCAGGACTGGGTCAGGTAAAACTGCTGCATTTACTTTGCCTATGGTGGAAAAATTAAAGGCTCATTCCGCAAAGGCTGGCACAAGGGCCATCATTTTGTCCCCATCCAGAGAATTGGCATTACAGACCTATAAACAAGTAAAAGAATTCAGCTATAAAAGCGATTTAAGGATTACGTTACTTGTAGGTGGTGACTCGTTGGATGACCAGTTTAATGCGATGATGACCAATCCAGATATCATTATTGCTACTCCTGGTAGATTTTTGCATTTGAAGATGGAAATGGATTTGAACTTGAAGGCCGTAGAATACATTGTTTTCGATGAAGCTGATAGATTATTCGAGTTAGGCTTTGCTGAACAGTTGAACGAATTGATCGCCAGTTTGCCGACCTCAAGGCAAACATTATTATTCTCTGCTACCTTGCCAAAGTCGTTAGTAGAATTTGCTAAAGCAGGCTTGTCTAACCCTACTTTGGTGAGATTAGATTCCGAGGCTAAGGTTTCTGATGAATTGGAAATGGCCTTCATCACTACTAAAAGGAATGAAAGAGAAGCCAATTTGTTGTATTTGTTACAGGATGTTATTAAAATACCTCTTCCTTCCCAAGAGGAGATCAAAAAAATTAAGCAGATGAATGTGAGAGATCTTGATTCAGATGAAGAGGAAGCAGATGACGATAAACAAGGGAAGAAGAGAAAGAAATTCAAGAAAGAAAGATTGCCTGCTGCTAATTTGTTGCCCTCAAAATTCTCCACAATTGTCTTCGTTCCTACCAGACACCATGTGGAATACATCACGAACTTGTTGAGATCATATGGATACCTAGTTTCGTATATCTATGGTACATTAGATCAGACGGCCAGAAAACAGCAGTTGTACCAATTCAGAATCGGGTTGACTACTATCATGGTGGTGACTGATGTTGCTGCTCGTGGTATTGATATTCCAATTTTGGCCAATGTTATTAACTTTACGTTACCGTCGTCTTCTAAGATATTTATTCATAGAGTTGGTAGAACCGCAAGAGCTGGTAACAAAGGTTGGGCTTACTCCATTGTCAATGAAAAGGAATTACCTTACTTGCTAGACTTGGAAATCTTTTTGGGAAAGAAAATTTTGACCACTTCTGTGCATGAATCCAAATGTAACTTATTAAAAGAAAGGTTAGGTGACGAGTATGAAGCACCAAAAGTCTCATACACTGATAGGTTGGTTCTCGGGTCATCTCCTAGAGGGGATTTGGAGAACTGTGAAGAAGTCTATGAAAACCTCCTCAAAAACAATTATGACTTGCAGTTGATCAAGGATGTCTCTTTGAAGGGAGAAAAATTGTTCCACAGAACAAGGCAACCTGCATCCACTGAATCAGTGAAGAGATCTAAAAACTTAGTAGAACACCAGTTATGGGATGAACAGCATCTCCTTTTTGGACCAAACATGGAGAAGGCAAAACAAGACTTTTTGGATAAATTGACCAACAGATACAGCAAAGAAACGGTGTTCGAATTTAACACGAGAGAAAAGGAAAAGGCTGAGAACAGTATGGCAGAGTTTATGTATAAAAGAAGAAAACAACTTGCCCCAATCCAAAGGAAAGCTAAAGAACGCAGAGAGTTGATAGAAAAGGAAAAGATCGCGGGCTTGAGCCATAACATTGAAGATGAAATTCTTAATAAGAAAGACGAGAATAAGGATGAGGATGTTAACGAAGATGATTTGAAATTCTTCCAAGATGGTGACGAACTTTTGGAACAAAAGTTCAAGCCCAAGAAGAGCTTCAAGGACTCACAATTTTACATGAGCCATTATGCTCCTGTATCGGATATTCAAGACAAACAATTAGCTTTGAATTCGAGTTTCGCTAATAGCGCCTCTAGTGCGGCGTTTGACTTGCATACGGATGATAAGGTTCAAGTAAACAAGCAAATCTACACATGGGACAGGAAAAAAGGAAAGTATATCAATTCCAGATCCACTGACTCAAAATACATCATCAGTGAGAGTGGACAGAAAATTCCTGCCACGTTCAAATCCGGTAGGTTCGAAGAGTGGAAGAAACAGAATCCCGTTCGTAATACGGACGATTCTATGACCAACTTGGGTAACAAAAAGATGAAACATAAACAAAATAAAGCACCAAGATTACCTGATAAGTTCAGAGATGATTACCACAAGCAGGTCAAGAAGGTCGAGAAGGCTCTTGAAAGCGGTAAGAGCATTAAAGGTTACAATAAGGCTGGAGCGCAGAATGAAATTAGAAGTACCGAACAAATTAGAAAAGATAGAAACTTGAAAGAGAAGAGGAAGGCTAAGAATTCCAGACCTTCCAAGAGACGCTGAGCTGTGTATGCGTATAAGATATCATTTCAGAAAAGAGAAGATGAAAACTATTTGAGGACGAAGTGTGTAAACAATATAAACAACCTAACTATTTGAATAAGTGACCAGTCAATTTCTTCCTCTGCCCCTGCTGTATGGATGGTAACCTCTGCTTCTGTTGTATCCACCTCTACCTCTAGCACCACCTCTTTGGTTCCCTCTTCTTGGGCCTCTTGGAGGACCGTAATCCCCCCTTCCATTATGATCTCTTCTTCCATTACCATAATCTCTTCTGAATTCGGTTTGAGGTCTTTCAGCAGTGTCCTCTTTGTTTTCCTCACCTTGCTGTTGAGGGTTCAAAGGTTGTCCTGGTTGTTCACCAACACCTTCAGCGACTTCAGCACCTCCTTGTTGTTGTTGGTACATATACCACTGTTGCATTCTTTGCCAGTAATCGACCATTTCTGGTGTCATACTTGGTGTTTGTCCATATTGGTTGTAGGTTTGTCCATATTGACCATAAGGATTATACAATTGCTGTTGTTGCTGCATTTGCATCTGCTGGTTTTGTTGATGTTGACCTCTGGGCTCTGCTCTTTTAACTTCCATGGACTTGCCCTTAAAGCTGACATATTTGTTCACACAGACTCTGTCGACAGCTTCAGGAGAGTCGTAAGTAATGAAACCAAAGCCTCTAGATCTACCAGTATCTTTATCAATCATCAACTGAGCATCGATAATGTGACCATATTGAGAGAAGAAAGTATTAAATTCTTGTTCAGTTACCAAAGGGTCGATACCACCTACAAAAATCTTACCAACCTTATCTTGTTCTTCCTTGGCAATGGCTCTTTTTGGGTCAATTAACTTGCCATCCAAAACGTGATCGGTCTTGACAACCTCGTCTACAGACCTGGGGTCTTTGAAGGTTAAGAAACCAAATCCTCTAGATCTACCACTGGCAGAGTCTCTCATGATGGTATAGTCCAGGACCTCACCAAACTTGGAGAAATACTCCACCAACCCTTGTTCAGTGGTATCCCAGTTGAGACCACCAATAAACATTTTTCCACTGTCCCTGCCCATGCTTGAAGGGGCCATTTGCATTGGTTGAGGTGGTGGAGGTGCCATTGACCCAAATTGTTGTTGCAACTGGGCAAAATCGGGCATTCCGGGAGGTACACTTGCTGTTGGAGCACCTGGAGCGGGTGGTGGTGGGGCAGAGACACCGCCAGGCGCACTTGGAGCACCTGGTGGACCAGGAATAGGGAGCGCTCCGGAAGTAGATACAGGTGCTGGAGCAGACGTAGCAGAAGTGGACACGGACGCGGATGCCGTTTCATTCGAAGAAGCAGAAGAAATAGATGCTGGTGGGCCAGATCCGGGTGCTCCCGCAGCAGTAGTAGCGTTAGCCGGAGTTGAAGATGGGGGCGCAGAGTCAGCCTTTGCATCTTCAGTCTCTTCCTTCTTTTCCTCCTTCACTTCTTCTTTTCCATCGTTCTCATCCTCACCGTAGATATCCTCGAAAAGGGCCTCGTCGTCGTCAATGGAAGACATTCCTATAGATAGAATTTAAAAATTTACCAGCTATTTCTAGTTTCCTAACAGTTTATTAGTTTATGGAATATGTACGAGCTACCTACTTAGAATATAAAGTTCGGTATGGTACGATATTGAGTGTCTCTGGATGCTGCGTATAATCACCAACAATTAATGGACGAAGATGATGAACACAATATACAATATATGGCTATGGTTGTCCAGTAAAATAGGAAGTTAATCGACGAGTGCGATGGGGAGTGAGAAATTGTCGTGCGCGGGTCAACATCTTGTGATAAAATGGTTGTGGAACTAAAGTAACACAATGAACGATAGAAGGGGAGGCAATATCTAGTGCTTGATATTCTCCTGAACTTTTACCAGTAGTCTAAGTTGATTCTCTGATGTAATATTCAGCTCATCTCTTTCTCATCGCATCTTCGCAAAACGATTTTTCATCAGCATGAGGTACTACTTGATATATTTTGCACAAGCACATCCCAACTTCAGAAAAGCAGAGTTGGAATCGCTTGCAGGGCTATATAATGTGGATATAGATCTCCGGCATCATGATGAGTCGAACCCATTCCTTATTGTCAAGCTAGAAACTGATCAACAGGCGAGGCAAATTCTTGAGAGATCCATTCTCAGCAGAGGTATCTACGAATTATGGGGTTCTGGAAACACTTTGGAAGAACTCCATCAGAGCGTCAACAAATATTCTGGCCATAAATTCGAGGACTACAAGGAGTGTTCATTCAAGTTCGATTTCGTCGGGTATATGGGTAGAAGATCCAATAAAGAAAGAATTGCAATGATAGAATCTTTCAAGTTTTTGGCTTTCGAAGGTCCTGTACGGATGGAAAATCCAGATGAAGTTTTTGCAGTTCTCGAGGAGTACGAAGTCAATGGCCAAGATAAAGCCACTGCTCCCAAAAATATGTGGTTCGGAAGGCAAGTTCAATTGAGTGCTCGAGCTGAAAACATCTTGGACAAGTACGACTTGAGAAGTCGTACGTATATAGGTACAACGTCCTTCGATGCTGAGTTAGCATTGGTATCCTGTAACATAGCTCAGGTCAATGAGAAGAAGATAGTCTACGATCCTTTCACTGGCACTGGATCGTTTCTTGTTGCGGCTGCAAATTTCGGAGGACTCTCTATTGGGTCAGACATCGATGTGAGAATCTTGAAGGGGAAGGGCAATGACTGCAATATAGATCTGAACTTCAAACAGTACGGTACTCGCACCAACTACCTAGACATTCTTACTATGGATTTCACCAACAACGCATTCCGCTCCAACTTTCCTATAGATACTATTGTTTGCGATCCACCTTATGGAGTGAGAGAGGGCTTGAAGGTTTGTGGAGCCAAAAACGAAGAAAAGGCTTCTGGGAGGGAGAACGTGATCATTGATGGAGAAAAGGCACATTTGCGTCGTGACTTCATTGCACCCAAAAAGCCGTATGAATTGTCCAATTTATTGGATGATTTGCTCAATTTTGCAGCCGAGAGGTTACCCATTGGAGGAAGACTAGCTTTCTGGATGCCTACGGCCAACGACGAGTTTGAAATAAACCAGATCCCTCAAAATGAAAAACTTGAGTTGTTGTATAATTTGGAGCAAGAGTTTAATAAGTGGTCTCGGAGACTTTTGGTGTATGTTAAGCGAGATGAAAGCTATGCTGGGGTGACTAGTAATGGATTGAAGGAAAACAATATTAAGAATTTCAGAGAGAGATATTTCCGTGGATTCAGTGCAAAGAGTAAATAGTACTTTGCCTACTGTTGAGCAAGTAGATGCAACGTATTCCGTGATTCAATAAGTACACAGTAACTTACAAGCTTTAGAGGTCAAATTTCATCAGGTAATCTTCTGGTAATTCAACTGTTGCTGTTCATACGAAATCTGCGTTTCAAAATGTTGTGGAAGACATTCGATTAAATGCTGCGTAAAGAACGGAAACTTCCACTAGTTACTACGTTAGATATGCCATTTTGTTGTGTGAAAGCAGGGCAAGAATGTATCACACGAAACCAGACACTTTTATCGAATTCATCAAGTAGTATGTCAAACTCTGTGTGGATACCAACAAATAGTCAATTATACAATTTACATAGATAAAAACTATAGAACGAAGAAAAATATGTCGCGACTAAAGTTTTCAAGCATGGATATACTAAAGTACGTACTACAGTTATTCTTACTTGTGATATGGGCTATAAACCAGATATATGATACTAACACCTCAGGATAGATAAAACGAACCCTCGTGGAATTCCCGAAGCCCCTTTCATTGACAAAGTCGAGAATTTCGTCAAGGACGTAGAAACAGACTTTGACAATGTCATGAAGGCTTTTCAAGACAGGTTGCAACAGTACAAGTACATGGAACTTTCCAAGAGAAACCAATTGAATGAACTCAACGTGAAAATACCAGATATCGAAAAAAATTTGGAAATCATAAATTACATCAAGCAAAAAAAGGCTGCAGATGTAGAAGATGAAGAGGACAACGAAAAGGTCATAGAGACAAACTATGAACTAAACGATACTTTATATACGAAGGCCACTATCGACACCGAAAAACTCGACTCGGTGTATTTGTGGCTCGGAGCAGAGGTCATGTTGGAGTACCCTTTGGACGAGGCCGTGGAGTTGTTGAAAGAGAGATTGAAAAACAATAAACAACTGGTGAAAATCGCTAAAGAGGATTTGGTTTTTTTGAAGGAAAACATTACCACCATGGAAGTCAATACTGCCAGGTTGTATAATTGGGACGTAGAAAGGAGAAGAAATGCCCGTGTTGAGGAAGGAACCAAGAATCTTAAGATCAGTACGTAGATAAATATACAGACTCCGTATCTACTTAGATATCATCCTACTCGCTACTATACATTTCCTTAACGTTGTCAGTATATATGTTTATCCCCTTACACCCGGCCCCCACATACTTGTTCCCAAGGCGTTCCGTGGTTAATCTCATCTCGCAGGACCAGAAACCCGACCTTCCTAATCCGGTACTCGACCCTCATTTTTGTCAAATCAACTAGCGGGTTCACCCACCCCTATCACTTTCTTCTTCTTTCCCCTTTACCACATTTCCAAGTATACCTCCGACTTACTATGTCGGCTTATAGACCCTTTCCATGGTGGCGCCTTATTATCTACGACCTTCTTCTCTGGATTCTCAATGTCACTTTCGACTGCTTTTTCAGAGAAATCAGATCCAGAGGTGCTTTTAAGATCCCTAGGACTGGACCAGTTATCTTTGTGGGAGCTCCGCATGCCAATCAATTTGTAGATCCTATTATTTTGATGAACCAGGTTAAGAAAACAAGTGGGAGAAGAATCAGTTTCCTTATTGCAGCTAAATCCTACCGGCTCAAATTGATCGGGATGATGTCTAAATGTCAGCTTTCTATACCAGTTGAGAGACCACAAGATAGCTTGATAGCAGGTACGGGCCAGATTTATGTCGATTTTGAAAAAGACGCCTGTTTTGTCAGGGGTCAAAATACATTTTTCACCCAGTACTTGGGAAAAAAGTTTCTTCTTGCATTGCCTAAATCTCTTGGGGCTTCAGAAATTGAAGAGATCATTGATGATGAACTGTTGATCATCAGAAAACCTTTCAAAGATACCGAAAAAATAGTGTCTTTATTGAAAGAGGGTACCGCTTTCAAGTATGCCAAAAAGATTGACCAGAATGAAGTTTACGAACAGGTCTTCAACCATTTGGCCCAAAACAACTGTATTGGTATCTTTCCAGAGGGCGGATCTCATGATAGGACAGATTTGTTACCAATCAAGGCTGGTGTGGCAATTATGGCTTTAGGTGCCATGGCAAATTTCCCCCACTGCAACGTGAAGATTGTCCCTTGTGGGATGAACTATTTCAATGCCCACAAGTTCAGAAGCAGAGCAGTGATTGAATATGGAAATCCCATTGAAATCACGAAGGAATTGGCCGAAAAGTACAATAACCCAGAAACGAACAAAGAAGCAGTTAAAGAGTTATTGGATGTGATTACCAACGGTTTAAGGGCCGTTACTGTGACTTGCGACTCATTCGAAACTTTAATGGTTGTTCAGGTTGCAAGAAGGTTATATGCAAACCATTTTGCTGCTCGTTTACCTTTACCCTTAGTCATTGAAATGAATCGAAGATTGGTTCATGGCTATAAGACCTTTGAAAATGAGCCCAAAATCCAAGCGTTAAAGTTGAAGATTTTAGAATATAATAAGAGATTAGACCAGATTAATCTACCCGACCATGTTCTCGAAACCTTCAACGAGAAAAATAAACTTAGAAGCTTAGGAATCTTCGTCTATAGATCCTTCAAGCTATTTTCTCTTTTCATTTTAGCTTTACCAGGGGCTGTGTTATTTCTGCCGGTCTTTTTGATTGCAAAGATTATATCCAACAAGAAAAAGAAATCTGCTTTGGCAAACTCCGTTGTGAAGATTAAGGGTAACGATGTCGTGGCTACATGGAAAATATTGGTGAGTTTGGTTATTGCACCTATTTTCTATAGTTTCTACGCTACTGTTGGTAGTTTCCTTTTAAGAAACCACTTCGAAACCAAGATGGGGCTTTTGAAGATTTGGATTGTGTTGTATTGTGTCAACGTATTAATAACATATTCTGCATTGTTAACTGGAGAACAAGGCTTAGACATTTTTAAGAGTTTAAGACTCTTATATCTTTCCATCATTGACGGGTCTGCAATTACCGAATTGAAGGCTTTCAGAAGTGAATTAACTGATGAGATCACTGAAATTGTGGACGAGTTTGGCTGGAAGTTGTTCCCTCAAGACTTCAATTTATTGGAATTAAACGACGAAGAAGAGGACAAAATAACAAGAAAGTTGAAGAACCACCGAAAACTCAAAAAAGAAGGCTCTGTTTCTGTTTCAAATTCGTCTACTTCGTTAAGCTCTCAATTCTCATCCTCATCTTCTATCTCTGATGGTGTTTCCTTGTTAAACTCGGATAATTCTTTGACTAACATCCCAATGTTTAGCGACTATCAATTACACGAAAACAAAGATTCTGTGATGACCCCGAGAGTCGATTCTGATGACTATGCTATTTCCAGGGCTTCAAGTCAATTAGAATTGAACTTCGGACATAAAAGAAACCATTCAGATATGCATCAGAAGTTGACTGACAAGATCAAAATGAAAATGAGAGAGAAGTGGGATGAAAAAGAAAAGCTTGATTGAGTAAAATATTGTTCACTTCTTTAATATACACTATTTATGACTGGATGTTTGCTTGTTTGGAGTAGAACTCGATGACTTGTTCAGAAGTAGTAGCGTCTTCGACCCCTTTATCTTCTCTGATCCTCAAAAACCTGGGAAATCTCAAGGAAACACCTTTAGTGAACTCCAGGTGTCCCGCTTTGTATATCGGACTCAAAGATAAATCTGCAGTCAAAACTTCGAAAAGCATGGTTGGCTCGAACCATACATCTGGAATGGCACTTGAGTCATACACAAAAGAACTTTTTGCCTTAGTGATTTCCGTAGGTTTCAACTTATCATAAAGGTTGGATAAATCTTCGTCAGAAAAACCAGTACCAATTTTACAAGTGGTCTCAAATTCCCCAGTATCATCATTATAACTGGCCAACAAAAACCCGCCATATGCGCCGGTTCTTTTACCTCTACCGTTATAAGCGCCAATGACCACCAAATCTAAAGAATCACCCACTCCTGCCAAATAGTCTTTCTTCAACTTTAGCCAATTTCTAGATCTCTTGGATGGTTCATAGTATGATTCCTTAGTGTTCAACATTTTAACCATCAATCCTTCACAACTGTCTTTCACGGATTGGTCCAAGAACAATTGTAGCTCGTCCAAGTTAGTCGAGTTCTTGAACGTGGCAAAAGTGAATTTTCCATCAATGGGCTTCAAATTTTCAAACATGATTTTTCTTCTTTCTGTCAAAGTCCTGTTTACCATTGATTCACCATTAAAGTATAGCATGTCAAAAGCAAATAAACAGATGTGTACTTTGATATCCTTCTCATCCACTTCTTTTCTTTTTCTGGTCGATAAAACCTGAAATGGCAAGATTTTGTTTGTCTGTCTATCCCAAGCAACAGCTTCACAATCCAAAATCAATGATTCCATCGTCGTGATAGAGCTGTCTTCTTCCTGAACTTTGATAAAATCCTTGATAATGGAAATCAAATCAGGGTATCTTTGTGACATATCCTCAGAGTTACGAGAATAAATTCTAACTGAACCATCCAGTAAGAGGTGGATTTGAGCTCTTTCACCATCGTATTTATACTCACAAGTGAACTCCTCTCCTTGAAATCTATCCAACACTTCCGAAATGGATTTTGTCGGTTTGGCCAACATGGGCTTCAAAGGTATTCCTGGTGTCAATTGTACATGATCCAATAAATTAAATATGCCATGTTCGAAAGCGTTTCGTATAATTACTTCATAGTTTGGGATCAACGAGAAGGACTCCCTAATGATATCTTCCGCCTTTGTGATATTTTCAGGAGTAACCTTGTGTCCACCGTAGTTGACAAAAGCCTGAGCCAAACCAATCAAGACGGTTTTTTCAGCCAACCCAATTCTAAGCTTCCCTTCTAAAGATCTCACCAAGAACTTCGCTTCACTAGTTTTCCTTTCACAAGCAGTTAACAACTTGTTTATAGTTGCAATCTTCTTCAGCTGTGAGTCCTTACCGATGGATTTAGCTATCTTCGTTAAGCTTTCAAAAACATGATCGATATCCAAGGATTGCGGTTTGAACATGGTAGGTTGGCCAGATCTGGACTGCTGAGCAACGAGACCCAAGTCTCCGTATGTTTTGTAATCTTGTTTGATTTTACTGGGTGTTCTACCATAGCATTCACTAATGGCCTTGATCAACAAAGTTTCACCTAATCCCAATTCCAAGTCCGGTTCATAGTCAGGACCAAGTCTATTGATGGACAAATACACAATTTTGACCAATTTATCAACGGTGGAATTCTGTAGAACTTCAAGATAAAGCTCAGATATAATTGAAATCATTTTAAGTCTTCCTGACTCTGCCTCGATTTCATCAAATACAGAGCATAATTTAGAATATGGTAACTTAGAGGCAGTTATTACTTTTTCACTTTTATGGTGATCATGCTCTTCTTTTCCAAGTTGAATGAGCTTTTCGGCATCTGCATTTTCATCAGAGGCAGATGGAATCTTCTCATCTTCGGAAAAACGGTCTGTGTCTTCAGTGTTTTCTTCTACTTTCATTCTCTTTGGGTTACCCTGATTTGTATCAGACGACCGTCTTACAGAATTGGTAGGTTTCTTATCCACCTTTTCCCCCAAACTGCTTTTGCCCGAGAAGAATCTAGCGATAGACTGTTGTTGAGCCATTCTTATATGTGTTTTAATGATATTTAATCGGACTGGTAAGATGACCCTCAACATACAGGTGTAGCAAGACGCGATTTTTCATTTCGAACTTTTGTTACTATTTTGTCTTGCAAGTTATCTAGACTATAATATATAAATGTACAAATTAGATGGCAGAGCTCCACACGGCTTGGGGTCCCTTATCTTCGTAGCTATCTGAATCCACAAACATCTCTCCATTAATGTTACTATTACCACCGAAAATCTGCTTAGCGTAGATCTGTCCTCCCAAGAAAAAGACGTTTTCCCATGATCCACCCAACTCCTTAGGTTTCTTCCATTCAGGAAAATAGTCGGGATATTTAGCTACTCTTATGGATGTAGGAACTTGTGCTATCACAAACTCTCCCTCGGTGGTATCACTAACTTCTTCAGCTTGCTGGTAGGCAGCGATGGCAGAGTTGATACCGGCTGCATCTACCGCCGCTTGCTCAGCTGGGGAACGGATAAGGTATTTCTCATGGAGAGTTTTGATCAAAGACTGTTTCAAACCTGGGATCTTGAAAGTAGATCCTACGAGGATCAAGTTATTGTAACACTCTTGTTTTCTTTCCAAGTCTGGAATCTTATCTAATACACTATGCACAGTGTCTGCCAAGAGGGATACCAATTTAGAAGTCCCCTGAAATCTTTCTTTTCCGATACTTACCTTTTCATTAGTTTCTGGGTCTAAAAAGAAATTCTTTTCCAATTGATTATTTGGTTTATCTTCTTGGTGCTCCCCATTTTCAATCTTTACACCGTTCTCCTCGGTAACAATCTTAGCTACGTCAATGTCCTCATCTGTTTGCTTCAAGTCGCTCATAGAGTAAAATGACTCGTCATCATTGACAACCTCAAATATACTAGAAGTCTTCAATGCGTCGATTTGTTTAGCATTTAAATGTGGTGCTAGCTTCGACAATTCTTCGTTGATAAGATCGCTCCCCACATCCAAATATTTAGCAGCATACT
The DNA here is from genome assembly GCA_030571055.1 of Yamadazyma sp. yHMH685. Classification (NCBI taxonomy): domain Eukaryota; kingdom Fungi; phylum Ascomycota; class Pichiomycetes; order Serinales; family Debaryomycetaceae; genus Yamadazyma; species Yamadazyma sp. yHMH685. Next base: position 23,871 of record JAJLXC010000003.1, read on the forward strand.
TGATGTTCTGACAATTAACGACAGCACATACTTGGGTAGACTTCCTACCAAGGTTCACCACCAATGAGTTTGTACCGCTGCCAACGCCAAAATTGGAAGCAATGGATAAATCCAAGATGTTGAATCCACTGAATTCTAACGATTCAATCACGTATTTCGTGATGGCTTCAATCTGTAATCTAGACCAGCTCAAAGAAGGTATTATCAACAATAATGGAATTTGGTTAATCGTTACTACTGGGTTATTTGCGATAATGCTTTGCAATACAGTCTTAATTAAGTACTTGAATGCATCCAAGTCTGTGATCTTGCTACCATTGATGGGATGAATTTCTGTCAATTCCTTGGAGCCTTCATTTTTAACTTGAAACTCCTTCGTTATGGGGTCTTGATACACAACAGAAGGAATTTTGTATTCTGGCGGACTCAAGGACTCCTGTAATCCAAACAGAAATAATGTGTGTTCACTTCCTGGATGGACTACTAAAAAGTTGTCTTCTCTGTACAATGGCATTGGTATGGATGTTTACTGAGTTGAAAGTAAAAAGTGCGACTCGAGGTAATTGTGCTGAGCACGCACGTATACAATGTAAAAGGCATGGTATCAACTAAAATGCACATTTTTATTTTGGAGATCAATGATCAATATTCTAAATCACAGTAGCCCTTACGTTATACGCTTCTTTCCAGACATACAGATTGTTCTGCATGATTAAATTCAGCTGTCGAACCTTCTGGTGCAAGTTGCTGTAAAACTAGGCCTCGAAGTCGAAACACATTATTATATCAAAAACAGTAGTCTCATGTCCTTGAACCTGTCCTCTATTACACATATAACTCTGATCTTCTAAACCTTTTTAGAAACATATGACCTATGGTCTGCACAATTAGGTAAGAGTGCTTAGAGATGCTGTCAAACATTTTGGATTCCATGAGTAGAGTGACCTGGATAGCCCGATAGCTCAACAAATCTGGGATTAGCTTGTCTATATTCAGCAAGGAGCAGGTTATTTGTTTAAGCCGACTGATACTGACACATATGAATTGGAACCCAGAGTGTAGAATAGGTCGGAATATGAAGTATTCAGCAAGGTAAAAAAGTATATCCGTGTTGGAAAAGATCTTGTCACTACACCAATCAAACCTATATAGGATATGGAATATTAAAAGTGTCTCTAATCGTAATCTAAGTGCTGGGCATTTTCTAAAAACTTGTTATAATTAGCTCTGGTTCCAAGAACAGATTTTTTGGACATGGTAGTTCCCAGTCTCTTGACATTGAAGTGAGACATTTCTTCGAGTTCTCCCTCGCTTTCGTAAGCCTCAGGCTTGTTAATCAATTTCACTTCATTAACGAAAGGTAAGTCTTCATCGGGTAACGAAGGTAACGGAGCATGGGCATGGGTGTGTGGATGAAGGATAGGGTTGGGAGCGTGTGATGGATACTTCAAGTTACTGGAGTCAAATGAATCAACTGAGCCACTAGCTCTGTGGTTCTTAGGGTCTGACATTTTGCGACTTCTCTCCACAAACTTTGAATAATTGGACTTGGGGTCACTTGTGTGGAACCTGTTTAATTTTGGAGGAAGGGCATGCTTCTCAAGAATAGGTAAATTGGGGGCACTAGGGGATCTGTCGTTGGTATAATCATGTCTCGTATGAGGCTTGAAAGGAACTATATTAGTCAAGGTAGTTCTTCTGTCTCTTTCTCTTTCCCTTTCTCTATCCCTTTCTCTATCTCTATCCCTTTCTCTATCTCTATCCCTTTCCCTCTCTCTATCTCTATACTCCGATGGACGCGATCTCGACTTAGGTCTCGATTTTCCGGAATGAGTTCTCAGTATAGGGGGAGGAGAATCCTCCATATAATCATGTACTTGCTGTACTCTTTGTGGTCCCGTGTCTTGGGATAATTGAAAGCTATTCAAGTCCGGAATTCCTGCTTCTTCGTGGTCTTCCAAAGGTCCTTCTATAGGCCTTCTCATTATTTTGTTGGTGATGCTCTGAATGTTCTGTTTTGAAAAGGGTGACTCTTGAACCTTGATCATTCCAGTGTACCACCCAATTGCCCCAAGTAAAATAGCCCAGAGGAGGCCAATTTTTGCGTAATTGAATGCTATCACAGAATAATAAGTGATGTGGTCAGAAGATCTAGCAATAACTAATGCAATGACAATCCCCAAACCAAAACTAGGAATATGAAACACTGGTGAGGTGGTATTTATGGTGCTCAAAAATGACAAGGATGAGATGGGAGAAGCATTAGGTCCATCAAAGTGGGATTTGGAGGCTGTCCTTGGGGAGGGTGGAATGCTGATGTTCAAACCAGGTGATACCTCTTTAACTGGAGAACGCATAGATGACACTTGTTTAACGGGTGATATTATAGGTTGAGAATGGGCTGAGTGTGAAGAATGAGCAGTGGGCATATCGGTAGTTGAAACTTTAATTGGGGGTCTCATAGGTATGGATTCGCTTGGTACTTCAACCACCTCCTCTTGTTCTTCCTTCTCCTCTTGTTCTTCTAAGATAGGAGGCTTATTTGGATCCACTACCTGGTACGCACAGCTGATCAAATCATTCAAGTAATCATCTACAGTTCTTTTGTCGGACTTTGTGGAGAGCTTGTCGTCTTCTCCAAGCTTCTTGAGCCTAAAGACACCGTCAGGATCTTGCTTGTAGACCAACTTCTTTTTTGCAGCACTGGTGGTGACTGTGGTCATAGAAAAATATAGAAGTAGGTGGAAATATGATATAAAGGGGGTCTTAAAATGTGCGGTTCCGGAAGGTTTCAAAAGCGTGTCAATCTTATACAACGCTTGTTTGATCGTAACTGCAACCGAATGATGATATGAAACAAAATGGACACTTAACAGCAAAGAGAAAAAGATTTTGGAAGTATTTATGAAATATGTGACGATTACAGATGTAACTGCTTCAGTAGTGCGGCCAATAATGTAGTGTGTAAGCATTGTCCTCCACAGGATACCTTGATATTGTTAGAAAAAGGTTTGTTTGTTTTATTTCCTAATCGGGTAAATTTGTTTTAATTACATGCATGGAGCCAGCTCTAAAAATTTCAAGGCACACAAAGGCACAGGTGCAGTGTGAACACCGATCACAAAATTTTGACGACAACTCGGCCCTCTAGTTATGTAGGCTATGGTTCCTGAGATTTCCTGGGTATTCATGGGTTGGCCGTATTATTGGGTTTAGTTCTTGTCCTGGTTGGATAAGAACTGGGTTTTTCGCAGTTCCACATTGCAACGGAATTCGCTTAATTCATCTTACACCTTTATTTACACATTCACACTTTGTGGAGATGGTAGAATCGATCAACCTAAGAGTACATTTAATCTAAAACACATTGCTAAAATACAATATATGGAGCTCCGTCCAATTTTCACTTCCTATATATGACCCCTTATTCTCCGTGCCAATTGAATATCCTTTTGCATGATGGTTACACGTTTGGCGTGAATGGCACACAAGTTTGTATCTTCCAACAAGTGAACCAAGTACGCCTCGCAGGCTTCTTGTAATGCCAATACTGCATTACTCTGCCATCTGATCCCGTAATTCACACCTATGAAGTTCTCTGCGATTTCTTTGACTAGTCTAGCAAAGGGAAGCTTTCTAATTAACAAATCAGTGTTCCTTTGAAATTTCCTGATCTCTCTTAAAGCTTTTGTCCCGGGCTTGAATCTTCTTTTTGCCTTGCTTGTACGAGGTAAATGTAGGGCATCCCCAGGCTCGTCTCTGGGAACGCCCGGAGAATCGGTTCTTCTTACCTGTGAAGATATCCTGGATCCTGCGCCGAGCCCTCGTCCAGCACGATTCTGTAATGAGCGTGGAGTGGACATGGTTTCAAAGGCAAGTAAAGTCAATTGCCAATATCCACAAAATGTCCAGTGGAAATTTTTAGCCAGCAGTCTGAGATTTGGATATGAGCGAGAAGTATCGATACTGTATGCAGGTCCGAAACATAAATAATCTAATCTTACGGTATTATAGTAGAAATTAATATGTATTTACAGGTAGTTTTTAAAGGCAAGTTCAGTATTCAAGGCAACAACAGTAGCACGGGACTCTGCCGGGGATGCTTTAACTCCCTCTTTTGTTATTCTATGTAGTGAAGTGTTTCTATTGGATTTCTTCCAAGTCATCATACTTGCCTTCTAACAAATCATTAATTCCATCCTGAATGATGGCACTTTCCTCATCCATTGGCTGGGTGGCGAGCTCTTTCAACTTGTCGTTTCCACCCATCATGCTCTTCATTCTCCACCCAAATTCCTTGAAACTACTCACATCTACTATCCAACAGGTCCCAAATATAGCCATAGAGCTCACGGATGTGGCCAATAAGGTTCCTGTACCTACGGCAACAGCCGCGTCCATAGTGAAGTTGTAACCGGTGGGAGGAGAATGGTTACCTTGAAAAAATGAAGGTAAAAATTGCCTGGTAATCGTAGACTTGTATGCAAATCTGGAAGCCAATATTGTGATACCAGAGGCACCAAGAAAGTAGATCATCTGGGTCTTCCTACGCTTCTTGTACTCCTCGCTGGCTGCGTTGATTTTAAACCCCGGCAACTGGAACATGTCTGCAACTTCTTCCTAATTTTTCAGTGCGAATATATTATCTATACAATGGTAATAAAACATACAATAGAAAAAATCAACTTTTCAAATGAACGCTACGTCAAGTAGCATAAGGTACATAAGTCACAATCACTTGGGCACCCAAATAAATTGTAGTCATGAACAAACAGTACAATAAAAAACAGATGCAGATCTAGAAGGCAGACGTTTAGATCTCCTCCTTGAACAAGCCACCCTTTTTCCCGGCGACACTTACGTCATCCTCATAGCCGTCGTAGCTATGGGTGGTCTTCTGAGACTTTGAGTCTTCCTTGGCTGACTCCGTTTTGGTGGGCCTGGTGGCAGCTTTCTGGGGCACAGGCTTAGCTGGAACTGGTGTCGGCTTTCCAGACGACTTGAAAAGACCAGACAATCTCTTGAATCTAGACTGCTTAGACTTTTCTGACTTGGCAGCTGCGTCAGCAGGCTTTGCGGCCTCCTTGACCTCCTTGACTTCCTTCTTGGCTGCAGGTTCCACAGTATCTTTGTCAGAGAATATGGAGGCAGTGTCCAATAACTTTTTTTCATCGACTTCCTTTCTTAAGTGTTCTGGTAGTTCTTGGTTGATCTCATGTTCTTCCTTGACTCTTTGCTTTAAGTGGTCCTTGATTTCGGCCTTTTGTTGCTTCTTGTCGGATAAGTGCTGCTCCTTAGTCTGAGACAAATCAGTGATTTCTTCATCCAACTGTTTATGTTCACCATCTATCTGATTGAGCTCATCTTCAGTAGAATGGTGCAATTCTTCAATCTCCTTGTTGAAATCATTCAATTTCTTCAGAGAATCTTCCAAGTTGGTTGTGTTCAACTCTATATCTTCCTCAGCATTCTTCAATTGTTCCTCTAATTCCTGCAACTTTTGAGTGTACTCTTCATTCAAAGATGTCAACTTGCTTACCTCGTCGTCCAATTCGTTCTTAGCATTGGTCAACTCATCCAATTTACCGTTTTCAACCTTTAATTCATCCAAGAGTGGGGCAATTTCTTCGTCTCTTTCGATCTGCATATCATCCAAGACCTTCTTTCTGGATGCAATCAATTCCTGTTCCTCGTTATCGATTTTATCTTGATTCTCTTGCTTCTGAGTTAACAATTCCTCTTTCTTAGCAGCATGGGCTTCTTCTTGTTCCTTCAACTCAACCAATTTCTCCTTTACCTTCTCATTCTCTAGAACCTGGTACTCTTCATACTCTTTGTCCTTAGCGAGTTTTTCTTTAGTATTGGCATCAACCCTTTCTTGCTTGGCCTTCTCCAATTCCGCCTTCTCCTTGTCCTTTGCAGCGGTTTCAGCTCTCTTGGCTTCGTCATGGGCTCTGATTGCTTCCAATTTCTTCTTCTTGTTAACCTCATCATTGTCTCTCTGTAACTGAGCCTTGGAGCTGATATCAGATAAAACAGGTTGGACAATCAACGAAGCCATGGCATCTAACTCAGCTGGTGTGACAGTCAATCCTCCACCCAAGTCAATAAGACCTTTCTTGTTTTGAGCAATTCTTTCATTACTTCTTTGTTGAGCAATAGTTAAGGCATTAGCGTAAGCTTGGGCCTGGGCTTTGAAATCTTCAGGGCGTCCACTTGCAGAAAGAGAGTCCAAACGAGTTTGGGCCTTTTCAGATGCTGCACTTAAAAGATACTTACCACTGATATCACCAGCTTGGAATGTCTTGGATCTCCCGGTGTCCTTGAACAACCCGCTTCTACTTGCATTCAATGAAGGGTTGATTCGCAGGTCCATAGTCTTGGTAGAGTTAGAATTTGCGACAGAACTGATTTTGTCAATGCTAAACTCAGTGGTAGCGCCCTTAGGTAAGAGTCCGTGTCTGTAATTTTTATCCGGGTTGATTCTAGACGTCATTGTAGAAGATGAGTTCTTATTAGCCGTCTTATAAATTGAACTTCCCTTGAACCCGGGAATGCCCAACTGAGAGTTGGTACTCTGGTAAGTAGTGGTAGATGAGAGAGTGTTCAGTCTCTTGCTCAGCTCGTTTAAGCCAGCAGTAGCAGCAGAAGTGGCATCTGCATCTACAGTACGAGACCATTCATAAACCTTTTCTAATTTAGCGGCTAAAGCAGCTTCTTGAGCTTCGTGAGCAACGGTTCTCTCATAACTAGGGCGGACCGTCAAGTCAGTGGAGGCAGCCAAAAGAGCAGCAGTATCAGATGCATTAGAATTGACACCAACAGATGGAGCTCCTGGGCTGTTGAAGATGCCCTGTTTCAACTTTTGCTGGTAAAGGGCCTGTTGCGATAATGGCTTACCATTAGACTGATAGATAGACCTTGACATAGTGAAGCAGCGTTAGTATAATAGTAACTGTTTGCTAGTGGCTCTTGTAGTGGCTGATTAAGCAATTGAGTTCACAGAAGGCCGGTGTATGGATTGAGGGCCCAGTTCAAGTCTAGTATATGTGATATATCAGACTCTGACTATGATTAATGACTAGCAAGCAACTGGGGGGGTTTGGAATTTCACCATCGAATTTTGTGCGCGGTTTCGGAAAGTCGTGCGGCGTCAACGGGATGGAACTGAAATTACGTATCGTATGCCACGGCGTGGTGTGAGCGCGGTGAGACACTACGGCTGGTTTGATGTCATCAGTGCGAAAAGGGGCTCTACATGCCCTCCCAACCTGCGAGAGAAATGATGCGGGTCCTCTATTGAACATGAGTAGCTCAAATGTCCTGCACAATTTTAAGGTGTATGACTGAGTGGGGTTCAATTTTTTTGTAGTCGGCTACCACTGGACCCTTGCTTGCAACCATTTAAGACGACGACTCACGGACAGAATATACCTGGACTTGATTCAAGATTTTCGTAGAATCACACACTGTGTTACAGCTTACAACATCATTCTTTGGAAGGGGTTAATGCGATAACCTACCAACATCCCTGTGATACCTGATTTCTATAAACAGTACTGAAAGAAGACAGAGGAAATTTTTTTGTTATATAGTATCCAACATACAAGGCACACTATCATAATTGAAAATGAATTGTCAGGTGACCTACAATACGCAATACATTATGTTAATTCAATCATATCATTTACATACCAAAACTCAGTGGTTCCCCCGTTGACCCCTCACCGCTCTCTACACTGTTTTTACGCCGGCCTCCTCTGCCGTGTGGTGTCGGGTTCCCATATATGATCGTCGTCATCCCATTGACGTCCACCTTGTAGTGTGTCTTGAGATGCTGTGCCAAATTATCTGACCGGCTGAACTGTTTCTCGCAGTATTTACAATGAAAGGGGCGAATATTCGAGTGCACCGAGCGAATGTGCCTTTTAAGATGTTCGGAACGTTTAAACTGCTTACTACAATCTGGGCATGGGAAGGGTTTACCTTCTTCATCTGGTCCATTGGAAAAAGCGGAGTTATGTGTAGCAATCGTAGGAGAGGAAGCACTGTTTTGCAACCTTGGAGGTGTATCGGGAATTTTCGCAGCCAGTGGCTGCGAATGTACCGCGCTCAAATTACTGTTGATATTTCCCCCTTCAGCTGAAGGTCTTGCTCTTAGTGGAGACTTGGGCTCTATGGGCACATGATTAATCTCTGAAATTACTGCTCTCTCTAGTTCTTGTGATGATGAAAAAAGTGAATTTCTTGCTGCCTTTGTTTCTGCAGCTCTTAATTCCGCAGCCGCACTTGTACTCGAGTTTGTCAGTTTTCTACGCTTTCTCTTATCAATCAGGCTAGATACACCAAGCGGAATGGAGTTTCTACGGCTATTGGGTTGTCCTTTGATGATCCCTGTAGGATTTAATAGGAGATCACGCCTGGAATCTCCGGGCCTGTCGCTATGAAGCCACACTTTGATCGCATTGACACACTCGTTATTCATCTTCAAATCTGCTGGGAATCGACCAAACTGTACAAGATTGGGCAGCAGGGACGAGGAAGGTAGTATATAGTCACGCGCAGGAAGAGACCCCTGCTGCTGATGTGCCTGTAGTTGTTCCTGTGCCAGATGCTGTTGCTGTACGTGTTGTTGTTGCTGTTGTTTTCGTGGCTGCTGCTGTGGTTGGATGTTACTCCTATTCATATTTGTATTAACATTAAAGTTTACATTCATTCCCTCCTTGAGAATATTACTTCCTTCGCTACGACGTTTAATCTGGCTTTCACTGGGAGTATTATTTGGAAACGCAAAGAGCTGGCGTGGATTGATGGTTAGGGAATCCGGTACGTTCTGGTGGTAGATAAACTCCGGACTAGGTGATTTAGAACTGTCCTGACTTAGAGCTTGCAATGAAAGCAGATCCAACTGTTCAGGGAGGCTAAAGCTCAGGCTTTTGACGTGGGAGGGCTTAAACAACGGGAAGTCTGCATAACTATAGTAATGATAGTTCTCATTAGGTGAGCTTAACACAGGTGAGTTCACCTCCGCCGAACTCAAGCCGGTCGAGTTCAAGCCGGTCGAGCGTAGTTCAGGAGGAGTACTAGAGTTATCCTTGGAGTCAGAAAACGTCTCGTAGTCGTCTAAGCCGGGCACTGCCGAGCCATCATAGAGTGCAGGGTCAAGCAATGACATGTGGTCCGAGCTGATATTGGAAATGACGTTCAAGTCCAACTGGTCTTCTAGTGACATGGAAAGTTTGTGTGCGTTTGCTAGTATGGCTGATGGTAACTAATAGGCCAGCTAGATAGTTAAAGCTTCTGGGTATAAAATGTGCCGATTAGTTATCTCTACACTTTATCAAAAATGCGAACTCAAAAATGTGGTGAGGCTTGTCTGCAGGCTAGGAAAGTATTACATGAGAGAGTGGGTATGCGGGGGAAGGCGGTTTGCGAGGTAACATGGTCTGTACGTAGAGATATTGAATATTTGTCAGGTTGAATGTATGTTTCCCTTTCATTGACTCGCAAGGCACCATGACATCACCTGTGTATGATACGGATATCACCCTCGGCTTTAGTTGTGGCCTGATAAGTGCTGAATTCAATCTTGCGCGTAAAATATAATACCGTCCTCGCATCTAGATGCGGCTCTGAGAGTTTAGTGGTTAAGAGTATTTTTTTGATGAAACGAGAAGCTTACTGTGTACTCGCTTGTGTTCATATTAATCTACACAATATGTTGATTCACTTCTTATTCTGACTTCCCTGGCCATCTCCATGCTTGGAATAATGGACATGCAGCTCGTCTACCTTGCACCCCCTATGTGCGCGAACCATGGTTTGGTACTCTGTCTTGTGCGCCACTATCTTCTTATCAGCTAGCTACGAATTTAGAGAAACAACTCGGCGGATGGGTCTTCATGATTTTCTAGACCCTTAAGATATTCCCAAAGACTTTCCATATTATCGTCGTCTACATTTGCGATATTGAAATCGTTTTCATCCACCATTCGTAACTCCCTATTGATATCTGCCATATAACTGCTCAATTCTTGTACCTTGCGACTATCTGCAAACACACAGTACTTGGAATGGGGCAAATCTTTTTTTTGCTGGGCCATCTTCACAAAGCTGTCAATCCTATCCATACCACAGGTAAGCATTCTACTCACATACCAAGTATAAAAGAACCGATTAGAAAAAGTATTGATAAATTTAAGATTGTGTTCAAAGTACTCGTGAAGCTGATTTATATAGGTATCATAAATCACTCTTTCACTCTCACCCATATTATCTCCACCCATTTGTTTGATGAGCAGTACTCGTGCAAATATTGCAAGAATGAAAATCATATTTTTGTGTATAACCATAGCCATGAAAGTTGTTACAAGAAAGGCATATTTGTTTTCACGACGGACTATCTGGTGGATTTTTTTGAGCACAGGCAAACAAAGCTGAGTAATCTTCTTTACAAAATAGAAAGCGTGTGAAGGTTTTCTTTTCTCTTCGTAGAAAAGAAATAAGTGGTAGTACAACGAGACGTTGGAGTACTTTGAGCCAAGAAACAATTTTAACCGGGCAGAACGAGTGTACAACACATATTCCTTGGTACCCTTTTCATTTATAAGGTTCATATCGTAACAAAACAATTTGTTGAAGCCAATGTCAATACACATAGCTCTTTTCATAATCATAGAAACCTTCTGCGTCTTATTCATATGGAGTAGGTCGTATAAATGTTCTCTCCATATCCTTTGCGCATTGGATCCACTACATACCATACTCAGGATGACATACCTTTCACAGTCCCAGTCGACAATATTGGCGCCTTCTGGAGTAAAGTAAGGAAGTTTCGTTTCACTTTGATAGAGCTGTGAAACTACCGGACTTCCAACTACTGAAGCTTCTAATGAATCCGCCGCAACAAGATGGTGCCAAATTTTTCTTCCCAAGTTATCAATCTTGGGGTCTGACAAAGTATCTTTGAACTCATCCGGATCCCTATGTAATCCAATCGAATAGCATATTTGAAATAAAAATACCTTTAACCCATTAGTCTCCCTGGTTTGCGGCTCAAGTCCAAACTCAGGACCGTGCACTTTGTAAAAGTATATCAACATTCCCAACTGCAAGACCAGAAAATCCACTACAGTTAGGGGGTCGAACTTACGAAAGCAGTGTTTGGCTATTATTACGCACTCGAGCCCTATTGGGTGGCTTAATAAGTACTTTTTATCCTGCAACTCAGTAGATTCTGCCCCAGTATAACTTATGGATGCAAATAGTGACAAGTAGGCTAGTCTTAAAGCAATCAACAAGCTCCCCAAAATAGCATAATCCACTTCACACCAAATAGTCACCACAGGTCGATCCTTTTCATCATCACTACTTATAATCAGGAACACTTTCTCCTTGAAATCGACTTCATCTAGGAACGGGGCAACGGGGTATATAGACGTGAAGAATATATCGAGAAAGTGGTTTATGGCTTTTCTTGGTGGTAAATGATGTTGTATTTTATGCACTAAATCCAACCTGTCATTGAAAGCCACTTCTGTATCGACCCCAAAAGTAGCACTATTCATTTCGATAAACTCTTCGTCAATTCTTGAATCTTCATCTCGATGTACACACGAACTAGCAATGGCCTTGGGGTGGTTTTCTGTCGTATTCTCGTTTCTTGTAAGATTCTTGAGCTCAAGAAAATCCAAAATCATGACTAGTATGTGGTCGCTTTGAATCAATCCTCTCCAACTTAAAGGCCCGATGGAAACCCTTCTTTTTTTTTGATCCCGCTTTACGTAAGCGTTCTTGCAGATACTGAAGTCATCGTCTTCCTGGTCTAGAAGCTCTTTTAATTCTGGATCAAGCTCCATGGTCGCTATTGAGATGTTTTGATCAGGAACTATAAACTCTTTCTCGTTGAGTTCTGTGCTTGAAGCATCACTCTCTCTTGCAACATCTGATGGAGTGGCAGAAAATATTAGGTCCAGATTACTATTTCTGTTCTCCATCTTATAATGACTAGGACTTTCGTCAATCGTCTCTATAAGGGGACTGCCATTAATAACCGTTGGGTGGTATCCTTGCTTGTCTTTGGGGTTCAAGACTTTTTCCAATTTCATTAGTTTGGATCTTAAAAACGATAGCTCACTCTCAAATTCATCTTTTTTGGAAGTTCTCTTTTTGGCCGTTCCATAGACACATTCGTTTCTGTATTTGATACACGATTCACATGGCGACTGCTTATTGCACCTGATCTTTCTCTTCTTGCAGAATGTGCAAGCAATCTTTCTCTCAGGCATAGTACGTTAACGTTAGTGCGAAAAAAATATCAAATAGGGACAATTACGTAAATTATTTAAATAATGAAACAAGTATGAACTAAGCCTGCATCCTCAAACTGGACGCATATAAGTCAACTTACCAGTCTTCTGTCCAATGCTCTTATACAACAACTGGGCTCTGTGATTATCAAAATCTGTAGCCCAATAGCATTTGTTACAGCCTAATCTGTCGGTCTCATCGTAGCAGTATTCAATCAATTTCCTACCCACACCTCCTAATCTACACTTTTCAGAAACGTACAAGTCGTTCAAGTAAAGAGTGTCTTGAACAGACCAGGTACTTCTATGAGTTAGGTAGTTGGCGAACCCAATGATTCGGCCATCTGACTCAGCTACTATTGAATAGACGGGTTCGCTTGGATCTAAAAACCGCTGAAAAGTCACCTCTGTAGCTTCATCTGTAACCTTATCTAAAGCCTTGTAGAACTTTAAGTAAGAGTCCAGAGAAGAGTTCCACAACTCAGTCCATCTAGCCTTATCTTTTTCTTCAATTGGTCTAATTGTGATACACATTGCTACTTAAGAAGTGGGTTTTTCTGTGACTTATACATTTACGAAGTCACAGTAAGGGATTCGATTTCCTATCCGCAGCGGACAATCTGTTTTGGGGAATACCGGTATAGATTACCTCATATGGTCACTTTAAACTACACTAGTTGGCTACAGGTAACTCATCCTTGGTCTTCTTTCTTGTTTAAGTTATTGTTTAAATGAGTTTCGATTAAGTCGAATTATTTGTCACAATGCAAAATTCACAAAGTAAATGTTCAGTAGGTTGAATACAGAATCTTACACTCAAAATAGCCACCAGAAGTAACATGCATATATACACGGATTTCTACACACATTTCGTATTTTTTTTTGATTTTTAGGTACTCTAACCCTCTTCCATTCACTTCACTTCCTTGCATCTTCTTCTGTGACGATTTCGCAGTGTCCATTATTTATCTATTATGATCAAAAACTTTTCCAGATTCATCAGCCCTTCTCTCAACAGACCGACGTCTTTTGTAGCATTCCTGCCTACTAGATCTTTCCAGAGTACTACTTTTTTGGGAGCAAAAGGCGGTAAGAAGAGTAAAAAAGATAATAGAAAATCCAAAGAAACTGATGAACCATCTACTGCTGCGGAAGATCTCATTAACTTAGAAGAGGTAAGAGGTAAATTCGACAGCATCCTCGAAAAATTCAATAAAAAGGTTAATGAAGTCAAGCTCGGTAAGACCAACCCTAATGTTTTTGATAATTTAGACGTCAAAATAAGCAGCAGCGAGGTTGCCAAATTTACTTCTATTGCCCAAACTTCGGTTAAGGGTAGGAACCTTATTATCACTGTATTTGATCCAGATAAGGCTCAAAACATCATCAACTCCATATTGAGCTCAGACTTGAATATGAACGCAACTTTAGATCAGGCTCAAGGTAATTTGAAAGTTCCGTTACCTCCAATTACCACGGAAACAAAGCAAGAAAATGCTAAGGTGTTGAAGCAAGTGTTTGAAAAATACAAAAATAACAATTCTAACTCATTGAACTCTATTAGAACTGAATACAAACAGAAACTCAAGAAGGTCAATAAGAAATCTGATAATGACATGAAGGTAGTGAAAGATTTCGAGAATTTACATAAAGAGTACTTGGAAAAATTGACCGACGTCTTTAAAAGTACAGAAAAAATCATAATCAAATAGACTTACGTATATGTATATTTCCTGTAATTAGACATTAAAATGAATATTCAATAGTATTGTTGACCATTCTTTTGGGATATTTTTTTAAATGCTTCACGATGAATAATGCATCGTTAATCAAGCGAGTCAATTTCCTTTCGTTCGAAATGCAATAAAACTCGTAGGTAGCATCTGAAAGCATGAACCCTACGCAATTGCTGAATCTGAGATACGTGAGTTTCTTATTAACACCGTCGTTGGTCAATGACTTGATGGTGGTGGTCTTAGAATTAAACAAATTGGTATAGTGGTGAACGTACTTGAACACCGAGCTTCTATCCAAGCTCAAACCACTGGAAACGAACTGGTTTTTCAACCTGTTCTTAAATATGTAGTGGCTAATACAGGGCCTCGACTTGAAATTTTCACAAGCAACCAATTCATCATATAATGTGTTTCTGAAACTTTCTGTATCTATAATCAGTTCGATGACCTTACCTGCCACCTCTTGCATCTTAAAGAAATTATTTTTATTTGTACTGATGAGCACAATATTTAAAGGCAAAGAGCTTCGAAAGTTTCCATCTACTTGTAGGTATTTGCTCAAGTCGAAGGTCTTGACAAGGCAATATAGGAATCCGTTGGAATTGAAGTTAGACATGCAAACAGGAATCCACAAATCTTCTGTCATGTCCAGATGTTGGTTGCTAGAGATGATGAGTAACATGTTTTTCAAGTCTTTGGTAGACAATTCGTGGGTCTTAGGTTTCATTAGGCTGATTATTTTGTTGCCAAGCGTGATAAGTCCAAATAAATAATCCTGATTATCTTCCTTATCCCGCAGATGAAGGAGAAACGAGTTTAATTTCGACCTGACCGAGTTACTCAAAATAACTGTTTGTTGACTGTTATTCAATAAAGCACTCAAATAGTAGTCTAATCCATTCTTGAAATTTTGGTCTAGTCCATAAGTTAATTCAGTCGATAACAAGTCCAAGTTCTTGAAATCTAAAGGTGTCAAACTCTTTCGCAAATCGTAGTTCATCCTGTTATGAAACAAACGGTTAATTGCTGGCCTCGATAGAATAGAGACCAAGTATTCATATAGTATGTTCAATTGATTTGAAAGTATGGTATGCTCATTTGTAGCTTGGTTTAAAATCATTTCGTACTTGATTTTTGTTACTGATACCAATACCAATGGATCTTTATTAAGAAATGTGATCATCAGGCCGTTAATATCCACTGAGCGAATGCCATCATTTAAGTTCTGCTCGAACAGTGAGATTATAGTGGTAATCAACCCCGTGTATCCTACTACCAAATCATCCATTCCATGGAGAGAATAGATGGGTTTTCCAGAGATGGAGAAAATGAAAAAATGTTTTAGTTTCTGCATGAACTGTTCCTGGTCGATGCCTTTTTCCACCTTTATAAATTTATCATAGAAGGTATTTTCAGAGTCCTCAGTTCTGGGAAATATGCCCATATCCAAGTAAGACAAATCCTTTGTCTGCTCACTTCTATGACAATCTTCTCCATTTCCCATGAGACCATTGAGGAGGTGCTGTAGATCTGCTTCTTCCCCTTCATCCATATTTGTGGAACCACTAATATTCAGCACAGTTGTATTTAAGGCAACAGCTTCCTCCCCTTCAGTTGTTGGTTCTGTAATGGAGCCACGAGGACTCCTTAATGCATCTGAATTTCCAGCCGTAGTATCACCAGTGATGTTCGTTCCCGACACGGCCTGTGTTGACCGTCTGTCATTTAACGACGGAGGTTGCAACTTAGACATGTTTCGCGATTAGATAAAAAGACTCGACAAAAGGGATGGTATATTAGAGATTATGGAGAGTAGCTAGATATATAGGATCTCTAAAGAATTAGGGATTTACCGTCTGAGGAAAAGGTACCAGATGAAAAACACAATAAAAAGGCCAACCCCAGCAATTGGGGCATACTGTCTTAACAATGCTTCAAAATTGATTTGTTGAGCTTTTTTTCTGTATTTGATAGAATCATTTCTTAAACTGTTAGACAAGTCACTCATCTTATCCAAAGAGTCTCCCCTGTAAATCAAATCCTCAATGTTCTTGGTCATCACCTTCTTGACATCAGCCAATTCGTCATTTAACTTATCCAAGTTAGATTGGGCTCTTTGATCTTGGTAGATCTTTTTTGTTTTCCCCAAGAAATTATCGAAGGAACTAAAGCCATATGGTCTAGCTGTTTGGTTCAATGCAGCCTTTCCGTGACTATTGTAAAACTCATTGGATACCTCAGCTAAGTATGAAAAGGCCAATTTACGTGGATAGCTCTTCTCACAGATGCATATATATATGATTGAGTTTGCAATCAAGTAATGGATGCTGTATGCCCCGGACTCAAGAGTGGCCTGGGTCTCAGATTGTGGGGTGATTCTGCTTATGATGATTTTACATTTCTTCTTTTGTTCCGATAAGGCTGGGTCGTTATTATCGTCTACCGATCCACATAACGGAAGGGCTGTTAGTTAGTAAATGTAATTATTAACAATCACAGAAATTTGGAATTACAGGCTTCAAAGGAGCCCGTCTTCTAGTACATACCATCGTATCTATAAATCAACGTAGACTGAACCATTCTGTTGCTTTGCCAGCTGTTCTGTTTCGCGCGCGGAGGCACTTGTGAGATGGAGCAAAAGAGAAAAAGACGTAAAAAACTCAAATCGCACATCCCATATTGATGGATTTATCTAACTTATTATCGAATCTCCCAGTCACACGGCCTATAAGCCAGGAAAGTGTGGATGAAATGAACCAACAGCTTGCAAAAGAATTTAAGAATGCTGCTAAACTGGTAACTACCCTTTATAATTTCAAGGTCAAAGACTTAGACGAGTCAAAGTCTCAAAATCACGAATTCGCCAATGCCGCCAAATCCGTGGCATCTTTATATAGACTAAGCAATAACTCGAGCAGATTAAACCACTACAATGGATATCTCACCTGTCTTGATGATTTACTCCAAGTCATACGTGAGGACGGTGACGTGGAGAACTGGGCCTTGTCTAAAAGAGCAGAGATCACCAATATTCATAAGTATAAATCTATAGAAGAGCCAAAGTCTGAGGATACAAAAGAGGAAGAACAGGGAGATGTACGGGAATTTGAAAAAGACCTGTTTGAGTTGGGGTCGGAACTAGTAGCCCCTTATCAATTCAAAGCCAGTTATCCTCCGTTGTCCGTGACGCATTCTTCAAGGCAGAGAAGCAACTGGTTGCACCTCAAGAAGGAGAAAAAAGAAAAGGAGAGGGAAAGAGAGAAGAAAGAGTTCAGAAAAGACACAGAGGAGGAAAGTGAAGATAGAAAGAGAAAGAACCATGAGAGTGAAAAGCCTAGAAAGAGAAAACACAAGGAGGAAATTATTTGATTCCGGGGAGAAGACCTTGGGTTATTTAACGAGTTATGAAACGCATACACATCTACATAAACAAGTCCTAATCTTAGATCTTACACCATCTACCTTAGATCTATATAGCATTAATGCATAGTAACTGAAATATATAGTGACAATAGCTATTTTATTGCAACCATCCTTGTAAAAGAGTAGTGGATATACCTGCAGTGAGAAACTTGCTTTGAAAAGCCTCTATAATGTAGTAAATAGACACTTTTTTGAAACTTTAACACTTGGAGTGTACTATCTCTGGTTATTGAATGTCTCATTTACTTTCTAAATTCATTATTACTCAACTGCACTTCAATTAATTTTCAGCCTTTTACTTTGTACATGCTTTTATACCCGTCTATAACCAACTTTTTATATATTAGTGCATACTAGTAGTCGAACAACCCATCCTCGTTATCGTCATACTCTATATCATGCTCAAACTCATCAGAATACTCCTCACTACCAGACGAAGATGACTCATCATCATCACTCTCCACTCCTTCAACTATACCCTCTAAGGAAAGACTCAACAATGTCTCACCTTTGAAGTGGCTACCTTGTTGAATCTCGTGCGTGGCTTCAACATTACAGTTGGTCAACTTGGTCTTGGAGTGGATGATGACATCACTACCTATTATACAGTTCTCCAACTGAACATCATCCTCTATGACTACATTATCCATGATCAAATTACCGGTTAACTTGACTCGCTTTCCGATCTTACAGTTTTTTCCAATAACAGTTTTCTTGACATTTGTTCGTTCACCCAAGATTGTATCCCGGCCTACTAAGGAGTCAATACCCACATTATACGCATTTTTCTCCCTAGGACCAGGAGGCGCTCCAGAATGGGCCTGTTGTTGAGACTTTTGTGAAGCCTGTTGCTGCATCATGCTTCTGTTGGCCTCCATCAATACAGGGGTGTTATTTATTCTGTAGAAGGTAGCTATCTCCGGGATGACTAGGAATGCAATTGCCTCACGAGTCTTGGAGTGCTTCCATGATCTTCTAGCCAAATCTCTTATTATTTTACTGATGGAACGGCAGCTGAAATAGGACTCAGTAAACTTTTCTGGCATATCATTAAAGATGGAGAATATTTCAGTGGAAGCAAAGAATATCGAAGCGTTTAAGAGTTTCTTGCTTATGATGGTGTTTGGATATCTCCACACCATTTGGGTCCTGATCTTCAAGGCTTTATGAAAATCCACATCCTCAAGAGAATATTGGTCCAAAAATGTTCTCTGGTCATCCGACAGCTCACTGTAAAATGTATAGCTTTCAGGGAATATCTTGTTCTTTTTATCCTCGATCTCAAGTTTGTTTCTATAATGCACCAACAAGCCTACGTCGTTATCATTTTTGTTTCTGTACGCCTCAATTAGCACCTGGGGAGGGAGATTAGTTACAAAATCACACGGCAAAATCACGAAATTTTCATACGGTTTCACCGATTGTCTGTACAAATGGTACAAAATGGACCCACTATTCTCAGCATCAACCTTAAGTACATCTATATCTGTGCTGTACGAAGAGGCATCATCTGCAGTAGATTCAGTCTTACGCAGAGATGATCTTTCTTTGTATTCATCAACAGCAGCCAGGATCTCATGTTCTGAGTCTTCATCAACAATTAAAGTTGTTTTGGGGAAGAAGGCCATCTCGCACCACTCCAAGACCTTCTCGACCATTGGTCTGTTGGCAACAGGCAAGAGAGATTTGGACTTTCCTGAGGACCTCACATGAGAGAAAGGAGATAGGGCCTTGCCTGGACCACACAAGATAAATGCGTGGAATTCCATACTTGAGTCAGAGGGTAATAATGAGTAGTAACGCTAGTCTAAAATTTCTCATTCTCACTCTCTTGGTCGTGCGTCCTCTATTCTTCACACTCAAGTCGCGACTTTGGATGGTAATCTTAAATCTTGCCACCATGAGTGAAGAAAACGATCCATTACTACAAGCATTAAACGAAGAGAGCGGTGTCCAGGATGATGTCCAGTCGGATAACAAAGCCGATGCTCCTATCACGGATGTCGAGAGGGAAAAGGCTCTTGAAAAATTCAAAGAAAAATTGACCGAGCACAGAAATTGGGATGCTAGATTAAAGGAAACTAGGTTGAACATACGAGACCTCGACAAGGACTACGAAAAGACAGAAAACGACATCAAGGCATTACAGTCTGTAGGTCAAATTGTAGGTGAGGTTTTGAAGCAGTTAGATGATGAAAGATTTATCGTAAAGGCCTCTTCAGGCCCTAGATATATCGTGGGATGTAG
Organism: Yamadazyma sp. yHMH685; assembly: GCA_030571055.1. Classification (NCBI taxonomy): domain Eukaryota; kingdom Fungi; phylum Ascomycota; class Pichiomycetes; order Serinales; family Debaryomycetaceae; genus Yamadazyma; species Yamadazyma sp. yHMH685. The sequence goes on from JAJLXC010000003.1 coordinate 43,585, forward strand.
GAACACCATCAAGAAGGAAAGTTTGAAGAACGGAGTTAGGGTCTCGTTGGATATGACAACTTTGACGATAATGAGAATACTCCCTAGAGAGGTCGATCCTTTGGTTTACAACATGACGACATTCGAACCCGGTGAGATTTCTTTTAATGGAATTGGTGGTTTAACTGAACAGGTTAGAGAATTAAGAGAAGTGATCGAGTTACCATTGAAAAACCCAGAATTGTTTACCAGGGTAGGAATTAAGCCACCAAAAGGTGTTTTGTTATACGGTCCCCCCGGAACTGGTAAGACTTTATTGGCCAAAGCTGTTGCTGCCACTATTGGTGCCAATTTTATTTTTTCTCCAGCATCTGCTATTGTCGATAAGTATATCGGTGAATCGGCTAGATTGATCAGAGAAATGTTCTCGTATGCCAAAGAGCACGAGCCCTGCATTATATTCATGGATGAAGTCGATGCCATCGGTGGTAGGAGATTCAGTGAAGGTACGTCTGCCGACAGAGAGATCCAGAGAACTTTGATGGAGTTATTGAACCAAATGGACGGGTTTGACACTTTGGGCCAAACAAAAATCATTATGGCCACAAACAGACCAGATACGTTAGATCCTGCGTTATTAAGAGCCGGTAGATTGGATAGGAAGATCGAAATCGGGTTGCCCAATGAAGCGGGTAGATTGGAAATCTTTAAGATTCACACATCTACGATTTCTAAGCAGGGAGAATTTGACTTCGAAGCTGCCGTGAGAATGAGCGATGGATTCAATGGGGCCGACATTAGAAACGTTGTTACAGAAGCTGGATTCTTTGCCATTAGAGATGAAAGAGAATATATTCTTCAGAATGATTTAATGAAGGCTGTGAGAAAGGTTGCTGATGTCAAGAAGCTTGAAGGTAATATCGATTATGAAAAGTTATGATAACTTATAAAGAATATACAAGAATGAGGAGTGGAGCAAGTACTAAGTACGGTAAAGCGTATGATAGAAGTCCATTAAGTAGTAGGGATGTAGTAGAGGAGCAGAATAAAGAAATAAATATTTAAAAGTCTACAAATGTAAAAGCAGTACAGCAACTGATCTGATTCGTGTTTTATATTATATACAAGTAAGTGCTATTTATTCTGGTTTTTTTGATTTCAGTGTATCTTCGATCAATCTACGAGTCTTTTCAAAATCTGGGACCGTTGAATTCGATAAGGAATCCAAGTGGATCTTCATGTATGGGTTATCGATAGCGTTTAAGTGGGCAGCCATCTTTTCACCGATCAAGTCCTTCATCTCATCGGTCAAATCCTTAACTTCCGTCTTTTTCTCGGACTTTTTAGCCAAGTAAATCTTCTGTTCTTTACTCAAAGGCATCTCTGGTGCCTTTAATCTTCTAGCATCCATTTCCGTCAAGATCTTGGATTTGAACTTGGAGTGTGGATTTCTTAATTGGTTCAAAACAGCTTTAGGAACAGGTGAAATGGCTAAACTTTGAAGCTCATACGTCTTTTCCAAAGCTACGTGTTCAGGGGTAGATAAAGCACGGTCCTTTGGTTCCGTTGGAGGTGCTGGCCACGGGACTTCGATATTTTCATGGTGCTTGACAAATCTCTTTGGTAACCATTTCTTGTGTCCTTCATCGAAATATCTATCCTTGTACACGACATCGCTTGCCACCACATAACGAACGTTACCGTTCTCATCCACATCTTTAGCTGCCAATTTGACGTGCTCTCTCGGGATTTGTTCTGGGTAGTCAATCAAATGGCTCTCTTGTTGTTCGAACCACTGAGTGGGAGGGATAACCTTTTTTTCGGAGACATCCGATAAGTATACGCTGTCAAATTCTGGAGTGTAACGGAAGAGTGTAGATATTTTACCCTTGTATTTACCCTCCGTTATGTATACTAAATCACCTTCTGCTAGTCCTACGTCTGTGAGTTTGGTTCTTCTTTCATGCTTTGGGATGAGCTCAAAGTCCAGCTCGAAGAATGGAAGTACAAATCTGTTATTTTGCTTTGTCTGCTGGGCACGCAAGGCCTTGTTGAGTTTGGAAACGTCTTTTTGAAGCCGTCTTCTTATTCCGTTGGCAGACATGGTTAGTGAAAAATTTGATGAATTTGCGCACGAAAATTTTATAAGTGTATGTGAGAAGTAATAAGGTCTTGATATACTGCGACTGAACGTAGTATGGTGACACAATTTACGTATTGAACTCCATTAAACGAAACATCTCATGCTTCTCACTCCATTCTTCATTCCAGGCTATTCCTTATTTGTATTATAGTTATACAGTATATTACACTATTCAGTACATATGTTTATGAACTCTTGTTCGTTGACTAAAAATGTTAGTACCACCATCTTCGATTTTCTAATTCACTATACATACTCTCTCCATCTTCATCCAAATCAAACTCATCGATCATTGCTCTCAATTCGTCATCAGTCAAGTTTTCACCCAATTCCTTAGCCACTCTTCTCAAGTTCCGTAACGTTATCTTGCCTGTGTTATCGTCGTCAAAAAGTTTGAACGCCCTTCTTATCTCCTCAAGAGGGTCCCTGTTCACAATCATCTCTCCTACGGCTTGGAAGAAGTTCTCATATGTAATCAAGTTTCTGTCATCAGTATCGTACTCATGAATTATATCCAAGACTTGTCTTTTGGACAAATCAAACCCCAAGGCGCGGAATGCTACCTTCAACTCGTGATAATCCAAACATCCATCGTTATTCATATCAAACAACGAGAATGCTTCTCTGATCTCCTGTTTCTGCTCATTTAACAACTCGGCCTTTAAATTGCCGAATCTTTTCTGGCTGCTTCCTGCTGAAGACGACATGTTTAGACAAATTTCCGCGCGTCTGTTATACTTCAGATATGGATCCATGAACTCGTCTTTGGCAATTGGCGTTCACGTGACCGTCAAAAATAACCCTGGTGTGGTTAGATTCATAGGAAAGACCAATTTCGCTACTGGTACATGGGTGGGTGTAGAATTGGAGCAACCCGTAGGAAAGAATGACGGGTCAATCGATGGAGTTGAGTACTTTAAGTGTCTGAGACCTGGAAACTATGGGCTTTTTGCCTCTCCAACTATTGTGCACGTGAAGGGCAAGGAGGCGGAATCAAGAGCAAAGGAACGTTTAATCATAGAGAGATTACAGAATAAGTTACAGGAAACGGTAAGTGATGTAAAGCAGTATAAGTCTCAAGTTGAACAGTTGGAGCAAAAATTTGTGGCGTATCAGGGATTAGAATCACAATTAGAACAAGCAAATGTAGACCGAGCTTTCTACGAGGCTGAGAATTCTAAGCTTCAAGAGGTCTTACGGCTCTTGCAACAGAAATATGACTCTTTGGTTGAAGACTTGGCTGTTGCTCAAGAAGAATTGAATTTGAATAAAGAAATTGAAAATGAAATAAGAATGATAGGTCCTGGAGATGAAGACATAAATTCCTTAGTCCACAAAAATAAGCGTTTGGAGCTTGCATTAGCTAATCTAAAAGGAGTTTCTAGTAATAGAGAGCTTGAACTAACAGAAGAAATTAGTAAACTTAAAATTACTATTGAAAGTGGTATCAAACAGGAGGTGTATGATAGACTTTTAGAAAAATTGAGTCGAGCGGAGGAGACAATCCTTGAGTTGAAAAACCAACTTGACTCTGTACATGAGCTGAACCAGATAATCGACCGGTTGACTACGGAGAATGACTTTCTCAGTACTCAACTTAATGACGTGAAAACCCAACTTGAAGAACTCACAGCTTTACAGGAAGTTGGAAAGGGCATGGAAGAGGCACACCTTGAAATAGAAACGGAGCTCAGAAGAGGCATTGACGATTTGCAGATGAAGTTGATAGAACAGACAAGAAAAGTAGACAGTTTGAAACTTGAAAAACTAGAGATAAACAACAAATTGAACATCTTGAGCTCAAAATTCCGTGTCACAGAGCCAGATCCCAACATCTTGGAGAACATCAAACTCGAATTGAAAAGTAAAACAAGAGATTTAGAATACTCGACTTTGTTGGTCAATGTTTCAAAGTCTAAACTCGAACTTCTTAATGCTGCAGAAATCGATCAATCGACAAAACTCCATCTTGAATTGAATTCTTTGGATGTGATTAGGACAGACATGTTGAAGAATCTTGGCGGGGCAGAAACACCTATAATGGATTTCAAATTGCATGGAGTGATATCCGCTGTTGATTACGTTCACCAACTTGGGAATTTATCCTTATCCTATGATGAAAGCAGTATACAATCTTTCAAAGCTTTGACTGACCTCTTACTCGTGAATTATCGTAATCTCACAATGACCGAGTTTTCGACAACTAGTTTTGAACAGATAGCGGAATTACTATTCAAGCAGAATGATAAGAACTACATCATAAACAGCTTTTATTTGAGTTTTATTACTTTTGAGTGCTCCATATTTGAGAGCTTCGTATCCTGTCTTGGTCTAAAAAGAGAAGAGATCAGTGCCATAGTATCGTTGGCACATGAAATCCACAACAAGATAAACTCCCTCACTTTCACTAGCGAAGTGAACAGGAAATATGACATTGACTACGAGAATCTTCTATTGTCAAAAATCAGTGACTTTATTGGAATTCATGAGGTGGAATTGGAAGAGAAGTTGACCCTGGCTGAATTTACCAGTTTATTGAATGACATTCGAAGTAGATTCACTGTATATGGAAAAGAACTCGATAGACAGTTTGAACTGATATTAGAGAACAAAGCTATGGGGGAGAAAGAATTGAGACAACCACAATCAGACCAGTTTGAAAAAGAGAAGATAATCAAAGATTTGGAGTTGACCATCAAGCTATTGGAAAATAACATGTCCAATCTAACTTCAAGTCACAAGAAAAGGTTTGAGGCTATATCTCTGGAGTTAGAAAACATTAAGGCCCAATACAACGATCTTAAGAGAAGTCACTCAGACATTGAGAGTAAAAACACTCTACTAGAGGACGAAATTCAGGACCTTTTAAGCTCAGGTAAATACTTTAACCTGTCGTACCTTCAAGGAAAATTTAATAACACTAAAGACGAAAGGTCTTTTGTGGAGAAGATAAGACTTGTTGAAGAAATAAACTATTTGAGAGGCTGTGTGATTCAACCTTCTACTACTGATCTTAGTTGGTTGAAGACACCCATAAAACGGATCCCTTCTATTGAAGTTCCCAACATTCGTACCATATCTAGACACCTCCAAAAAATCTCGAGATCTACGGAGTTACTTCCACTAACGAAAGGAGTGTGGAAGCCTAAACAACACAACCCCAAGTTTATCACGGCAAGCATTAACGAACAACTTTGTAAGTACGAAAATAATAGAAATAGCGTATTGTTGAATTGATAGAATTATATACGTTTTTTCTTGGGCCATTTTGTGGCAAGATCGATCTTATTTCTAGGATAGAAAAACTCCAAAAACATGTAGATGAATATATCAACCACCACACACAACACGTACAATTTTCCTGCCATCACCCCACAGAAATAGTATTTTTTGAATCGTTCAGTCAACGGTTGATTGAGTTTTTCTAAGTCCAAGGAGTTATACACATTCTCTGTACGCTTAGCCACATCCTCCCAGCTATACATCTTTGAAACTTCATTGTGGAAAGTAGAAGTGTTAATATTACCGGACCTAAACTGCTCGATAGCATTCAAAGTGACCAGCACCAACGAATCCTCATCAGGTTCAGCAAAATGCATCATATGGTTGGGCAAGATTTCTGGAATCCCGCCTACTTTAGTAGTAACTACAAACAATCCACAGGACGCTGCTTCTACAATAACAGTACCGAATGCTTCAGTCAACGATGGGTGCAAATATATTTGGCCCAGAATCATGATATTCCTCACCTCTTCGTGTTTAACAGCTCCTATAAGTTTGACACGGTCCTGAAGTTCATACTTTTCTCTCATCTGTTCCAAGTCCAAGAACTTGGGGCCATTCCCTGCTATTAGAAAACGGACTTTTTTGTCAGCTTTACATATTCTTGGAATAATTGCAGTCAATAAGTCAGCACCTTTATTCGGAAACAACCGAGATATCACTACAATTGTGAATGTACCATCTTCCGGCAATTCCACTTTATCTAGGCTCCTGGGAGCAAAGTCCCGTGATAGTACTGCATTCGGTATTACAGATACGCACAACGGATTCAATGATGCTCGAAGTACCATGTTCTCTTTACAAGTGTTTGACACGCAGATGACATGACCTACGTCACTCAAGGTGAACTTCAAAACTTTGTTGCCCAAAATGGCCCCCAAATCTGCAAATCCAAATAACGAATGCTCCGTAAGCACTGTTTTCAAGCCCATAGTTCTGGCATGCAAAACTGTTTCTTGGGCGAGAGACGACATAGAAACATGGCTGTGAACTATTTCAATTTGCTCTCTGATAAGAAGGTTTCGTACTATAGGGAATGCCAGGAAGACTGTGGGGAATGTGGTATTTCTATAGAAAGTGAAAAAGGGAACGTAGTAGACTTTCAATCCATTGGCTAATGTTCTTATACCGTTTCTATTTCCATAGTCGTGAGTGATTATGACGACGGAGTGGCCGAGGTCAATAAGTTTCTGTGAAAGGTGATAGACGTGGAACTCTACTCCTCCTGCTTGCGGGTAGAAGAAGTCTGTGACCATAGCTATATTGTAGCCCATATTTAGGTCAAGTAGATCGGAATCGCGTTAATGCGAAGAGATTCTTGCGGAATTTTGCAACTACAAAGCGTATAGTAGAATGCCGTCAATGGTTCTCATAGAAAACCGGCTTTTATCTGTATATTGGTCTATTTACACAAATACCTACGAGGCATAGGCGTCAGCTGGAAGGGACCCTACTGAGTTTTTGAAATTTACAATGCACTGCTGGTAATCCCAATTACTCTGCTGGCACAACATCAACCCGTATTGCAAGTTCAAACGAGTTTCCAATAGCACCTTTACTAGCATTTCTTGTTCTAGAGGATTCAACATGCCTTTGATGTCTGGAGGCAAGTCTGCAGGCGTAGGGCTTGCCCCTGGGGCGACATTATTTGGCGGTGGAGTCTGTGGGAGACCTTGTGCAGGTTGTGGGGGTGCTTCTGGGACTACCTGTGGAACAGGAGATGGTGTGGCCTGCTTTTGTCCTTTATTCCAAGCAGAATCTCCGCCAGGGCTTCTGATTACGAGAGAATCGCTGGCCAAAATCATGCTACCTTCCGGTCTTGGGATCACAATGAAAACTCTATCGAAACCTTTGTCACTTAAAAGGATTTTTTTGTTTCTACTATTTTGGAATCTGTTTCTGTTACTGTTCATGGCATGAAGATTCTCCGGTTGCGAAGTCTCCTGGAATGTACCGTGTAAGTTAATCACGAATCCACTCACCTGTGGTAGTCTGTAAGCCTCCATGGAGAAAATGTTTGGTTTGATCAATAGTTCATGTTTGGTTTTTGGAAGTTGGGTGAATGCTTTGTAGATCTGTTCAGGACCGGTAGAGATTTTAGACATTCTTGGTTTTGCACCGCTTATTTTAGTCAAGTTTCTCGAAAATGAAAGGTAATATCCAAAATCAACGTTACTATTGTTATCCAAAGGATGGGGATGGCCCATGTCCACCAGTAGGGAGAATTGTGATTGAGCTTGGTATAGCTGCATCAAATCCGCTCTGTTTGTATCCCAAAATCCAAAGAAATTGGTGACAAAGTTGGTTGACATTCCCTGAATCTCATCGTCCAGGAAAAACATTTGCTGAGGATCAGTATAGGGGAATGAAAGGATTGCATTTAAGGCAGCCTCGTTTCTTAAGACCTCACCATTGACAACAATCAACCTAGGGAATGATTTCATCAATTCAAGTTTGATTTCGTTCGGACTAGCTTGATTCAAAACCGGGTTGCCTGTAAGTATAAGCTCTCTCAAAAAGTTCAATTTACGTCTCCATGTTTCAAACGTTTTTAATTTCGTTATGTCATTATTGAGTAAAGACAAATTTTTCAACGTTGGGAATGTGACAGCCAACGAAGAGAGGGTAGATAAGTCCGACAAGTTATTGTTGGACAAGTCTATGCTCTCCACGGCAATCTTCAATTGATCTGCAACTTTCATTAATGCTGGGAAGAACTTGGAGGTAGTGGAGATGTTTGCGAAATAGCCATGAGCAGACAACATGGGATCCAGTTTGACATTGCTTAAATTCAATAATTTATGTTCCGCCTGGTACCTAGTCTTTAAAAACTGGGTGATTGTCTCGATAGCGGAATTTCCCGGTTGAGCTGTTACACCAGCGATTCCTTTAGAGATTTTCAAGGACTGGCCTGCAAATTTAACTCCGGACCAGTTACATAAATCGTCGGCTTCCTTCATGGACTTCACATAGCCTTTCATGACTCCTGTGGTTTGGTCCACAGAAGGATTCAGAAGAACGATTCTACACTTTCTGGAGATAAACTTGACGCATTCTTCCATTGAAGCGCCGTTCCAGCCCAAAATTTCTACTGGTACAGAGTTACTGGTGATGAACTGATTGATATTTTGGGGACTGGAATCCTGTGTGTAGTTGCTGTGGGAATTGAATCCCCCTCTATTGTTGTGAAAACCTCCTCTACCTCTGCCACGATAACTCATCGGTGAATTGTTTTTGATTAGTTCGTTGCGAAAAAGTGTATGTTGGTATGGGCACTAAGAGTTTTCGGCTGCAAAAGAGATGTAATTATTCGACTAGCATGGTCTTGATGAGAATCAGAATCCTCATACATATTGTAGTTGGAACTCAAATTCTCGAATGGTTCCCAAGTTTCAACTGTAGACTTATTCAGCTCATATAAATTCATATGTCCTATATACTATGTCAATAAATACTATGCTTTTTCCTCGTTATGAAGAGTTCCCACTATCTTATACTTATTTTCGAAGTGTTCTTCCCAACTGTCCAAACTTTCACGTTCTTCAGCCGTTAAGTCGCTCAACGTATCAATTGTCTTGTCCAAAGGGGTGATCAAGTCGAGCTCAAACGAGTTCTTGGCCAATCCTCTCGAAGCATCTCTTCCGGCAAAGTTCTCATAAGGACCCCCAGGACCATAGAATGTAGCACCCTGGCTCACATCGAATACTCTTCCCTTCACACTCATGAAAATCTTTGGATCGTCAGTACCGTTGTATTTAGCCAACGTCTTGGGGGTGAACTTCCCTTCCACTACAGGAACACCTTGAGAAGCGGAATCAAGGGGATTAGAGCTTCTGATGTCAGAAACAAGATCTTTCAAGAAGTAAAGAATTACCAATATAACAATTACTGTAGTTATCATCTTAAGAAGCAAGTGTTAAATCTGATGATTTTGGCGAGCATCTGGTGAATTTATATTGTCGCGGGGTAGCAGCTCAGCAGATGCTTTTTTTCAACCTAAAAAATCGTTTCTGAAGTATGCCTTAGATTATGTTGATCGTAAGATATAACTCATTGTGAATGTATTAATTGATCTCTTAAGCGAAAACTCTCGATTCTATATCTCCCTTATGTTACGATTTTCAAACATCGCGAGATTGAAAATTCGACGAACATGGGAAGAACTATAACCTCTCTCGATGACTTGACTCCCAACAATTTGGGTACCCTCAAGAAGATAAACCAAGAATGTTTACCTACCAGTTACTCAGACGAGTGGTACAAGGATGCTCTTAATTCCGATCAGGTCTCGAAATTGGCTTACTTCTCAGAGCTTCCAGTTGGAGGCCTTAAAGCCAAGCTGCTCAATTTAAATGGTGAATTGGCAAACTTTGAGTCCATCACAAACGCCAAGCTCGTACCAAAAATGGTCCCGAACATCGTGTACATAGAGACCTTGGCTGTGTTAAAAAGCTATAGAAATTTGGGAATTGGTAAGCAGTTGTTGGAATACTTGATCGAACAAACGAAGCTGAAATTCATCCACGAAATTTGTCTACACGTACATGTCGAAAACACTGCTGCTATTGAATGGTACAAGAAGCATGGATTTGAAGTAAAAGATACCATAAAAAATTATTATAAGGAACAGGGTTTGGACAACCCCGAAGCCTATGTTCTCTTCTTGAAGGTATAGAGCAGAAAGAAAGAGGCAAACTTTAAATGACGTTACTGATACATTCTATCACTTTCTGTAATTATGTATAAATTTATAACTAGAACGACCATGTATCTTTGTGTTACATAATCATTTACCCTCTACTTCTTCTTCCTCTTCGCCCTCAGTGTCGGTATTGATATCAGTGAAAATGCTTTCGTCGTCGTCGGCATCAGCTTCGGGGCTTTCATCGTTTTCCTCTTCATCTTCGTCGACTTCTTCAATCTTGGCTTTCTTAACTGGGGCACCCCTTAAAGCAGCCAAGGCACCCGCCAATGAGTCTTCTTCGGGATCAGAAATGTCTGAATCGGAGTCATCATCGCTTTCTTCTTCTTCATCTTCGTTTTTGCCCAAGATCTTATCCTTATTGAGAGGCTTTGGTACTGGGTTCTTGACTTCTAAGAAAACAGGAATATCAACATCAACACCAAAGTATGCATTGTTCTTCAACACCAATCTGTATGGACTGATACCAACGTTTTGAGGAGTAGCCTGAGGCAATGGGATATTCAATGTACCTATTGCAACATCACCTTTAATCCATGCTTCTTGATCGAGGTCTATGTTGCTCAAGCTGGCATTACTCAATTTGATGATTCCCACACCTTCTACGATCTTGTTGTCCTTTTGGTTGATCAAAATACCAGTCCAGTTGTTTAAAAGCTCTTTTGGAAAATATGGAGCATAACTGAAAGGCAAACTTGGTTGACTTTCGTTAACAGTGGTTGGATCCTTCATGTACTCAATGGTTTCTTCATTCTTTAGCAATTCCTGCTTGATTTCCGGACAAGACTTCAACTTTGGAGACTTTACTAAGAATTTTACCGATAAATGGGCCTTGGATAATGGAGGAACTACATCTTCACCAGGAACTTTAAATTCGCTCTCGATGATTCGCAAGCTAGCGATCTTTTCAGCAACCCCAATAGCCTTGTTCAATTTGTTCTCATCCTTAATGCCCAAAACTTCACCTTTATTGACCTCTTTAGTAAACAATTTACCCAACTTCTTAACTGGCTGCTTTTCAACCACTGCTGGGTCAACGTATGGTAATTGCAACAAGTCCTTATACCGGCCTGATGGTTTAACAGCCTGAATAATACACTTTTGTAAGTCCAATGCAGCCAAAATAACATCTGGGTGTCTGAAAACGGCGGCTATTTCGATAAAATCATCAATCAACTTAGGAAGAATAGATACAATCTTTAATTTATCGATTTCTAATTTGAAATCCGAACTTTCTTCACGTTTTAGGTATTCAGTAATCAAGTCCTTAATCGTACTGGAGGACAAGAGGGGAAATCCCTGCTTGATTTCATGAGACTCACAGAATAGGTCTAACAAATAGAACGGAGTAACAACCTTACCAGGATTCTTGTCGGTCAATCTTTTGACAAATAAAGAAGCAGTGTCAACATGTAATCCTCTAGTGGTATGGGACTTGACATTATTCCACCAGGAACCAACCACATACGGTAACAATCCCCCAATTAAAATGAAGTAAAAGAAAACCATGAATGAAGAGTACTTTCCCTCAACCAAAAACTTTGGTAATGCTATACCATGCGAAGTATCTTGCTTCCCATCTGGGTGGCCGTATTTTAAAAAGTTATCCCTTGTAACTTCATCAGTTAAAGCCTTATATGCTTTGTTTAATCTAATATAGGCCTGTTCGAAAGCATCTTGTCCTTCGGTACTGAGATCTTTAGGCATTTTATCTGGGTGAAATTTCAAGGACAACTTTCTATAGTGACTCTTGATTTGCTTTTCAGTGGACGAAGCGGAAATCCCCAAGATTTCATAGGGGTCAAAGATACTACTAATATCGGCTTGCTTAGTGAGGTTCAACGCAATATATACCACAGCACCCCAGCCGACAATCAACACAAGCAACGTCCTGTTAAGAATTCTGTCACTTGTCTGGGAGAGGAGAAACTTTCTCATGGCCTCGTCATTCAAGTTCAAGGTCTCATGGTTTTCTTGAATGGCACCTTTGACAAACCTATTGTATGTAACGGGATCATTTTTGGAAAAGATTCGGAGAATGTATCTAATAGTCAATGGGACAAGGATGAATGAGAGTATAGCCAAAAGAAAATATGGCCATACATCGCCCTCTTCGTCATATACATATTCAGACGCCATGAGGATACGTGTTGGTGAAAAGCTGAAAAGTTTGATTTGCGATCGCGAAGAATTGGCTGTGAAACGTGAAATAAGTGGTAGAGTAATTATATTGTTTAAATTATAATGAACTACTTAATGAACTAATGGTGTAAACTGCCAATCTAGTGAGATACTATTGGAATTAATGATGGAACAAACGAATAGGGTTTTCCACGTAGACAATGTCGTTGGAGTCAGCAGCTGCAAAAACAGCCTTATCCATAACAGAACCAGATGGAGCAGCCACAAACTTGACTCCGGATCTGGCAGCTCTATAAACATTATCTGGGAATGGGAAAAAGGCATCAGAGGAAAGAGCGACATTTGTGTTCTTGTTTATCCATTCAGTCTTTTCTGCAGCAGTCAATGGGGTTGGTAATTCGGCAAACTTAGATTCGTACTCGGACTTTTCAGGTTCAGTGGTTGGAATTTGTCCGGTAACGTATAAATCTATAGCATTAGACTTCTCTGGTCTCTTGACTCCCTTGGCCCACTTGAAGCCCAAGACTCTTGGATGTTGTCTCAACCACCAGTTATCAGCCTTGTCACCAGCCAACCGAGTACAGTGGATCCTAGATTGTTGACCTGCACCCAAACCAATAACCATACCGTTTTTAACGTAGCAAACAGAATTGGATTGAGTGTATTTCAAAGCAATGGTAGCAACGGTCAAGTCGATTCTACCTTGTTCCGTCAAGTCTTTGTTAGCAGAAACAATTTCCTTGAAGGAAGAACCCTTGATAATAGCGTCATTTCTCTTTTGTTGTAAAGTGATACCGTAGACTTGTCTTGATTCCAAAGTTCCCGGGTTGAAGTTAGGGTCGATCTGTAAGATACAGTACTTACCGCCCTTTTTCTTTTTCAATATCTCAAGAGCAGCGTCTTCAAAACCTGGAGCAATAACACCATCACTGACTTCTTTCGAAATTATTTGAGCAGTTGGGACATCAACGATGTTAGACAAGGCAATAAAGTCCCCAAAAGAAGACATTCTGTCAGCACCTCTAGCTCTGGCATAAGCGTTGGCCAAAGGAGACAAGTTTTCAATGTCTTCAACGAAGTAGATTTTTTTTTCAACGTCGCTCAATGGCAAACCTACAGCTGCACCAGCTGGAGAAACGTGCTTGAAAGAAGCAGCAGCAGGCAAGTTCAAGGAAGCAGATAATTCCTTTACTAAAGGCCAAGAGTTCAAAGCATCCAACAAGTTGATGTATCCTGGCGAGCCACCCAAAACTTTGAATGGTAAGTTTCCATGAGGAACAAAAGCTTGTGCAGGTTTTTGGTGAGGGTTGGCACCGTATCTCAAAGGCAATTGACTAACATTTTCAGAGTACTGCTTTCTGAAAAAGTCAGAAATAGCTACATCGTAGTCAGCGGTATGTTCGAAAGCCTTCAAAGCCAATCTGTTTCTAGTATCGGCAGAGATTTCACCAGCCTTTAATTCCTCCAAGAAAACAGCGTAATCGTTTGGATCAGACAAAATGGTAACTCTTTTGTGGTTTTTGGCTGCAGCTCTCAATAAGGTGACACCTCCAATATCAATCTCTTCTACAGCCTCGTCAATGGTGACTGCAATCTTTGAAACGGTCTCCTTGAATGGATACAAGTTGCAAATCACGTAGTCGACTTTATCAATCCCTTGAACCTTCAAGTCATGCTCATCGCTTTCTAAGTCCCTGGCTAAGATACCTCCATGAACAGCAGGGTGTAAAGTTTTAACTCTTCCTCCTAACATTTCTGGAGCATGGGTAATGGAGGAAACGTCCTCCACGGGAAAACCAGCTTCTTTGACCAATCTAGCCGTTCCACCAGAAGCGAGAATTCTGACATTGGCAGCAACCAATCCCTTTGCGAGGTCTAACAAGCCAGTCTTGTCGTAGACAGATAAAATGGCAGTTTTATTGTAACTCATGGAGAAATAGAGTGAGTAATAATGGATTTTTCAAGGATTAGATTCGCAATTTTTCCTTGGAGCGATATGATAATTAGTTGGAGTCAACCGAGTCAGATCTGGAGAGAGGAGGTTGATTATGTAAGAGGAAGGCCACTATCTGGAGGTTACTACGGTAACAGGAGGTATATGATACCATGTAGATACTGTACAATTAATCATATCATAATTTGCTACGCTAGCCCATAGTTCACTTCTCACTCGCATACATTCAATATTATAACCTAAACTATAAACCATCGCAAGCGAAAAATATCAGGAATAAGAGACTTGAAAAACTCAACCCCTTTACTTTCTGTATCTCCACAAAGACAAGGTGTTGTGCTTCTTCCAGGTGTGGTATCTACCAGCCTTGGTCTTGGTGTACAAGTGACCCTTGTTAATACCTCTGGACTTCTTACCAGCAGCAGTAAGACCCCTAGATTCTCTGTGCTTGTGAACTGGGTTAGCAATCCAGTTGTATCTAGCATCTCTTCTGATGGCCTTGTGTTGTGGGTCCACCAAGATAACTTCGAAGTACTTGTAGGTACTGTCCTGGTTAACCCAGTAAGAGTTCAAGACTCTCAAGTTAGCAGCCTTTCTACCAACTCTGTCTTCAGCAATGGTTCTCAAGGATCTTTGGTACTTCAATTGAGAAACACCTTCGTTGGTTGGCTTACCGTAAGTGGCACCCTTTCTGACTGGTCTCTTTCTGTTACCTCTTCTGACTCTAACTCTGAAGATAACGAAACCTTGCTTGGCCTTGTAACCCAACTTTCTAGCCTTTTCTGGTCTAGATGGTCTAGAAGCTCTGTGGATGACGTTCTTTTGTCTGTATTCCCAACATCTGACTCTGTGCAAGAATCTCATGACATCGGATTGCTTCTTTCTTTGCAATTCTTCTAAGTATTTGTAGGCACCCATTATTAATGTGTTTAGTTAGTTGAAATAAAAATTTTAAAAATTTTCACTTGAGACTAGCATCTCAGGTCGTGTGCAGATAAATTTTACAAAAGCTTTTTGATGTGACAGAATGTGCGCATTTGCAGAATATTTTGTACCGCAGAGTAAGAAGGAAGAGGAAACACTAGCAGGGTCTTCAGGATACTACTAGAGGAGGGAACAGGCGCAGATATGATGATGTGTCTTCCTGGAGTTATTTTTCGACTTTCTTGATTTACAAGATTTGAGTAGGCTATCCTTTGAAGAATCCTAGC
Source organism: Yamadazyma sp. yHMH685 (assembly GCA_030571055.1). Classification (NCBI taxonomy): domain Eukaryota; kingdom Fungi; phylum Ascomycota; class Pichiomycetes; order Serinales; family Debaryomycetaceae; genus Yamadazyma; species Yamadazyma sp. yHMH685. The sequence goes on from JAJLXC010000003.1 coordinate 58,998, forward strand.
CCACCACTAGATGGGGCTCAAGAACTCGTGAGGCTTCTAAGCCCTTTAGGAATTCACGGTGGATTATCCACTATGAATTTGGGCAATTCGGTATGGGTCATATTCGATCGCATCTCAGACTTAGGGACTAGAACAAAGAGTCAAATACTATGGGACAAGCACATGCTGATAAACAAATACCTTGAATACCTAGTAAATCTATGATACATACCAAAATAGCTCTTTTGAAGCATCAATTAAATGCTTAGACTTTGGAGTGATACCTGTGATCCATTATGTTCAATAAACGGCATGAAATGACAGCTTGCACAATCCTTTCCGGTCTCTTTGAAATCCTCACCCTTGGCAGTCTCTTGTAAAGTTTCCAATAACTTAGCTAGAGGCGGGTATTTAAGCGGGATCTTGCATGTATATAAGTACCTTATTTCTCAATATGTGGATGAGTAAGCGCTGGGCAGTGAACTTAGTGTCATGACCCCTTGTCGAGACCACGAAGATTCAACGCAACCTTCAAGCTGTGCCACCTGGGAAGTGAAAATAATTGAAAGAGCTGAGTTCATTACAAAAATATGTAAAATACAATGAGTACCATCATGAATGCAACCAGAGTTAGTGACTAATAAGCTTCCAGCGGCATTATCCGAAAAGTTAAAAAGTCTAATAATCTGCTTTTACGAATACTCATAATTTCGCTGCTCTCATCATCTAGTTAATATCAGTCAAAGTCGATGAGAAAGGAACCAATTGAGTCAAATAACACAAAGACAGTGGCTAGTAGTTATTATCCCGAATTTGCAAACTTTTGATCAATTCTATCCACCCAATTGTCCGTTTGGGCACCCTCAAGCAAAATTAGTTTCTTTTCATAATGGGGTATACAATGTATGAATCTGACTTAAAGTTGACTGTTGTTGCAATCGGTATCTCAGATGTTGGTAGGAAGAAGTCATGTTCAATTTTTTCTCCCACCTCACTAGATTTGATACCCTTTCGCAAAAGGGTCTTACAGATCCCTATCAACAAGGGGGGCAAGTTGTCATGAAATTTGTCATTAATAGGCATTGAGAAACCTGTGTGTAAGCACAATGTATCGGGTCCGGACTAGATGCGACGCAACTTTAAAACGCCAGTTACGGTAGTTGCTTCCCAACAATTTTCGGTCGCAGCTAAGATACCTTTATAACCAGGAGGGGTTACATAAATCATAAATAAGCAGAATGAGCATTGGCCTTCCTAATGAGCACCAAGAGGCCAGCCCACTCTATCCAATAGGGCATTCACGTTCACGGAATTATAGTTTCTTCCGATCCCACCATTTTCTCATTTAAGTACCAGAGCTTATTCCGCTCATATGCACTATAGTGTTTGTCAGGGGATAACTCCATCGTTTCGCCGTCAATTTTTTTATTTTCGGATTTGGGTTTGATCACGTCTGTAGTCCGATACTGCCGAAATTGCCTCTTGAAACGGCTAAATACGTAGGAATAATTACATGATAAGCATTACTTGGTTGCTTATTCTCCTATAGAGTACCTCGTGAGGGATTCAATAAGGGTACACGGTGATCTATTCTAAAACCTCTATAACAGGAATTATGCAAGAGAAACCCATCAACATTCCCAATCCATTTCCAGAAGATTCGTTAATGCATGTTCAATTTCATACATAGCCCTTTCTTTCTGTTTTCGTATATTTGTTTTTATTAATATTATTCTGCTTAGCAGGTTTTTTTTTGATTTTTTCATCAGGTTTTTAAAGTTGTTAATAATGGACTTTATTTTTAACGGTCAACACAAAAAGCAAAGATGTTGTGGTATATAAGTATAGGCGATCTAGGAGCACCTGTTGTTTTCTCTTCTCTCTATCTCCTCCACCAGTTGGTGAAGTCCTATTTTCAAATTGAGTGTTTTTGAGTAGCAAGCCATGAAGCATGCGGAGGAGGAGGAGGAGGGGTATATGAGGGTGATAAAACATGAAGAGGAATTATTTGATTGGAGCTTGGAGCACATTTTCGATCACCAAGTACTTGTTCCCCAACCAGCAAATGTTATCGGAGAAGACGGCCACCAGAGCAATACAGCTGAATATGTGCAACACCCATTCTCTTCCTCTTCTTCAAATATCTCCTCAACACACCCACATTCGAAATCCCCACTATTAAATTATCAGCCATGCCCTACCACATACCACGAGCACGGACAATTGCTCCGGCTGGGACAGGTAGTAACTCAATTGCTACCATCACCATTTGCCACGACTGGACAGCATTCGCATACTCTTCCATCAAACCACACCAGAGATGGTCCATCTGAACCCCATATATATTGGCAAAAACCCTCAGATAGCAAATATGGGCATGTGGAACCAAAAGAAAGAGAAAGCGGATATTACATACCCCATTACATCGGAACTAGCCCGATAGTGTCAGGTTATTCGGTTTCAGGAGAATCAACTGCTTATTCTAATTCAATACCGTATGATGGACTTACCTCAATGCTTAACTCAAATAGTGAAATTGTGATTCCCAAAGTTGAAACCCAATTTGTAGATAGAAACATTTGTTCTGAATGTGGAAAAAGAATCACTAGAGATATGGGAAGACATATGCGAACACATTATCAGGCGTCAAGATTCAGGTGTTTGTTTCCCGAGCGATGCTGTGATCACCGGTCAAGAAGGTTCAATCGGCCATATGATTACAAGAAGCACTTGTTGAATCTGCACTTTATGTTTGACGATGAAGGAGCTAAGAAATTGCACAATTTATCTCATAAGCTCAATCAGTGGGGAACTTGTGCTTGCGGGTTACGGTATTTGTCAAATGACTGGCTTGAAAAGCATATTTTGACTAAAGACACGACTGAACTCTGTACTCTTCTACAAGGTTCATAGTGTATGAATATCGAAGTATGCATATTAACCACAAATTCAATTAATGTAAAGAGTTCCAAAAGTAGAGTTGAGTCATCCATCATAAAGGCGATATTATCACATCGAGCATTATGGTGCACTCAATCAGTTGGCCATGCCTGATACAACCATTATGGGGTAACAGTGAAAAACAAGAGGGTACCTTCCATTGGAAAAAAGATCGGGACCAGGCTTTTAGAAGCTGTCAGAGCCTCAGATTCGGGAATGGGCTTCCAAGAGGGGACGTTAGATTACATAAAAGAGAAAATCCATATTAATATGACGCAGGTAATTCTAGAATGCTAGGCGAAGTAAAGACTCTCAGTCAAACTTTCTTCTTATTGCGGGATCTTGCATTTCTCCTCCATATGTATTGAAGCGGGTTTAGATTTCAATGATACTAGGAATAACACTCCTGGCAAAACCTTGTTCTGGTATATGGCCACGAACGGGTACCTTAGGGGCTAGTTTCCCAGTTCCGTCGACCGCATGACTTGGGTTGCTCAACCATGAGTCCGACCAGGTAGGTTAATGTGTCATTAAGCTTGGGGTGCAGGACGAGTACACTTTCAGCACTTCAGTCAAGACTAAGCCCGCACAGAGTCAACTATTCTTTTTTTTAAAGAATTATACCTTTCTTATCATATTTAATACCGTCCAGTAAATATTTTCTAAAACTTCTAAGAATGGCCTAGCAAAAAGAAAAGTCGAGTATTTACCGACCAGATTTGTCCAGTCAGTCAAGACCATTTCACAATACATTTGTGAAAATATGAATCGTGAAATGATTCTTGCTGCATTGGATATATCCCGTGAAGTACCCACGACACTATAATTTCCAATTCTCAAGCACAATTGTCGGCGTATTATAAGAAGTCTACCAGTATGCACATCTTTATTCTTAAAGGCTATGTGGAATTGATGGATGGTTGCAATTACATTAGCAGATTATATAATGCCACAATGTAAGTGGCACGGAGCGCGCAACGGAAAAGAATCTAGCGGAAAAACATTCTCGGGAACTCCGTGCGGTTGCAGCCGAAAATGTTAAGAGAACAAAGTAGAAAAAACAAAATGGGTAGTAGTAAATTGTTTCAATAGAATAAATCGTCCCATGTCAAGAAGGTTTGTCCACTTCTGAAAGACCTGGCCCGGCTGATTTTAGTTTCTCAGTAATATTCAAAATCTATCTCTTGTTATTACGAAAAAAAAAACTGCAAAAAAGTTAATTCTCTGTCTAATTCACCTAACGCCAAAGGAACCAACGTTCCAGCTCTATAGAAGCCAATCTAGAAGTGTATAATTACTACAATTACGAGCAGAGAAAGTTTAAGAGCTCTGCTCGTGCATGATGGTACCGCACTAGTACCTACCGGCGCGCCAGTCGCACAGCCCATTACCCCAATCTCGCGAACGCCACGGCTTGCGGTGATTCTCGCGCTGTCACTAGAAATACCAAAACTTGGGGAACATCTTATCACCATGGGAAACTTCAAGTTCGACGATCTAGACCCTGAATTCAACAAGATCTTTGATCAGCATTTCTATCAGAATCAGTACTACGACTACATCAACCAGCACCCGGAGCCACTGCCAAGCTCCTCCTCCGCCGTCCTCGACGATCACCTCCAACAGCAACGATCATATGCCGGCACGAACTCATCTTTTTACCCACCATTTCTGGCAGTAAACCCACACGTTGCAGAGGTAAACCAGGTTTCAAAGGCCACAGGCTCAGCGACACCCACTCAGTCGCCCTCGCTCTTTGTTCAACCCTTTCAGGATAGCGCATATAAGCGAAAACTCGCCGGAGAGGATGGAATAAAATATAAAAAGGAAATGCCTGCTCGTCCACGGCAACCGATCAGGCAAAATAGTAATCCACAGATGAAGAGGAAAGTTCGGCCCGGATTGAACAAGTCATACTCGTATGGTGGAGGTACTATTCCTGGTAATATCAATGCTAATAACATCAACACCAATAGTATCAACAGCCTCAACCTTAATACCCATAACACCAGTGTGAGTAGAAAGCCCAATTTCTATATCAATCTTGACCATCTAAAAAACCCCTCAGTTACGTCTTTCGATTCAACGTACACCACCACTGCAAACACTCCCACAAATCTCCCACCATCCAGGTCGCTTGCGATAAATGACCATGACTTCATAGATAAGGAGTTTGATAGTGCTACTCCTGGAATGAAACCGCCAGGAGCTGATGAAAATGATTATTTCGATGAGTTTTTCATGCCATCAAATTTCGAGGAAGCCGGGCAGGCCCCGGAAGTCAAGGAAGAGGATTTGTCTGGGTTCAATTTCAATTTGTATGGAAGGAACTATTACCAGGACAAGTATGGTGGTGATGAGTATAATACTGGGGGTCTGAATTTAGATCAAGACCATCACCTTCGCAGTCACAATCACAGTCATAGTGATAGCCATAGTCATAGTCATGACCATAGTCTAGACCACCTGTTTGCTAGTCCTTCACAGTTCAGCAAAGTCCACGAGAGGAACGAGAACACTCTTCATCAAAACCACCACCATCACCTTCAACAGACTGATACGCATAGCGATAACGATTACAACCATGCCAATGAATACGATAGTCATGACAGTGAAAATAACGGGAGTCTTGGAAGGAATAATCACAAAAATGATAGCCAGAATGAGAGTGATAACACTGAAGGGCTCGAGCAATCTCCTGCAACTCTTTCAAGCCCGGCGAAGTCACCACCTCTTTTAAAAGTGGAATCTAATCTTAGCATCTCTTCCATGAACTCGACAGACAAACAGAAAAAGAAGAAGCTACCCAAAGGCTCAAAATGTAGTATATGTGGTAAGTTCATATCACGTGATTTATCTCGTCATCTCCGGATCCACGATGAGTTGGGCAGATTTAGATGTGTTTTCCCAGACCTTTGTAACCATAAAACTGGTAAATTTAATCGGCCATATGACTACAAGAAACATCTTCTACACTTTCACTTCAACTTTGACGATAAAGTTGGTAAGGCTGCGAATAACTTGACTGAGAAGTTACCCTTGATGGGGCAGTGTAAGGCTTGTAACTATAGATGTAGAGCCCTGGATTGGCTTGATCATCATGTATTGACGCCTGATGTATCACAGCGGTGCCGTTTTGCCATGGGCGATCCCAGCCCTCATTAGTGGATGTAAAAAGACTGAGTTGCTTATCAAAAGAATAAGGAATATATAACTGCGGCGTTCTGAGGTAGAATATTAAGAAATATACAGACGACCAGTGTAGAAGTTAATCCATTCATGTTTCTAGTAAGAACTTTGCTACTATCTACTGTAGTAGAGATTTTGATACAGATACGCATTATAGCCTAACAATATAGAAGTGGTCCTGTACAAGATCTCGTATACAGAACCACCTGATGTCGTACGATGTCAAACTCAAATCTAAGCAATATAATATACTCATTTAACTGAAACCTAACCAATCTCAGCTTTTAGCTGCGAATTTGTGCTCTGGTTGAGCAAATTTGGTTTCCAAATCGAATGCCGCAAAATCTATAAAACAATTTAGTTTTCCACAACTCTCCAGTGTCAATATGGATTTCCTCGCAAAACGTATGGATATGGGTATGGACATGGGATCCTCTGTTCTGGATGCTTCTTCCACTCACATGATGCACATGGCTTCCTCCACGATGAGTATGGGTCTGTCCATGGCCACAGCTACTGGTATGGATATGGGAGACTCTATGCATAATGGCATGTCTATGAACATGTACCTCACCAAAGCTTACAAGGGATACCCAATCTTATTTGAGAACTTGACTGCCAATAATGGAGGGCAAGCGTTTGGAATTTTCTTGCTTCTTTTCTTCATTGGAGTATTCACAAAGTTTCTCGAGTTCCTCAAAAACTACTTGGAACAAAAAGTATGGATTGCTCCATCTGAGACACGCCTATATGACTCTGAGAGCGACAGTAAAGGCACCGATATTCAACAGCATACATTGGCTGCTCCTTCATTAAACATTCCTGCCATGTTGATTCGCAATGGTATCAGAATTGTCTTGATCTTTGTTCCAGAGATGTTTGGATTCGCCTTGATGTTGGCAGCCATGTCATTCTCTTTAATCTACTTCTTTGGCGTTGTCTCCGGGTTGACTATCGGGAAGTTCATTTTTGAGAGAATAGGTGCTAGAATGAACTTAGTGCCTGTGCCCACATTGGCTCATCACGGTTAAAAAATAATAGAGTTCATATGCAAAATGGAGTTAATAGAATATACGTTACTAAGCATGTACAGCCGGGCGGGTATTTATTCCTGAGTCTAAATCTAGCTACTCCTTCTTAATTTTTTCAAGAAGATCATTATATTTGGAGGTGTTGAAAGAAGAACCTTTTCCATCCGCTAATTTCTCACTGTACAACAATCTTACCAAGTTAGCCCTCTCAAACCCATTATAACGACTCAATTTGCTAGGAAGTTGGTTTTCGTTTACAGTAAAAAGTTCAAAGTAATGTGATGACTTTTCGAAGTTAATCTCCAAATTGCTCTTATTCAAGTTCTTTAGCATTTGCAGCAAGGTGAAAATATTAATGAGCAATTTCTTTATACCGTTATTATTGATCTTGTGAACCAACTCTGACCCTCTAATCAATATTTCATTGAGGTGACTCGACATACCAAGGAATATCCTAGATATTTCAGACTCACTCAAATAATTCGCCAATTTGTTCTCCATAGAAAAGATCTCCTTGTTGAAGTTTGAAATATATTGGTCAGAGTCACCTGGTTCACTGTTCAAGACCCAGTCATTCAGCTTAAATGATCTAGTAATATTATAAATGGCCTTCAATCTGAGCTCATATCTTAAAATGACTAACGAGTGTAACTTGATTCTTTCAAAGTCTGCTACTCTATCCTTGAACTCCTTGAACTTGGCCGGATTCAAAGATAGGAAGGTGTTCGAATTATCGATAGATGAATTGATATGAGCCTGATTTGAGTTTTGAGGTTCTTCGATCATTCTTTTTCCATTCTCCAAAAAGTTCCAATCATGTTTTAATCTTTCAATAATTGAAAGATCTTCTTCGTAGTTGTAATTAGACTCCTTACCTGCGTTGGGGAGCCAGCTCAATATCCAGCTTGAGGTTAAAAGCAAACGACATAACTTGTCCAATGACCCATTACTAAGTAAATCATCTTTAGTTATATTGAAAATATCGTCTGATTTCAACATTATGTCTATCTCGCTGTTGAGGATTTCTTCATTTATCTCTCCATCTTCGGTGATAACTAGGGAAGAAATGTCGCCTAAGCGTGGAGTTCTTAACCAACTGTTTAACTTGGTATTGTTGCTTCCAAGAATATCCATGTAATAGCTGGAGTACGAATGGTGGAACTTATTTAAGAACTGCAATACCAAGTTATTCAATTCCTGTCTATAAGTTAAAGAAGTGTTCAAGACATTACATAAGGAAGTAAAGAATCTCTTAAACTCAAATGCGTTCAGGAAAATAGTAGATTCGTCTAAGCTCATCAAATCTTCTTTGAAAGCAGACAATTTTTTTTCTGTTAAGCCGTCTTCTTCGTCGACCATATGTGAGCCCATGATCTGATTGAACTTCTTGTCGAACGAGTCCCTCAACTTGGGTAAAAAGGACATCTTCATAAAGCTATCAAAAAAGGCGATAGCCGTGTGATTGATAGGCTTAGTTGCATCTTCGGTCAAAAGGTTAGTGGTACCGGACACGAATATCAAGAAGAATTCAAGAATGATTCTCATGTTGAAAATATTAGCTGGAACCAATAACTCCAAGTTGGATTGGAAAGACTCGTTTTTTATGTAGAAGTCCTCTCGATAAGAGCCAAATTCTTCACTCTCGTCTACCAAACTAGGAAACGTCTTGCTCAAGATTTCATGAGGGGCCTTAATATTGTCGAACTTGAAGAGCTCATGATGGGTCCTGCTGCTGTGTATAATCGAGTCCTGCTTGTTCGAGAGATAAATCAAGATCAAATTGGACAATTCACTTTTTATGACGTTCCAACTACTTTTGAAATCATAGGTCAAGTCGAAACTAGAAGCAATGTCTCGAATCAACTTTTGTTTCTGTAGCACCATCAATGATTTGATGAAAACGGAACTGAACAAGTCTTTCAACACCTTCACAGAGTTGTCATGAAAATTTATTAAATCTGAATCTGCATCATCATCAAAATCGACAATCTTCTTTAACTTATTTAACTCATGTAAGTTCTTCAGCTTTGTTTCTTCAATAGTTCTATAGAGCAAACCATGGAATTCCTGTTGGTTTGATTGAGTCAAAACTGAAATTGCAGGTAATAATCTATTAAGCTTATGAGCCGTCATCAATAACTGATAAATGTAGTGGTAATTCTTGAAACTTCCTGAGAGATCAAAAGTCAAATTCAAATTAGTTGATGTAGACTTAAACAATTCAGGCAATTGGTCTTTGGAAAAATCATTAATCAACTCATTAAAGCATTCACTGATCTCAGCTAGATCCAAGTTCGCCGAGTTGTAAATATACTGTTCCAATCTATTCAGTTTTGACACAAATGTTTTGAATGTCGATAATTTGGGATTGTTGTTTGTAGTTAGTAACATTTCCCATGGGTTCAGTTCTTGTACAACCACCGGGCTTTTTAGGTATATTTCGTTCTGTAGTTCATCAATAATCATATCGAACAAGTTGTTGGATTGAACCTCCAAATAGTTCTTTATGCTACCCATGGCACTTAAGTTCCATAAGTTGTACTTATCTGCAGTAGAATATCCCTGGGATATTATATCGTACACTTGGTGGATTTTCTTGTCCGAAATCAATTGGTCAATCTTTTCGGGGATTGCGTTCAACGTCTCCATAGCATCCAAGATTTCTACCATTTCACTGTACCTTATAGATGTTTGATTCAATTCTTGCAATACGTCAGATTTATCGTGGATCTCCTTTGTGGTAGACTCCAACATGTCCTTGATATCATTTGCGTCTTTTTGGTTGTCTTTACTCGCCGTTAATAAGTAGTGGTAGGATCCAATGCTGTTGTTGAATATCTCGTAGTAGTCGTTAACCACCTGCCTCAATGCATTGGACGTCTTCTCGTGAACTTCTTGAAAATCAGGTAATTTATGGGACAACCCGACAGATGAATCATCCAATAAAGAAATGGCCAATTCTACGGGACTAGTGTTGTCTTCCAAGACCTGGGGCCATTCATACTTTACGTAGTTCACTACCTCCTTTAACTCGAATATTGAGTCTTTCATACGGGGCTTGCTGTGTTGTGATAAGGGTCCTTGTTCTCGCTCATTTGCAAATGTTTTACTTAGTGTTCTTCTTCTCATGATGTTGTTCTGAACTATTTCAGATCGCGAGTTTCGATTTATTTTAGACTCATGGTATCGGTGATAGAACTAGGGTCTGAAGAGTCGGATGTTGACAGCAAGCCTATATTTGTAGAAGAGTCTTCGTTTTTGAATGATGAGTATGTCATTATCCTTCTATTGTAACCGCATGAATACTAACGTCAAGTAAAAGCAGTAGTTCCCCGCTACGCAGCTTGATTTCCAGACATAAGGAGTCAAGTAAAAAATTCGACATATTATCTGACATAGACGATGAACATATGGAACCCTCTGACTCTTCTCTCAAAAAGGAGGCTATATGTTTCACAGAATCCATGTCTTCTGAAGAGACTACATTGCCAAAAAGGAATCTCCCCTCTTCCATATCCTCAAAGCGTGCACTCGAGCCGCCTGTCATCTCCCTTGACGATTCACTTGAAGACTCTGAGTTCCATTTCACGTCGCCTCCACGTAAAGAATCCAATAAGAAAGCAAAAAAAGATTTATTGAAACAAAGGTCCCGAGCATTCAAAGAAAGTACCTCTTTTAAGTCTCCGTTACGTGATTTGTCCAAGTTTTCCATTAAAGAATTGAACTTTGTGAATAGGGCTACCAGGAGAAGAGAGGAATTAATGAAGGAAATGATCTTATGTGTTCCACAGAATCTCTTTATGCTGTTGGAGAAAGGCTGCTTTGAAGGTGCAGATATCAAACTACACGACCAGGAATACGAAATTAACTGGAAACGTACGGTAGACGCTACCTACGACAAAGTAAGAGATATATTCATACCTGCAGAAAAACACACGATTGATGAAGTCCAAGTAGCTTTGTACTATGATGCAGAAACGTTTGTACGTAAGTTAGTGGATGGAGTGTTGGATCTCCGCCCCTACACGGTAATCCTAGTGGAAAAGTACTATAAGTATCTTGCCAAAATTACCAACTTGGAGAACAAACTATACAAAAATAAAGTATTAGGAAAGGAAAGCAAGACCACACAAGAGGTTGAAGTAAGTGTGAAAGATATCGAGACCCTTGTGAATAGACTCGAATTTGATAAAAGTGTAAATGTGTTTCCGGTCAAGTCTCTTGAAGAGGCTACAGATTGGCTTGTATCATTTACATATACTATAGCATTTAGCAGGTATGACAAATTGGAAAGAAACATTGAGTTTTCAAACCTCATACCTGGAAAATCTGGTACTGACGCAAAGTCTACTTATCTTGAGTCTATACATAAATTCAAGTTGATGCCCAAACTTAAATGTGAAAGATTGCATTTATATTATGACAGTTTACATAAGATACATCTGAAGTTTGTCGTTGCAGATTCGTTAGGAAAGGATGATGATGGTCGTCGTTTGGTTCCAGAGTCAACAGAAAACGGGATGCGGGTGCTTTTCACATCTGAAGATCCCAACAGAGTTATCTACGATGCGTAGCTAAGATCTTTGGATCTATATCTGAGTGATCTTTGTAATCTTTTGAATGTTGTTGAAATCCTCCGCATACTCCTCTTTCAAGTGGCTTATTTCATTGATATTCTTAGATAACAGTTTCAACTCTTCTTCACTGAATTTGAAGTTCAAGCTAGCTAAATGGCTCAAAATGTTCAAGGACTTCTCTGTACATGTAATATTATCTCCAACCAATGATATGATCAATTTACTCACCAAGTTAAATTCGTGGAGTTTTGGCTCAACTTCAGACTTGAAGACTTTCTCATTCGTTAACACAGAAGAGAGTATGGATAACACCCGAATATCTATCTTGTGGTTCTTGTGGTTCAACAAGCCCAATACCTTCCAGCCATCAAGTTTATTAAAGTGGTGAAAGGAGTCCTCGTTATTTCTCACGAGAGATGAAATTGCAAATAACAATTTGAGCGCCAACTCTGGTACGGTCTCCCCATCTTGAGCATAATTTATCAAGCTAGAAAATCCTTTTTCGTACGTCAAGAAGTCACCCTGTGATTGAGTATTATTTTGCACGGCTATTCCGATGATTGAGGCGGCATACACCCTCAAGCTTATAGGGTTGGAAACGTCCAATAATTCAATTATGGCATCCCACAACTTCAAATTCTGGATGTTATTTGCGTTATCGAGATTTTCAATCATCATTTCAAAATTGTCTAAAGCCACTTCCTTATTTTCCAAATCGGCCTCTTCGTTCTGTACTACGAATATGGCCTGCCTCATCAATGCTGGTTCATCAACACCTCCGAAAAGCTCATTCAAGGCCTTCATATCGGGTTGGCCGATCTTGTCCATGGCTTCTTGATCGCCGGACTGCTGAGCAATGGACCATGCTAGTAATTTATCCATTTTAACTAACAAGAACAGATGAGATTTTGCGTCCCTTTTAAATGGCCGCGATGTAAGTGAGAAAGTTCTAGAAAGTCCATGACACTTCCATCGCTTCTGGATGTAATAAGGAGGGTTAGGGCATGAGTATTATAGTGTGTAGGGTTGTTTAATGCTGATTACAATGAAACAATCTTAACGTAGTAAACAACGTAACTAATATGGTGGTTGATTTGCATCAGATTGCAAAAGGGTCGTGTGAAAGATACCGACAATTAACTGCTGAACAGTGATTAATGTCCAACACTACCACGATGGTAAGCTAAGGTGCATCATGTGATGACCTCGTAGTATTATAGAACAAACACCGAGTGACATTAAACTGGTTTTCAAACGGGCATTTCCATGGCCAGTCTGGTGACTGGTAGTCGGTTAGGTTTGCAATTCCTGATCTCAAATTCTTCCCCTACCCCGAGACCATATGAAAAATAAACCACCCGTGTTTAACCAGGCACTTGCCCCGAAGTTCACCAACACCTCGACCTCCATCTATTGTGTATGGCACGCTCACCGCACCGAGGCCCAGCACCGTTGACTCTATCCGAACAACTATTCACCGCCATCACGGGCCTACGTTGTCCGGGATCCCTTTTTGGACCGTGCACGCCCTACCCGCTCACAAGGATATAACCTCACCAGATGGACAAAATTCATCTATATATACCGCAATTCTGCCAATACTCAAAAGCACAATTAAATCAATTATGTCTTTATCTAACAAACTCAGTGTCAAGGACTTGGACGTCGCCGGAAAGAGGGTCTTCATCAGAGTCGACTTCAACGTTCCCTTAGATGGTAAGAAGATTACCAACAACCAGCGTATCGTTGCTGCCTTACCTACTATCAAGTATGTTTTGGAGAAGGGACCAAAGGCTATAATTTTGGCTTCCCATTTGGGAAGACCAAACGGTGAAAGAAATGAAAAATACTCGTTGGCCCCAGTCGCAGACGAATTGACTTCCTTATTAGGCAAGCCAGTGAATTTTTTGAACGATTCTGTTGGTGCAGATGTTGAAGCTGCGGTTAACAAGGCTACTAGTGGTGAAGTCTTCTTGTTAGAGAACTTGAGATTCCACATTGAGGAAGAAGGAAGCAAAAAGGTTGACGGTGAAAAGATCAAAGCTTCCAAGGAGGACGTCGCTAAGTTCAGACAACAATTGACTTCTTTGGCTGATGTCTATGTCAATGATGCCTTTGGTACTGCTCATAGAGCCCACTCTTCTATGGTCGGGTTGGAATTGCCTCAAAGAGCTGCTGGTTTCTTAATGGCCAAGGAATTGGAGTACTTTGCTAAGGCCTTGGAAAACCCAACCAGACCTTTCTTGGCTATCTTAGGTGGTGCTAAGGTTAGTGACAAGATTCAATTGATCGATAACTTGTTGGACAAAGTCAACTTGTTGATAGTAGGTGGCGGTATGGCCTTCACCTTCAAGAAGGTTTTAGACAACATGCCTATTGGAGACTCTTTGTTCGACGAAGCTGGTGCTAAGAATGTCGAGAATTTAGTCGCAAAGGCTAAGAAGAACAACGTTGAGATTGTTTTACCTGTTGATTTCATTACGGCTGACAAGTTCGACAAGGATGCCCAAGTCTCTACCGCTTCTCAAGAAGAAGGTATCCCAGACAAGTGGATGGGTTTGGACGCTGGTCCAAAGTCCAATGAACTTTTCGCAGCCACCGTTGCAAAGGCTAAGACCATTGTCTGGAACGGTCCACCAGGTGTCTTCGAATTCGAGAAGTTCGCCAATGGTACCAAATCTTTGTTAGATGCTGCTGTTAAGTCCGCTGAAGCTGGAAACACTGTTATAATTGGTGGTGGGGACACCGCCACTGTCGCCAAGAAGTTTGGAGTTGTTGAAAAATTGTCTCATGTCTCTACTGGTGGAGGTGCTTCTTTGGAGTTGTTGGAAGGTAAGGAATTACCTGGCGTCACTGCTATTTCTGACAAAAACTAGAGATTGAACAATAATTAATAAATATGAATAAATAAACATAAGTTCGAGTATCTATTCTGTAATCTTAACTAACTCTACAAATTGGTCTCTACAACTTGGCTTGACCGTTCGAGATTCTAGCCCAAGCATCATTCGTCAATTCTTCATATTTGTTCTTGTTCAACCAGTAGACAACTTCGCTTCCATTGTCACCCTTTGGTAACTTCTGCTTCTTGTAATGGTTCTTAGGCACTTTGTTATTGTGCGAGGCTTCAATCTTACCGAACTTAATGAACTGCGGCATTGCAAACTTAGGCAAAGCAGTAACAGTATGATCGTAGATTTTGGCTAAGATCTCTGACTCGTTCAACTCATCAACAGGTTCAATAACAGCGAATCCAGCCCTGCCCTCATGGTTTGGAACTTGCACTCCAACAACCACACTCTGTTTGATAGCTTTAGAGCCCATCAATTCATTTTCTACCTCACTAGCAGAAACATTCTCACTCTTCCAGCGGAAAGTGTCTCCTAATCTATCAACAAAATAGAACAATTGATCTTGGTCCATCTTCAAAAGATCGCCAGATCTAAACCAAGCATCGCCCTTTTTGAATACATCTCTTATGACCTTCTTTGATGAAGCATCTTTGTCACCATAATAGCCTTGGAAACTCTCTTCCACCTTATCTGCATTCAAAATCTTCATCAACAATTCACCTGGCTCGTTGTAACTTGCGGCCTTACACAAACCCGTGGCTGAGTCTCTCCATATCTCTTCCTGGTCATCTGGATCCATCTTCACGATGCGTTGTTCCAAGGATAACACTAAATTGATCAAACCACCATACTTTCTACAGGCACCAGCACCGAACTCACCAAACTGCATGTTAGTCAATGCAATAGGAGATTCGGTGGCCGCATAAAACTCACCAACACCTTTGATGTTGAATTTGTCCTTAAACTCTCTCCAGATATCTGGTCTCAACCCGTTACCGTAGGCAATTTGAACTTGATGAGCCTTTTGATCTGGATGATCTTTGGTGTTCAACAAATATCTGCAAGTCTCACCCACATACTGGACATGAGTGGCCCCTACAAGCTTGGCCTGAGTCCAGAAAGTAGTGGCAGAAAATTTCTGCGAGATCGAAACGCATCCACCAGTTAAGAATGTTGGACAGACATCCAACATCGCAGCAGTAGAGTGGTATAGCGGCATAGCAGTCAATACATTTGAATTCTTTTTGATCTTCATAATGTATCCAAAGAAAGCAGCAGCCATGAATGCCTTTCTCCAAGACATAATACCAGCCTTAGGTAAACCGGTGGTACCTGAGGTGTAGATCAATAAAGAGGCATCATGATCCTGATCATTAGCCCTTCTAGTATGATCTGGAGCCCTATACTTAGGTCTGCTAGCTTCTTTCAAGATCTTGAATAATTCAGTCTCATTTAAGTAGTGTAGTTTAACGTTTGGCATGTCCTTGCTGATCAATGGTTCAGTCTGCTTCATTGGAGCAGCACAATCTGGATCGATGAAAACCTGTGTTACATTTGCGATTTTTAGACAGTGAACTAAAGGTTTGTCTTTGATATTAAAATTCAAAAATGCTGGCAAAGCACCGATGTTCCAAAGAGACAACCATAACAATAAAAAAAGAGGCTTGTTCATTGACGAAATGGCAATTGTTTGATCGCCAGTGACACCATAATCGTTTTTCAAGATATAACTGAATCTTAAAATCAAGTCGTAAAATTCCTTGTAAGTGTAAGTCTCCAACTCGAATTGGTCGTCGTAGATCTTGTAGCCGTTTTCATCGACTCTAATTGGAGGGGGATTTGCTTTAGGCCTTGGAAATGCAATACAGTCATTATTTGGGAAGGCCTTCACCGTCTTCTCAAAAGTGTACCAGTAACTGGCTCTTCCTCTCTTTACATTCCATAAGAAGGGAATGGCACTTCTAAGGATTTTTTGAACAAGTAACAAGTCACCTTTAACCTGGTACTTTGCTTCCAAGAGTTGAGTCCCTAACACAGCAGCAGCAGCTAATTCCATGATGTGGTAATTTAACTAAAAAGTAAGGTTTGCTGAGAGCGCAGAATGGCAGTTTATAAAGATGTCAAAATCATAAGATGCTTTGCATTTACATGTGCATTGCGCATAGAATTTCCGGCGCGCTACCATACTTACCTCCGATGTTTGCAGCCATCTCCGCCTAAAATTGGCGCGGCGGCTGAATTTAAGGGAATTTCAATTTCAACAGTTCTCCGCACTTCCGCTCTTCAACAGACTTGTGGTTCAGATATGTTTAGACTGGTAGTTTCCGGAACAAAGCTTGATCTGGTGAATGAGTAGTGGTATATGTGTGTGTGTGTGTATGTGGAATTTTATTGGTATTTCTAAACACAGTTTTCTCTTACATACCCACTCTAAGCATCTAACCTGTGATTTTTGCACGCTCATCGGATATAAATTGTTGAACTGTGACTTTTGCAGCCATGCTCATTATTTTACAAATCTACGGATAACCGGATGAGATAGTGTAGGTGTGATCTGTGTACATAATAATTACAATGTAGCCACCAATGGACGTCCTTGATAATTTATTAATTTGAATTTGTTTGCGAGTCTATGATGTTGTTGATGATTCCCAAATGCCTAAAACTGTCGGGTGTATCCTTAAAAGAATTTTGACAAGATTAGACAATTTCTCTCTTCACGATAACTTTTGTGATCAATTGTTCAGGGGTGTTTACTCAAGCTTCTCCTCATAGTAAATCCCTTTGATTTCCTTGAACCGTAGCCGTGAAAAGGAATCTCCATTTTATAGTATACTACTGGCTCGTTCTGGATGATCGTTCAAAAGTTTTCCTTTAAAGTAGTTATAAATAACTTTTCAATCTTTCCTGGTTCATTATCGATATGTGTCACATTTCGTACCATACGAACAACTTCCTTGCTTGCTAATCATACACTTGTATGCAACTATTTAGGTCGAGAAGAAGTTCTGAGCAAGTCGATTACAGTAAGCAATACAGAGTATTTCGTGTATTTCGTGTATACAATTGTAAGACAAGTTCGAGTCTACCATATTCTATGGTCAAGTCAAAGTAAAAATCGGTTTTTAAGGTCTTTTCTTTTTTCTTCCTCATCATGGTCATTCTGAGCGTTTGAGCTCATAAACAAATTTAACGTCGAATTGGAATTGACAAGCTTCAAGTTATTCGAAGATCTGAGATTCGAAAGCGAAGAAATCTTGTTTAAGTTGCTTAGGTTGCTCAAGTTAGCCACGTTGTTCGATGAGTTGTTAAATTGAAATAGATTTGTTAGACTATTGTTATGGCTTTGAGAAGGGATATCATCATTCATTTGAGTGAATAGATGGTACAAATTCTTTGTGCTTTCGCTAACGTTCAAGTTCAAGTTTATAGGTGCTTCTTCTTCTCTTTTGTTGATCACATTTGTGGTAGTGATAACTGGAGGAGCCGGCAAGCCTGAGTTTTGAATAATGGTCGAATAACTGGTGGAATTTGAGTTTTGAAGAGCCGCTTGGTTGGGTTGGGTAAGCAGCGTAGATTGCCGCAGGAGGGTTCGTTCATCCATATCAGGAGTCGAACAGTTTGTTACAATCACCGAGTTGGAATTTGTAGAGCTGCTGGAGCTCAACTTTGAGTTCCCAAAATCCTGAAGAAGATCGTTTAACTCTGCCTTATCTTTTGATTCATTCGAAGACCGACTACTTATCTGCAGAAGATTGATTTGACTTTGTTGTAACTTATTTAATTGGTGATGCAACTGGTGTGGTGGAGGCATCATATGTTTTGGCTGATCAACGTTCGATACCTGTTCGGTTTGAGGATCAGAGCGTGGCCTCGGAATGCTGGAAGGGGACGTATAGGATGATGGTCCTGTTATAGGTACTGAGTTGAAATTTGAATAAGGATTGAACAATTCACTAGCATTTGAATTTAATTTGTCCATTTCTTCAAACCAGTCGTAAACAATTTTGTTGGACTTTATAAGCTGCTCCACATCTCTTACCGTATTGAAAAACGGAACGAGTTTCTTGGTGAAAATTATTAACTCGGTCAAGTAATTGAGGTTATTCTCGAAATCAATATTAATCTTAAGTATTTGAAACAATTGCGGTAAAAGGTTGAAGTTACAAAACTTTGAGTAGATGGACTCATTAAATGTTAAGATCTTGTTCAAATTGTTAATGATCTCTATAAGCTCCAATTCCAATACATTCAACTCTAAATTATTGGAATATATCATTAACATCTTGAATATAAGAACTTGAGTCAAAATTGAGTAAAAGTGGTCCTCCTTCGAGAGATTTATTAAGTTTATCTTCAAATTAAGGTAACTCTTCGTCAATAAATTATTGGAATCTGGGTAGTGGTTAATCTTGTAAAGTTGGTGCAAGTTCATCAACACATTGTGAGACTTCAACCTATGGAAAATCAAGCTGTCGTTATTTATAGCTTTGAAGAGCTTGAAGGTTGCACTATTGGAGTTGTGTGTCAAATTCAAGTCAAACAAATTCGTAGAGTTGATCAAGTTCGTAGATGTCAAATAGTTGTAACGTTCTGTTAAAAACAATCTCTCGAATAGCTCATTTACCTGGTAACTATTCAAACTCTTATTGTTACTCATTCCAACTTCATGATGGTCAATCAACTGGTAGTACGTGATGGCCTTCCTTAGGTTCATTACCTTCTGTTGGTTAACATAGGTAACGTCGTGATCTCTAGTAAGGTTGAAGTAGTTACATAGATGAAGGGACGCGATACTTTGGTTATAGAACACTTGAAACTGGTTCACAGGTGCAGCAGGGTACAACAAGATCGTATCAATAAGCTGAAATGTTTCTAAAATTTTACTTAAGATCACTCGCTTGAAGTCACGATAGTAGTTAGATGGCTTTAGGAAAGGAAATTTGAAGTTTGCATTGCACAACGTGAGACTGTTTTCAATCACCACCAAACACAAAGACAAAATCAATAAAAGTTGTGACAAGTAGGAAGGGTCGGAAGACTTGAGGATCAAGTCTAACGATAAGCTCTTGATATTTTCGTTGATGAAGGCTATCAACTTATCTGTGTTAGAAAGAATCAGCCACAATGTTGTTTCCTTGAGTATAGAATTTAGTATGGGTTCCATGGTTAATTGGAGTACCGTTACGAGGTCATCAGTCGTGTGATTCGAAGGAAGGCTCGCATCGTTAGCAGCAAAAGAGCCAGTAAGAGAGTCGGGTAGGAGCTCAATAGGATGGTCCTTCCTGTTGGAAGCAATGAGAGCAGACTCAGGGTGGTCATCTTTGTAACTCATATCGAACTTTCTATTGGCTTCCGCTTTTCTACTCAGCAAATTGTTGATCAGATCCAACGTCTTTCTGTGCAAATTCTTAGGTCCTGATTTCTTTCTCTCTCTTAACTGTGTACAGGTGAGACCGTTAGCTATACAGTGACGACAAGGTCTCTGTATTTCACATTTGACTTTACGTATTGCACAGGCGTCACAGGCTCTGACCGTAGACTTTCTCTTCTTTTTGGGCTGGTCATCCTGACAGTCCTGAACAGAGTCAGACTTGGCGACGGCCATACTCGAATCGTCCGAATTAGTGGTAGTCATGGGCTCGGAAATGATGGCAGTTCTGTGCTGGGGCAGCGGAGCTTGCGACGAAAACATGGTATGGTAAAAGTAGGAAGCTAGGGAAACGTTGTACGGTTGCAGGAGCTAGGCACACAGTGTGCGTGTAAGATCTCAAGGTGAGTGACACCAAAGGCGTGGAGGCGTAAACAGCAGCGGTGTTCACAAAAACAAAATGGCGTAAATGGTAACGTCTATGAAATGACGTAGGTTTAGGTTTTTCTTCCGACGAGTGAGAAAAAAAGACGACTGCTGATAGCACTACGCTGACCGCGGGGAGGAACTGCAGGCATCGCGGCCAAGTACCGTGCGGTCGCCTCCCCGCTGTGCGGCGGCTGTCGTCGCGGTTCTTTCCATCCCGCATCTCCAGATTTTACGGAGGGAGAAGATGTGGGATGACTTAATGTGCAGTCTGCAGTTTATAATGATTTATCTTGTTATTACTTGAACTGCTTAACTTCTTTAACTTTCTTATCTACTAAATATGAGTGAGTTTCTTCTGTAGTTTCGAGCGTTTTTGATATATATCGTCTCATGCTATTCCAGTGTTTATACAAAGAGTTGAATAAATAATATGGGTAACGTGCACTTGATACTTCCTTCCATTTCAACATTGTTTCCAAGTATGTGCTCAAACCCAGGGTGATGTTGTTTGAAGAACAACCATAAAGGTTAATGATAATAAGTGACACCGTTATGAACACGCTAGGAGGTCAGTGTAGACTAAGTTGCAATTACTTTTCGCTCTATATCCCGTTATCCATTACTCCATGTACTTTTTTCTGCACGTTAATAAGCTCATATATAAGCGTCTTTTTCCTTTCCAACACGCTCCTCTCCTCATCCAGGAATGGAGCAAATTCTAGTTTTTCGTAGTCTTGAGAACGACTAACTGGCTTACAAAGAAGCTGTGCCCCTCTCGCTACATTAAGCGAATGATCCTCTTTGAGTACATATATCTGGCAACCTGTAACCAAACTGACCATCTGCAAAAAACGGGTATTGTTTACTTGGGAACCACTGACAATGATATTGTCCACAGGTAAATCCTTTAGCATCTGCCACGTCTGAAAACTAAGAAATTCAAGAATTAGGTTGTACCGGATCACAAGAGCCAATTCGGTTCTCAGGAACACGGATTCACCCAAAGCACTCAAGTTTTTCCCATCGATATAACACTCTCCCAAACTGAAGTCCATGAGCGGAGATCTATTGCCGTGCTTGTCGCCGTAGTAAAAGTAGTGCTTGAGAAGTTCAATAATGCTTGAATTATGCTCTGACTCTACATCAGTAGTCAAATGTTCCAAGCGGCCAAAAGAGTCCCTACTTACACCAAAATCGTCAAACAATTCTTCAAATAGTTTTCCTGTGGCAGGCTGTCCGAAAGAGTAAACGGAGGTGCCAGAAATAAGTTCAAAGGGCCCCCATACTCCCTCTATAGGCTGTGGATTTTGCTCTTCTGTTTCAAAAATATAGCACGTCAGAGTGCCTGCAATCATAGAGACAGCACGTGGGATGTCTGTGAGCGTCGAAATCCATCCAGCGTAACAGTCAATACAACCGTTGTAGATTTCGCAGTTATGTAAAATGCTACGAGAGACAAGCCCAATAAAGTCACCTAACTCAAGCAATCTCTCTGGCTGTTGACTTATAGATTCTGCTTTCGCAATGTGTATGTTTGGATTTATGAATTGAAGAAGTTCAGCACTCCAACCTTTGATGGACCCGTCGATACCATACCCTGATGAGAAGTCATAGTCGTTAAGTCTAAACTCTACGATGTTTGGGTCTATATATCCAAGTTGAAACACATAGTTAAACCAGTCGTAGAGCTCGAAACAATATAAGGATTCATCGTGGTTATCACTGAGCCATTTGAGCTTAGGAATACCTAGTTCAGGAATGAATTTGCCTATTGTTTTTTTTATAATCCCATTGGTTTTATTTAGCTCCACACATTGATCCAGAGCTCTACTATCCATCCACAAAATTATATCTTGACTTTGGTCATCACTCAATCCACAATTGAAGGGCTTGAGCACTATCTTCCCATTCAATATTACCTTTTGTCGCACTACCATTGAGCAAGTAGCTGTGAAGCAGATCCTATGAACAGCCTTGTTTTCTGGAATAGAGGCAACTATCGCATTGTAGATATCTATGGACGACTGAGTAACGACCCTATCATTGTGTCTTACAGTTTTTATATCGCAGGTCTTGGTGAAGCCATCTGTATATGAGCGTACGGAGCCGGTACCGATATCTATGCCTAAGTTCATAGTGCGATTTTTCACTACAGTAAGCTGATTATGTATTCAACATATATCACATATATATATTAGCATCTCATATGAGCAGTAAATAAGTAGAAAAGGCAAATATACTGAGACAATCAACCGCTCTTGAAAAGTTCCCCAAACATAGGATCGGAGAACTTAAAATAAGCATCCTTAGTCCATCTTCTGAAAGACTTACCGCATAGTATCATAAGAATAAATGACCCATTTATCACAACAGAAAGTGTGAACATGATCCACGTGACATCCTTCAATCCATTGCGGTCCAACCACGGCTGAATGGCGAAAGTAAAGCCCATTCCAATCAAGTTCCTGAAAAATAACATGAGAACCAAACCCTCGCTCGCCATTAGAGGGTAGCAGTCTATAGCGTAAGTCAAGCATATAGTACCACTTGAGCTCATAGCAAAACCTAAACATCCCTGTCCAATGACTACTGAAATTGGCCAAGCAGACCCAGAATTTGCGCCCAAGCCGTAGGCTAGTAAACCCGCAGCATTGGTGATCAAAGGTAACACCATAGCATACAACCTAAATTCAGGCTCCATAATACCGTTGTTTCTTCTCGATAAAAAGACTGTGATTTTGTCAACTAAGAATCCAGTACACATTCCGAGAATAGAACCCACCATTGGAGCAAGGTTGGTCAACCCCGTAGAACCGGAACTGAAGTTATAGGGAGCAAAACTGTAGATCGAGGACTGAGTAGTGGCCAATAAAGATAACCACATCATCTGAGCTCCATAAACAACTCCACCCCAGATAATTGCAGGAAACCCAACCATAAAAAAGGGTCTGTAAGCAATGCATAACCACGAACGAGTATCATTGTAAGTAGTATCATAAAGTTTCATTCTCTCTTTATAGCTTCTTAAGCTAATGGAATGGTCGATGGAGTCTGCATCTTCGCTCAAGGATTGCAGCTTCACATACACAGGGTAAGTCTTGGAATCACGAGATTTAATTTGCAGCAAAATATCTGATTCTAAGTTCTCACTTTCATGACGTCTTCTAAAAGTGGTATCCTCCATGTAAAAAAGCTCCACCACGAGAATAATCCCGAACATGATTACCTGCAACCAGGCGCACCATGTCCAGCCAATAGTCTCTGCTATATAACCTGAAACTACTGGCCCAATATCACTACCCACGTAAAGGGCCAAAATAAACCATGCCAAGTAGCTTGCTCTTTCATGCTGAAAAAAGACATCTGTAGTGGAGATCTCCACCAAGGAATCACAAGGAGCGGCTGCAAAACCAGAAATGATGTTGGTTACGTAGTTCAACTGGACACTGGTGGTTCTGGCGTTCATGATATTGGCTACTATCATCAAAACAGTGCATAGCAAATACACAAAACGTCTACCCAACTTCAAAGCTGTTGGTTGCAAGATTACACAGCCAACTCCCAAAAAGAGGAAGCAACAGGCAGAGGCAACGTTTAACTCATCATAAGTGCAGTTCCACTCCTCGGTCCAGATGGTCCACACTGGGCCGACCCAGTTAACCGAAATAGCCAAGAACGTTGCTAGCCAGAAAAGAAGAAAAAACTGCTTAATTTTTTTGGCTTTAGACCATCTCAATGGATCGTTTGGGTCCGACGATGGAGGAGGTCGTAAAATAATATTCCCATTCTGCTTTTTCACATTCAAGTCACCTTCGAGATCGATTAAGTGCACCGTTCCGGGAACCAAGTCTTCCAAAGTTGACATTTTATCAAGCAAGGCCAATATCTAACGAATCTTTCCATGATTATGTGCTTTTATAATCCCCATACTGACCGCTTTGATATGCTGTTTTAGGAAATAGGTATTATTTTCCGCGGTGGAAGATAAGATCGATAAATAAGAAGTAGAAGATAAGATGAGGAATCAGAAATAAAAGATAAGATCTAGGAATCTAGCAGAGGTCAGGGAACTGAGAGGTTTGACTCGTATTAATAATATTGCATGCTGCAGCTTCATAGAGACAAAATTGTGGTGGAGCAAGAAATATAAAAAAGTATTTCTAAAGTTGATGAGATGTCTAGTGTGGGGTTAGAGTGTGATGCGCTATTATTCTTCAAGGGCCTGAGGCTCTATGATTTTTCCCCAGCTTCAATGAATGAGTAGGTTATCTGTTTTTCATTGCAATCTTCCTCAATGTAGAGAGTCGTTCTTCTTACTGCTTCGTATCTAGCAGGCTCAGCAAGTTGGAAAATTAATCATGTGTGAGGAGTGCATTTTATCCTTTCTTACGGCATGAACCTGATTTCTTATGGCATGAACCTGAAACAGCTCGAAAGATTTGGCACCTTTGTCAGCTTATCCTCTTCCCCTATTTTCCCTAATTGAAGCCTAAAAGATGTTTTATCCGGGAAATGTCAATATTATTTGATTTTGAGATGATGGGGAGTATGTAGGCCCTTGATCTGCCTTCACTAGACAATAGAGTTAGAGCCGGCGTTGGGAATTTGCCAATGCGATACATGTCGGCCGAAGGCATGTCTCTTCTGTGTCAAGTCTTCACCAGATTGATCGGAAGGCTAAATGTATTACGGGGTTGTTTCTGTTAGCCCAATCTGGTCATTTGGTTTTACCTGGTCTTGGTGCATTAGTTATGATCGTTTCAGCGCCTATGACCGATAAGTGGCAAGCGTTGGAAATATTTAAAATCAGATCAAGTGGCAAGTCTGTTGTCAAGAACAAAACCCTGGCGGAATACCAGTACACTTCTGAAATGAAAAATTGCCAATCATGGATTTTGTAGTCTTTTGTATCAGCACTTTCCAAGGAAATAAAGAAATACGTTAATCGGGTTTATCGTGATACACTCAAGAAAGGCATCACATTAGTTTATGACAACAGCATTGTAAATAGATGAACTACACTAGATTTAGTTTTTCTTATATTTTCCTAAAACAAAATACCTAATAACCAATACTAGCCTTGGAACCACTCTGGCTCAACCATTTTTGGACGGTAGACTTGGTCAAAACCGAGTCGAAGTCATCGTCAACTTCAACGACAGAAATACTAGAACCGTCAAAGACAACAGCGGCCTTAATAGAGGAGTCGGTTGGTCTTTTAAAGTAGTCCTGGGAACCACCTCCACCACCACTTCTCTTAGAAGTTTGGTCGGAGTGCAAGTGGGCAATCAACTTGTCAGAACCAGAAGAAAGGATTTCAAACAAGTCCAATTCACCACATGCTGGCCAACAAGAACATTCAGCCTTACCGTATTGCAAAGTTCTTGGGATTTTGGCGTTCAAAGCCCAAACAGCTGGCATGTCATAATTGATACTGGTCTTAGAGCCGGAGGCTTCTGGCATCTGGAACTCAAAAACAAAGATCTTCTTATCACCGTCGAAACCATGGTAGGCTGGGATACCTTCTCTGTAGTAACCGCAGCTGTCGCCAGAACACTTGGAGTCAGACATGATCATGAATTCATCGTTGGAGTCCACGAGAACATCGTCCAAAGCTTGTGGAGAGGAAGCAGCACCAGAGTTGTCGCTGCTGGCATAAGAGATAGAGTTACCAAAAGCCGAGTCCCATACACCAGAACCAGAACCACCGTGGTAGTTGAAGAAGACAAGACCATCAGCACTACCTGGAGTGTAGTAACCAGCTCTCTTCCAATCACCTTCAGAGGTGTCATCATCATCTGAAGAAGAGGAAGACGAAGCTGCAGCACCAGAAGAAGCAGGAGAAGCAGCACCAGAAGAAGAAACAGAGCTTGGAGACCCAACAGCTGGAGCAGAAGCTGGAGCAGAAGTGCTTGGAACAGTAGTAGTTTGATCGCTGGTTTGAGTTTGACCATTTGCATCAACAAATACAGTCCTGGTGACTTCAACCACTTGAGTAGCTCTCTTGTGTTGATGATGTTTGTGAACCAAAGTAGTGTTACAATCTTCTTCATCGTCTCTCTTGGCTTTTCTCTTAGACAGAGAACCAGCTGGGTAGTATACACCGAACTGCTTCAACTTAATTGGACCTCTAAAGTGTAAGGACAATTCTTCGTCTAAAGGACTCAAATTACCGGAAAAAGACTTAGTTTTGGAGGAGCAGGAACCAGAGGACGAGTCCATATTGGTGATATCATTGTAAGAGCCAGAGTAACCGACACCAGCAAATGTGACTTTGTCCGTAGCAGAACAATAGTAGTTACCGTCACCGGACAAATCACAGGAAGCAGAAGCGGAAGTCAAGAACAAACCGATCGCATATAAAATAGAAAACTTCATCTTAAAACAACAAATACAGAACTGAGTTCAGAGTAAGGAATGACTTTAGTTAGAATCTAAGGAGTGAAGATGAAGAGGAAAAAGAGAAAATGAAAAAGTGCCAATTGTTGTGGTTTTAAAAAATGTGAAACTGCGCAGTGACAAGAAAAAAGAAAACCAGCGCAGAAACAATGCAGTAACCCTGAATTTCATACAGGAATAGACCTGCGAGTCGCAGCGGATACTCGAATAGGCAGGACAAAGAATGTTTTGGGAAATACCAGTAACAGCGTGTTGGCCATAGGACTGGTCCACCTGGGAGTAGAAATTAGGGAGATAGTAAAATAAAGTTTACCAGAGGGTTTCCGAGGATCTGTAAGACCTGTGAGAGTGTTGACGGTAGTCACTTGGTGTTGTTGTGGTGGTCGTCAACCTTCGTCGTCAGTCTGTTTACTCGTCATTTTCGTGAGCGTGTTTTGTCCCAAAAAGTCGAATTATTCATTGGTTAGAGACCGATGGTGCGGGACTGGATTGCAGCAGGAACCGCGACTGGTATGGGCCACTGGTATGGTTGTGGTACCATCACTGAACGGGCCCAGTGAAATCAGGCCGAGAACAAGGCTTGGTGGGTGTTGCGAATATAACCAAAGCTCGGCGATATGCAAGCTGCTACTACTTAATCTAGGTTACTTGTAAAATCGCTCATATAATCACCCCTGCACGACCTTCTGGGCCGTTGGACCTGCAGCGAATCCAATCCCGCATGTAGGGCTGTAGCACTGTTGATCGTACTATACCAAACTATGCGGCGGTTTAGATCTAGATGCGGTCGGAAGGCAAGAAATGCTGTGTTGCATATTATTTGGTGGTTATTCTGCATCATCTTGCATTTATCAAAACTTTTCCAAACCTTGTATCCGAGGCGAACCTAACACGAAATATGCGGCTTAGATTTTGATGAGCAAGAATTGTAAAATTTGCAGTTCCGATGAAAATCTTGTATGAGTGGCTGGATGTATGAATATTTTCTAAGTAATGCTGGTTGAGGTTGAAATTTCACGTTTTGGACGTTAAATTTTGATGAGCTAAATCAGCTTGCCTGTATATGAAGCAGCCAGCAATATGTATTTTTTACTGAGCAGATTTCGATTCTGCAAGAGATGCAGATCCAAAAATGTTAGATAAGCAAATTACTCAATTCTACGGCAATGAGAGGAAGGAACCGGATTAGCGAAAGCAAATATTTATCGTAGTATCGTAAACATGCAATAAGACTTGGGTTGAAATTGCGCCGATCTGGTTTTGATGACAGTTGGAGCAGATAGTTGGGGAGACGTGTTACGTACATCTAGCTCTACAGTGAAATAGCCGTGAAAAAGAAATTACCGAGTCATCAAAAGTACAGTGGGCAAGACCATGTGGAGTCGTTCAGATGTTTCGTTACCCAGAGAGTGAAAGAAAAGAAGAATGTGCCCAGATGGTGAGAAGCTGGGATAAGAGAAAGAATAGTACAAAACCATGGCGCCAGTAGCCAATATGTCCGAACTGTGAGATGATAAGACATTTGCGATATGACCAATAATTGTATTGAGACGAAATTGGTGGAGAGCTGATATGAAGTAATCATGAACATCCAATATGTCATGGTGCCATGAATCAGTACTTCAAATATACTCCCCCGCATTACTCACGCTGAGAATTATGCTGAAACATTAACTGAAACAGCATGGCAGTCATCATGATAAGCCCGCGTCATGCTATCATATATTACCGTGGTATGTCGCACCATCACCCTTGCGGTACAACACCGCGGGATTGCGAGCCTCACCTCGCACATTAGCCTATTTTTAGTGATGTAAACAAAGGATATTAACTATCTCAAATAATAAATATCGTTCCATCGCATTCTTCATTCGTTTTCATAGCATGCCTGATCCCACAATAATCATCAACGACAAACCGAACATTCCACGATATCCCATACAGCCTACATTCCAGAAATCAGACTGTGCAGCCAAAATTGTCGTGGTAGGTGACGGTGGCTGTGGGAAGACTTGTTTGTTAGTATCTTACACTCAGCAAAAGTTCCCCGAAATTTACGTCCCCACGATTTTCGAAAACTATGTTGCCACTGTTTCTGCTCCAGGTGGAAGAAATATAGAGTTGGCCTTGTGGGACACCGCAGGCCAAGAAGAATACGACAGACTTAGACCCCTCAGTTACCACGATGTTGACATTCTTTTAGTATGTTTCAGTCTTGACAACTTGACGAGCCTACAAAACGTGAAAGATATCTGGTTTCCTGAAGTACATCATTTTTGTCCCGGTGTGCCTGTTTTGCTCGTGGGGACAAAGCAAGATTTAGAGAATGGATCCATCGATCCTGACTTACCCATACAATTGGCTACGGAAATTAATGCAATCGGCTACATTCAGTGTCTGGCAAAAAGAATGTTTAACGTTCAGAACGTTTTTGATTTTGCCCTTCATCATTTCCATCAGAAATACGAACAGTGGGAGAAGCTGCAGCCCCTGAAGAAGAGACTCAGCTTCTTAGGACACTCAAGAGGACCTTCTAAGAGTAGTATAGGGTCTAAAAAAGGACACTACAAAAACAGCAGCATAGATTCACTGATTTTTAATTCGCCGTTGCCATTGTCAGAGGAAGAGAGAAATCCTTATACCAACAATCACAATTATGACTATGACCATGAGTTTGAGTATGCTCGGAGAAGCGAGAAGAAGAAGAGATGTGTGGTGCTTTAGAGCTATGTGTGTTATGCGTAGAACGTAATAGATAGACCAATAAATTGTTCAAACGTTAGGTTTACAGGTTGTATAAGCGGATAGCTGGTACAGATACAATCATCTACAATCTAAAAACCTGTACCCTCATATCTTCGTACAATATCATATTCTCTCCTTACAACTCAGCTCTTTACCCCTTATCTCATCTCATTAAGTTCTCCATTCGCAGCCACGAATAATAATTCGCGAATCAATCTTCACCTCTACATGTCTGTGCATAAGCGTACCAAGCACTCCAGTGCCGCCACGGATCTTACAGTGGCCCCAGAAACTTCCGCTGCTGACGCAGGTACAAAGGCCGCTGAACATTATAAAGCTCTCCCTGCGTACAGATATGCCCTCAGAAACAAATGCTTACCTCTTGTTCGTCGAGAAACTGAAATTCTAGCCAAAATACAGGGTAATATAAGAACCCCCTGGTTGGACTACTATTTCGCCTGGACAGCTAATCTCGCTAGTCACACATTTTACGTATTGATGCTCCCACTTTCCAATTGGTTCGGCTCTGGCGAGTTGGCACGAGATATGGTATTTGTTATTGGATTCGGAATTTATTTAACTGGAAACTTGAAGGATTTTCTATGTCTCCCCAGACCTCGTCTGCCTCCGTTACACAGAATCACATTGAGTTCTTATACTGCTCAGGAGTATGGGTTTCCATCGAGTCATGCTGCGAATGCCACTGCTGTGTCGTTGATTATAGCTCGTAAGGTATTGACTATGGATTGGGATTATTTCACCAAGAGTGCCTGTCTTTCAGTTATTGCAGTGTACTACTTTTCATTGATATTTGGTCGTGTTTACTGTGGGATGCATGGATTTTTCGACGTCGTTACTGGCCTGCTTATAGGAGCTTTTTTGTTCTTTTTTCGTGTCGTGCTTGGTGAAGTGTGGGATAACGCCATTGTTTTGGATGTAGATAATAATCTCGGCAAGTTTTTGCCGTTCGTACTCATAGCATTTTACGGGTTCATTGTGCATATCCATTTTGAACCAGTCGATAATTGTCCCTGTTTCGACGATCTGGTGGCCTTCATTGGCGTGTTGATTGGCCTTGACCTCAGTCATTGGCTCGCTTACCGAAGCCAATATTTTGGGTTCGAAAATGGAATTGCTCGACTCGTTCCAGATTATTCGTTTCAGAAATTCGGAATAGTGAAGCTGTTATTGAGAGTAGTTGTCGGAGTAGCTGGTGTGGTGCTTTGGAGATCTATCTCCAAACCTGTTTTATTTACTGTTCTCCCTCCCATTTATAAAGTTGTGGGTATAAACTTACCCCGCAAAAACTACGAGGCTACAGCTTTTTCGAAGAAGAGCACAGAGCAGATAAGAAGAACTCTGATTCTGAACTTAAACGAAGATGATGCCAAGTTTGTAGGTGCTGCTCGAGATGACGTTGGTGTTCAAAGTGATATTGATTACTACGAAATGCTCAGTCAAAAAGGTGAGAAAGAGGAGGTAGATGACAAGACTGCAGGTGTGTTCAAGCCTCGGTACGACGTGGAGATTGTGGGTCGTTTGATAATATATGCTGGTGTGTCGGTCATGACCGTCTGGGGATTTTCATTTTCGACTAGAGGCGTAGGTCTCGCATGAATTCGCAGCTAGCAGCAGGTTGTCAAGACTCCAAGAGTGGAGCGAAAATCGTTCGAGAGGTGAACGACGGAAATAATTCTGACCGCCTTCGGAATTCAGAAAGCGAAAAATTTCAGACAACCTATCGATCTCTAAATACCGATATTGTATACAATTAATTTACCGAAGAATTCATAATTCTTCGTCCAGTCTTTTCAAGCAGACCCTTAATTCCTTTCTCCCTCGGATTTCTCGGAACAGCGGTCTATACTAGCTCGTAGAACTGTATCACTCTCTGAACCAAAAGATCTTTCTCCCATACCATAGCACCATTACATGCACATTTACCGATTTTAAAACCTTACTGTGTAGGTGACCGCCTCATCATACGCCTCATGTGACATTATCGGAGTTCCAGTATTAAAATACCCTTAATGAGCTGAGCCGCGAAAAACCACTTTTCAATACAACTCAGGGATAGCGTAGATAATGGTCAATGGAAGACTTTAATCCTTCAAATGCCGGTAGTTCAAACTCCAGTGCTATCACAGCTTCAAACACAGCTTCAAACACCAATGAGTCTTCGTCTCTCTCGAATTTCCCTTCGGCTACATCATTCCAAGGCTCGGTGTTGACCGACTTACAGAAGCATATATCCGCCTTGAGCACTCAAGTCGCCCTGAATCAGAAGGAAAATGCAAAAAAACTAGAAAGTCTCAATGTTCGTACATCTTTTCAAGTTCAGCTGCTTAATGAGCGGATGCTGGCGCTTGAAAAGCGATTATCGGCGTTAAAAGAGGATATGGATGCATCAAAGGTTCCTACAGATGCAAGTAATAATCTACAAAGAAAGATCGAATTGATAGGAAAACACATGGCAGATTTGAGTAGTGATATAACGAAGTTGGCCCCCCATAATGAATCAGGTAGTCCTAATAATTCTGCCGTGAATATTAATACCAATACTAAGAGTAATGAAGGTCCCAACCATAAAGCCGACTCCCCGCTGATGCTGGCGCTGCAGTCTCCAAACACCAGGGCGGGTCAGGGGACTACAGTGAATGTGAATAATAATATCGCCGTTGGGCTTGATGCTAATCAGACACAGCCAACGCTGAAGACAGGCCCGGTGCAAACCACAACCACCACGAAACTGCCACTGGGTGAAATCACAACGCATGCTAATACTTTACCGAATGTGAGCAATATTGATACGAATGAAATTAGAGGAGATGATCTCAATGGGAAAAATATGGAGACTAACAGTGTTTCAAGCAATATCCCTGGTGCGATCGCTTCAAATAAGCTTCCTGTAAATAACCTTCTGAATTCAAACCTTAATTCTCAGAGTACGGGCCCCGGGGACATTGGTCCAGGAAATCTCAGTTCAGAGCCTCTTGGTAGCAATGGTATTCTCGGCAACATCCCCAATACCGAGCTCATCAACCAACGACAACAACAGCCTGTGTCCCAAATACAGCCTTCGGAGACTCTATCTAATATCCCCAGCGTGGGGTCTTCATCTTCCTCGAACCTATTTGAACCTCTTCCAAGACCTGGGCCAGCTATACCACAAGCGGACATTAATCGACCTGTTTTGAACAATATGAGTAGTTATTCGGACAATAGTCTTTTGGATATCAATAAGCAATGGAGCAAGGCATTGGGAATTCGCTCACCTGGTATAGGTTCCCCCTTCACCCCGAAACAACTACTGTTCGATTATCCGATCCCGATTAACAGAGCATTGTCGTTCAACAGACAGCTCGACATGGGTGCTGAAGGTAATCTTGTAGCAGCGAATGCTGCCAATGCCAATGCTGTACTGGCTATCGGGGCCCTGAGCCCGTCTGTGATCCCCGGAGCCACTTTGGATGTGTCGAATGTCCCTCAGCAACAGCATGCAATGGAATATTTGGATAAAGCGAAAATTGAGTCGAATTTACTATCTAGCCTAGAGAGTGGTGGTATCAACCCTGCAATGACAACCACAAGACAAAGAGTTACAGCAAGTATTCCTCAACAGGAATTCAACAATATGATAGTTCAAAGTGATGTTTCACCCGATAACAAGCGTAGGCGTAAACTGTCAAAATCCAGTGATTCCAGCGAAATAAATTCACCTGGTAGCACGAGTCAGAATAAATCGATCCAAGGGGTGGAGTACCCTCAGTATAAGCTTGAAAAAGGGGCTCGTAACGTGGAAGAAATATGGCGAGAATACGAGTATGGGGTTAATGGGAAACCGCCTTTAAAACAATTGGAAATACGATATAATGCCAAATGGAGAAATGACACAGAGCTGAGGACATTTGTAAGAAGAAAGAAGATATACAAAGCCATCGAAACGGGTAAAGCCTTGGGGTATAATGAGAATCAAGTCATCAAGGAACTCGAGGACTCAAGAACTTATTACTCCAATGGGACGGTCAAAAAGCGGCCCCTCTCATGGTTGTACACGAACATTCCTGATAAATATCGTACCAGGAGATAGTCTATAATTGGCAGCCTTCAAATCGCAGCTTATTTAATCTCATCGCGAAAAATGTATAGAAAATTGTAACATAATCTAATGGTGCCAGTTAATGTAGAAGCCGAGTCTATTGGAGTTAAGAGAACTGCTGATAATGATAGACAGTATGTGAAGCGTGGGAAATCAACTAAACCGAATAGAAGAAAATATAAGATAAAACCAGTGGAAAAAACCTCTCCTTTGGGCGTTTTAGAGTACGAGATCGATGAGCTTCTTCAGGAACACAATTTAACTAGAGATGATGTTGCTAATGATATGAAAACTTTGTTGAATGACAAGGCAGTAGAAGAACAGAATCATGTTATCGTATCAGACGTGAAGATTTTGAAGCTCACGTCTAATGGAGATGGATTGAGTGTGATCTCGCATCCTGTCAGTGCTGATAAGAAGCAAATTATTGTGGTACCTTTTGGATTCCCCGGAGATGTGGTAAGGGCAAAGATCTTCAAATCGCATCCCTATTACGTTGAATCGGATCTTTTGGAAGTATTGAAGTCTTCAGACATGAGAGACAATACGCTCATCAACTGTAAGTATTTTGGTAAATGTAGTGGGTGCCAATACCAAAGTATATCCTATGACCAGGCATTACAGTTTAAAAGGTCCGTCATAGTCAACGCATTTAAGTTTTTTGCACCCCAGCTGTACAGCGCTTTACCCGAAGTTGATCAAACTGAACCGTCTCCGTTGACATACAAGTACAGGACCAAATTGACTCCACATTTCAATCTCCCGAACTCCGTGAGGACAGAAGGAAAAAAATTGGAAATCAAACCCAGTTTAGGATTTGGAGCAAAGGGAAGACCAAAATGGAGAGACACTGCCGGTGGTGACTACTCCATCGTTGATATCGAAGACTGTCCTATCGGCACAGAGATAATTAACATTGGAATGAGAAACGAGAGACGTAAATTTGAAGAGGAATACAATAAGTACAAGAAGGGTGCTACTGTGTTATTGAGGGAGCACACCCAGGTGCAGTCAGGTGCTGAGTTTGACGAAGCCTCAGAGAGTAAAGATGAGAATAACCTGATAAGTAAAATATCCGTGGATGGCAAGGTCAAGACCTGTGTCACCAACCCTAGATATATTGTACACGAGTACGTCAATGGGTACCAATTCCAATTTTCGGCCGGAGAATTTTTTCAAAACAATAACTCTATTCTTCCTGCAGTTACCAACTACGTGAAATCAAACTTGAACCTTGACATCAACTCTGACAACTATCTCGTAGATGCATACTGCGGCTCTGGTTTATTCTCCATCACTTGTTCGTCAAATGTCAAGAAGGTTATCGGAGTTGAAGTCAGCGCTGACTCCGTCAAGTTTGCTAGAACTAACGCCAAACTTAACCAGATCGAAAATGCTGAATTCATTGTAGGAAAGGCTGAAGAGATTTTCAAAGATATCGATTTCCCAAACAACATGACATCTGTTATTTTGGATCCTCCGAGAAAGGGATGTGACGAAGTGTTCCTCAACCAATTATCTGATTTCTACCCAGCTAAAATCGTCTATATAAGCTGTAATGTGCACAGTCAGGCTAGAGACGTTGAATGGTTCATCAACCAAACTGAGAACGGGAACAAGTACGAGGTGGTGAGCATTAAGGGATTCGACTTCTTTCCTCAAACACATCACGTCGAAAGTGTAGCAGTGTTGCAATTGAAGCAAGACAATTAGGATTCGATAGGTATTTATTAAGCATATACAATGGCTGCAAAAACGTGTAGGTTTCGCACTGGTAAAATAATTAAATCCCAAAATAGTGCGTGACTGCGGGCTTCAGCCCTATAAATATCATATTTGCGTGCGAACACCGTACTTGACCTGAGGTATTGAGGTGAAAAAAAACTAGGTGAAAAAAATTTTGTAATACATAGAAACAAGTATCCAACATGGAAAACGATAAAGGTCAATTAGTATGTTAAATCATAGTCACAATAAAGTGGTGAATCACGAAGGATTATAGTCAGAGATATTTCCTGGTAGAAGAACAAAATGCGTTAAATGCCCGTTACAAGAATGAAGTGTCCCCTCAGAGTCCGTCCCTTATATGCGTAATGACGAACACCCAAATTATCCTAATGTTTACATGAAACATAGTAGCGAGGGTCGTATCACTTTTGCCTCAAAGTCGGGTCACAACTAATAGGCAAATGTATCGACTAATCCAAGACTTGAATTTTTCACTTCCATTTTATACAAGTACTAACCAATTTAGGTCGAATTATACGTTCCAAGAAAGTGTTCTGCCACTAACAGAATCATCAAGGCCAAGGACCACGCCTCTGTCCAAATTAGCATTGCTAACGTTGACGCTGAAGGTAGAGCCATCCAAGGTGACAACGCTACTTACGCTTTGTGTGGTTACATCAGAGGTAGAGGTGAATCCGACGACTCTTTGAACAGATTAGCCCAACAAGACGGTTTGTTGAAGAACGTCTGGTCTTACTCCCGCTAAGTTTGTTATTTAATTGTATAGTTAATTAATGTCATTAGAAATATTTGTAGAGATAGAAGCCCGACAGGGAGAATTGGGCATGGCTTTGAGTATGATACCGTAAGTTCTGATATTGCGTCTTTTAATGAATTGGCCCTGTCTGCAGTTACCCTTGAATATAGGGGTTCCAGCCAGTAGTTATCAGTAGATATATACGAATTTACCGATCCTGTCGTGCACGCCTCAATCGCTTATAGCTCGGTTCCCTATCATCAAAAGCTGGGGCGCACTCGTTGCAGGGTTACCAAATTCAGGGCCTTCACAGATAACAACATTGCTCATTTAATGACCGTCGCAGTTGTAACGTTACTCTACGACACAGGCTACCTTCCAGGTGCTTTGTTACTTGGATCCGTGTTGAAGGATATGATCAAGGCCAGGGGCCTCAAAATCAATCTTGGAGTCCTCACAGATACTCTGATTTTTGATAACCTGCAATTAGACCTTTTGAGAGAAATTTACAACGATGTCATTGATGCTCCTATCATAAAGACCCTACACACAAATAAGCTTGTCTACGAGTTGAAAAGACCGGAGTTGGATAGGACCTTTAGTAAAATCCATTTGTGGTCCTTAGATTATGATAAGGTTTTGTATTTGGACGCAGACACTTTACCAAACCCAAGTTCCAATCTTTTAGACTTGTTGAAATTAGATTTCCACAGTAGCAAGATATTGGCCAGTCCCGATTCAGGTTTCCCTGATGTGTTTAATTCGGGAGTGTTTGTGATTAAGCCTAACCAGGATGACTACAATAACCTTGTAGCATTGACTAAATCCTCAGACGATGTGACTTTTGATGGTGCTGATCAGGGATTGTTGAACCAATATTTTAATTCAAACCCCGACTGGGTCGGGGAGCTTGTAAGCGAACGTGGAGAAGGAAGTGAAGGTGGTACCCCAGTTAGCTTAGATGCTAACCCTTCTAGAGATGGGTCTAACTGGATCCATCTTCCGTTTTTGTATAATGTCACTCCAAACTCGCAGTATCAGTATGGACCATCATACAACTACTTCTCGAGTGAACCTTTTGTGCCATTTGTCGAATCGGTCCAACCGAACCCATCACACGCTCCTGATTATCTGGCACAGTCGCTTTACGGGTACACTGCATCGCAGCATCACGGGAACAAGGTCAAGTTAATCCACTACATAGGCCCACACAAGCCTTGGAAGTTTCCCTACAATCAAAGTCATGCTGAATGGTGGGCATTATGGCACCAGTACTTTGGCTACAACAGCATGAAGGTAGTTGAAGCTAGGAGTGAAACTAGGAACACATTGAAAGACCCATTGTGGGATGCCACACACAATTCCCCTCCGAAGGAAACGCCAGAGCTGTTTACTTCGATTCCTAAGTACTCCAATACCTGGGATGCTAAGACCAAGTCTATTCTTAAACCGGCCCACCTGAAAGCTTCGCATGCCCACCATGTTCATCTCGAGTCGCCTCTTCGTTCCCTGTCCAAACCCTCTCTGTTTAGGAAAGCCCTGCCCAGTCAAATTCTGAAAGAAAGGGAGAAGCAGTCTGTGTTTGGGTTTCATCCGTTCCAAAGACCCGAGAGACAATTCAACCAGAGCAACTTCGTCCCCACTCACCCTATTGCTTTGTTAAAAACGAAGCAAAGCTTTGCTCAAACTAGTTCTGGGGTTTCTGAACTGAAAGACAAGAATCAGGAGAATGCTCCACGACCAAAGTCTGATGATTTCAATTATTCACGGGCTTTGAATGTGCATAAAGTCAGCGAAGAGCTTGAAAAGCTCGGATTGACAGACTAGTCGTTGATATCAGATTTCAATTCTTCTCCGGTGTATATTGTTTTATTGTTTTAACTATCTTTTTATGTAATCATAGTCTACATAGCGTTGCGTAACATTTAATGTAAACTTATTAACAGAGCAGTGGTGAAAGTATATATAATTACTTATCATTATGTTATAATTTCGAAAACCTGTACCCCAACACATCAGATTTACTACCTATTTGATCCACTCAGCAACTCACAGGTCACATTTGCCCCTTAGACCCTTACACCACTATACATCAAGTGTCGTTCTGTGTTACCCGGCGACGCGCACCTTCAAATCAAAAAAAATTTTCATAAAAAATCTTCACCACTCACACCTTTATAATAGATCAACATGTCTGGAGGTATTCAAGAAGTCGACGCCAACTTAATCGAAACTAACTACGACAATGTCGTGTACTCCTTCGATGATTTAAACTTGAAGGAAAACATTGTCAGAGGTATCTTCGGTTACGGTTACGAAGCTCCATCTGCTATTCAACAGAGAGCCATCTTACCAATCACTGAAGGTAAAGACGTGTTAGCCCAGGCCCAATCCGGTACTGGTAAGACCGCTACATTCACCATTTCTGCTTTGCAAAGAATCGATGAAAACTCCAAGACCTCCCAAGCTTTAATCTTGGCTCCAACCAGAGAATTGGCTTTGCAAATTCAAAACGTCATCAGCCACATTGGTTTGTACTTGAACGTTACCGTTCACGCTTGTATCGGTGGTACTTCCACCAGGGACGATATTGAGGCCTTCAAGTCCGGTGTTCAAATCGTCGTCGGTACTCCAGGAAGAGTTTTCGACATGATTGAAAGAAGATTTTTCAAGACTGATAACATCAAGATGTTCATTTTGGATGAAGCCGATGAAATGTTGTCTTCTGGATTCAAGGAGCAAATCTACAACATTTTCAGATTATTGCCAAAGGAAACCCAAGTCGTTTTGTTATCTGCTACTATGCCACAAGACGTTTTGGAAGTTACCACTAAGTTTATGGAAAACCCAGTCAGAATCTTGGTTAAGAAGGATGAATTGACCTTGGAAGGTATCAAACAGTTCTTCATCAACGTCGAACAAGAAGAATTCAAGTTTGACTGTTTGTGTGACTTGTACGACTCCATTTCTGTTACCCAAGCAGTTATTTTCTGTAACACCAGAGCTAAGGTCGAATACTTGACTAACAAATTGAAGGCTGAGAACTTTACTGTTTCTGCCATTCACGCTGAATTGCAACAAAGCGAAAGAGACACTATCATGAACGAGTTCAGATCTGGCTCTTCTAGAATTTTGATCTCTACTGACTTGTTGGCTAGAGGTATTGATGTCCAACAAGTTTCTTTGGTTATTAACTACGATTTGCCAGCCAACAAGGAAAACTACATTCACAGAATCGGTAGAGGTGGTAGATTCGGTAGAAAGGGTGTCGCCATCAACTTTGTCACCGACAATGA
Organism: Yamadazyma sp. yHMH685; assembly: GCA_030571055.1. Classification (NCBI taxonomy): domain Eukaryota; kingdom Fungi; phylum Ascomycota; class Pichiomycetes; order Serinales; family Debaryomycetaceae; genus Yamadazyma; species Yamadazyma sp. yHMH685. Next base: position 98,390 of record JAJLXC010000003.1, read on the forward strand.
TGTTGGTATGATGAGAGAAATCGAAAGATTCTACTCTACTCAAATCGAAGAATTGCCAGCTGACATCGGTTCCTTGTTCTCCTAGGCAGGTTTGGGTATATAGTATTAATCTCTTTACGTGTAATTTACTGATATTTGATATATAAAATGTTGGATGTAAATGTAGTGGATGTGAGGGTTTTCTGTGCTAATGCCTGTTCCACAATTTATGCGCAGTGACTTTAGCTCAAATCATTAAAATTAAATCTCAGTTCTATGTCTAGGTTTATGAGTTTCCAGATGCCTGGGGCATTTATAGACGATATATCACAAGAAGAGCCATCTATTACTACCAATATATTACACACCGATGAAGCAGGGAAATTGGTTGACCAGCAGAATTTTGAGATATTTGGCCAGAAACAAAGCGTGATGAAAAAGACTACTAGGCAAAGCCAATTGATCAACCAACTAGATAAGCTAGTATACATCTTGGTCATCTACCAACTCGTTAAATATAGTCATTCAGCCACTCTTTTGCCGGTCATCGGACACGTGGTTGTACAGAAACTGTTGAGTTGTGAGCAGTTCTTTAATGCACCTGATAGTACAGATGTGCGGGATCTTTTGAGCTTTCTTCTGGATCGGGATTTGTCAAACAGAGATAGTGGAGTTGGTGAATCTACACGCGAGCTTTTGATAGCGAACATCTTTTCTCGAGTATGTGCTTCCATCTACTGGAAGTCTGTAGCTGTGATAGTATACCATACATTATTCATATGTTTCTGGCTTATTCCAATAGGTGACAAGGGACAGCTACAGTTCATCAGCAATGGAACCTGGTGGTTAGTTTCATTCATTGGAGAGTACAGATTCATAAATGATTGGGACCAGAGTAGCTACTTTGGGAAGATGGTGAGTTCGGGCTTTTTCGGCTTGATTTTTTCAGACTTCCTTATTTTGTTTATTCAGTTGGCTCTTTTCCAAGCAGTTTACAAGCAATCTACAGCTTCTCCCAAGGGTAGACGTTTGGACGAGGCAGAGGTGGAGGTACTTAGGCGTAAAGGAGACACTACTTCCTCAAAGGATGTTGCATTTGAGACAGACGAACTAGTCCCAATAGCATTGAAGGTGAGATTATACGAGACTTTTACCATGGCATCGCTTTTGCCTTCTACATAACTATAGATAGGATATACGAGAAATGAATACTAATGATTGAATAATGTTTTCCGACCTAGATAGACTGCGAATTTAATGCAAAACTATTATTTAGATGATGCTTTGATATGTTTAAGGTGAATTTTCAGCGTGTACGACGGCTTACAAACTTCTATAAACCTGATTGGCTAAAAGAACCGTTCAAAATAGTCCACTCTTTAACCGGAGATAATCAAAAGTACCACGAGTTACTTAAAAGAGTGCTTTTTGAGAAAGAAAAAGACCCAAGTATTCTTGATGAGGTCTCAGATAAGTTTGCCATAAACAGGTCTATTTTGACAGGAGACGTTATCCCGCTACAGAACTTCTTTTCCGAACCACGACCAACCAAGCTACATGGAATTGATTTGTTTACTGTGCAGAATTACCATTTACAATCCATCCTACACATCACCAGACCAGCGTTGAATGATAGAATGTTTACTATATACAACGATCCCCTATACGTGTCTGAGGCCCATGAGACCCGGACTAGAATATGGCAGGGGTATGAGATAGTTGGATTTCTAAAACGGTTTCTGAATGAACGCTGGAATCCGTATCTTTACCTGGGGTTGAAGCCTTGGGAAATCATTCTCGACAAGTTAAGAGAGTCTAAACAACCTGACCAGGATTATTATGATATCTTGATGAAGCAGTCTTTTAAAGTGTACAAGCATAATGTGCCTCAGGCATACTACCGGGAGCACAAACAGGATGACTTTTCAGGGTGTGAAGGGCAAAGAATGCATACTAGTAGGCTTTCCACAGTCACTCGCCAGCATCTCGAAGAAAAGCTTGCAGCTAGGCATGCACATGCATTCTTTCTTCATCATTCCCCTCCAGCGATACCAACGGCGTATCATGCTTTTTTGAATGAATTCAACCAGAAGAATATTGGTGTGAAGTGTGACATAAAGTTAGCCAGCAAATTATGGAAGCTCATGAGCAGACGTGAAAAACTCGCATATAGAGATGTAGAGCATAATAGGGTATATAATAGGGTGATCAAAAGGCTGTGGGCTCTAGCAATAATCTTGAATTACATCTACGATGTAAATCTCATAGACTTTGATTGGAGAAGAGAGATTGACTGGTCTAAGAACTACGTGAAGGGAGGTTATCTTGACTTCCATTTCTTTCAAGAGGGCAACACTATTAGAGCGATACCTTGCTTTAATGTCATGAATTATTCATCGTCGGCATTACCTCCAATGTCAGAAAGTTTAGATGTCGTTGTGAAGAAAAATGGGATTGCCTGAGAAAGGGTTGCAATACTCAATCAGGACCACTTTCCAGGCCACCATCCCTACGGGTGGGAGCTTAATCCTCTAAATTTTATCACTCTGACCTGATCGGTCCATCGACGGTCGGCACACTACAAACTCAGTTCTTTCGACACCAGTTCATCGGAACGCGTCGCGCTCATTTTAACTATCACTATGACTGCTGTGGAAAGTATTGCTAACGAGCAAAAGACAGAAGACGTTCCTACCTTGAGAGTATTCTTGAGATCAGATAAGGCCAAAGTCCCTACTAAGGGTTCTGCTTTAGCTGCTGGTTACGACCTCTATGCGTCTGAAGATGGGGTTGTTCCAGGCCACGGTCAGGCAATGATCAAGACTGATTTAACGGTGATAGTCCCGGCTGGATGCTATGGTAGAGTCGCTCCAAGATCCGGATTGGCTGCTAAACACGGTATCTCCACCGGAGCTGGTGTCATTGACGCTGATTACAGAGGTGAGGTCAAGGTGATTCTCTTCAACCACTCAGACGAGGATTTTGGGATCAAGGAAGGTGACAGAATCGCTCAATTGGTGTTGGAGAAGATTTTATTAACAGACATCAGGGCTATCACTGCTGAGGAGTTGGACCAAACGGAAAGAGGTGAGAAAGGTTTTGGTTCCACCGGTGGGTTCGCTGCTACCTAGATATAGTGCATTAGAGGAACCGATATTAGTATATCACTAATACTGCCTTGCGATACATGCCTGTGATGCTGGACTCCGGTATCTCAATGATACATGTATATGATATAGCTTTGTAATATACTCACTTATTCATACCACCCTCGTTAACTTTTTTGGCTGAATCCATTTACGACTGAACCTTCTCTGCAACTTCTCTAACTTAAGCCCCACATAACATGCCCTAAAACTCATAAACTTTCCACTTCTTCTACGCTCTCTACATATCTCTAATATATATTTAAATAGGTGAACACATGATACGTCATTATTTTCTATTTACAGGTGCTATGGGCTAGCAGATGGTCTGTCTTCATTCTTGGGCTTCTCAGACTTTTCAACAATATCATGTTCAGGAGATTCAGAGTCTGGCTCAATCTTCATACCCCCCTCAGCAGCTTCTTCCAATTCATCCAAATTGATTTCATCCTTCACGTGAGTGACTGTATCTTTTTCTCTCAAGTTTTCCTCGTTAATCAACTCGTCTTGCTCCTTCAAAATATCCAATTTTAACTTGGAGTCATCAGATAACTCCAACTTGGCTACATTATAGACCTCGTCCGGAATCGAACTTAAAACAGCTAAAAGAGCGTCGTAGTACGATTCAATGTCGTGCGAGTTCTCACCATAAGTGTAGGTGGAAGACAAGATTAACAAAGTGGAAGGAATTTTCTGTCTCAAACGTAAATCTAACCAAGTGGCTAAATCCTCTCTCAACCTGCCTGGAGACACATTGGCGGTCTTGAGACCTCTCTGTTGACAAGCATACTTCAACTCTTGGATGGAGAGAGACTCCACTCCTTCGTAGTCAATGGCTTTATCATCTTTGATGATGTTCAACAAACGGTGCCTGATTTGGTAACGCAAAATTGAGTCCGTTCCAAAAGGAGTGATGCTCATATATTTTGCCATCGCCAATAATTGAGGTCTTGATAAGTTGTCCAACACCTGATCATTCTTGAACAAACGGGCCACCTGAGTCAAGTGAGACCTGGAAGGGGTTTTTCCCATAGATAAGGTGTCAAAGAAAGAAACAAATGCTTCTCTTTCCTTGTCACTAAATTTGGACAACTTAAGTCCGCTGACCTCCATGGTTTGCTTAATATACTGAGAAGCAGCAGTCTTGGCCTTGTACAACTTTGCGTTCTTTGCTTTACGATCACTCTTGGATTCGTAAGTTGAGGGCAAAAAGTTGGGGAAGATCCTAACAATCACCGGGATCAACAACTCTGCAAAAGGAATAAGAATCAACGCAGCAAATGGTACTAATCTGACCATATCACTCAAAGTTCTTTGTAACTGATTGTTCTCTCTTCTGGACAAACCATATCCTCCGAACATCTTCATCAACAATTTGGTCGAGATCTTGATTTCATATCCCAACAACTTGGTACCGTCCCAATAGTGATGGGCTTCATGTTTAACCTTTTCCCATAAAGTCTTTTTTGGTACCTCTTCAACTTCGCCATTCTTATGTTTGATGATTTGCGTCTCATTAGCTTTGTCGACCTCTTTATTGTCCTTGGATGACTGCGAGTTCCAGCGGATGAACCGGTGAACCGGTGGGCGCATGTATTTGACAGGGGCCATGGAACTTCTGACAATACTTGAGGTAAGCAAGCCACGGTGGAAGAAGACAGATCTCACTACAAACGGCGTGGCCGCCACTCTCTTAAGTAGGACTCGGTCTATCATGATTTGTAAAGATTTTATTATTTGGCATAGCGAGCATGTAGCTGGTTGAAAAATTTGAGAATTGGTTGAACACGACGAACATCATAGAAGAATGGTCCAGGAAGGGGAAGAGTAAATTTATAGAAGGCAATTATTGAAATTGATTGAGTAGCTATTTAGACCGTTTAAAATCACTAATACCTCTGCAACTTCGTTAGGCTTCTTCGCTTCCCTTTAACTTATCCCCTAGGTTTTGTTCTTTCTCTTCACCTCCAAGTCCCACGATCACAAGCTTGTCGATCACCGTATGGTAATCACTGTCCGAACCATCAATGAAGAAGCTCAAACTTTGTACATTTTGGAATCTGACAAATTTGACCCTACATTCATACCAGTTCTCTTCCCCTTCAAGCAGAAGCTTCTCTATATGCGGAGCAGAGCTATCACTAGCAGCATCATCAAAAGTCAAGCTGCTCGACTTGTTGATCCAAACTTTGATCAAGTTAGGGACCTGCGTTTCTTCAATATCGTCTTCATCTAAAGTAGAGGTTTCTGAAGCTGTGATCTTCCTGGTCTTGATGAGCACCGAGAACACTTTGGAGATATGCGTCAATGGTACATGGAGTATCAATTGAGAGTCAGCATCGGAGTATATGGTTCCAAGGGATTTACTCAAGTCAAACACATCCCTAACCGCTCCGCTCAGCTCTAAGGCTTTAGTGTTCAACGCCTCGAAGTCTCCAAAATATACGTTAGAATTTAAGACCTGGTACCCCTTTGGAACAAATTTAGCTATTTCAGCTGTAACCGGTGAGCTGGAAGATTTAGCAGAAGCAGAAGCTTCTCCATTTCCAGCACGAGGTTTAGCAGACTCGTCAGATTTAACTTTATCATTGAACAGCGAAATAGCTTCTCTGGTGGCAGGAGAAGCACCTTTAACAGTGTTGACAACATTGCCGCTTTCAATAAAGAGGAATGTAGGAACCGAGGTGATCGAGTACTGTCTAGCTAAATCTTGCTGGGAGTCCAAATCAACCCTGACAAATTCGATCTTGTTGTAGTCTTCCTGTTGGTAGAGAGTATCAACGAGCGGCTTGATTGCCTGACACGGGCCACACCACAGGGCAGTGAAGTTGGCTACGACATACTTGTTATTCTGAAGGTATTTTTCAAAGTCTGCTGTGGACTTGACGAATTGAATTGACATGCTCTAGTTGAGATAAATGGGTTACAAATTGCGAATTTGAAATCAATTCTACATCAACTTTATCATATCGCATTGACGTCTGATCATATGAGCAGGAACGACGCTGAAGTAAAACCGGCTTTAGCGTCCTTGAATGCTTCTGCAATCTCAAAATACAGTCACGGAAGTGCCTCATCTGTATCCACTAAACACAGATATCTGACAGGAGGCGTAAGCCAGTTGTTTGATACTAAATCCAATACGGCTGACTCGAATGGATTTGATGTAGATGCTTCATTCTCTTTAGGGGGGAAGCTGGACAGGAATGAATTGGATGGCACAGATGGTCTTGCAGACAATGGCATGGCAACGGATAACCGAAAGAAATTTAGTCATACTCAGATTAAAAAAGCTGGAGAACTAGCGGAGATTCTACTAGAAACCAAGAGATCATTTCTTCAAGAAAACAATTTTGTGGATGTGACTGAGCAGGAAAATGCAGTGGATAACCTGAAGCTTTTGAACATTTCTAGATCTACTCAACTTAGAGCCGAGAGAGTTCGTGCTACAATCGGCATGAAATACTTGTCAATAGAGAGGATTTATAGTTTAAGCGAAGTATCAAAGTTTCCCGGTGTCGACGGAGTGTACAATCCACTTCAAGTGATAAGAAATAGAAAGTTGAGAGCAAGGTATAGGGAGTTTCCCAAGTCTTTATCATTTAAGACCGTCCCTTTGACATCAAATGTGTTCAGCTCAAATAATAGGGGGAAATCTAGACTGTGGAAGCTTTTCTGGGCAGTTGAGCTAAACGAGTTAGTTTCAGACTCTTCGTGGAGAGTTCGCCATATTCATGAGCTTAAGAATGCTAGGGGTGAACTCTGGTTCCCCAAGTCTTCAGAAGCATCTCTCAAGTCAGGTAAAGTCCAGAAACAAAAGAAAGAAAAGAAACTAAAGGAAAAGACGAGATTTTATGACAAGCTATTCTCGGACGAAGACCTTGAGTATAACGACAGTAGATCACTTTCAGGGACTTCCGAGATCTCTAAAAAGTCTGATCCTAGGTGGTACCTGGATGAATCCAAGCTTCTACCAATATCAGAGATCAAGTCCAGACGAAGAAATAGAATAAAAAGCAAAATGAGAAAGACGTTCAAAAATTCAATCGACACTTCGTCCTCGTCAGGATCTAGCGGATTACTCAAAGAACCTTTTAACCCGGAAAAGAAACCTCAGTTGGAAGTGAACACTGTTATTTCGGGAAATGACAGTAAACTTGCAAGCGCAAGGGATTCGTTCGAAGATATCGGTTCATATGTTAAAAGTCCATCCAGGGAGCTGGATATAGCACTTAACAATGTATTGATCAAGTCTATAGAACCTAGAAAACTAGATTTTGATGATCTGGATATCATCCAAACAGAACCTATTGAACCTCAACCCGTTAAGCCAGAGGTCGAAATAATCAACAACGATTTAAAAAGAATCAATAAGAATCAAGAGTACTTCAGAAACTCTACACTAATCAAACTACATTTTTTGCACGAAGTATATCCACATTTATTCAAGTCAAATGTGTCTAAAGTAGATACTTTGACATCACATCAAATCCCAAAATTGAGTAAGTTAATGGTGGACATCAATGATGACTCGATACCTGCTCATGAATTGCTATGTTCGACTGTATTGAATGAAATCAAGTCACTCATGGGAATCATCAATGATGATTATTCCTTAAGAATCGACAATCTTCTTACGAGCAGCGATCGTTTAATCGGAGAAATCAATACTTCGTTATCGTTAGAACTACGTAAAGTGGATGAAAAATTGGATAAGTTGAACAGCTCTTTTTTCGGAAACAATTTCGTTAACAAACTTGAATTCAATAGAAATCGAAAGGTTACCATCAATGATTCAGGAAATTATAGATTGATGTATATGTTCTTGGAAAACTTGATTTTCATTCTATTAAAGCTTATATGGGTGGCTGCAAACATTTACAAAGCCATCTTTTTTGTTTTAAAGCTCGTATGGGGAATAGTGAAGTTCATACTTTTTTGAGGGAAGGCCATATATTAATTATTAGTATTTAATTTTTCAATTTATCAAGTTCAATAATAAATTTATTTGCGTTGATAAGATATTCGTAAGAGCTGTCGTCACGTGGGTCTTCAATGCTCAAGCTATCGAAAGATTGAAGGTTACTGGCACTAAACTGCATGGTAAGATCATTTACATTTGTCGGCCTGAAGCTCATTTCGGGGTTACCCACGAATCCGGGTTCTGCATGGTAATCAGTGTTGGGAGCATAGTGATCCCCACTGTCAATCAAGACACCGAAGACCTTGTTCTTTGAGGAAGAGTCAGTCAACAACTTTTTCACCACCGATGTTTTGTGAATATAATTATTACTTGATAACTTTCCCACATCAAGCATGATTCTTGGTGACACAAGCTTAGTCTTACTCTTTGAGTAAATCAAGTTGACCAGATCTTCCATATCTTCGGTGTTCATCTCTTCATTCACTTCCAAGAGGATGAAGGTGTCATCATTACCGGTAGTGCCTACCACGGAAACAGTTCCGAACTTGTTTACTGATAAAAACTGGTGCTGTTGGTTTGCTGCAAACATTGCATCCAACCCTGACTGGATTTTGTGTTTGTACATTTCCTTGTTGAATGGCAAAGTTGAGTCCAGAGTACTGAAACCAGCGGGATAAGAGGCACCAGAACTCAATTCCCTGTGTAGTTGAGATTCGATTAAGGTCGAACTGACAAGGCCTAGGCAAAAGCAGTCCGATAAGTATTGAGGAGTTATGGTGTCACTAATGTCACCAACTATGGGACAAACTTCACAGATCTCGCTGAGTAAAGCTCTACAATAGGGCATACCATTAGCAATCTCAAAGGTAGTGATTGGATGAGATACCAAGTCAATATCACTGAAATCCGAGTAAGGAGTTGTGTAGTCCGAAAAGTTGGCTCTCATAGCCAACATTAAGTTACGTGGAATATACTTTGAAGAGTAAATCTCTGAGACTTCTAGTGGAGTATTATTCGGAAGTAAAAATCTCTTACCCATCAAAGAACCAATCCACTGAGAACACGATCTGATCTGGGGAGTGCTTTTGATGCTGCTGGGGCCTGCAATTACCAACAAAGGGCGATCGTTAGAGGCCCCCAAAGGACCATTCAATATATGGGATAACCTATTTCTGTAATCAAGGATTTTAGATTCAATAAAATCTGATACTGGATACATATAATTTTGAATCACCTCGGGCAGCGCCACTGCAGTAAGACCCTGGTTAGCCAAGAGTAAACCTGACCCAGCGGAGGATGCGTGCCTGCTTGGTGTAGGGGCACGATTGGATGAGCCGGGGAAATAGTTCCAAGTGTGTGCGCTCCCAGAGGAGCAAGCAGAAGCTAAAGATCTATTTGAGGAGACAGTCTTCAAGTTATTATCTGGAAAGTCCGACTCACTATTTATTCTTTCAATGGTGAGTTCATTGAAGATATCATCTTTTGCGTGCCTTGGGATGTCTTCTGGCTCGATAATACTCATTGTGCTTGAAAAAAAATTGGAAAGAGCAGAATTTGTGAATATAAATGGGTCAAACTACCGTGAGTCACAAACAAGTTTAATTTTGCAGCTTATTTTTTTGCCGCGGCATAAAGTTTATTTTATTTTCAACCAATGCAGCCAAAGTCCATAGCACTATTAGGTATGTTGACCAGATCTAGCACGGCAGGATCCATACTAACAATATACAGAGAAGATAGACTCATATATCGAGCAAATACTTCAAAAATTCCAGGATATATTTGATGTAGCCATCATACAGGAGAAGTCGAAAGAGTTACTTGCAGTGGAGTCGCTTGCGATGGAAACGGATGCCTTGTCTATTATAAGATTCTGTGAGGAATTATTGAGCATCACCAAGAGGTTGAGAGAGCTGTGGTGCTTGGATAGCATTAAGGTGAACCCCGTCCAGGATAAGCAGTTGGAGCAAGAGGAAATCAACCATATTTTCAGCAAATTCAACCAGCTCACATACAAAATATCCCAGTATGAGACGTAAGAGAGCTGCTACATTATTTATCGTTCACACGTTAGTCATTAGGCGTTATATAGGCTATTAATTGTCTAGGAATTATGTCTCTGTTGGTGGAAGACAATTGAGTTATCATACGAGAGGTGGAGAAGGTAATTCATAATGGAGCTCTGATAGCTCTCGTTCTAAAGGTGCTCTCCTTGCCGGGCTCATAGCTCTGGGACTGGGACTGACTGTTCTGGAAGTTGAAGGTCTGGAAGAAGGTCGGGTTGAAGGTTTCGACAGATTTTCCTCATTGACCCTTTCCTCAAAGAGATTTACAAATTTCTGCACTTTCCCTACCTTAATGAACTTGAACTTCTTGTCACCTTTCACGTACTCGGCTGCGGGATCGAGGGTATCAAATTCGTGCAAGTCGATGTTGAAAGATGTCTGTTTTTTCACAGGTTTTGAAAAACTTCGAGACGACTTTCTACTGATAGATTCGAGCTCTTCCTTCACAAACATAGGCGCAGGTGGATGCGGGATAAGCATGGGGTTCGAAGGTTTAAGTTTGACAGTAGGGAATTCTAAAGGTCTAGACATCAGATTCGATCTGGTGGAAACCTCAGAATATTCAGAAGACTTTAGATCGGGAGATTTCAATGGGTCTATAGAGAGGGCTCTATTAGGAGATTTTATAGCATCAATATCATCAATGTTGACGTAATCAATAGAATCGACGGGATCAAAAATTCTGAGAACATCTTTATTATATTCTTTATCATTGTGTCGTAAGTTTGCCATGTTATTTATAAATCCATCACCGTCTTGCTTCTCTCTTCTAGGGTTCTTCATTAGTAGACTCGTCAAGTTGAAGTTTGGCTTGTTTTCGTGCTTCCCTACTAACGTCATTGCGTCGTCTTCGTAATGTTGGAACAGAATATCGTCTATAGAGCAGTTGGAAATATCCTGGTCTGATAAATCTAAAGTTGTTTCAGTTCCAGTGATTTCCTGCGAGAGATTGATGTCATTTTCATTGTTTTCATTCAGAATTTGCATCAGTCTCGTTACTTCATCGATGAATAACTTGGAAACGTACTTTTCAATCTGGTGGATGAAATTGTAGTCGCATAGTAGTAGTATACCATAGTTCTCATCTTTTAAAAAATCAAGCGTAACAGAGGGAGTACTGTCAACAAGAAAGTTAAGAAGTCTCAAGGTTAACGTGACGATGAACACTTCATCGTTTATAAAATTTCTGGGGCTGATAGTCAACTTTGAATCATGCACCAATAGGTTGTTTAGCATGGTGGAGGAGGCCTTTTTATCATTGGTTTTGGCCAAAAAGATAAGATTGTCTTTGATGAGGTCGGACGGCTTCAAGTTCGTATTTCTGCTGATGAGAGTGTTGAGCTCAACGTTTATAGTGAACTCGATTTCCAAGTGTTCCAGTAAGTCTATGGGACCCTCTCTTTCTTTTCTTACCTGATAGTAGAACAGGCATAAGCGATTGACCTTTTGAGTTACATCAGACGAAATTACAAAATTGGGCTTATACCGGTCCAGGGGGGTGGGGTGGGAGTGGAATGACTGGTACCTCTTGAGGTTTAATCCCAGGCTCATATTAATGTGATTGTTTATAGGGTTGTTAAATGTTTACTTTTTTTCTTGATTCGCGACTATCAAATCCTCCTCCTGCCTCATGAGTTACTACTTCACAATAATAGGCACCAACGATGGGCCGATTTACGAGCTTGAATTTCTGTCATTCAAGTTATCTGGCACAGCAGATTACGTCCCCGGGAAGCTGCAATTCCCCAGTAACATCAAAGAGATCCTCCCGTTTGTTACCCATTCTTCCATCGACCTAATACAAGACAGCCAGTGGAATAATACCCAGTTTTATTTGGGTAAAGTGGACTCGTTCTACGGGCTTCTGGTGAATGCTTTTGTGACACAGGGGAACATAAAGTTTATTATTTGCTATGATGGTACTAAATATGACGAAAATGCCATGAAGCAATTCTTTATGGAAGCTAATGAGCACTACGTTAAACACTTGATGGATCCTTTTTACGCAGTTAACGACCCTATATCTGACCCAGGGTTTGATCTTAGAATAAAAGTGTTGGCTCGGAAATACTTATAAATATATCAGAGGTTTTAGGTTCTTATAGATGATATTTAATGACTATATACAATTCAATATTTCAAGCATCGTTCGTCTTGGATTCCCCTGCCTTGGCTTCCTCTTCGAGGATTTTCTCGGTCTCAATTTTGTACCCGTCAGCCGTTTCGGAAATTATACCATTTTCAAGCAACTGATTGAACATATCCTGAGGAACCCATCCACCAGTAGCAGCAAATGGTGTAGAAGAGACCTCAACCTGATATTCCTGTAAGCTTAACTGGAACTGTTCAAGAGCCTCCGCCGAGTAAGCGATTGGAAACTCCGTCTTCTTGGCATTGCACAATTCATTGGTGACATACGCATCCCAGAGGCCTCTTAATTGCACAATAGCGCCTTCAACATACAAGTAATCTTTATCGTTTTTGAAATCCAAGGCTTGCAAGTATGGGGACCTCAAGATCTTGACATGTGGAGATGCGACAGCAATTAAGTCACTTCTGTTCTGGTTCAACTCGACCTCCCATAATCTCTCGTTTCTGGTCTTGTAGTACATGAATTGGTATTGCTGCTTGTCCAATTCATCCAATTTTTCATATTCAGGAACATCTTCTTCTAGGTCGTAGATTTTTACTCCAGAATAGGCGACGAAGTTTGGGTAGTTGAACAAAATAAAAGGCTTGATAGTAGAGTATTCGAAATCGGTAAAGCACAATTCATTATTTCTGTTAGAGTTCAAGATCACATTCAAAGGATCTAAGTCTGGAGTGAACAATCTTGGTTTAAATAACTCCTGGACATTTGGGATACTCTTCGATTCTTTGTTGATCAATTGTGGTCCAATATTGATAAAATTTTCGAAAGTCTGAATTTGTTCCTTCAACAATTTGATGTCTTCTACCCTATTACTTGAATCAGCTTCGGCAAGACCTAATCTGGTTCTTAAATTCTCTAATTCAATCTTGCCTACAGCTGCAATCAAAGCTTCTGGTTCATCAGCAGACCAAGGTCCGTTGTGGGACAAGATTTGACTGGACTTTAATTTGTTTTTATTCTTCAAGAAAGCCTTTTCAACGGATGGACCAACCCTCCATCTATTAACCAAATTTTCATCCGTCTCTCCATCATATGGAACATCGGCTTGCAAGTTTCCTTCAACATCGTCGATAAAGTATAAGGATCCAAATTTGTTGAACACAATGGAGTTGGTGGTGGTTTGGAAATCAGCAATAGGCTTAATCACATCCAATAACTTTTGCTTAGAGTCAGGGATTTCATCATTGATCAATGGCTCCCACTGCTTCATCAATAAGTCACCCGGGATGTGCTCCATCAATATGTATGGAGACTGGAGAAAGTTGAGCTTATCAGTGGCAAAACCGACGACCTTCGGGACCTTCAAGCCTAATTTGAGATCCAAGAAGTCGATGGTTGCAACCTCACTCTTGATCTTTTCTGCAACAGAGTATTCACTTTCAAGCTTATAAGGAAACCTCAACACCAACTCTCTATCATTAGACAAGGTCAACTTATAGATTCGGTTGTGTTTACCTTCATGGATACTAGCAATGGACTTTATGGTGAGTTCAGTCTCAGACTTACCGATCAACCCCAAATTGTGAGTCAAGACTACAGAGCCATCAGAAATAGTTTTTGGTTTTTGTAACTTCAAGTCGCCGTTGGAGTTGATATTTGCAACGTCTGTAAGCTGAGTAGCCAATTCTTTAATTAACTTAGCAGATCCTTCAATAGAGAAGCGGGTTTGTCTCTTTGCCTTTTCAACCTTGTCGTTTTTCATCCAGGAACCCCAGGAATACTGAAAAAAAGGATTTCTTTTAGGGTCAGATGTATCGGACATTCTTGTTTGAATTTCTTCTGGTTGACCAGTAGCATTAGAGTAGTTCTTGGCAGCATATATAGGAGCAGCCACATGTCTAGTGATAGATCTGGCAACGCTGGTAGCGGTGGTCTTGGTGACGGCCCGTAACATTATTGAAAAATTTTATGCTCGGTTTTTCGTTTGCAACCATTGAAAGGTGAAATAGAGAGAGAGAGAGAGAGAGAGAGAACATTAAACCAGTACAAGTATACTTGTGAAGGAGGTTAGAAATTACACTACTTAGAGTCTCAAGAATTTTGTGCATTGTGTAAACAGTCTAATTTCCCCTTGGCACAGAGAACATCTTTTACTAATCGCATTCAAACGTTATTCATTAATCATTACTTAGAAAGCTTGCCCTCCATCAAATCTATCTTGGACGACAATGAAAGTCCTGGGTCCCTGGATAAGATTTTATGGCTAGTTTCGCCCTTATGGCCGTTGAATTCCGCCTCCGTAGTTTTCAATGAAGTCACACTTTTAGAAGACGCCTGATCACTCATAGTCCTTGAGGGGGTATTAGTACTTATAATGGGGGCAGCTTGTTCAATCGAAGTTGGGACTGGTGTCAGAGTTTCAGGTGCTGCAGTTGGCCTTTTTGCTCCCCTTTTGTCGTCAAAAGATCTGATCATGGTAGAAATGAGTTGGTTAGAGTATGCATTGGGGCCCTTGCGGTGTAGCTTACGTCCCTCTACCCCATCCTTTGTAGCGGTGGTCGACAAACAGGACGTGGTAGAGTTTCGGGATAAAGCAAGGGACGCAGGCGACGCAGGCGAAGCCGGCGAGGCTGGCGATAAATCGACCTCTGAGTCACTCGAATTGGCTGAAATGTTGAGTGAGTCATTAAGCTGAACGTTGAACAGCTTCAAGTTACGTGAAGAGAGCGACTCGTTGCTGAGTTTGGAGTAGCCATCATCAAGCTCAGAATCATCAGGAATATCGAATTCCAAGGGTTCGAGGTTATCTGGCGTATTGAGATTCATATGGCCCGAGTATATTGATTTGACACTAGCAGCTGGATGGGCCATTGTTGAAGATTGAAGCAAACAGGCCAGAAAAATATAACAATCGTGTAGAGGGTCATAAATGACAGGGTCAGTGTATGCAGGAAAAAGAAGGAAAAACTTGCTTAGTCGTGCTGCAGTCCCTAGCTAAAACAGGACAGAAAACTCCTGATAGACATGGCGGGAAACTAGGAAAATATCACATGGTTTCTTGTGCTTATGGGGCCCATGCATTTGAGAACAGTTTGCCGATCCAAGGGATGAACTACTGGCTCACCTTTGTGGGGAAAGGGTGGATGTACCGAAGGTCATGTGATGAAGTCCCGCCAGATACATCACGGGTTGATATATGAAGTAGGAATGAGGGTTATTCAACCAGATCTAGCACATGGAGTGGATCGATTGAGTCCGACAAGTGAGGGGTTGGGCCAACGGTTGCTACCAGTTAACAGCCTATAGTAAATCGTGGGGATATCAATAAACATATATTTTACAGATCGTATAAGTGAAAACTGAGCTTGTCGCATAGGGATCGTATAAGCCGTAGAATATGCCGACACATTCAAACAATAAACACCCCATTCTCATATGCATTAATTTTTTGGTTTGACGACATTTTAGATCTGCATTATCTAACTAGAAAAGTGCACAGTTACAAAAAGACTCGCAGTAAGTGATACTTTTATCTAGGCTGGAGTGTCAGGCACACAAGCAGGATTTCCGATAATCATGATATTCGCATATGTCGGGGCTGAATTATCAGTTACGAACAGTATTTCCGTTTTTGAACGGATCGCACAACCCCGAATGCACTTAGGCAAGACTAGACGAAGGTACGGCTAAGTTTGGCTAAATCCGAAATATTCTCGCAATGCGCTACGTTTTAGGGGCCTGTTTACGGGGTAGGCGGGTACGCTTACATTAAAGAACGCTATCGGCTTGTGTAATACATGTACCTAGTGTAGAATTTGGCTAGCACTTTAGCTAACTACCTCAAACCATTCATTTCAACAGATTAGTTGAAAACCTGCCACGAACAGAAAGGCCAATAATGCGCTTTCCGTCTTAATACCGAGGCTATTCCTAATATGCAAAACCAACATTTACTGGGTTTCGTCCCGAGCTATTTTGGGATTCATTCCCGGAGTGCTATGTACCAAATACGTTTTCCAACCACCTGTATATAAGTCACACATGAAGTATTTCCCTTGCTAAAGCAAAGAAACAATAAGCCAGCGTGACAATGGCCAAGCACTGCAGTTGATGTACAGCAGATGATAGAGTCATAAAAAGTTCCGTAGTCGGTAGGAGGAAACGCTCACCAAGGCAAGAACTAGTGTCTTTATCTATCCGATTTAAGGTTAGGCTTCGAAGTAGCCAGTCAGGATGAGGACAGAAACCGAGAATCGTACGTTCTGGTACGTTGCTGCGGCAAAAATGGTGCAAGTTCCGAAAGATCAGCGGGACAGAAATGTATCATACCCTGATGTGTATGTGCCGGCTGTTAATTGTGTGCCGTTCCGATGTAGCCTGGGCACTCGCATCTAACGTGCATAAGTCGTAAATAGATCAAGTTTGAGAAGATTACTTTTTTTTCTTTCGCTAGTATTTTAATTTGAGAATATCTCTTCTTCGAAGTTTTCCAACGTCTATAGTATGCCTATAAATACTAGAAGTAATCTCCCGCAGCAACCAGGCTCAGGCCATCCTACTCGTAGGAAACATACAAACTCAAAGTTAGGTTGTTTGAATTGTAAAAGAAAGAAAATAAGATGTGATGAAAATTTACCAGAATGTAATAACTGTGCAAAAGGAAAGAAATCAGTTTGTTCTTACTTATCGTTGTCAAGCAAGGATATTAACAAAATAAGACTCACACACACTCTAAGGAACAGCCAGAATAAACTTTTGAACTCCCACTATCGGTTACCCACCTCCAATACAACTATCCCTGGAACCTACAATGCCTTGGAGTTTAAACAAGAACTCACAGGTTTAAGTATAAGAATCCCGTCGTTCTCGTACCCTCCTCTCCAGTACAAGATTATGACCTCGAGAGATATTGAGAATGATTCTAAGTTCGAAGAAGACCAAACCCCACCTTTGGATACACTGGTTACACCAGAATTTTCAGAAGAGCCAGTTGCAAAACAAAGTAAGCTTGAGAATGGCATAAATGTGCAATGTGTGTTCAAAAGAATCAAACATACCATTAAAATTAGGCCTCATATTAAGATAAACGAGTATCAGTTCATGAAGGTCACCAATTTGGACTACATGCTTCCAAAAATATTCCACCAACCAGCCAAATATATAGGTATTTTGGATGAGTTATTGATCTGCGTGGGACAGGTGATCATCTTGTTCGAACTAAAGAAATCTAGAGGCCCAACCGACCCATACGTAAATACATTGACTAAACAGTGCTTCGAAAACCATAGCCGTTGCTTGGCTGAGTTGAGAATAAAATTGTCGGAGTTCTACCAAGTGGCCAGAAGAGAAAGTCTGCCAGAAAACGATGAATACATGAATGAAATGACCCCCATATTGTACTATGCCAATAACTTTATAAGTTATTGCATAGTTCTTCTAGACTTCAGTATGGAAAACTACAATAAAATTAACTCTTGCGGACTTTCAATCATGAAGGCGTTTTTGAACTACAACAGGGGAAGAACGCCGAACAATTTGATTCGTATGATCTTGGCTACTATCCAGTTCCAAGCCCTTTCCCTTCATGTTCCATCATACGATCCAGACTATATCGGTGAAATATTATCAAATTTGCAAAGCCTTGCCCCCATCTTTACATCGCTTCCAGAATCATACTCCAAGTTTCTGTTACTCAAGAATCTGTACTACAGTTTGACAAATTTCATCGAACTTGAGTTACAGCCTCTCCTAAGTCAGAAAAAGATCGAGGATAAGATCGTACCTTATCCTATAGACTTGACCTATAACTTACTCAAGAAATGGTACAAAATATTCCCATCGGCCAGTTTCGTGCCCATTATAGCTGAAAAGTCCGGTGATGCTTTACTCGCATCAGACTTGACCTCCACCGTTTACTGCTATTATTTTGTTGTAGGGGCTGCCATGAGATCATGCTTCCGTTTCGTGTCATACATGTTTGGGATCAGTTTTGCAACTCTTCAAATCTACGCCACTAAGAGTTTTTTTGAAGTATCTCCAATTGTCAACACGCTCTTTAAAGATCAAACTAATGTACAGGATATTTTACAGAGGCATAACTACTACGCTTTGAGAATATACTCTTTTCTTCGGCATAGGGCTAGAATTTACATCAGACACACTATATGGGATCCAACTATTCCGAAAGACAGGGGTGCCAATAGATATCATCAGAACATCAATGAAGTACCCATTAAATCGTTCGCCTACACATTAGTGAGACCCGAGCATTACCCTACCAGCAGGTATGAAATAAAAGGCCCAGGTCATAAATTCGCCAGAACTGACGAAACAATGATTCTGAAGTTGTATGCAAGGAACATTGAAACATTGAATTTTTTCGATACTAGTTGTGTGCTTCAATTTGACTATACGTCGATGGCTCTATTACGAGATTATAGACCCATACCTAGCGGTGGTGTAGTTAAGTTTCCAGACATGACTCCGGAGGATATGGACTTCTATTTAGAGGATAGGAGGTACATAATTCGGGAGTTCAAACAGCACATTCAATAGAATTTATAGTTTCGTAATAAAGGTGGTGTCTGGGTGAAGTATATTTGTGCGTAATTTTTTACTCATCTCAATACATTTGAATATGAAGGTAGTCCCTGGAGACGCCATTAACCTACAGGATATCAGGACCACCGTTGGTCCCGGAGTGTACAAAGATCCTAAAACACAGGATATCATACCTACGGCAGCAGGATTTTTGACTGTTAAGACTAATAAGAAAAATACCAACCAAATAGCATATATTGAATCCAAGTCAAAGCGATATATCCCAAAGACTAATGACTTTGTGGTGGGTATAGTAATAGGAACAATCGGCGAGTCCTATAAGGTATCGTTGCAGGACTTTTCGACCCCTGTATTGCTCTCTATGATGGCATTCCCAAATGCTAGTAAAAAGAACAGACCCAACTTGAAAATTGGCCAAGCGGTATACGCTAGAGTGAGTCAAGACACACCCGAAATCGATGTAGAAATCGAGTGTGTAGATCCTACCACAGGTAAGGATGGAGGATTCGGCATGTTGGACGAAAATGGCTATTTGTTTGAGGTTGGCTTAAGCTTCGCCAATGAGCTTCTCTTCAATAATAATTCCATATATCTAGAGAAATTGGCTACGAAGTGTAAGTTTGAGATTGCTGTCGGTTTGAACGGAAAGGTATGGATCAAATGTGGTGATGGGATGGTGTATGAAGAAAATGAATTGACCGAAAGTAGCACTGCTGACTTTAAGTATACGCTCGCAGCATCTAAGTATTTGACTGAGTGCCAGAAAGTACGGAAGTCACAAGTTGATAAAGTATTGAACGAGAGATTCAAGGGCCTCTGATATGTAATTACAATTTTATATCTGTACTCTACGTTAAATCTATCATTCTTCTATGTGTTTCCTAGTGTGTTCTATCTCATCTCATCGCATTTTTCAACTATGAAGAGCAAAGGCCCGAGCCCGCAAGAGCTCAGAAAGATACAGAAAGATACCAGACGGAAGCAGTATGAAGATATACAGGTTCAATGTACCAATAACTCGTCCATTGTATCCAAGAGGTCAGTTGAAATGATCTATAAATCGGTGTCTCCAGCGGGAGAATGGTTCAAGTATTTTGTACCCAAAGGGAAGAGAAGATCGCCAGCCATTAATAGAGGGTACTGGATCCGTATGGAAACCATTAGAAGAATGATATATAAGATCCTTGATGCAGAGAAGGGAAGGCCTGTAAATGTCATTAATTTGGGATGTGGGTTTGACCCGTTACCTTTTCAGATGCTCAGTATGGGGTACGACATCACATTTTACGATATCGATTACCCTGATTTGGTACAAAACAAGAAAGATATGATACTCCGACTGGAAGAAATCATGAACTTGATAGGTGAAGATAAAGGTGGATTGGGGATGATTAATTGTGACAAGTATAAGCTTATAGGCTGCGACTTGAAGGACCACCATTACTATCAAGAGCAGTTAAAGCATTTGAAAGAAGGGGTGAACATTTTCATAGCTGAGGTGTCTCTAGCATACATGCACTATGAAGATGCCAATAAAATTATTAGACATTCCAGTGATGTGCCCAACAGTCACATATTGGTATTGGAACAAATTCTTCCAACAGGCAAAGAAGAAGCTTTTGCGAAGAAGATGTTGGCTCATTTCACGAAATTAAGAAGTGCCCTCAAGTGTGTGGAGCAGTATCCTCTCAAGCTGGACCAGCTCTCACGTTTCAAGCAATATTATAAAAATGTTGAAATAAAGGATTTGTTTGAAAACTGGGTAGAATTGATCGATGATGAAACGAAGTTCAATGTTGAACGGGTAGAGTGTTTTGACGAGTGGGAAGAGTTTATATTGTTTTGTCAGCATTATGTGGTAGTGCATGCTACGAATGATTCGTTGGTCTATCGTGTATCTGTGGAAGCAGAGATACCAAAAGAAACTAAACCGTTAGACATTCAGACAGATAATATGAAGCTTTTGGATTTGAAATACCCAGCCTCTTGTGTGATAGATGAGGATGTGTATACGTATGGTGGATTACTGCAAACTAGGTCAGAGATAATGTATATGAATGGTGAAGTCGTACAAACCGTGAACCCACCCGCAGGTAGAATGTGCCATACTTTCACAAATGGTCTCTTGATAGGGGGAAGATCCAGACCCGGCTTTTTGTTGAGCGACGTCTATAAATTTAGCGTCGAAGATAACACGTGGAATCAACTTAGGGACTTGCCTTGCAAAGTATCCAGACACTCATCGGTAGCTGTCAGCAAGGAAGAAATATTGATTATTGGAGGTCAGGAGCAATCAGGTGATTTGGTATTATACAACCATAAGTCTGAAACGTTCAAAAACATAAAGTTCTCTGGAAATATTGATTTGAGTACCATCACCAGTTTTGGGTGTACTTACAACCAGCAAGAAGGGACTGGGTATATTGTTGGAGGACAGACCAGTAAAGAGCTACCAGAATTTAACAAGAAGGTCCTTAAGTTTTGGTTCGTGGGGGATCATTTCAAATATGAGGAAGTGTTCCTGGATCCCGAACTCGAAAGAGTCGATTGTAAACTCGTCAACGAAAACAATAAGTTGACGGTGATCGGAGGTGTCAACTATAACCAGAATTTGGGCAGGAATAATTCAATCATTACCGTAGACCTTGGAACTTTACAAATATTTCATTGCAGTATCCCTGAATTAGTTTGGGAAAACACCCCACCAATATTGATCGGGCACAACGTAGTACAGCAGGGTAGAAAAATTAGGATACTACACGGAGGAGCAGTATGCTATTCATTTGGCAGCGCATTTAACTATAACCTTACTATCAGTGCATAAACAAGTTATATGAAGGACGGCTCACAATATATAGGATGCCTAAGAATGTATACTCATCTGAAACAAAGAGCGTTTATTTCTGGATTCATGCATTGCAGCACTACATAATTACTCTGACGAGAAATCAACAGTTTCTCACCGAGGATATGATGAATCAAATAGTCAAGATCATCGTGATGAGGTCATTTGTCAACTGACGGAACCCAAAACAGTAAGCTCGTACGCACCTGTAGGTAAGATCGACTCTAAACACCGAAATCAGAGAATCTAGAATCGGACATATATAACAAGAAACCCAGCATCTGATAATTAAGGAATAGGAGACTGGTAGTATATCATCGTATTTAATGTATCTCAGTTTGAGTAGCTATGTACTGACGTGCATCCACATGGCTGCAAAATGCGACGCTCAAATCCCACCCCACGCCCCACATCTGCTCCACTTTAGTTGGGGCAAGAGATATCGAAAACGAAAACCAACTATTCATAGGCGTCCAAGATCAACGTTTACAGCAATATATGCTTGTGTGGCCTGATGGTATAAACTATTCAAATTAAGGCGCCGATCACCGGCTTCTGCGGGTGGCGTGCCTACTCCCTCCCGTGGGCGCGCAGTAAAATACCACGAGATGCCCTCGCAAGATCTTTAATCGATACGAGCCTGCATATCGCTCACAGTAGGAATTACCGCAAATACCGCGACCCCAGTCCAGTGGTGCGTTTGCGAGTGGCGCCCCACGCTCGCGCAGACCCTGGCTGGACCCCAGGACTGCCTGCACTTTGTCATTAACCCAAAATAATATTAGTAATTATCTAAAGTAACTCTCGGAAACAGGTGATCTCGTAACACAAACACTAAAAGTTGAAAAGGTTAAGTCGGCTCTAAAGTTACATTAGTGACCAACTTCCTTGTCTTTTCATTTAAAAGCTTGTATTCCCGAACATCCCCTTCTTGCGATAATAATCGCTGTGTGGTTTTGATAAGTCAAAAAGGGAGCAATAGAAAATTTTAAATTATATATATATCCTACCCCTTTATTTTTTTCTGGATATATTTTGCTTTGGCTTACGTCGGCGTTGGGGGGCATACAACATATATATCACACTTAGCATTTGTGGTTCCCCAGCTTGCAGCATCAAAACCCCACTCATTTTTCCAGATTTTTCACCATGAGTGGCTTTGATGAGCCTTTGTCCATAAAGTTCATTCACAAACCCTCCAGGGCCTCGGAGTTGTTCAAGCGCAGTCTAGGAGAGAGGGATACCCGGCGAAACTCAGACTCAAACCGTCGGTCAAGTACCGATGAAGAAAGGAGTCCGGATACCGGCCCTCTCACTGTGGGCCCAAAAGATACACATCACTTCGAAAATTTACAGGCCTCAGATCGAAGAATATCTGACCCAAACGGCATGAATATCTACAGCCCAACTCCAGATAGTAGAGGCACAAGCATTGGTAGTGGTGAGGAGGATGAAACAAGACCTCGTGTGGCAGATTTGGAGGAAGATTTATTTCCTTACAAACTCGTACGCAAAAAAAGTGGAGAGGTTGTCAAGTCGAGCTTGAAAGATAGCTCCTATTTCGATCCTAAGATAAGTAAGAGTTTACCTACAACTCCTAGCTACAAGCAGGTACACTTTGGAGACGCGTCCGATGTGAGATATTTCAATAAGAAGGACAAGCCTACTGCCATATCCGCTTCCAACTCGCCTACAATGGAACTGCCTGATTTCTTCTTAGACATAACTGACGGTCTGGACCTGGATGAAACCAGCGAAGTTTCTTCACGTAGTGGCCTGTCACGGCGGCGGGATAGCTTGTACGGACTGACGGCATACCCTCACCCGCAGCACTCTCATTTGATTGACTGGAAGTTGGAATTGCTTAACTTCCCAACAATGAGTTACGACAAAAATATTGCGGCCAAACTGCCTGTATTCTTGGAAAGGGTGTTTATTTCTATCGATAAAAAGTTTTTGCTTGGTCACATTGCCGTGAAGAATATTTCTTTTGAAAAATATGTTACCATGAGGTACACTTTTGATAACTGGTTAACAATTATTGAAATACCTACTATATACGTCCCTGATAGACCCTCAGTCCTTCGTGTGAATGGATACGATCGGTTTGTGTTCAAGATTCAGTTGAACAAGTTGTTCAATAATTTTGGAAGTAATCTGCATTGCCAAAAAAATAACTACAAGTTCTGCGTTAAGTACAACGCAAATGACCAAGATTTCTGGGATAACAATGACTACAGAAATTACGAGCTCAACTTGATCAAAAAAATCAATAATGATTCTGACACTTTTCACGATCGTTCTGTATTTCATCCTTCGAACTCTACCGATAGTTTGACCAGTTTGAACCAACGGAGCTTCAAGCCTCGCTACTCGTCTTCGTACTTGCGGCGGAGATCTTCTGATTCCAAGCTATCGAACTTAGACTCAGATGTGGACTACGTGAAGAACAACTTTTATCTTTCGTCCCCCTTGCTTTCCAATTTCAACAATAACTTCAACAGTGATGTACTAAATCAATCCAATACATCTACAGATACGTTGATCCCCAATAACAATTTCTTGAATTTCAATGATTCACAGACTTTGGACTTAAAATCATTAAACTCCAACATGTATACTGACAACGATAACTATAATTCGAGATCATATCAGGAGCTTATTGATAACTATTGTTTTTTCAACCCCGATAGCAACCTGGCCAAACTTCCTAGCCAGAATTCAGCATTGGCATCGGCTTCGACGTCAACGTCTACGCCACCTTTTTCCTCTATTCCACCTGATTCATCTTCTATTAATCGTACCAACCGTACGGCTGAGGCGGGCCTCAGAGAAGATGAACCAGTAGAAAGCCCAGTATCCGAGTCGGGCGATGTTGTTTATAATGATAGCAACAACCGCCTTGATTCAGTATCGAATGATCTCAATTCTCCAACGTTTACTGTCTCGTCTTTGCTTGGAACATAGCAGAGGCCTGACTTAGTTAGAATGTCTATAGAGTGCATATATTCTTGGTGCTATCATGTATTTTTATGCTGCAGAACAATTCAAGTTAGGAGGTCTTCATGGTTAGATGATCTCATCTGTCCCTCGTATTTTTGTTTTAACAAAGGGTGCGTGCATTGGGTGCATCAATATTCGAGAAAAGGAAATTGACTATGATCGACCAGCAAAAACATCATAATCATATTTCAGTAAATATCTCCGAACCAATATATTATTAATACTATACTCTACTATACTCATTATCCCAACCGTTATAATACATCATTTTCTTAATCAAAAGAAAATATTTTTACCACTCCATTTTCGCAGCCAGCAGCGAATTGCGAATCGCTCAAGCCTACACAGCTAAAACTGGCGTCTCCACACCAAGTATGCAAACACTTACCATTCTGTAAGTCCCAGACCTTGACCATTCTGTCATGGGCCCCACTAACGATTCTAAAGTTATCGGCTGAGATGGACCACACCCCTTCGATGTGCCCAAATTGGGTCCGAATACACTTTCCGGTACGCACATCCCAAACTTTGATCGTGTTGTCCAACGACGATGTTATTAAATGCGACGGGTAGTTCTTTTCATTGGTATCATTTGCGAATGCAGACAACCCCTCGTTGTCGCTTTCGGAATCACTCTCTGTATCTGAAGTTCCTTGCTCTTGGTCCTGTACTAATTTATCCTTATATGTAAATGGAATCACACACTGTACCTGACCTACGTGCCCGTTGTTTTCCACGCCTCCAAATGTACGAAGGCACTTGTGAGTCTCCAAATCCCACATCTTAATGGTTGTATCATCTGAAGCAGAGAAGGCAGTTTTAGATTGGGGGTGGATCCTCACTGAATTGACCCAGTCGGTGTGCCCTCTCAAAGTATAACATGTACGCAGGTCTACGTGCCAAACTTTAACAGTGCTATCAGCAGAGCCAGAAACGATGGTCTTATCCAGGAAATCCACAGACACGACAGCATCCTCATGCCCTCTGTATGTACTAATACACTGTCCTGTATGGTAGTTCCACACCTTGATGGTCAGGTCCAAACCGCAACTAATCAATTTTTGGTTATCAAAAACTAGTGACCGAATACCCTTGGTGTGGCCCACTAGCGTACGTATACATTCTCTGGTATTGATGTCCCAAATTTTTATGGTAGCATCATACAGCCCAGTTATCAAGTACTTGACATTAAATTGCAAACAGGTGATTCCATCGGTGTGTCCCACAAACTCCTTAGTCTTGTGAATACCTTTACGCCAATTCTTTTCCACCTTATACCTCTCGGAGTAAACAGACTTCCAAGGACGCTTTTTTAGCTCATGCTTCTTTTTTTCTTTCGCTTTTTCATCTTCCCTGCCATCGATTTCTTCGATGCAACGTTTTTTACAATTATGATACTGATCGTATTCTTCTCTTGCTCTCTTCATGTGCATTAAAGGCAACCCCCAACCACAAGAAGGACATTTTCTGTCGATATGTTGTTCACACATGTGGTGCCAAACACGGTCGTCATCAGCTAAACTTTTCCACCTTTTACAAACTTGTGCGGCGTTACATAAAGATGCACAGTCAAGGTAACATAGGATCTTCAAAGATATCTCGATCGGTAAGTTTGAGATGAAATCAATCTTGATGAGACCGCTTACCTCGCTCAGAATGTAAGACAACGTTGGGAAACAGCATTGACTGAGGATCCCTTGTAGTACAAGTCTTCGGTGTTGACTGGGAGCAGCGCTAAAGATGGACCACACGTGAGAGATGGCCTGCTGATCTTGGGGAGTAAGCTTTTCTAGTTGTCGTTGAACATTAATCATTTTGTTTTCGTCCATAGTTTTATTTCTATGAACATCTGGATTGTGTCTGTAGCAGTATTTGTGGTAGTTATCATCAGGAAGTTGAGCTTGGTCACCTATATGCTTGGTGAGGAACGGCGTCAACACACTTTCTGCTGGTCGCTCCGGCTCTGGAGTTTGAAACTTCAGCAGCGGCTGTATACCTATTTGACCTTCCATGGCTTTGGACGTTTTGGTCATTAGTATTTCCCTGGGGATATATATATATATAGAATTTCTCTTGCGAGAAAAATTTAGAACCACAGTTTTTCGGGATTGTGACACAAAACCACGGTTTGCCGAGATGGGCCAAACCCAAATTATGCTAGATAAGATAAGTGAACATATTAGAAAGATGTGGATAAATTGGTGAATAAGTGTGGTTAGTACGGGGTACCTAATTGTCATTCAGTGTTTATATTTATGTTTACCGTTGACCAGTATCTATCTAACTCTACTTTGCAGACTTTGAAACTATTTTAATCATGCAAACGTGTTATTTCATGTTGAAAAGTACATGGGCTACTCTGGGCAACAGAGTAACCCGTCTTCTTGATAACAAATGTCTTTTGCTACAGTCTCAGTTCAGTTTCAGTTCAGCTTTCCTTCTAATTCTCCGAGGGGTCCGAACTACGGCTATACAAGGGCATCAAATTGAGTGGTCGTGGTTCTCAAAATGCACTTCCACAGTTATTGTCTTCTACTAAGCAACAAAGCAAGAAGACGTGCCGAACATGGGCCCACGCCGCGGCGCGGTACATCGTTGTCCACTCCAGTGCAATCGCAAGGGCCCTTGTTGCCTTATTGTCCCACGGCGTAAACTGTGGAAAGTGTGGTGTCAATATTCGCGCCAGGCTTTCCTCATTAGGTACCAGAGGCCACTCAATTCTCTGCCGTGTCTTGCGGTTCTTCCGAATGACAAAGAACTCTCGTCTATGTATATGTCCTCTTATCAGGACCCTCAACTCTTTGAGCCATGGCTTGGTTTATTCCAACACGTCTAGGCTTTCTTACAGTGGCGCGGCCCTTAGACGAAAGTTTTGCAGCCATGCTTTATAGGACCTACACGTACAGTGAAGCCTTTGGGCGGGCACACAAAGTATGATGGCTGCCATACCCCACGATGTTTACATTTAGACTCAAAATCTTTTCGATTGTGTGAATAGAAAAGAATCGGAATTTGTGAACCGAACCGATACTCCTGTACCCTTGACTGGGGTGCTTGTTCACCACTGAATGTAGTTTACATAGTGCAGTGTGATACTGGAAATGTTCATCCTTAGCCTAGGGTTCACTTTAGTTCATTTCTTAATTCTTCATTTCTATCGTACTATTTCTATCGCATCTCGACTATTACTCAGCCAACGATGAAGTATGTACCAACCTCTAACAAAGCCATATATAGGTACTTCCAACCCTAAGATACACGTTTTCGTGCCCATGGGAACAGTTCGTACTCTGGATATCTGCCCCTCACTTCTTCCTGCGTCACACCCTATACCTAGTATCTTCTAGAAGCTCCTGATGCGATGAGGTGCGGAGTGAAAAATTTAATAATGAAGAGACAAGAAGGACTGACTCCTTCTGACACTGAAAAAAGGCAACGAACAATGAGTGAAGAGAACCAAAACTTGTTCGCTTCTGTTGGTGAACAAGCGGATGTTATAGACCATTCCGAGTCCTCTAATATCAACCAAGATATTAAAAAAGGTTACGAAGACGCAGAAGGACATCCTATTCAAGAAGTGGAAAGTTTATGTATGAACTGTCACGAAAATGGTACCACCAGAATGTTGTTAACTCGTATTCCATACTTCAGGGAAGTAATCATTATGTCGTTTGAATGTCCACACTGTGGTCTTAAAAACAGTGAAGTTCAACCTGCTGCTCAGATCGCTGAGAAGGGATCCAGATATATCTTGAAGATCGAAACAAAAGAAGACTTCAACAGACAGGTCGTCAAGAGTGAGACCTCTACTTGTAAGTTTCACGAGCTAGATATCGAAATTCCTCCAAAGCGTGGTCAGCTTACTAATGTCGAAGGCTTATTAACTGAAATGATCGATGACTTGGAGAGCGATCAAGACACCAGAAAGTCCTTACAGCCAGAAATTTACGATAAAATTAATGAAATTATTGCCAAGATTAAGAACTACATTGATGGTGAACCAGACACTTTGCCTTTGACGTTATCTATCGACGATCCAGCTGGTAATTCATGGATCGAGTACGTTCCTGATGAAGCTAGCCATAAATGGTCTATGTACGAATATAATAGAACTGCAGAACAGAATGTGTTTTTGGGTTTAATCTCCGCTGATGATGTGTTATTGGCTAAACAAGAAGAAGCAGCAAGCAAAAAGAATGCTACTGACTCCAATGTCTCTAGTGAGTTGAAGGCTTCCGAAAACGTAAAAAGTACGGGTTTCATTTCTGACGAGACGGATATTGAGAACATGGATAATGAAGTACAAACTTTTCACGCAACCTGCTCTTCCTGCTACAAACCATGTGCCACCCACATGAAGACCGTCAATATTCCCCATTTCAAAGACGTCATAATCATGTCTACAGTATGTACCAACTGTGGCTATAAGTCTAACGAAGTCAAGACTGGGGGTTCTATCCCTGATAAGGGTAAAAGGGTTACCTTGAAGGTGACTGACCCCGAAGATTTGGCCAGAGATATCTTAAAGTCTGAAACGTGTGGCATGAACATCAATGAACTAAACTTAGATTTGACTCCTGGTACCTTGGGTGGTAGATTCACCACCATTGAGGGTTTATTGACCCAGGTTAAAGACGAATTGCATTCAAGGGTATTCCAGCAAACATCTGATTCTATGGATGATGAAACCAAGACCAGGTGGACCACCTTCTTTGCCAGGTTACAAGACGCTATTGATGGTAAGATCCCTTTCACCATAGTCATGATTGATCCGTTGGCTTCTTCATACATCCAAAACGTCTATGCTCCAGACAATGATCCAAACATGGAAATAGAAGATTTCGAAAGAACTCATGAACAAAACGAAGATTTAGGTTTGAACGATATGAAGACCGATTAATCAGTATCCTGTGTACATTCTATGTCATATATATATAATCCTTCTACTCTTAGTCATCTGATTGATCTTTTTTCTCAAGATCCTTCAACGTTTCATACCATTCAGAGTCTCTCAACTCTTCGCCCATATCGGCCAAGTCTAAAAACTCCTTTGTTGACTCGGCTTCCGGACCTTGGATTTTTGTATCAAAAATCGAGTTACTGTTAGCTACATCATACCCCTCAAACTTAAACTGAGTGGGTCCAAGCCTTTCCTCTTCGTCATCAAAAAGCAACTTTGGTGCACCTTCATTGATTCGAGGACTTTTTCTCTGTTTGTTCGTATTTAGAGGGGATCTTGGAATATACACTCCGGTTCTTTCTTGGGGATTATCGTCGGTAAAACTTTCATTTGCAGAGATGTCATGTTTATGATCTCTATCCTTCAAATCACCAAAGTTCCGTTCAAATGTTTCGTCGAAGTCCTGTTGTTGAAGTGGAGATCTCTCTCCCGACAAATAACTTCTCTTCTTCAAAGCATTATCAATCCGTAAGGAAGAAGCTTTGTTTCTAAGACCAAGCTTCTTGTTTTTCATATACTTCCATCTCACGGTATAAGCAGTGATGGTTTCATACACCTTATTCTGCCTTAAACGCTTATTAACCTTTTGAATTAATAATCTTCTCTCTAAAAAGTCAATCAAGTTCAAACAAGTACTAGTATCAAATGCTTTGTACAAAGGTAGTTGAAGAAGGATTCTCTTGAAAGAAATACCAGGTTCATTGTTTAATTCCATATTCATTAGAGCTTCTTCAATGAACAATTCGTACGCAGCTCTTCTTTCTCTGATTCTTTTAATGTCCCAAGTCAGCGTGGTTCTTTCGATTGCATCATAGTCCACAGAAATATCATATGGATTGTTTACATCATTTCTTTTGAACCACTGTTTACACAAGATTGGAATTTCTAGAGATCCATGATAGAAATGGAAGGACAAAACACCGTCTAAAGAATGTAAGAGCTTTGGTAAATCTTTAGGTTCTATGTAGCCGGTCCCTTCAGGGTCGAATCTTTGCCACGACCTCTTGAATTTTCTGATTTCACCTCTCTCAATCAACTTGGCGTAAGTCCCCCGATTCATGATATAACTGAAACTGTCCAACACTAAAGAAACAAACACGTTCAAGAAAATGTACATGGATATAAGGTTCCACGCAATAAACAAGAAGTATGCATACTCTTTGTTTCCACAATCAGTGTTAGTAGATGTTTCATCGGAATAGCAGAAAGGGCTTTCAACCTTGAAATCGTCCATGATGTAATTCCAACCTTCACCAAACGAACATTTGAAAAGCAAAATCAAAGCTTTGGGAACTGTCCTAACGTTTATATTGTCCGATCCATTGGGTCCAATTCTGGTGGCCCCAAATACTTGGTTTAATGCAATCGCAAATAACAAAAACATAACAAACCAGGTGAATAAGGAAGAAAATATATTCGGCAAACTTGCCGAAGCAAACTTTAAGAATTGACTCAATCTGTCACTCCTTGGAATGACAAAAAGTAAAGTACCTACCAAGAACAACTTGTTGATATTCAAGAAAGCACTCTGTTGGGAGACTACGCTACCAATAATAGTCGTAATAAGGGCACCTGCAGATACTGATAGATTGAACACCAGCCATTTGTTTCTGAAAAACGTATGGAACCCTTGTGCAATGAGTACAAAAATTGCATTCAATGTAAAAAGACTGGACGTAACAATATAGATAACGAATCTCGCAGTGTCAAGTCCACTGGGTGAAGGGAAGTATTCGAGCAACAAGGCAACAACATTTACAAACAACACAAAGTTTAATAATGAAATCCACACTTTGTCTCTTTCCACAGTCAATCTATAGCATAATCGTCTCATCTTACTAAAATTCGCTGTAGAGAGTCTTTTCGAAGGTTCGACTTGCAACAAGAACTTTTTAACTTGGTACCAACTTCTTTGATCAACTGTCATGAACGCTCTACCGGTAGACATAGAGTAATTGTGGATGATCACAGATATAAACAATGTCAAAATGAAAACAATTCCGATGAAATTGTATAGGATCATGAAAAATCCATTGAAAGGACTGACAAATGCCTGTGGTGGGGTCCCGACACCCGAGCTACTCATCAAGTTGTACAACAAGTCCACCCAGCCTTCTAAAGACGTTATTTCGAATAAAGTAGAAAAAGAATGGGCAAAGTTGTTGAAGTGTAATAGTGGTTCGGCGTAAACATTTGGACTCACTACATCCCAATTGAGTACAGTTGTCGAATACTCGTTCATACAATTTGCTTGAGTGGATTGTCCGTCCAAACAATAGCCCAACCTACCGTTGAAGATGTTTAACCCCCAAATAGCAAAGGGGAATAACAACGACAAGGACATAAGAGCGGCAAGTGCAATCTTCCCAAAGCCAGAAATCAATGTGTTGTGGAAGTTGGCCTTGGCAGTTTCGCTTATAGTCAAGATCCTCAAGACCCTCAATGCTTTGAACCCTCTAATAAATCTTGACAAATCACCGTCATATTTTAGGTAAGCAACAAATTCAATCCATAAAGATACCAATACAATACCATCA
This sequence comes from Yamadazyma sp. yHMH685, assembly GCA_030571055.1. Classification (NCBI taxonomy): domain Eukaryota; kingdom Fungi; phylum Ascomycota; class Pichiomycetes; order Serinales; family Debaryomycetaceae; genus Yamadazyma; species Yamadazyma sp. yHMH685. The sequence continues at coordinate 130,503 of JAJLXC010000003.1, forward strand.
ATTCTGTTCCAAGGAGACCTTGAGTAGTTATTAGGTGTATGCAGGAGCCCATCCGCCAAAACCCTGATGCTGAACTCGATGGTGAAAATGGACATGAACCCAACATCAAACCAAAAATCCCAACCGAAAAGGCCCGATTTTGCGTTGAGGTTAGCCCTAAATAATGGGGTAAGATAACAGGCTGTGACCACCAACCCAAGTGAAGCGCAAAACATGAATAAGGTGAAGACCTCGGAAATAACCTTATGAGGTTCCACCCCGTCAATACGTTCACCGTAACTAGAAGTGACTATCCTTTGACAAAACCTCCTAATTTTATGACGCGGAGCCATGACATAAAACACCTTGTTATACGTCGGATTTTTCCTTAAATACTCATTTTGCTTGTCAATCAACTTATTTCTATCCTTCAAGATATTTTTTGCATAATCCGTAGGATCAAAGCCAGAAATTTGTCCAATTGTGGCCGTTTTAGCTCTAAAGGGATCATCCTGTCTTCTATAACCTTTCCACCACTCTTCTACATGTCTCCATGGGTCATTAATGGCGTTGTTTAAGCGTTTGAGATTAACGCGAATGAACCTTGAAGCAGCATTTCTGGGTAAGGCATGTGTTTCACCATCTGATTCCACATCTGATTCGGTACTAGTATCCAAAAATTCATGAACCGCCGTACCACTGAGAAGCAAATTCACAACAGCTAATTGTAGTTGCTCTTTTGCATCCTTTCTATTGAAAAACTTATTCTTGAAACGTGATAAAGCTCCACTTTCATTATCGGCATTCTGGATACTGGCGGTGATATTTTCGATGAACTGTAATAATTGCTTTCTTTTCTTTTCAGCCTCTGGGACATTCAAAGTGTTGGCAATGACAGCAATAAAAATATTCAATATAACAAAGTTAGACAAAAAAAACCAGCCTGTTAAGAGAATTGCGGAAAAGATTCGGTTGGCTAATGACTTCTGATACCCTTGCATTGGGTAAAGAATAGCTGTCCAATTTTCGGTTGAGGTGATGACGTACAAACTCACAAACGCATTAGGCAAAGTTTGAAGATTAAAGTCGACACTACCTTCTTCAATTTCGTCTTCAGTTATTGAACCTTCAAAAAACCTTGCAAAAATAATAGCTGTCAAGTAAACCATTAAGAAGAGAAACACAGTTAAATCGATTAATTGCTTCAAGTTACCGATAACTTTTAACCACATGTTTCTAGTGTATCTGGAGGACAAAATAACTCTATAGAACCGCATCAATTGAAACACTGTGAGCCAGTAGTATGCTTGACCAAGTTTGTCCTTAATCGGCTCAATGATGATGATACCGGTTATCACTGCAAGAAACAAGTCGAAACAGTTCCTTCTTAATTTGAAAAATGCTCGCCAATGAGGTAAGTAGAGGAAGAACCTGATGACGATTTCACCAGCGAAGAACGCAGTAAATGCTGCTTCCGCTCTGTATAAACTGTGAGCATCTGTTCTCGTTTCGTCATAATCCCGGAAACATTGGGTAATTAAATCCGCCATGATGACAATTGCAAAGAAAAATTCAAGTCGATAATATATCGAAAGTCCAACATTTTGTTTCTTTAGCTCCTCTATGAACTCTTTGTGCATGGACACAGGATTACTCACAGGCCCAAAAACCCCTTCTTGTTGTTTCTTGCTTTTGTCTTCACTATCTCCAACCCTTGTCAAGTTGAAAGATGTAACAATAATAGCAATAAAGACGTTCAATAACCACACGGTCATGATGAACAAGCAAAATATAAAGAAAAGACTAGCAACCAACCCTTCACTATCCATTGTCATGTACATCAAATCAGTGAAGGTATTGGCACTGAGGACAACAAAAACCAATTCTAAGGAATTAAAGATGTTATCAAAGCTAACAGACCCTTGATAAGGATTTTCTAAAACCATACACCTGGAGTTTACAGGGCATCTGAAACCTTTGATAGTACTGGAGTGTTGGCCATCCGCTAGGATATATGGCATGGATTCACCAGAAGCTGTAAGGTAACCTCCACAGTACTGATCTTCGTTGACCCAAGTGTCACTGGAGTCGTCTGGATTGTACCACACACAATGGCGCCTGAAAGAGGATTTGAAAGACTGAACACCAATGATACCAAAGAACAATGCAAAACAGCCAAGGAAAATGCTAACGTCAATCAACTGCGGGACAGCCAATTTCAATGACCTCAATATCATACTGGTACCCCTAGTCAAATTACATAATCTCAAAATTCTTAGGCAACTTAATGCTCTGAATATCATTATATGGTTCTTGATATCGTAGCTATCAATTGATAATGCTAGGGATATCCAGAATGTGACAATCGATACAAAATCAACTCTGTGCCAACTGTTCCTTATATATGCTCTCCTCAAAAGAAGAGAATCAATGTTATTGTATGCCTTGGGCTTGAGCAATGTATTTGTAGTTTCAAGTTTTTGAGTATCCAAAATTGGACGATCTGACAACTCAGTTTGGTCAATTGTTGTGTTGTCGATAACGGAGTCGCCATGGGGTTTAGAATTTTCGTATTTATGTCGTAAGTGAGAATAGCTGTCAAAGTCATGCTCTTCGAGTTCTATATCTTCGTTAGTCGAAGAGAGATCATCTTTCATCAGAGAGTGCTCGTAGAACCTATTGCGATTGGTCTTTTTCCTCAGTAGGGAAGTGATGTACTCTTTTATACCAGATAACCACGACCCTGGGATAAATTTATCTCGTATTTCATTTCTTGGGTAAGGAAGGTTCAATTCCTTAAACATTACATGATCATCATAAAAGCCATACGCTACCACCTTTGCAACCATCTCAAACGTATAGATGATATTTATGAATATTAGAAGATAATCGGCCCAGTTGTTTCCGTAAAGTGTGTATCCATCCAATTTAGATGGATTCCATTGTCTATAGCTCAAGAGTGAGGTTTGAAGGACCAACAAAGACAAAAAAAAGGTATTTGCAATCTTCTGGCTCAAAAGAGTATGGCATAGCTGACGGAACTTCGATTCTGGACCAAAAAGTTTTAGCGTCTTGCCAAACAAGTACATGCTTGAAATGTCCTTCAGCCATGGTCTATTATTAATGGAAGAAGAGGTTATTCTAGAAGTCAAGGGGGTATTCTCTACCCCTACTGTATTCGAATCAGGTATCTCGGGAGCATTATTAAATCGTACAGTGGGTACCTTGGAATCGAACTTAACTGGTCTAGTCTCTATCCCGTCGAGCTCTTCTGTTGATTGAGTAATCACAGGAATATCAAAGGTCACCGGTGGATTCACATCAACCCCGGTTGATCTCCGAAATTGAAGCGAGGGTGGGTTATTGCCACTATGATCTGAATGGACAGAACCCTGTCTCGATCGTGAAAGAGTCAGGAGTTCAGACTGTACGCTCAAATCATCTCGTAAAGACGGAGACTTCCTTCCAGAAGGTAGAGCAGAAGAGCCTGTACCGGCAATACGGTCTGAGACTCTTGAAATGAAATAAGAAAGTTTGGCAGGAGATTCAGGAAACTCGCTGTGAACAGATAACGATGGAGAGGGCAATCCTTGTTCCAAGTCTTTGCCTGAGTTAGTGAAGGACACATTATTAGACATCGGAGAAGGGGGAATGTCATGGGGGTTTAGATGGGATCTAAATGGATTCGTTGAGGAGAAATCAGCCACATTTACGGATAATCTATTAGGGTCTCTTGTGTTGTATGCGGCATCAGATGCTGGTATGAACGGGTTTCCTGAACTCTTGTTTCTTTCATCTTTATGATCGTTTCCATCATTGTCTTTGTTAGAAGGGTTTGGGAGCCAGTGACTATCTTGTGCACCAGTCCCTAATGCAAAGTTCAACCCTTCTTTAATGGCATTGAAATCCTGATGTTCGGCCGCTGTATCTAGCAAGGAGGTCGAGTGGAAATTAAATTCGGGAGCAGTCTCCTCCCGATCTGGGGTTATTACAGATAATCTAGGCAGTTTAGAATAGTGGGATGGTGGCCTTTTCCGGTTAGATTGGTGGAAAGTGTCAGAGGCTAGAGATCTGGAGGCCGAAGAGGAGCCCTCTGCGTTCAACAATGAGGTTTCCAGGTGGTCTTCGGAAATTGACAGCCTCCTGAAAGGGTTTTCAGGATGGTCTGACATGTGCAGCTTGGGTAGGAATAGGGTGCCTGTTCTCCAAGCGTGGATCAAAGTATTCCTATATTTCTGCGCACAAAATAAAGAAACTGCAGAGGCGGTGAAACGCTAGCACTGCAGTCCAATTGATGAAGCGCTGCTGGTATGCATTTTGTACAGCTTATGACCATGTCCGTGGATGGCCAGCTCTATATAAGCACTACGCCTGAGAATTGTTGAAGTCTACCAGATTATTCAGTTTATACTATCTAGGTTCGAGATACACCTTATCTCTCTAATACCTTCTTGTGAGGGAACCTTTGGCCTTGTTCGCAGACCGAGTTATACTCCACTCCAAGGTGTACTGGATAACCTTTGATCAAGAGGTATGTGTTTTCTATATTCCATGTTCTACCTGCTTTCTTACTGCTTAAAATTGTGAAGATCACATGGGAAAACTCTATACTAATACGTAAGGAATTGAAAATAATCTTCCAAGGCTTCAAATTAAGAGGCCTATGATGAAGATAAATTCAAATACGTAGTTGGAGAAAGATCTTCTTGATGCAGCACCCAGGTAAGTATTGATTCTTGGACTGCCCGGTGAGTTATTGAGGTTGGCGTTATCCGAATCGTTGGTGGTATCAGTGAGGTTGTTGTTGATGATTGAATCGGAGGAGGATGCTTCAGATCCATTCGAGCCTTCTCCATTGTCAACATTTGGATTGTTGCTATTACCGTTACCATTTCCACCGTTACTGCCGCTATTTGAATAGTTGATAGCCATTGAAGTAAGAGTATGAGGTCCAGTTTCTTTGGGAGACTTTATAGTTGAGCCTATCCAACCTCGTGACGTATCAACTACCTCACTGGAGGTAGATGGGAAATTATTGTCTCCTGTTTGGGATGATGCAACTCCCGTGGTGTACGAAGCACCATTTCCGGAACTTACAGGTGCACTATTGTGATTGAAGACAATATCAGACGAATCACTTACCCTCGAAGAAGAAGCAGTAAGGGGAAATTCGTTGGGTATACCAACGGTATCACTGCCAGTAGTGATTTCAGATTGCTCACCAATCCTGCTAGACGATGAAACACTTGGAAGAGCATCAGTTGTTGGACCGTTTGTGCCAGAAGATTCAACCGTGGAAGATTCTTTCACACAATCGCTAACAGTAGGAGCAATTGAAGTAGAAACATCAGATGCAGAAGTAGTGATGCTACTGAATGATGTACCAAACGAAGATTCGGCAACGGAAGAAGCTAAACGACTAAGCGTGTATGTGCTGGATGAAGCAACAAAAGTAGGATTGGTAGTACTGGTTTGTTCCAAGCTAGAGGCCTCAGAATTAAAAATACCTGAACTTGTAGATGAGGCGTCACTGGACGATAATCCAGTGTATGACGATTCGTCGCTAGAGGACCGCTCATCGGTAAATGATAATTCCTCTGTAGAGGACGGCTCTTCGGTAGATGATGATTCCTCTGTAGTCCATGCTTCACTGGACGATGATTCCGTGTATGACAACTCTTCCGTAGAGGACGACTCATCGAAATAGGATGACTCATCGGTAAATGATTCCTCTGTAGAGGACGACTCCTCGGTAGACGACAACTCTTGGGTAGATGATGTTTCTTCTGTAGACAATGATTCTTCTCTAAAGGACGACTCGTCGGTATATGATGATTCTTCACTGGATGATGATTCTTCTTTAGAGGATGACTCTTCTATAGATGACGGTTCATCGGTAGATAATGATTCTTCCGTGGATAATACTTCACTGTATGACGATGAAAAGCTCGGATTAGGAGATGGGACCATAACTATAGTCGTTATTGGGTGGCCCAAAGTACCAATCAGTCCAGTACTCGATTCACTGGATGATGATTCTTCTGTAGATGGTGATTCTTCTGTAGATGACGATTCTTCTGTAGATGACGATTCTTCTGTAGATGATGATTCCTCACTGGATGATGATTCCTCACTGGATGATGATTCAGCGGTAGATGATGATCCTTCTGTAGATGACGGTTCTTCAGTAGATGATGATTCTTCTGTAGATGATGATCCTTCTGTAGACGATGATTCCTCACTGAATGACGATGAAAAGCTCGGACTAGGAGATGGCACCTCAACTATAACCGTTGTCGTGTCGCCCGAAGTATCAATCAGCCCAGTACTACTAGTAGTATAAGCCCCAGTCCAACTGGCCGTGACCGTAGTAAAAGCTGATGGTATTTGCACTATCTCAGTTGCAGTTTCACCAGGAGTGGCAGTTACAGTCATAGTAGTTGTGTCGATACCTGCCCATTTTCTAGTGGTGGTGACGGTTGGAATAGGCACATCAACTTCAATTGCTTTCGTGTTACCAGGATTTTTGTTGAAAGGTAAGGTAATAACCCTAGTGGTCGATCCGGTATAAGTTCTAGTAGTAATGATGATTTTATTTCCATTGGATCCAGAAATACCCCCTGTGTATGGACTGTAGCTCAAAGAATGATCACCGTTTGTTGAGTACAAGTCTCCTTTACAAATGGCGTCATTTCGGTAAGTGACAGTGACATACTCATTTGAGGATCCAATCGAGGACAAACCGTCAACAAATTAGCTGTATCCTGCAGGCACATTACCAAAGCTAACAACAAATCCAGTGGATGTACACAGGCCTGAATACTCAATATCTTTGTAAGACTAAACTTGAAGGAAGTCATTGAGATCATTGGTGATTCCTACCTTCATCGAAGAGCAATCAAGGTTGTTCACTTGAACACCTATGTGTCCCAGAGAGATACCGTTGTCACATTTCACACCCAAGAGAAGGTGCTGATATTTATTGAGACTGGGGTTAACCCTTAATCTGATTACACCCGATTTTTCATCCCGAGCGGAGACAACGTTAAAACTGTGAGTTAAGACATTGTTACCGTCATGGAATGTAGCAGTATTTGTTCCAGCTGAAAAGCACTTGGAAGCGGTTAAATTTGTTGGCTCGTGACCCATTCCATCATTGAAAGCGAAGGGGAAAGTTGCAGAACCATAGACATCAGTGTTCTGCTTGACATTATTGGATGCCACACATGTAATCGTCGAATATGGAACAATGAGTTCACCATTGTTATAGGAACATGTAGCATAAGAAGTTGATCCAACTTTTAAGTCAAACGTGCTAGAAGAATCAGTGAATTTAAAGACACAGTCCAACTTCAAGGTAAACGTATCACCCGGGTTAACCTGCGAGCCTTTGATTTCCCAGCCAACTGATGCAATCCAGTTTGGGTTCTGGGGTAACCTGAGGAAAGAGCTGGAGCCTGAACTCAATTGCAAGTCATCGAAAGAACTGAAAATTTCAGTAACTTCTTTGGCTGCAACAAGGGTGTTCAAAAGCAAAATAAAAACAAGAGATATCAATTGCATTGTTCTTCTATTGTTCAAACAACAAACAAGCAGGAATCACACTAATTTATATCAGTAAAATGAAGATGAGATATAGGGTTTCTTGCATTTAACATACCGGAAAAGTAAAATACAAAGGACCAAAAACCTACTGCAGATCTGCATAATTGATTGGCAATATTTCTGTGAACTCCTATAAATTTCTTCCTACATGATGTCATTTTCCAAGCTAATTGATAACTTTAAAATCAGCTAGAAATTTCAACACACCAAGGATGAGTAATATATATGCTATATATACAAAGTCGCTTCCTTTGGCACCTTGCTACAGGCTTTGAGAGAGCTGTACATGCTAACAAATCATACAATTCTGCTGATACTAACCGAACCAACAATTTTTAAAAGGCTTCCAAAAGCTTTGAATCGGAACTCGCATCTCAAAGCCATGAAGAACCGTTTATTTTTTCGTTTTTAATCTACAAGCGTATCAAACAAGTGAAATCTGCATATGAAGTTTATTTTCACTTCTCTGTCTTGGCTGACCATCCTCCTTACGATAAAGTTTGCAGTGGTAATCGACCCATCAGCGGCCACCAAGGTTTGATATCCACCAAGGTTTGATGTCGGATAAAAATTCTTTTGAATGGGGATCCCCCCGACAGTCATAAACATGAAATGAGTTGTTGGTATTTGGGGCGAATCACTGCTCAGATGATGAACATGCAATTAATGGTTAATATTTCAAATACAATTAATGTATAATATTTGGGATTGAGGTACAGCTCAGCTATTTTCTTTCAATTTCGCTCTTACTGTCCCGTACAACGGCAGAATTATCCATGCGCTTAAAGTTATAATTAATGCTGTCTCGCTTGGAAGTAACAATAAAACGGTCGGGAAGGGCTCGCGACCATTGCATAGAACTTCGGAAAAGAATTATCTTATATATTATTTTATAGTCCCCAGGAGGTCCTTGAAAACAGCAACTCGGTGCCACAAGAAAATAGGCCTTTGCAATGTATGAAGGCATGAGTTCCAAGCCACTATACAAATTTATAACACTAAACTAAAGATAGAAAGATGTTTTCCACTAGTTGCTCAGTCTCAGATAAGATCAAATGTCATATAACTTCTGACATACTGGGTTAGTGCACCTTTCACCCTAATACTGCAAGCTTTTATTTTCTTCTTTTTATCTGGAACTTGTCATTGCTCTTGTCGTAGAAGTACATTCCTATGCACCTCTATATCTGTACCATTTTGGATTAAGAGTCTGGCCGTACTTTTTAAACTCTAACTTAAACCAACGCCTGTGTAGAATCACAGGCTGAATAGAAGAGATACACAAAATAGGAGTATTTGCAAAATGTCACCCATCATTTAAGACACATATTAATACCGTATCGAAACTTTACTTTAGTCTTTAGCCAGGCTCAAGCTCTTAACCAGATATCGTCCAGTTTCATTACTTACCACGGTGTTTACTCCCAGAGCTTAATAGAATTATGCTTCCTCCTTGGTCAATATTTCCGCCGGATGTCTATAGCTTACGGCGTTGGAGCTGTCCGGCGAGAAAATGCATTTCAACTGATACAGCCACAAAATATTTAATGCGCAAATTACTTGCCCTTGCCCAGGCTGTTAAAAATATGGCAGCCCATCCAAAGGATGTTTTATGTGTGAAATATAACTACAAGTGAATGTTAGATTAATGTAGATGTTATCAAACACAACCTGCAATTTTGTTTCATTTCAGGTGGTGAAAACGTTTCATCTTACCCACTTCTCCGAGTTCAAGGCTTCACAATATTGGAAGAAAAGATTTTGAATAAGTTCAACGCTGAATTATTCAAAAGAAGCTTTTTCGCTCATGAGGTACTTAATGCACCATAGCCTACCTTTATAAGAACAAAGTCTGGCAGCGCCTCACACATGCCTATCTGTTTCGAGGCTAAAAATAGTTTTATTCCAATGGCCCAGGCCCAGTGCGCAATTCTCACGCAACAGAAAGATAAAGCGCAACATGAGATCAAGAGTACGATCCACTACGCATATGATGAGTGATATTGGAAATGAGGTTCTTTAGGGGTATGAGGAAGAACTGAAAATTCAATATGTAGTCCGTCTTTTTATTTAATTTATTATAGCAGGGAAAATTCCTTAGATGGCTTGATGCGGGACGTATAATCAACAAGGCAGAGTTCAATACTAAATTATCTTCCTTTATTGTGTCGAGTGTAAGACAGGACTGTATGAGATCTCGGTATTATAATGTAGCAAAATACGGTGCTGAATACATCGTACAACTATGTTACTATATCTCTTCAAACTGCTCATAATTATACCCCAATAAGTAAAACAGTACATTGATTATACGAAGATCAAACGTTTACTGGGAAATGAGTATTTTAACTTCACACTACAACTACAACTTTGGCTAGACAGGAGTTCCAAATTCAAGAACAGGAAAAGCCTGTCCAGGCAAAGAACAGAAAATAAACAGTTTGATACCAGCGAGGTAATTGCAAATGGCGTGGTTGAGAAGTTTCGCCTTACAGATATCATAGGTTCGTCAAAGGGTTAGCATTCTTATCCACAGTCATTGCACAATAAATCGTCAAAGTTTCAAACATGATTGCAGAATGTCTTTAAGCAGTGCGAAACAAGATACTTGAATGGACAGGGCCATGACCAACCCCCTAGAAACTACTACCCATATTGTCGTTCCATGTTTCCAGCTGCCAATTTCAATCCAAGCCCAGGCAATTCCTGCTCCTGAAATCACCAGATGTCCCAAGTTATACATTCCGCAAATTGTGCTGGCTATTTGTTTTTCTTCTAAAACTGGTAAAGTCGCATTTCTTTTCAAATCAAACGAATGAGACAAAAAAAACCAATTTATTTACATTAACTTCCACGTAAACGGATACCCAGAGCTATACCTGTTGGCCATGACTGATGAGAAGTTCCAGGATGACTATCCTCATTCCCACTATCTACAGTACTTGTATAACTTGAACGGGACCAATCAGCAAATCAACCTTAATCGTTTACCTACCCTAGGTGAAATCCTTTCCAGTAAAACGAAGAGCCCTGTCAATATCTTCACTTTCTATGAATTCATGAAAGAAATAGAGAACAGAGTGGAGTATCTTGATTTCTGGTTCGATTTAGTCAACCACTTGAATCTATGTAAACACTACGTCAAGGGCTTGAGACAATCCTTGCTTAAACAACAGAGTTTGAATCGTCAATCTGAGTATAGAAACTCTCACCTTCTGGAGAATCACAAGAGTTTGAGCTCCAGTGTCTTGTTGGACATGATCATGAATGAAGATATTCTTCAAGAAAACGACTCAAACCGGTTGTCACAGTTTTTAAGAGGTGATTTGAATGTAGCCGATCCTAAACTACAAGATTTAATAAACCAGTACGAGACGGAGGCAGACTCGAAGAATCATAGAGACTCCGGTGCATCTAGCATCCCTTTAATGAACCTGCCACAGCAGCAGTATCAGCAGCAGTATGATGATACCTTCCGACCCCCTAGCGGGCTTTCGTCCGAAAAGAGAATCTCCTCTCAATCAAAATTAATTGAAAATACTCAGTCTGAAGAAGTTGAAAATAAGCTTGATCACGAGTTCCGTTCCCAGCCTAATAGTCGTTATTCCCAAATCCAGAGAAACTCGTCGATCAACCCTGGGTTGCTTGAGGATATGGTGAAGGGAAGCCCTCATTCTGAAGACAGTAGATTTATTACCAGAAATAGATTAAAAGAATCCACTCAGAACTTGTTGCTCAAGTACTTCGTGGAAGATGCAGAGAAATTTTTGGGATTACCTTCCCACTTAAATCAGTACATCATTCGGTCCATTGAAGTGGACGGGAGAGATGACCCAGATGTATTCAACGGTGTCAAGACTTATGTATTCTCCAGAATGGAAAACGAACACTTGCCTAATTTTTTAAATTTTATCGCCATAAAAAATTTGAACACAAACTTCATAAGAATCATTGTTGGTATACTATTCATTTTCATAGGGTTTTGGATCAGTTATTCTTTGATCTTCTTAAACTACAGAAAACCCATCAGGATACCTGTTGTGGTTCCATTCTTTCTTGGGTTCTACTGCTTGGTGTCAGCCATATACCTTATTGACCCTGTGTTGGTATGGATAAGGCGATCGCAGGCGTTTCAAGAGGCTAAGCGGTTCATCACCATAGAGGAACCATTCATTTACAAATTGCTCGTTAAGAGAAGTTTATGGGTAATGTTTTTGATCTTGCTATTCACGGCGATTTTGACATTAGTTTTCTGTTTGGTGCCAGGGCACCGGCTATAGGTTTAGACAATTCAAGTGTACTATATACTGTATAATAGACGAATATTAGAATTAAAAGAGTAGAATAATGGTCATAGAAATGAGCAGACGGAAATCCATTTGTCAAATGCAATCATGGTCAACAAGATAAACCATGCAAACTCTAAACAACTCTAACAAATAACTGAACGAACAACTACAAGATTTCCAGGGCCAATAAGATTTATTGTACTAAGAATTTACATAATGATTAACTGCTTAATTAGTTGTCGTTCAAGAAAGCATCTCTCTTTTCGGAGACTCTTTGTTGTCTTCTTTCACGAGCAGCCTTGTTCTTCAATCTTCTAGCTTCAGCTTCGTCTCTCAAAGATTTCTCTCTCAAAGCTTCGGCCTTGGCTTGGATAATATGTTCGACTAATGCTCTCTTGTGCTTGAAGGTGTTACCCTTGGCGGATTTGTATAAGGAGTGGTATAAGTGCTTGTCGATCTTACCAGCATCTCTGTACTTGGCCAATAATCTTCTTAACACTCTCAATCTTCTCATCCACAAGACTTGAGATGGCATTCTAGCGTCCTTGGTACCCTTTCTCTTACCGTAACCCATGTGTCTACCTAAACTCTTACTTTCCTTCAAGGCTCTAGCTCTAGATCTAGAGTGGACAACGGCTGGCTTCTTGACAATAGTACCATTTCTGTACAATTTTCTGATGGCTTGTCTGGAGTTAGCGTTGGACAATTCACTGGTTTCATTAGGATCCAACCAGATCTTTCTCTTACCAACACCGACAACAGAGGCTGCTAATCTCTTCTGGGTTCTTAAGTTAGCCATTATTACTGATTAATTATGAGGAAAAAATTTTCTAGGGATTTTTTTTTTCATCAGTGAGGTATGAGTGTGTGGTTACCACAGTCGCAAGTGTGTATATAGTATTAGGTGAGCCTGTGTAATCTCGTGTGAAAGATGGAGATGAGATTTTTCCCAGTCACAGGGCGGGAGCCCTTGATAGAATGACAAGCGATCTGTAAATATACGACTTGAAATATATAGATGAGACCAGATTACAATGACATGGGTCATCTGGTGATCTGGAATAAGCGAAATGGAGCGAGTATATAAATGTAGTTATCCCGAAGCTAGAACACCATTAATTGCTGATTAAGGGGACCTTCCATATTTTACTAGTCTTGTATCGTACATGCTGTCATCCTTAATTCTCACCCATGGTGCTGGACACTGTATATAGTTTTCCGGAAAGGCTTCCACTAATATAGGTGACACTTTAAGAAGCTAGCATCGTATGCTAACAACCTGTACCTCTTACGAAATTAATTTGACTGTATTTTTTCAAAGCTACATCTCATAGTGAATACTTATTCTGTCAATTTCACTACATATTATTTAAATAGCTTTACAATTTTTCACTTGAGTCACTCAGACAAGTTAAGAATTTTAAATATTAACCTAACCGTCCTAACTTTTACAACACAGAAACTAATAGGAAAATCGTAGCCTAAAGCAGAGGCGGATATTCAATAGCTGTATGATCTAACACCTTTACACTTGTTCCAATATTAAACCTAGCCGTCTACATATCCACTGACAATATATATGTACAACTTATTTTTATGGTACGAAAGGATCTTGACTTACTGTCAAGGGGACTCCAATTCACAAGTATTTCCCCATGTACGTCTTGTATATGGAGTTTGCAACCGTTTGAGCGCCATTCACAAAGGAAAAAGACGATTAGCCCATGATAGAACAAAAAAAAAAGTCCAATCCATTACTATGAGCTTGTTTACTGTGCTACACAGTTTAAACGCTTAAGACCCATTTCACCCTGTTCTTTAGTTACTGAGTTGATATCTGGTAGTCTGGCTTACCTAAGATAAAGTGCGGCGCACCTTGCTCGATGAGATGAGAAAAATTATCTTTATCTATACCTTACAACAATATGGCCAAATCATTAAGATCCAAAGGAGTCTTGAGAGCTAAGAGCATCAAGAGAAACAACGAATTTCAGGTATTCGATGACAAAAGAAGGGCTAGACTCGCCGCTAAAATGAAGGCTGAAACGGATAAGCAAGAAAGAACTGGCAGTAAACTTGATGACAGCAACAAGAAGGTCAGCACTTCAGGATGGAGAGATTCTAGAAAGCAGCAATACAAGCAAAAGAAGAGCATCAAAAAGAAGAGCGGAAAGGCATTGAAATTTTGAATTTAACGTTGAAATTTTAACGATTATATTATGAGTATATTATGAGAGTATAGCATAAAAGAATAGATGAAAATTGACATCGAAGTGATTTATATTAAAATACTTAATACTGAAGGAATTTACATCAAAATAATTGATCTGTATTGATTATCTAATTCTCCAAATACTTTTCGTAGCCAATGTTCTCCAACCTCTCAGCTTTACCCAATACTTCGCTTTCCATGTTAGTCATGTATTGGTTCATTTCATTAAGCCACTTCTCATCATAAGCCCCCAAGATTCTGATGGCCAACAAGGCAGCATTGGTACTATTATTGATGGCAACTGTTGCAACAGGTATACCCCTGGGCATTTGGACAATTGAATGCAACGAATCAACACCGTCCAAGGTGGAGCCCTTGACTGGGACACCAACTACCGGCAAGGCAGTCATGGCTGCAACCATACCCGGCAAGTGTGCAGCACCACCAGCTCCTGCAATGATACATTTGATACCTCTGCTTTGGGCTTCCATGGCAAATTGTTGCATTCTAATAGGAGTCCTATGAGCAGACACAATAGTCAACTCAAACGGAACGCCAAATTTCTTTAAGATATTAGCTCCAACAGACATGACGGGTAAGTCAGAATCGGATCCCATGATTATGGAAACTAAAGGCTTTTCAGACGTCTCTTGAGAAGGCTTAAAATCTCCACCTAAAATGTACTCGAGCTTCTGCTGGCAGTTAGCAAGAGAAGTGTCTATTACATTGATGTGTCCCATTTTTCTTTGTGGCTTGGAGGACTTACCGTACAAATAGACGGTAGTGTTGGGCAATTCTATGGCTCTCCGACAAGTTTCCAACTCCTTATTGTGTTCTTTAGCACCCAAAACATTCAACATGATGGAGTGGACGTTTGAGTTAGTCAAATTGGTGAATCCCTTAGGCAAGGGGAGATTGGTGATAGCCCTAATATGAGCCTCAAATTGGGAAGTGACGCACGAATCAATAGTGTAGTGGCCGGAGTTATGAGGTCTTGGGGCGATTTCATTGATCAAGATTTCGTTGTTTTCCAACAAGAACATTTCAATTCCGAAAATACCACATCCAGGGAATGTCTTGATAGCATTATTTGCCAATAGCTCGGCTTTGGCTCTCAATGAAGGGTTAATTGGAGCAGGACACGATACCAAATGGCAAATATTATTTTTGTGAATGGTTTCTACAACCGGGTAGTTGAAGACCTCTCCTTCAATGGATCTAACTACCATCACGGCCAATTCTTTGGAGAAGGAACACCATTTTTCAGCATATAAAGGTCTGTTCTTCAAGAACTCGAGGGCTTCTTCAATCTTGGATTCATCGTTCACGACGTAGTTACCTCTACCATCATAAGCCAAGGTCCTCGATTTCAACATGAATGGGAAACCAAATTTATCCCCAATTTTCAACAACTCCTCCTTAGAGTTGTTATCTACGGCCACAGATTCGGTGATCTTAATACCGTGCAGAATCAAATGTTCTTTTTGCAAATACTTATCCTGGATTAACTTAATAGTTTCTGGTAAAGGGTAAATTTTTATACCGGTTTCCTTCTGGACCTGTTCCAAAGCAGAGACGTCCACATGCTCGATCTCTACAGTCAAAACGTCCGACTTCAATGCTAATTGCTTGATACTTTTATAATCGGTGAATGAGCCATCGATGTGCTCATCACTTGCATTAATTTGCTTTGCGGGAGACAATCCCTTGTCCAAGATTAAAGTCTTGACATTCAATCTGTTAGCTGATTCGACCAACATACGGCCCAATTGGCCACCACCCAAGATCCCTACTGTTTGCGTGTCCATAATTAAATTGTTTGTTAAAATTAGTACAACTCTTATCGATTTATATAATCAATTTATATTAATGCGCGAAGAGTCAAATAAGTTCCTGGTTCCAAGCAAGCTAATCTATGAGTTGAGTTACTGGAAATTCGTTATATTACTGTCTAAGTAGGTCCCTGGTACGAGGGATCTCCGTATAGAAACTGGTAGTCGTAGTCTAGATGCAGAAACTGTGGAGTCACCATAGGCATATTCATTGGGTTCTGGGCCATAACTGGCTGCGAAAATCCATTCGGACTTACCTGAGGTATTTGCGGCATTAGAGCTAATTGCGGGTGTGAATGCGGCATTTGTGTGGATATTGGCGAGCTTGTGGATGGAATATCGTTTAATGGGAGTCCCAAGTGAGTATTGAAGCCCGCCAAATCATCAGCCTCCGAAGCAAGTGGCGCCTCATCTCGAAGAGGCTGAAATTTTTTAGGTTTAAACTCCATTTGATGACTGAAGTTGGAGTCCTTAGATTGCACAGACGATGGAAAAGATTGATGCGAAAATGTGTTACTTGGGGGGTCGCTGGCAGTGCCTGTACTGACAAATTGATCGTGATAGGAGTTTGCACTCGAGGTATAGTTGATCACTTGGGGAACTATGTTGTTACTGAGGGAGTCTGGTAGGGTCAATTTGGAGGTGGTCGTAATGGCATCTTTCAAATCACTCACTTTGATGAACTCCCATAAGAAGATGTGCTTGATCTTCAGCTTGGGGATTTTTAACACGTTTTGAGCATCAACTTCCTTAGGTTCATCTTTCGTAAAGGTGGAATCGTTCTCATAGAGTATCTGTTTGATGGTTAAATGGTTTAAAATATTTGAATTGGAGCTGATCTCATTGTTCAAGAGAAATTTCCAGAACTTATTCAAGAAACTATAATTATCATTCAACTTTATCTGACTTTCATTGATTTTGAAAAATTCTTTGCCGTAGTTGTAAATTATCGTGAACATAGAGTAGTTCTGACAAGCATTGGCAGCACTGACCTTGAGAAACATATTAGTCTTCAATCCCTGCTCAATCGAGTAATTGATGGGGAAACTGCTAGGCAATTGGATCTTGACCAAGTTGTGCAAGATAGGTAAGTTCAAGTTGTTCAAATTTATGAGGTCTGGGAATCTATTGGAAATATTAGCGTTTGGTTTTAACTTCAAGTTGCTAATTTCCTGGTTGTCATGCAACGACAAGATGATTGGGTTATTGAGCATCGTGTCGTATATAGACATGTAGAAGTTCTCTATAGATAAGTTCAAACGGTTTAGCGTCAACGGCATTGGCTTCGCCCTGTGTTTCTTATGAACTTCAGCACCAACGTCCAGTTCGGAATACAGCCTCTTGTTAGCCTTATTAAGCCCCAAGGACTTGTTCAAGTTAATTTGCAGGAAGATGTCTTCGAATTTCTTCGTGTTTTCAATTTGTTCGTTCTCGTCTCTAAACATGGGTCCTTCATTGATAAGCCGTATGATGTGTTGTTTTTTGCCTAAATTCTTTATCACTTGGATATGACTTGATACTTGTTTTCTGGTTCTGAACTTGCCTGTTTTTGTAAGAATATAATCGCTGATCAACTCATTTCTCCCACACGATCTGCCACTGATTTTGATTTTATTTAGGCCGTTTTTGGGGATTATTGATAACACTTCTTCAAAAGCCTCTTCTACGTCTTCGGACCATATGTCGTTATTTTTGCCTGCCATCAGATCGGTGCCATCGTCGCCTTCTTCGGGGAACATGTCACCCATTGACCCGTGACGTGTGACACTTTCTGGGTCCGTCAAGCCATTTTCCTCGTCATCGCTGCTCTTCTTCTGATTGAGGGTACTGGGGCTAATGGTGCCTAGAATCTTTCGGATAGGAGTTTTTTCTTCATACTCTTCGTCGAGGATATTGTTATTAAACTTGGTGGATTTGGGCATCTCTTTGCGGACAAATTTACTGCTCTCATGAACCTGATAGAGCTGCTTGCCGTTGCCGTCGATAGCAATGTCCACGATCATAGGGAGCTTTTTGTTGGCCTTTTTTGTTGTAGGAGTATGCGCTGGAGTGGGTCGAGACATGTCTAAAAACCTGCAAGGGGAAAGTCAGGAGGGGCACGGGATCAAATACTGGGTATTAAGTCCAAGAAGGATCAAAGTGTAGGAGGGGGTTCAGATAGGGGACTGAAGTACGGTTGGTAGTAAGTACTAGGGAAAGAATGAAGTAACAATATCGAAAATATAAATATATTAAGCTTTGAGCGTGAAAAAAACTGTCGATCGTTTTCGTGTATACTTTGTTTACACCTTAACGGTTTGTGCTTTGAGCGAGAACCAATAGATTAAAAGTGGCAAAAGCAGGTTTAGAGAGAAGAGCGTGTATTTGTATATATTCGGATTGAGCTGTAACGGCTTCATGCACTGTTGGGACTACCAAGTGCAAAATGTACATGCAACTGATCGAGGCAATTTGCGTTTGAAGATTTCCTGTAAGGGAACCAAATAACCCTTGCTGGTGCGAACGAGTAAGATAAGGCGTAAGCCGATTAATTCGTGTACGAATCCCTATACGTCCATTATTATAGCTTCAACTCCGACGATCTAGCCTTATCTACGCTGTACATTGATTTTGCCGTGTTTTGATCGCCTACGACTTCCATCATCTCCTTTCCTGTACTTCCTAATCTACAAATACTGTATCTCTGTTCATGTCTCTTTTTTAATTATTTCTTGTATTTTTACATGTTTTCAGACAAAGGTGCGCCCCATCTGCATTGGCAGTCCTGTCCAATAACGCGCTATAGCACCGACAAACATTTAGGGGGCACCCGGACGGGGGTTTGGATTCTAGAATCAACCTACCTCCGCCATTATTAGACGAACACTTCAACCCCAAATATGCCCCAAACCGCAAGCCAAAATTCTCAGCTGTAACATCTTAAATTTATTCATATTACCATTTTCGTGTATATAATACCGTCCAATGAATTGAGACATCCCCAATCGGGAATCGGCTGCAGTCTCGTACGTGAGCTGACCCCCTCGGTTAAACGTGTACCTACATATTTCCCTATTCCTACTTCCGATGCTTGTATGCATGCAGCGCAGTACGTGTACTGTAAGTTAGAACCCCAAGTTGTGTTAATCCGACTTGAGTGGCCCCGGAATTATGCTCTCTATGGGTATTTATTGAACTCCACACATCTGCCCATGCTTGTTTTTATCCGACTAGTCATGTCTAAACTTTAAACCTTTTTTCAAGGGGTTGCTTTTGTACGCACTCAGCGTCCGATCCTTACATAAACTAATCCACACACCATTTATTTCATCTTAGTTATGCATAATTCTGGGTGCTTATACTGCATCTCTATACAACTCGTTGACTACTTCTGGATACAGTTCCAAACGGGAGCACAGGAGTGGTAACATTGCTTGTTTGCTGCCAAATATAGTAATGTATTATAAGAGAAAATACAACCTACGGTGCAAGTATCTGCAACACGTCATAATGCTATATCAAGGAATGCTACTTAAGTAGTAATAGATCAAAACCTGCTGTCGCATCAGGTAATCTTTGTGTTAGGGGTCGTATATATGTGATCAGGTTCGGTGTACAGCTGAAACTGCGCTTAATTTCCTATTTTGTATAGACATATATGCAGGAAGATCTGCTTCATACCTGTGAGAACAAAAACTTACCCAACTCTTCGTCCTTAGGCTCTTCATATTTATCCGAGTCACTGAGCTCACTGAAATCGTCGAGCTCGTCAATAAGCTTGAGAGCATCATTATCGACTCGTATAGGTATAGGGATTCGCTCACTTTTTAGCTTACGCTCAATCTCTTTATAGGTGTCCAAGTTCTCCGTAAATTTCGCCTGTAACCTTGCACAAGCTCGGACAACTGCGGCGGACGTCTTATTTTCTTGTTTCACCGCTTCATGCAACTGTCCAAGACTTTCATGCAACGAATCGATGCTGGTGATGCGAAAGTTGTCGTTCAGGTGCAAGATATTTTTTAAACTGATATTGTTCGTCTTACTCTTCCAGTTCATTACCGTTTTCTTTGTGTCTACTTTGCTTACTAAGTCCCTCAAGATATAGCCTATGAACTTGTCCATGGGGAAATAAATACTCTGGATTAATGCATCATCGGCCTTATGGATCTCTTGCTGAGTAGTCTGTCTGGCTAAATTAAGGTCGCTGAGCAGAATGACCTTTTCGAGATCAGCTAAAAGAATCTTGCTGAATTGTAGTTTGTTCTCTACTTCATCAAGGGTATTATTTCCATAAAGAATAGAGGAGGTGTTCACGAGGTTATTGTTCTTGTGAATCAATGGGGCCCCGTTTTTGGATTCTCGTTTCAAACACCAGTACTTGCAGACATCATTGCAGATGTTTTCCAATTCGTCAAGGTATTGTTCTTTGCTCAAAGACGGTCTGTTCCCCAATCCCCGAAGCATGCGCAGGCCCTCTTCGTTGATCGAATCTAAACGCATTTCTATGAGTATAGCGAGAAGAATCTGGCTGAATTTCTTCGGTGCTATTGGGGTATTCTTCTCTGTTCGCCACTTAAACATATTCAATTTATTATCGAGCTGTTTGTGCTTGGTGAGTTTGTCCTTCTCTAGATTAAGTAGTTGCAAGTCTCGAAAATATAACCTTGTTTTGTTGATACCGTCGATTATATCTTTCTGATCCAAATGATAGCTTGCAGGAGTGTGTTTGTCACAGTAGGACTCCAACGTAAGCTTATTCTTTACAGCACCTTGCACACCTTTCTTCATTGCCATGTATAGCTGTGCACGCTTAGCACATGTTACATGATACGCTTGGAAGCAACTACTCTTCACACACTGAATGCAAGCACCCATTTTCTGCTTACAAATGTAACAGTTGAGCCTCCATCTACTCTTGGGAATCATATCGATGCCCTCTATAGGCTCCATATATATGGGGTTAGCGAAATAGAGCTCGTTGATCCACAACGCACATACCACATGGCTCCAAAGACTATTGTCTAGTTGCTTGAAAGCACCAGTTTTACTAGGACAAAAGCAGCACTCGAACTGTTTATGCTTGTTAATCATACACCTCCTACACAACCACAGACCCTCTGGAATAAAGGCTATCCCATAACACTCCTGGTGAACTGCTATGTTGCACCCGTCACAAAACACAATAGCGTTGGAGTTATCACAGTCGCTTTCATTACAAATGGCACATTTCTGGTCGTCTATAGTACCCAAAACTATCCCGTCATCGTTTCCAT
The DNA here is from genome assembly GCA_030571055.1 of Yamadazyma sp. yHMH685. Lineage (NCBI taxonomy): Eukaryota > Fungi > Ascomycota > Pichiomycetes > Serinales > Debaryomycetaceae > Yamadazyma > Yamadazyma sp. yHMH685. Next base: position 151,672 of record JAJLXC010000003.1, read on the forward strand.
ACTTGTTGTTATCTAGCCCCTTATCCAAATTAAGGCTCACAGCCATGGGATCATCCTCCGTAGTCAAGTTCATTTGATTTTCTAACTGCATCCATTCGTTTTCTAACACAGTGATAAGTATTTCAAAGATTTCTGGGGTCAAAATAAGCGTATTCTCGTCCTGATCGTTACGGTTATTAATATAGAGAAGGTCCTGCTCGTCCATATCGTATTCAGCCTGTTTTTTCTTTCGATTTATAACGTCTAAGATGGATTCATTTTGTTCAGTTTGAAACGGCCTATTATAGGTAGCTCTGCGTTTAACAAACCGTTTCAAGCTGGGAACCTCGAAGCCATACTCTGTGATAATATGATTTAGGGTTCGCTTGGTAGGCTGATCTTTTGGAAGGACTTTTTCGAATCGGGGTTCCTTCAAAGGACCTAGAATAGGCTGGTTCTGTCGTATTCTGGTTTCATAGGCCTCGAAATCATCACTTTCTTTGACGACGAAAACATTCAATTGCTTTGCTTCATCTAGATCGGGGTATATTTCTTTGAAGTCACGTTCCTCTCGTGGCTTGTTATCGATAAATGCTTTTGTAGACTTTTCCATCAGTTGTTTAGCAATGTTGATTTGAGAAATTTATCAGAATGGCGTAACCGCGGTGGCACCAGACTCGCGGTAAATGTCTCTCTTCGCGGTATTTACTACCAGCAAAATATACGTAAGCAAGGGCTACATTCTTTAATATTGACATTATTCGTAATCTACATAAATCTACGTCTAAATAAAGAACATTGTCTTACCCCGCTCATCCATCTGGAGCAGGGGGACAGATGTCATTTTCTCTATGCTTTGCACGCGTGAAACATTGCCAGAGTGCACTGGTGTGGTGAACCTAGAAATAACATTGGGAGATTCACAAAGGGCTCCTTTGAGTCTGCCATCCTGTGACTCACTGGAATTTAAAGAGGATGTGTGGGCAAGTCTCTGACTTTGGTTCTGGCTCTGTTCGCTCTCAAGATTCTGGAGTGACTCCCGTAATTTTGCGACCAAACTTAGGTTGCTAGCTGAAGCCAGAATTGAAATGGGGGTGGCAGTGGACAATGAGCCGAGAGAGTTCAAGTTCATATATGATGAGTAAGACGCGGGAGAGGTGAGGCATCTGTCTAAAAATGGATGACCCAATGCTTCTGTAGATGTCATTCTTTGTATTGGACAAACCTCGAAACATTTGCGGAGAAACTGCTTTGCGTCGTGGCTGATGTGGGCCCAGTATTCTACAGGCTCAAACATAAAGTCTCCTGAAAGAATCGCCTCCTTGGTCTCACTATCAGTCTCACAGTCAAAAGGCATATATCCACAGAGCATGAAGTATACGACCACCCCAAGGGCCCACATATCAACTTCAACATCGTAGCCAGACTTTTTGAGCATTTCAGGGGCCATATAGCTTAAAGTGCCACATATCTCGGTTAACTTCTCGTCGCCATGGAGAACTCTGGCAAGTCCGAAGTCAGCAAGAAGAATGCTGTCTTTATTGGCGGACTGGAAAAGGATATTCTCAGCCTTAATATCTCTGTGCACAATCTCATTGGAGTGCAAGTAATGTAGGGTCTCTACTAATTGCCTCGTTACCTTTGTAGCATCCACTTCGTCAAGCCTTTCATTAGGACCACTAAGAATCCGATCGAACAATTCTCCACCTTTGGCCAAGTCCGTGACGAAGAAAATGTATTTTTCCGTCTCGAAATAATCAACTAAACTTAGCAAGTTCTCATGACCTTGACTGATTTTTTTGAGCACACTGAACTCGTTTTGAAGCATATGCTCGACCCCATATACGAGCTTCTTGGAGTACCGTTTAGCAGCGTAGTGTTTGGATGTTTTGATGTTCTTACACTCGAAAACAGTGGAGTAAGAACCTTCTCCTAGTGGAGATTTACTCACAATATAGTTACATGGAGAGTCGAATGTCTGAAGGCTGTTCCTCCGTAGATCTGTTGTCCCTGCAAGGGGCCAGCAGCTTTGATTCATAGTCTCTAGGAAAAATTTGTATGCTAAAAGATAGTTCGACGGAAAAACAAGCAGCAAACAAAATCTGGAGACTATTCACGGAGTATTCAACATGCAGATGCGGCGAAAATAATTTTCCGGGGACCGCATAAGGAAAGTTTTCCGAAAACACCTGATGACGTTTGAGAGTGATGAAAAATAACTGTCACGTGTAGGAAAACGCGAACCATTTGTTTTGTACACTACTGCAGCGATCATGCAACAGCCATTGCAGCATGTAGTCTTGTGCAGCAGGGCACTGCTATTCTTATTGCCTCCGTCTGGATGTAACACAGAAACAAATGTTGAACAATACCTGTTTTAAGTGAAAGAAACAATGCGTTAGAGGAAAGGGGACAGGGGTACAGGGATACCAACGAGTCGGATTTATATTTGAAACACCGATCAAGCTCATTTTCAGCATGTCATATTTGTAAACACTATACACGATTCCTTAATTCGATGTTGGTTAATGTCATTGTTGTGGCCAATATACTGTATTCACTTTTCTTTTACTAAGTTGTTTCAGCATACAATGGTTGCAGGTTTATCTATTGAATTACGTAAACAGCCATTTAATTTCAATCATCGGAATTTCAGTAATGATTCTCTGACTGCTAATCTATTACTTCTACTTTACAACTCTCGTCACTCTTGATTATTCACTAATTGTCTATCTATTTCTCAATAACCCTGCATATAACCTCAGATTCGCAGTAGTTGAAAAAATTTGAGATGAGATGCAAGAATACCTAGATATCAAATATGGATACTTCGAAGCTCAACTTGACTTCCTTGAAGGATAAAATTGCCAATAAGTTAGGCAAAAAGGACACGAAGTCATCTAATAAAAGCAAAAAAGATACCAAGGGTCAAAAAAAGAATGGAAAAAAGAGCGATGACAGCTTGAAGAGCTCTCAAGAAGAGGATGTTTTACTCCGTGAAGCATTAGCTCTAGGTGCCACAGAGCAAGATTTAGAGCTTGTAAAGGATGTCGAATCTGGTGATGAAAGTGAGCAAGAATTTTATGATGCTGATGGAAATGATAAGCTGTTGTCTTCTGAGTTATCAAAGTTTATGAAGGGTATTGGCTTAGAGGGTCGCGAGGTTGAGGTTGTTGAAGAGGAAGAAGTACCTGAGTTAGTTGAAGAAGAAGAAGATGAAGAAGAAGAAGGAGAAGAAAGAGAAGAAGGAGAAGAAGAAGGAGAAGAAGGAGAAAAGGGAGAAGATGAAGAGGAAGATGAAGAGGGAGAGCGAGAAGAAGAAGGAGAAGAAGAAGAAGACAATAAACAAAATTCGTCTTCTTCATCTTCGTCATCCTCCGAATCGGACTCCGAATCAGAGTCGGAGCCAGAATCTTCTGATCTGGAGCCAGCTATGGTAGAAAAACAAGTACCCAAAAAGAAAGAATCCGATAAAATCACCGACTTTTCGGCTGTTGATAGTTCCAAACTTGCAATTCCTTCTCGTTTAGACTGGTATAATACGCCCTTAGAAATAATCACATACCCAGAAAGACTTGATAGATTCGGTATCGAAAGATTATACGAAAGAGCACAAAAGGTTATTGAGGCTGATAACCAAACCTACTTGAAAGAATTCACTTCTAATAACTCACAAAGGAAGTTTTTATCTCAAATTTTATCTGATGGTACTTTGAATGATAAAATTTCAGCATTGACCTTATTGGTCCAGGAATCACCTTTGCATAATCTTAAAGCTTTCGACACCTTAGTTGGTTTTTGTGAAAAGAAGTCTAGAACTGCTGCTTTACAAGCTATCAATGCTTTTAAAGATTTGTTAATCAACGGTCTACTTCCAGACAGAGCATTGATAGCTTTCAAAAAGAGAGCCATGACTAGAGATATCTCTGATACTCATTTGGCTATTTACTATTTTGAAGACCACTTAAAGAATTCCTATTTGAAGTTGATCCAGATTTTGGAACATTTATCTCATGATCCTATCGTCCACGTTAAAATAAATGTCACATCCCACATTTTCGACTTGTTAAAGGCAAAGCCTGAACAAGAAGCCAATTTACTTAGACTTGGTGTGAACAAGTTGGGTGACATTGAAAACAAGGTAGCTGGCAAGACTTCTTTTGCTATTTTACAGTTAGAACAAGCTCACCCTGCAATGAAAAAAATCATTGTTGAATCGGTTATAGACACGATATTCAGGCCCGGCAGTGAATACAGTGCTCAATACTATTCTGTTTTGACCTTAAATCAAACGATTTTGACCAGAAACGAACCTGAATTGGCTAATCACTTGGTAACAATCTACTTCTCGCTTTTCAAGAAGATCCTTATTGAAAGTGATGCCAATAATGTCGATAAGAAGGATGACAAGGTTTTGGGTAAAACTGATAAGGGTAGAAAGAACTTGAGAAAGAATTTCAAAAAGGGTAAGAAGGGTGGAAAGTCTGTTAAACAAAAAATAAAAAGTGAGAACGAGATCATTGAAGAAAGAAATAGTAAGTTGTTCTCAGCTTTATTGACCGGTTTAAATAGAGCCTTCCCATTTGCTAACTTATCCAACGACGTTTACGATCAACATTTGGACACCTTGTTCAAAATCACCCATTCTTCTAATTTCAACACTTCTGTACAAGCTTTGGTATTGATCAACCACATTGTTTCTAAACAGAATTTGAATGCTGATAGATTCTTCCGCACGTTATACGAGTCGCTATTGGACTCTAGATTATTGAATTCTTCTAAACAGGGTATCTATTTGAACTTATTGTTCAAATCTTTGAAGAGTGATACTGCTCATCCGAACAGAGTCCTCGCATTTGTGAAGAGAATCTTACAAGTGTGCAGCCACTGGATCAATGTTGGTGCCATTTCAGGTATGTTTTATTTACTTATGGAATTGGCTAAAGTGTACCCCGAAGTTGGAGAATTGCTAATTGGTGAGGCTGAGAGACCAGATGTCGAGAACCCAGAGGGAGAGAAACCAGAGCCAGAACGGAAAGAGTCTGGTGAATACGACGGCCGTAAAAGAGATCCTAAATTTGCGAATGCCGACAAGACATGTGCTTGGGAAGTGACCCAATTCCTCAATCACTACCACCCTACCGTTTCCATATATGCTCAATCCTTCTTAGAGGGTAAACAACAGCCAAAGCCTGATTTAGGATTATACACATTAAGTCACTTCTTGGACAGATTTGTCTATAGAAATGCCAAGCAGAAGGCTGTTACCAAGGGTTCATCCATAATGCAACCTCTTGGTGGAAGCCACACCGGATCATTATTAGTTAAAGCCACCAATGTGGTAAGCGGAGAGGTTCCTGTAAATACCGAAAACTGGCTTTCTAAAAAATCAAAAGATGTCAGGCCGGACGAGTCGTTCTTCCATCAATATTTCACCACGAAGGAGTCAAAGTTGAAATCTAGGACTAAAAAGAAGGCTAAGGATGAAGATGAAGACGATTTGGATGACGATGAAGTGTGGAGTGCATTAGTCCTGTCCAGACCAGAAATCGAAGATGGAGATAGCGAGGACAGTGTTGATTTTGGTGAAGAAGATTTTTCGGACTTAAGTGACGACCAGGAGATAGGCGAGGAAATTGAGAACGAAGACTTTAATGCCGAGGATATAGGCGAAGCAGAGCCTGATCAAGATTTTGCCGATTTTGATGGAAAATTTGCTCTCCCTCTGGACGGCGAAAGTGACGAGAATATAGACTTCATTGATAACGATGATGAAATTTCGAGCGAAGAAGACGAAGAGGAGAGAAAGGGAAGTAAGAAACGTCCTAGAGATGGAGAAACGAAGGCCTCAGGGAAGAAAAAGCTCAAACAATTGCCCGTTTTCGCATCAGCTGATGATTATTCGAAGTACTTGGATTCCGAGGATGAGGATTATAGTTAGTATTAGCTTATATAAGTGCATCAGTTTAGGAACACAAAACTTTAGATATAAACTTTAGATACAACACGATTTCAAAAGAATCAAGTAAATATGCCTATCTAGACATTAAGTTTTCTCAATTTAACGTATCGTGGCTGTATAGCATGGATGCACACGTTCCTCTAATGCTCCGAGAAAAGTTGCCCCTTGAAAAACCGTTGAAAAAAGCAATTCGCAATTTCCAAATTGGGAAGACCGTTTTACTCGCAAGACATCCGTGTACAACTAACTTAAGGGTAAAGATAAAAAGTTTTCAAAACATAGACATGCACTTGGGTTCCATGAACTTACATCAGGACATCTTGGGTACTTTGAACAGAGAGTATGATATATGTGTGTGGGGTACTGAGAGCTCTGGCAAGAGCTCTTTAGTTTTACATTATATCCATAATAGATATATCGATCACGGAGAGTCCGACGAGGATTTGTACACCAAGGTAATCAGGACCGGAAGCAGTTACAATGAGATCACCATTCTTGATCTCAATTCGAGACAAGATGTTTATTCTTCTTCCAAGACTAGACAGCTTATGAATAATAGTGGCATGGTTCTTGCGTATTCTATTGCAGATATCTACTCTCTCGAAGAATTGAACGAAATGTATGAACATGTTAAACGAATAAGAGGTGATGAAAATATGCCTTCCATGGTAGTGGTTGGTTTAAAATGTGACTTAGAACACGAAAGGAACGTCAGTTACGAAGAGGGAGAAGCTTTCGCTGACCGCATTGGAGCTATCAAATTCCTTGAAGCAAGTGCCAAATGGGCGTCAAACATCGAAGAAGTATTTAAGCCTTTAGTAGAACTAATCAAGGAGAAACAAAGCAGTGGAAGAAGGCATTCTCAGATTCAGGTATTTTCTCCACACGCGATTACTCGTGTAGGCCTGGACATGTCTATCGGTGCTAATGAAAACAAGGGCACGATAGGTGTCATCTCAGAAGAGTATAGGTATGGCTCAAAGAAGGTGGAAGAGGAGGGAGAAGGAGAAGATCATGAAGATGTACAAGAGGTCCCCATATCTAGAAACATGTCGACACCAAGAAATGCACAGGTTTCTAGAAATGCATCAGCTCTATCGAAAGGCATGCCACGAGAAGTTAGAGGATCTCGACAAGAAGCCAAGAGTAAATCCGGATGTTGCGTCGTTGTGTAACCATAGCCGACACTGTAATTAAGTGAACCTGCGACAGCGTGCTTGTTACAAACTCGTTGAGCTTTAAATTGACCGAGGATAGACTATTGGGAGCATTGCATATGGTTAATCCAAACTGATCCCCTCCATACAGCATTTATAGATATAGAACATGAATTAGACAGGTGAAAAATTTTCACTCGTTTTTGAAGACATTTTTATAAATTAGAGTGATCTTTGGTAGAACAATAACGAGTTTGGGTGGTACACTTGACTATCTATGCTACTGGAAGTATCAAGTTCCCACACCAAAGGATTAGGCAAGTATCTCTGAGTATATTTCCCAGGGTCCAAGGGTCTTTGTTCACTTACATGTTTTAGACGCGATCGAACATCCAGAGTCTAGATCGTACTGTTACAAATTTAAAATTTCTAATTATAATGTCAGATAAAATCTATACATTCTCTACCTACTCTATACAACCACAGCGTCCTCTGAAATATGAGAGAAGCCTCTGAATTGCTCTTGCATCTCCGAAGTTAACACGGTTTCCACCGGAGTTAATCTAGGAGTTTCAGAAGTAAATTCCTTATCGAAATTCGAATAATCATGTTCGCTAGTCAACTCCGGCATATATGGAGGTTGGATTCTACAGTTAAATACATCATCAAAGTTCACATCAGCAAAGTATGGGTGTTCCATGATATCAAGCCCATCTCTTACAGAGGAACCTAATCTCATGTTAGGATCCTTTGCCAATAACGCTTGGAGAATCAATACCGTTTGACGAGGCATACTGATCGGATACTTGACGTCATCGTGCTCAATAGCGTTGAAGATTTCATCCTCGTCATCTCCCTTGAACGGGGACTGGCATAAAAGCATCTGAAACAAAAGAACTCCAAAAGCCCACCAGTCAACTGCCCTGTCGTACTGTTTTCCTGAAACGATCTCAGGAGCCATGAATTCCGGTGTACCACAAAAAGTTCCAGTGGTACTCTTGTACCACATACTCTCTTTACACAACCCATAATCAGCGATCTTAATGTGACCACTGGAGGTCAACAAGATATTATCCAACTTCAAATCACGGTATACTATACCGTTGTCGTGGAAGTACTTGAGTGCCAACAACACTTCGGAGGCATAGAATTTTGCTCTTTTAGCAGAAAAACGGGATTTCTGAATATGCCACATCAAGTCTCCTCCTGAGATGTATTCCATCACAAAGTAGATTCTGTTCTCAGTTTGGAAACAACAATGCAAATTAAGTAAGAACGGATGCATTTCTTTATTGGCAGCCAAAAATACTCTCTTCTCGGACTTTACACTCTCTGCTTCGTCGTTTTCTACGATGAAGTCTTTTTTAAGAACTTTTATAGCACATAACTTATTGGTGTGGCGAGACTCCGCCAACATGACTTTACCAAAGTTACCTTTACCCAAGACAGCCAAGAACTGGAAATCGTCCAACCCAATCTTTTTCCTACGACGCTTGGTCTTGTGAGGCGACGATCGCTCTTTTTTCTCCACTGCCTGTTCTGGAACATGTTCTTGAGCGGCATACTGTTCGGGCTGGTGCGTGTAGTCAAACTCTGAGGTGAAAGGATTTTGAGGTTCTGACGATGTTGACATGAACGTGTAGTCGCCAGCATCCGCTGGAGATGGGTTTACCTGTTGATGCGGCTGCTGCTGAGGGAGCGGTGGTAACAGCTGCTGTTCTTTCTCCTGGTTTGCCTGACTGCTTAATGAAGGTGGAGGTCTTCGGTTCGGAACTTGCTTGTATGGGTGCTCCGAAGTAGGAACAGGCTGGTGCTGATCTGCCGTCGGAAGTCTGGCCACGAATCTTTCCTGTTCATCGTGATCAGAGTAGTTGGAAGAGTGGTTCGAGTCATTCAGATGGTGGCCTAGTTGAGGCTCGTGAAGGGGCAGATGAGAACCAGAGGAATGTGGAGGTGGGGGTGGTGGAACCACTGTTGATCCCGATGGGGTCGAAGACAATAGCAGGCCCTTGTCGTGACTGCTGATGGGTGTGGCACGGCTACCCAGAGGAGTTGCCGAATGGCTACCTAAAGGTGTGATTTCCATTGGGGGCAAGGTCGACTGGAAGCTAGTCTTTGGCAACACCTTTGGTTTGGGTGCGGGCGTAGACTTGATGGTGGACAATATCTTATTGGCCATATCCATCGACATGCCGCAGAAATCAGGCACTAAGTGCGTACACTGGGCGTGGCACATGACTCCACACTCTGTACACTTTCTTACATTCTTACGACCCCATGGTAAGATGTACCCACAGTGGCAACACCATTTCGTACCTCTATTAGCGGTAGGCTCGAATCTGTGGGGGATTCTGTGGTTCAACTTGGCCTCGTCAGTATCCAAATCGGAGCTGGACTTTGAAATACACTTGGTTACAACTTTCAGATAACATTTTTTATGACACAATAGCCTACAGTCCTGACACTGGAATCCGGTGTACCGCAAGAATTCGCCACAGAGCGAACAGCACATGATGTTATAGAACTGTTTCTGTACAAACTGATGGCCGTGTTGGTCAAACACCTCCTCTTTCTTTTGACGGATGGCACCTTGACGGCCCAAGGCGCCCATGAACTGCTTCCGCGATGAGTTGGACTTATCAAAGCTGAGACTGATGAGCATTTGTCCCACTGGCTCGAGGTTGATCCATGTATTGATCTGGATCTTATCATGGGTGCCAGATGGGGATAAGGAGTTAGGGTTGGCAGAATCCAAAGCGGGACCAGACCCCATGCCTAGACCTGAGCCGGGACCAGACTCCAAGCCGGCACTCAAGCCCAAGCCAGGGCTGATGCCTGAAGTAGTGCCGGAGCCCGAGCCCGAGCCCGAACCAGATGATCCGTGGCCTCCTGAATAGTCTCCACTAGCAGCTCTGGCAGCTGTTACCCAGCCCTCATTACCAGCCTCGTTGGCGACTTTCTTCTTTCTGAGATCTTCCGCTATGTCACTCAATAACGCCCACGTTACGGCCACCGGCACCAAGTTGGGTCCCGACTTATCGTACACAGCAAACTCGATCTCATTACTCTTGTCTATGTCGATGACGAAGTCTTCGTTCCACTTCCCGCTCCGCAGGCCCTTAGTTTTGGCCCGCTCCACGTCGTCAATTTTGATGGTGACCACACTCTCTGGACGCTTGCTGAACATGGGAGACGCGATATGATCAAGGTCCCGCACACAGGTGATTGAGAGGTAGAACTTCCCCGACAACGGCCTTCTGGCGTACTTGGGGGTGTTCATGAGCTCCATATCACGGGTCACCTCTTCTACGTCGATGTGCATATCCTGATACCGTTTTAAGGCCTTGTTTAGGAGTTGGATCCGTTGATCGGACTCCACGCGGCCTCCTTCTGCGGCGATCGAGCTCAGCTTGTCGCCGTCCTTTAAGTAAAGCTGACTGATTTTCTCGTTAGCTGCCTTATACTGGTTTTCCACTTGTAATTTAAACTGTAACTGCTGCAACATGTACTGGATTCTGTGGCCCAATGAGGGCCCGTCGTACTTGATCAAGTCGAACCGCGAGTATACTGGGCGTGATGGCGGGAGATCCTGCTGTTGCTGCTGGTGATGGATCGAAAGCTTGCCGAGAGTTTCCTGTAGGTAATCGATGTTAGATTGTGTTTCCCTGATCTGGTTGTTGCATCGTTGAATCACTTCGGCGTTCGAGGTGGTCTTTTTAAGAGACTGGAACCCCTGGATCAACTTGATCTCTCGATCAATCTTGGCCTTGATGTCGTCCAATACTTTCGATGGTGGCTGGGTTGACATGATCGGGGTTTGTGTTGTTGAGGCCTCGACGCTTGATTTGTGTTGACGGTGCGAAGTGCGCGGATCCAAGTTGTTTATAGATGGGTGCGAGCCCGGGGAAGGGAAGGGATGGGGTGATGGGGAGACAGTAGGCGGTTGTTGAGGGGTAGAATCGCTTCGAGTGTACTGGCACAACACCCTAGCTCGCATACGCTTTCAGAGGGGTGTGCCTACGATGACACAATAGCGTGGGAGGGCGGGCTGGCATGCCAGCAGCCTGGCGGTAAGCCGTGCCATGCATACAGGATTCTATAAATATAGCCCTCAGGTAGTTACACACCGATCTAGTTGTAAGTAACCGGAATTACTGTACAGATCATATAGGATAGGCGATCCAGAGCTTCGGTTTAAAAGGGCTTTGCCATTTGTTCCGATCAGCGCACGTTTAGTATATCTGTAGTGACCCTTAGTTCTACCTTAAGGCGGCCCAGCAGGCTGCGAATTAGATAAACCATTTCTGGTGGATGTCCTGTATCACAATTCTAATTCGCTTAGCATTGTCATTCTACAGTACCGGTAGCCCACTCACTAGCCACCACGATACTCGTTCGTATAGACGCTACTAAAATAAACTTGCTTACCTTTGGTACACACTAAAAACTCATCTACACCAAGGCATGCTCACAAACTGTTACACCTACAGTTGCAGTCAGGAACAGGACATACATAGTGCTTCAGGAACCATTCCTCGGCGTGAAATGCATGACTCCCGTGACTGCAGCTCAAACAGAAACTGAACCATTCCCTGAACCTGCATTCTATCAACAGAGTACGAGTCGTACTTTCTCCCAAGGGTGCCGACGCAGCGGCCTCAAATGGAACAAGCGTCCCAAGAGAGAGCAAACACACGGAGCAACGAGGTAATTGTGCTCCACAGTGGGGACAGGCTCTTATGTCTTCACGACGACGAATCAGTCCCGGCCCTCCATTCTTAAACTGCTTGAGAAGTGCCTGAGGGTTGGAAGCCGACGTACCTGGGTTGGGATTCTTCCTATTGCTAGCACGTGAAAGGTTCTTATTACACCGGGGGCACTGCAAATAAACTTGCTTTGGCGCTGCAACAAGAGAGCCACCCCCTGTTTTAGACCGAGAAAGTTTGGTACGTTGCACGTCGAACTGGGCTCTGGCTTTGAAAAGTCCCCAGCTATTGAGTAACGTCCTGTAACAATCTATCCAGTGGTCCATTCTTCTGTCCACAAGGTACCTAGGAGAGCCAAAAGATGCCATGAGCGCAGCAGTCTGAACGTCACTTGTCCTGTCTACATACAGCTGGAGTAGATCTACACCTCTAGCAGTAATACCCGTGAGGATCAATCCTTCTAACTCCCCTTTGCTCACCACATAGTCGGCGATTCTATGCAAATAGACAGTCAAATCTTTATCTGATAAAAATCGTAAAGCCACTCCGAGTCTCTCTCGGAGAGGCAAGCTGTGTTCATCCAACACATCCCACCAGTCATTATCTGCGATGAAGGCAAAGATAGCCCGAAGATACGGGTTATCTAACTCGCTCGCCATTTTCCTACATTGGTCCTTCCACGGACTATTGACGTTAGAATTCTTGTACGCCAAGTACGCTGCCACAGCTGTCGCGATAAGCCGAAGCCTTTCTTTCTTCAGCAGACTTAATATCTCTACAGCCTTATCGACATGGCCATGGAACACCGCCCATCCTGCGGCTTTTTCGTAAAATCCAAGCGACATCAAAATGTTTAGCCTCTCGTCAAACTCCTCATCACTGAAATACCATCCAGACACGATGAGACAAAGTTTCCGTTGGGCCTTGCGTTCACTATTACTGGGGATGTGTATAGCAGCAGCCTTCCTGCCCTTGGAAGACACAATTGACTTGATTGTAGTTGCAAAAAATTGGTCTGAAAGATTAGCCCCAAGCTCCTTACTAAACCTATTGGCGTTCGTTAACTTTTCTATTCCGTTCCAGATCCCAAGCACCCCAAGAAATCCTAGATCTACTCCGTGAGAAACCATAGTCCCCTTATCGAGTGATTTCTTGGCAAGACTCAACCATTTCCAAGTATTTCTGAGAGCCAATTGATTGTCTATATCATCAATTGATTCAAGAACTCGAATGTTCTTTTCACAGTCATGTCCATACCCTAGCATAGCTCTTCTTCGGGTGGTCCAGCATACATCATTGCGTAGCACTTCAGAAGTGTCGAGATAGTTCCACATATCGTCGTTGCCTTCTTCATCATCATCGTCCTCGATTTCTCCGGCGTATAGATCATTGTTCTTGAACTTTGGCTGCTCCGTAAAGTCTCTCGGTTCTTCATCATCAACTGTGGACTCAATGTCGTCTCTGAGCCGTTTTAAGTCGTTATTGGAGAGAGAGAAATCGTTCACTCTACTCACAAGTTTAGTGTCTAATTGCGATTCGTTTTCGTCCGTTTCGTTCAAGAATTTTGTGAAAACTCCCTCGGGCCCTACCACCGAGAATTCATTGCTGGAGCTGAAATCAAGAGACTCAATACACTCAACAACTGGCATACGAAAGACGTTACCACTCTGCCGCATACAGACAAAGTTGGTAGAGGTGCTCGACTGCGCATCGGGAGAATAATCAAACGATACCACGCGGGAGTAGTCCGCCTTCACGTCAAGCACAAGACTGACAAATCGACTGTCTTCGTCCGGTACATATAACTGGCTAGACTGTGCTTTAAGCGAAGAAAGGATAGAGGCATCTCCCGACACAGGACCAGGTATGGTCGATGTGCCCCCCACGGAAGCCACGTCGAACGTAGACGCAGGGACAACGCCTGTGTGCCAACGACGGATCAATTCCCCATTGAATATCGAGGAAAATTCGCCTCGCCGAATGCTCGAGTAGCGGAAACAAGGACTGGTGTTTTTAGGTGAAGAGTCTAGTAACTTGTTAAATTGAAGAACAGGAGATTCAGTTACTACACTTGTGGGGCCGTGTCGTGATATCAGCGGACTCAGAGTCAATTTCCTCCTGTCCCAGATAGCTAAGGAGCCATCCTCACTAATTGACAGAAACAAATAGTTCTCGAAAGGATCAATAGATAAACCCAAGGTGCACTTGGTAGCCATTTGAAAAGTCGGATGGTCTGATCGCAAATCTATCTCTCTTAAATACTTGTAACTACCGCAAAGTAAAGTGTTTTCTCTATCGGGGCAAAAGATTACAGAAAGGACAGCTTCGTTAGGAATATAGCTCTGAAGGGGGGGCCTTTTAACGTCTCCAGAAGCTGCGGCATTTCTTCCATGGTGCTCCACGTTCCACACTTGTAGACTGTTATCTTGACGGCCTTTATCAAACCCGGCCACTACCAAACTGCCGTTATTAAAACCCAAGGCATTACACGGCCTACTCTGTTTGGGGCGAAACTTTATAGGTAACGAGTTAGCTTGTGTAATGTCGAAGATGCTGAGGTTACCATTGATCTGCCCTACACCCGTCCATCCTTTATTGAATTGGGAGTAAGATAGGCACTGGAGGCTGTCGAAGCCCCCGCGACTACTGGCGATACGAAGATCGGCGTTTTCAGGCGAGGACTCGTAGAGAATAACTTCATCTCCGAGAGGTTTCACAGCGAGAAACTGCTGGCAATCATAGTTATCCTCCCAGCCAAGCGCTCGTTTTATCGTGCCACTCATTGCGTTCTCGATACAGTTGGTATCGTTTATAGAGTCGCGCACACTGAGCCCAGTATTAAGTAAGAAAATACTTGGATTATGTAATATGGAGACAAGAGAGATGGAGTAAGTATGATAAGCCCCTTCAATGCGTAAAGTACCTGGACACTTGACAGTAATTCAACTTTCAGTTGAGGTTTCTGAATCAAAATATGTATTAGAAGCTTGGAAAGGTCCATATTTATCGGGAAATCAGAACTCAACCACTTTAGTATGTCAGAAGCTTATGCCTATCTACTGTATCCGCTTTTGAACGGCACACTAAAGGGAAACTATTATTGTGTGAATGGACCATGTATCATGGGGTAGAGTGGCAAATCACATAATTAGATGGGCATATCTAATTGAAGCCAACGATAACAATTGATATCCATCCTGAACGTGCCGAAAAGGCCCCAATACCACCGCTACATCCTACTGGGAACACCAAATATTTGAAGGTGGTTGACTGCGTATTACAATTTACATCTATTAGTTTACAACACCCTATTTATATCATGTTTTGCTTCTTTTCATGATCCTTGATAATGAAAGAAACAATGTTCAACAAGTTTTTAAAACTCTTACTCGAACCCTTTACTTTGATCAAATGCAAGCTCGACTTATCAATCATGTCGATGATTTCGATTTTGAATTTGAGCTTGCGGCCATTTGCAAAATTCGATGGGATCAACCCATCAATAATACCGAACTCTTCATCTATGTCGAAACTCGTTAAGGACCCTTCGATTTTTTTAAGCTCTAGCGTGGTCCTGATAACTTCTAAAAGATAACTAGACGACAATTCAGAATTGATGGTGGTGATGTTGTTTTGCTTAGCCGCAGCAGACGAGCCTCCTAAGGAATGGATAATCTTCATGAACCAGTTTTCCTTTGGCGCTTCATCGTCTTCTCTCTCGGGCGATGGAGGCTTTGGGGCTTCTCTTTTTGGTTTGAGGCTGAGTCTTCTCAATACTGTCGTATGAATACGGCCAGGCTTGGCCGGTTCTATTTGCACCAGAGGCGAGGCAGAAGGTGGAACGGCCGAGGGAGGAGATGGAGATTCCAGAGGAACAGGCACAGGATCTAATTGTGCCTTCGGTGGAAGAGACTGATGGGCCTCGGCAGTCGGAGAGGGAAGAGGCGAGTTAGCCTCCACAATAGACACTTTTAATGGTTTTCTTAGCAAAAGTCCGTGTTGTGACTCTGCTGAAGAAATGGTAGCTTGTTGCTCGTCGTAGCCGTAGAGGCGGTTGCCACTAATGCTGTAATTGCCAAAATCTCTAGAGTAGTTGTTATACTCACCATCGTCCTCTTTATTCATCGACCTGTCACCCTCAGATTCTTTGTGGCCGTATTTAGTAGACTCGTGGTAGCTTGAGGCAGCACGGTCGTAGTTGTGAGACTCAACTTCAGTCTCTGATCCTTGCGGGTCGTATGCAGATGAGGCAGCGACGGAAAGTTGGGTATCATTATCAGCGGCGTAGTTATCAGCATAGTTATATTCATCACCAGAAAAGTCACCACCAGCATCGTCTCCTTCACCGTCTCCATCAGCTGCAGCCCCATTATTTGTGATCTCAAACTCGGTATTTTGTTCATTCAACGTGTCTGCTAACGACGTTGTGTCCAAGATATTTTGAAGAGTAGCCTCGCTGTGAGCGTGACTGCTTCCACGACTGCTTCGGCGGCTAGTGTCACCATCTTGTACATCAGTAATGGCATTCCTCAAAAGAGTAGTATTATTAGTATCTTCTTCGTTCTCGCTGATCGACACAGAGATAAACTCATCTAGTTTAATAGTGGAAGATTTTTTGAGCATTGATTTGGACTTTCTTCTTATTACCGTGCCTGTGTTGCTTTTTAATTTCTCGTTCTCGTCACTAGGTTGAAGCTGTTCGTATAGAGTCATTTCAGGCTCAGTTAGCTTCTTCTCAGGCTGTGGCATATTTTTTACCTTGCTAGTTTCGACATTGTTATAGATGTCTGGAGTAAACTGATTAAGGAGCCCGTTAAAGGAGAAGCGAGAAAACCGGGGGTTTGGCATCATAGGCTTTTCAAACAACGACATATTGCTTTTGGACATAAGAGACTTTGACGGTGGCTGCTTTGACGAAACAGAGGCCTCTGTCGCTAGAATCTGATGTGCGCCCTTTACCTGAGACGTTGTTCCAATTGTTTGGTTCTCCACAATTGGCTTCGGGGCACGAGTTGCTAGGTTAGAAGCCACATCTGACGGCACGGGTGCAGCAGGAAGTGCCGACTTTGGAGCAGAGCTGACCTTTGAAGTTTTCTCTTTATTCTCCACCGGCTTAGCTTTCTTTTCATCGATGTTGGATAACAAAGACTTGTACTTTGGGACCGGTTTCTCCAACTGGTTGAAATCGGTCATGGTCACGTTCAAGTTCTCCTTGCCGATGAAGTCGGATAACCTCTTGGAGCTCGATATCTTGACGGTTCTCTTTACTGGTAAGTTCTGGTTGATTTCAATGCCCAAGTTTTTCAAGATCTTGCTAGTGTTTTCATTAAGCCCGTTACGTCTGAGCGAAGCGTATGACGAAGGTGCAGCGAGAGACTTGGCTCTTAGGAGAGAGTTGATACCAGCGATGCGGGGGTCTAGAGTAGAAGCAATTGGGGGTTCTGTTACGTTTCTGCGGGGAGATTGGGACCCGACAGCAACAGGGGGACCAGTAGGAGCAACAGCGGAGACAGAACGAAGACCAATAGAAGGAGCAGCGGCTGCCGATGCAGCAGCAGCACTATCAACAGTCGATTCACCAATATTGGTGCCATCAACAGACCCATTCACCGTAGACTCGTCACGAACACCTGCGATCTTAGTCGATAAGTCGCTTTCGGACCCATACAGAGCAAGGTCTAAGTCTTCCTTCTTGTCTTGCTCATATGTGAACGCTCTAGCCTCATTGATCTCATTGATCTCATGAACCTTCTTGGCCAACCTACGTTCGTGTCTCTCCATGGCAGACATATTATTGTCGACCAACTTGTTCAATTCAGTACCACCTGTCAATTTTCTAGTTAATTTGATCGACTTGGCGGGCCTGGATATGGTGATTGTTTCGTTGAGCTTCATCGACTTTTTCTTGTTGAAGGAGTTAGATGCTTTAAAGGAGTTAGACTTGGAGGCCTTGAACGAGTTTGACGCTTTGAAAGAGTTAGACTTGATCGAGCTGGCCCCTGCAGTGTTGGTGATGTTATTCAACGCCTTCTTCGAGATAGAATTACTCAACGATTTTGCTGGAGAGTTGGTACTAGACTTGATGATTCCTCCCAAATCGATATTATCATCGATATGGTCGTTCCTGTATTTCATCAACAAGTAGTAAAACACCTTTTCAGGATTTTTATCCGGTGCCAACAACTTCTTCACAATGACTTTTTCATCGCAGTTGTGAAACAAGATCGACAAGTTCTTCAAAATCTCTTTATCGATCTTGTGCAACGAGTTGATCGGCTTGATGTTGAGGTTGCTGTAGTCTATACCTTCGCCTGAAACAGCAGAGGAAGGATACTTAGCCAACAACGGGTGTTGGAGAATGTCGTCGATCTTAATTCTGTCGTCAGGATTGACCTTCAACATCTTCGAGATCAAGTCCTTAGCCTCCCATGAGAGGTTGGCCGGCATGGTGTACTTCCCGTTCTGGACCTTCAACAACAACTTGCGGATGTTTTCGTCGTCAAATGGGAGGTGCCCCGTTAACAAGGCAAACAAGATGATCCCACACGACCAGATATCTGAAGGGGCACCGTGATAGTTTCTTCCAGCGACGATTTCAGGAGAAGCATAGTGGGGGGAGCCACAGGAAGTTTCGAGTAACTTTTCATTCACCTCCAAAGCGGCCATACCAAAGTCGGCGATTTTGATGTTTTTATTAAAGTCGAGTAGTAAATTCTCTGGCTTCAAGTCACGATGACAAATACTGAATTGGTGAAGGTAGCTGATACCGTTGATGATCTGCTTGAAGTAGGCGATTGCCTCGTATTCTTGTAATTTCCCCCGCTTGATCAAGTAATCAAACAACTCACCACCCTCGATATACTCGAGAATGAGATATAAGTCGTTCTTGTTTTCCCATACGTCGTATAGGCCCATGATATTAGGGTGGTTGATGAGTTTCATGATGATTATCTCCCGCTCGATTCCATACGGCAAGTTTCTGCCGCTCAAGTTGCGGTACTTCGGGTTTTCGAGCTTTTTGAAGTTCGACTTGGGAACAATTTTGACGGCCGCAAGCTTGCCAGTGTTGGTATTTTTGGCTAGTCTGACCCGGCCAGTGGATCCCCGGCCAAGGGTTCTGCCAAGTTTCCAGGGCCCGATGCGGTTTTGATTTTTACGTTTCTTATTGGAATTGTTGGTGTTTGTGGAGATTTGTGAGAGCCGTTTGCTGGCGTTGGTGACGGACTGGACGACTCGGTCGACGTTCCAGTCATCTTGTAGTGATGCGACGGAGGTCATTCTGGGTACAGTTAGTAGAGGTAGGCAGGGAGTGGGGGAGGAATGGGGAGCTGTACAAGACTGGTACTTCGAAGTAATTGTAATGGTACGAATCAACAGTATTTTTCAGTGAATAATTGTAGAAAGAACGTGGTAGTAGGACAATTTGCTCATGGGCTTATACTCTCTTCCGACTCTCCTCCTGTGCTTTTTCCTATATATACATACAGTGGGCAGTGAACAGACCCTATGCTATCAAGTGAAAATTATTAGAAAAACACCTTGGATCAAAACAGACAACAACGCGGCCTGTTTGTGTCAGGGGCTTGAAGCGCGCCGTAGAACCAGAACTGGGCTGCGGGCACAGACTTGATGGCGGTGTGCGAACACGCGGTACGCACACGGGCCCATCTTTGACACGCATGGGGGCGCCATAGGAGACATGGGGGCGCCATAGGGGACACCAGCGACGGGTCCAAAACGCTAACCCAGCACGAAACTCATGCAGCAGGGCGTATTCTGGATAGCTGCATTTAGGACAGGGTGGTAAACGGAGCCAATAGCGTCCCCCAGCCATTCCAAATACAGATACAGAACACCCCGATTAGTTCGTTTGTTTACGCGCCTCTTGCGGGCTCACACCCGGACAATTGGCTGCCACATTCGCGACCAGGCAAGTTTGTGGCATGTCTGGCTATGTGCCCCACCCTCGGATATAGAAACGGGGCCGAGCGACATTTCCAGGTGTTTTTTTGATACGCCGACATTATTTCGTGACCTCCGCGCAGACTTTTCTTACCTGCCTACTTCCTTCCTTCCTCATGCATTCATCCCCGCGCCACCTCGCTAATCTCCCGTACCACCCCTAGCGCCACCGCTGTATCCTCGCCTTCCGCGCTTTAAAATATATTTCTTTTCAACCGTCTACATGTTCAAGTTCAGAAATAAACTCAAGTTCTCGTCACTGTCCAACACTAACAGCGATGATAACTCCCCTACAGACGCTAGGCTGACAAAGTCTCATGACCTGACTATAACCAATCTAACTGAGTCGGTGCAAAAGTATAGTCTCCAGAATGACCTGAGCTCAAGCAGTGCTTCGTCTCTTACCAAGGGCCGGAAGGACAAGGAGACAAGTCCTGCCCATCTGGGGGAAAAGAAGAGTAAAGGCTCCCCAACTGCTGTGAATGCTAACCCTTCCGAAAGATCCGACGCACCATCTAACTCTTCATCTAGCCCCCACACTTCCTCCGCTGCTAGCTCTAATGGTTCATCTCCTTCCCACCCAGGTCTTCTCACGATCAAAATCTACTCCTCCGAAGCAGTAAAGCTACCAGTGAAAATCAATAATAGCAAGAATGCTCTCACTGCGTTGGCTACGAACACTATCAATGAACACGTAAAGAACGACCTCTTGAAGAAAATTGGCAATATCCAAGACGAACCGTTCCTCGGCCCCGAGGTGAACTCAAGCTACCTTCCATCCGTGGTCAGTATACCTAACTCCTCAAACAGTAACGGCAGCCTCGTCCGCTCGCTCATGTACCTCACAGTTGAATTTGAGAACAGTGTTCTCGTCGTGGAACCTATTGATGGAACGATCTCCAATGCTGTATGGAATAAGGTGATCTCATTCGATGTCACCAAGACCCTCATGTCTTCAAAGAGCTCGTCCAACTTCCTCACTCTTAACTTATTTGTACGGTTGCCGGGCTTGTTTTCTTCAAAATCAGAGGGTACTTCCACCTCCACGTCTCCGTCCACGTCTCCCGCCACATCGGCCACCCACCTGCCCTCTATTGATGAACTCCTTATTGGGTCAATCAAGGTGCCCCTCAACCTCAAATACCACGCCGACGCTATTCGTCTTTTGAATCACGAATTCCTCAACTTTTCTCGTGATTCAGAACTGCCATCCGGTAAGCTTAATGTGTCCATTGACTTCAAGCCAATCAATAAGAAGCACCTTGGAATTGATGAATTTGATCTCCTCAAAGTTATTGGTAAAGGATCTTTTGGAAAAGTCATGCAGGTGGTTAAGAAAGATACCAACCAGATATATGCCCTCAAAACTATCCGTAAACAGCATATAATCTCTCGAATGGAAGTCACACACACCCTCGCAGAGAGGACTGTCCTCGCCCAGATCACGAATCCTTTCATAGTGCCGCTTAAGTTTTCGTTTCAATCGCCAGAAAAGTTATATCTAGTGTTGGCATTCATCAACGGAGGTGAGCTCTTCCATCACTTGCAAAGAGAAGGTAAATTTAGCATGGACAGGTCTAGGTTCTATATTGCCGAATTGCTCTCTGCCCTCGAAAGTTTGCACGAATTAAACGTAATCTACCGTGACTTGAAGCCAGAAAATATCTTACTCGACTACCAAGGACATATAGCTCTTTGTGACTTTGGACTTTGTAAGCTCAATATGGCCAATGACGATAAAACGAACACTTTTTGTGGAACGCCGGAGTATTTGGCACCTGAGCTTTTATTGAATCAAGGTTATACCCGTTCTGTTGACTGGTGGACGCTTGGTACGCTTTTGTATGAAATGCTCACAGGTTTACCCCCATTCTACGATGAAGACCATACTACCATGTACCGTAAGATTCTCCAGAACTCTCTCAAGTTCCCGGACTTTCTTGCTGGTCACTATGATGCGGTAGATTTGTTGACAAAGTTGTTGCAGAAGGACCCATCCAAAAGACTTTCAGAACCGCGTGAGATCAAGTCTCACCCGTTCTTCAAAGACATAGACTGGGACAAGTTGATTTCAAAGAGTTACTTGCCTCCATTCAAGCCTAATGTAGAGAGCTTGCTTGATACTTCTAATTTTGACCAGGATTTCACGAGCGAGAAGCCCCAGGACTCGGTAGTTGATTCGTTCTTAAGTGAGTCTGTACAGAACCAGTTTGGAGGATGGACATATAATGGAGAGAATATGATGCAGAGAACATGATGCAAATATGACGAGGATTTAGTGGGCAGGTGGTGTAGAAAGGTGGTGTAGATCAGCATTATTACATTAATTACCATAGTTATAATTCAGCTATGGTAAAGGATTTCATGATTGAATTTGTATTAAGCAATATATGTACTGTATTGTAGCTGCCTTGGCCACTTTGGCTGCTCTGTAGTCAGTATTAAGGAAAATTTCAAGCCATAAACACTATTACCACAGCGTACCCCTCGAACGACAGAAGGGCTCCATAGCGTTCACGTTACTTTCGTAGCCACAAAATATGAGGGGCAAACTTTCCAATCGGTTCTTTCAGTCTACCTCATGAACTGCTCTGCCATCTGTGCTTCGCTCATCTCTCCTCGTTGCATACACTTGTTTCAACGATCTTTCCCTTTTTAGAGCTGGAATTTTGGCAACAGATAATGTACACCCTTACGAGGCCATTTTCTCTCAGTCTGTCCACACGTTGATACCCTGAAAAAGGGACCGATGTGGCTGGATGAGCGCAACAAGAGTACATTGTACCAATAGCGGTGCATCATTTTTCGCAGCCAAATATGACCGGGAACTCTTGATCTCTTCACAACACTTTACCTTCTGTCAGTCGTCTGACATTGGGTCCAAAGATATCATCCTCTTTCTCCTAATAGTCACACTCTAAGTAATTTATACAGCCAGGAATCAGATCCTTCTTATCGGGACGTAGTGTACCAATCAACGGGGAAAATACGAGGCAAGCAGACTCACAGAGTGCCATCCTTAACCCTGTCTTGACTGGTGGCTCACTCTTGTCCATTCTAGGATCTTCTCTCACGTCAAATCCATATTGCGCCTTCTTCCCTCATTATATATTATCAAATCAGTCTCATTATACACTATTCTTCCCAGATCTATTTATTAGCAGCATCGTTGTAGCTAGCACCGCTTCTTCCCGGAAAAGCGCCGCCTCCAGTTTTTTGATTTGGGTTCTTCTTACTTGGCTCTAATGGAGCACCATGCTTCCATTTTCCAGGGTTGGGCGCATCTCCCCTAGCCCATCTCTCTTTCTCACGCTGCTCGTACTCCGGGTACGAGGGATTCAAGTGCTGAGGGTTGGCCTGAGTTATATTGACCAATTGAGGAGGTACCTTATATACGTTTGGGTCTTGCATGGGATCGTAGTTCCCAGGAGGCTGATTTCCTTGAGGACCGTAATTACCCTGCGGAGGAGCGTAGCGTCCTGGACCATAATTACCCCCATTGTTATAACCCTCCTGCTCGTCATCACGATTGAAGGAATTAGCATCTTTTTTATCTTCTGGATACTCAGAGTGTCCTTCGTAAGCAGGTGCATCAGGAGCACCAGGCTCGTCTTGTCTCACTCCTTGAGTGTTCTCACTCTCATAATAGGTGGGTGGGGCATCTGGTGGAACTGTTTGTTTCTCCTCACGTCCCATAGTAAAGCCAATTGTAAATAAATTCAAGCTGAAATTAGATTAATTGCTTGTCGCAGCCATTATGGTGATAAAGGTCTATCCACGACTGCGATATAATTCTTAGTTGGTTTTTGCGACAAATTTTTCAGTCGTTACAACCATGAATACTGTTACTCTCAGAACATTTGTGAGAACGAAGAAGACTTCAGCGGTAAACCCGTCTACACAGCGTGTAGTGAACCAGCTTTCCGCCCTTTCTGCGTCGAGAAAGCAGCCAAAACTCATAAAACTTTCTTCAGAAGACTTGATCAAGCATAGAACCATCCAAAACGCTTGGGCCTTGTACGCTCGTCGTCAAGCTGCCCGTCGAGAAGCACAGTTGGATCAGCAATACTCACTGCTCCAGAATGCTATGGAGACTTTGAAGTCTTTGAGTCCAGCGTTATACCAAGCTGCTAATAAGCTGGATGCTAAGAACTGGTATCCATTGAACATGAGGGTTCCTACTGACTTTCCTGCCAATGAGCCTTGGGTGTATAATTACCAGAGAAAATGAGGGATGATCTGTAAATAGTTAATAGATGCATGGTAACAGAAAGGTGTTTGGACAAGTAGAATAGTAGAAAACTAGCTATGACAAAGCGGATACCTAGGTGAGCTTTAAGCTTCATCAGAAGAGCTGTAATGGTATTTTCCACTTTCCTGGTTCTTTGGTGATGTGACTGGTACCGAGGTGTTGATCATGATCTGGAGCATAGAAACCGTCTCGTGAACTTATTTAAGCACAGACCTCAGACCATTCATCTCTACAATCTCGTGTCATGTCTATTCGTACATTTATCGTACCTCATACCTAGTATACACCTTTAGTTTTCTATTCGTCCCCCCTTCCCTTGCGCTTCCTGGGGCTACCTTCGGCGTCTGGAGGCTCTGTCAAGTCCTCGTAGTCATCGTAATCCTCCTTCACAGGCATACCCTGACGCCTCTGTAGGCCACGAGCAAACTGTGCAGACGACAAACTGAAAATATGGTCGTCGTCTGTGTAAATTATTCTCTTTTTGTTACTGCTACTAGTATTTTTGCTGAAGTTGTCAAAGCCCTTCACGATGTTCCCATAAGTACTCTCGTTAAAGTACTCATTCTCCCGGTCGTAAATAACCTCTTCTAGACGTGCAAGTTTGTTTGTAAGTTCCTGCTTCTTCAATATCTCTTTCGTGAGCTGTGCCTTGATTTGGCCGTATTCATCTTTTTTATCACCCATCTTGACCAGTTGTTTGAGTCGCGACAAGTCTTGATGTGTTAAAAGTCGAGGATCTACCGTGATAATAGTCACGTGATACATCTCATCACATGATGAAGTGAAATTGGCGATGGCAGAGGTTGATAGTTGACCGATTCCAACACATGAAAGCGACACTCGGGGTTAATTTCTAGTTGCTGTAGCTCCCGGGAGCTCTCACATGAATTTTCCGGGTCCTGCCGGCTCGTGCCGGGGATGCCTGGTCCCGGGTCAATAGGCTCGGGCCTACGGTTTCAAATTAGAGATGGGAGATCACAAAGCTAGTAGTGCTGGGAATTGCCTATATCGAAGCAGCCAGAAAAGACGTTACCAAGTGAAACGAGTACTGTGTCCTGCACATGTACTCATTCGTTGAAGTCCTGTAACTGCATAATGGGGGACCCATTACCTCGC
Source organism: Yamadazyma sp. yHMH685 (assembly GCA_030571055.1). Taxonomy (NCBI): domain Eukaryota; kingdom Fungi; phylum Ascomycota; class Pichiomycetes; order Serinales; family Debaryomycetaceae; genus Yamadazyma; species Yamadazyma sp. yHMH685. The sequence goes on from JAJLXC010000003.1 coordinate 176,806, forward strand.
ATCAAGAGCCACAGAACATCCGGTATTGGTACCATAAAATTACACCACCAACGTACACTGAAAATGATCTTCTAACTTTTCATATCTTAGAGGTTAGTACAGCCGTATACTGCATATTCAGCTCCAACTCGTCAAGATTTTTCAAGCTCTCAAACCCATCGCAATCATTGAAGGCATAACCATACTTAGTGTCCTGTGTAATGGCCCCTGCTCCGGCCGACCGGTCCTTTTCTCCAGCAAGTCCGACGCCGAAATCGCCACGGCACCACGGTACCAGGCCACCGCGCCACCCGCAGTATCGCACCACCAGGTTCGCACCCCAAATCCGGCCACGCCCACCATCTGGTGACTCGACGATCGGGTAATTGTGGTCCACACTTGTATAAATACTGCGACTTTCCCAGCTCCCAGTTCCCACTTCAATTCTACCTGAAATATAATTAATCATGGCCATTACTAAAGTCTTTGCTAGATACGTCTACGACTCCAGAGGAAACCCAACTGTCGAAGTTGACCTCACCACCGGTAAGGGATTGTTTAGAGCAATCGTTCCTTCTGGTGCCTCCACTGGTATTCACGAAGCCCTTGAATTGAGAGATGGTGACAAATCTAAATGGTTAGGTAAAGGTGTCACTAAGGCCGTTTCCAACGTCAATGAGCTCATTGCTCCAAAGCTTATTGAAGCCAACTTGGATGTTGCTGACCAAGAAAAGATTGATGAATTCTTAAACTCCTTGGACGGTACTCCAAACAAGAGTAAATTGGGTGCTAACGCTATTTTGGGTGTTTCTTTGGCTGCTGCCAAGGCTGGTGCCGCCGAAAAGAACGTTCCTTTGTACAAGCACTTGGCTGACCTTTCTGGTGCTAAACAAGAACCATACGTTTTGCCAGTTCCATTCCAAAACGTCTTGAACGGTGGTTCCCACGCTGGTGGTTCTCTTGCCTTCCAAGAATTTATGATTGTCCCAACCGACGCTCCAACCTTTTCTGAAGGTTTGAGAATTGGTACCGAAGTCTACCACAACTTGAAGTCTTTGGCTAAGAAGCAATACGGTCCTTCTGCCGGTAACGTTGGAGATGAAGGTGGTGTTGCCCCATCTATCTCCACCCCAAGAGAAGCTTTGGACTTGATTGTCACTGCTATTGACAAGGCTGGTTACAAGGGTCAAGTTGGTATCGCTTTAGATGTTGCCTCCTCTGAATTCTACAAGGACGGTTTCTACGACATGGACTTTAAGAATCCAGACAGTGACAAGTCTAAGTGGTTGTCTGGTGAACAGTTGGCTAACTTGTACGAAGAATTAATCAACGAATACCCAATCGTTTCTATCGAAGATCCATTTGCTGAAGATGACTGGGATGCTTGGTCGCTTTTCTTTGCCAAGGTCGGTGGAAAGGTTCAAATCGTCGGTGATGACTTGACTGTCACCAACCCATTGAGAATTAAGACCGCCATCGAAAAGAAGAGTGCTGATGCTTTGTTGTTGAAGGTCAACCAAATTGGTTCTTTGACCGAATCTATCAAGGCTGCTAACGACTCCTACGCCGCTGGTTGGGGTGTTATGGTCTCTCACAGAAGTGGTGAAACCGAAGACACCACCATCGCCGACTTGTCTGTTGGTTTGAGAAGTGGACAAATCAAGACTGGTGCTCCAGCTAGATCCGAAAGATTGGCCAAGTTGAACCAAATCTTGAGAATTGAAGAAGAATTAGGTGACAAGGCCATCTATGCCGGTAAGAACTTTCACATCTCTTCTACTTTATAAGTAGCTAGTTAATACAATAAGTTGTACAGTATGGATTGTAGGTCAATTCGGCTCTGGCTGAATCCCTTTGAATATGTGAAGCTAGTCTTGTCGTGGTGAAAGGTGAGTCACTGGTGTACTACATTTCTAACTTATTAGTAATTTTATATTAATTCTAGTTTCATACTTGTCTCATATTACTGCTAACCTTACCTATAGTGTCATATCTATAAAAAGCTCCTTGAGTCTCAAGGATTACATCTGCTACTCACCATAGGTCTCCTACTGCTTCTCGTACTTCTCCAAAGCCTCCAAAACCCGCTTCACAACGTAATACACTTCAATGAATTTGTTATACATTGGCACTGGTGCCAACCGAAGTACATTGGGCCTTCTCTCATCGCATATAATAGCATACGAATGAAGGTAGCCAAATACTTTGTCCATCAAGTCTTCCGGCTGGAAAAGTAAGGACAATTGGGCGCCCCTCTCAGCGGTGCTAGTCGGTGTGAGAATCCTGAACCCATACTTACTTCTATCACCGTCAGCAATGTAGAATCTACTGCCCTTCAATTCTCTCTCCATATAGCTAGTCATTTCCAAACTCTTTTGTCTCAACGGTTCAATTCCACCCTTTGCCGCAAAAAGTTCCAAGGCTGCTCTGAGCGTAACTACATCAAGCACAGAAGGATTGGATTGTCGGTAGGATAAGGCTGACTTGATAGGGTCGAACTTCTCAAGCATTTTGAACCTCTCACTTCCGTTGTTCCCCCACCACCCAGCCAATCTAGGCGAGAAGCTGTCGGTCGAGTTATTCCTAGTATACTGCTCATGCACGAAGATACCTGCCATGGCCCCGGGACCAGCATTCAAGTACTTGTATGAGCACCATGCGGCAAAGTCTACGCCCCAATCGTGTAATTTCAACGGGACGTTTCCTACAGCGTGGGCGAGGTCCCAGCCTACGATGATTCCGTGCTGCTTAGCATCAGCGGTAATAGTCTTGATGTCGAGGAACTGGCCTGTATAGTACTGGATGCCGGGGAAGCACACAAGAGCCAATTCATCTTTGTGCTGGTCAATGGCTGCTAAAATATCTTCTGTCTTCAAATAAGTCTCATTATCTTTCACCCTGAGCTGGATCAAGTGGGACTCATCGAAGCCGTACAACTTTACCATGTTCAAGAAGGCATAGTAGTCCAGAGGGAATGCCTGCTGCTCAAAGAGAATCTTTGTTTTCTTCCCCTTAGGTTTATAGAAACTCACCAACAATGCGTTCAAGTTAGCAGTAAGCGAGCCCATTACTGCGACCTCCTTCTCTTTAGCTCCAACCAACGGGGCCACCAATGGGAGCAACGGCAAATCCACGTCTACCCAAGAGGTTTGCTCCGGCTCACCAGGGTGGTTGAAGTGAGATTCGACCCCTCTCGTTTCCCAAGCCTTGAGTTCTCTGTCGATGGCCGGTTTAACAGATTTCGGCATAAGCCCTAGCGAGTTCCCACAAAAATAGAGAGCCTTGGTATCAGCACTGTAGTCCGGGTGAGAGATACCGAGGGACGCAAATGTGGGGATGTGGAAGTCGTCCTGGTATGAAGGAAACTGTGCGTCTTTTTCAGTACAGAATGCTTTAGTCATGATAGAGAGACTAGAAGATCGTTGGAAAGATGTAAACCGAGAAGAAAAGGGACTGCAATTATGTTCTATCAGGGTACAACGTGAATCAAGTTAAGAGCTGTAGTGAATGCCGAATTTCCTACTAGGCAATTACTACAACTTTCAATCAAATATGAATCAAATTTCTCAATCTCCGTTCGCTCTCAATCTCACTTTCCAATCAGTCTTGCATCAATGATCCATTCGGTGCTAATATGTATGTAACTCTTCTGCATCGTCCCGTTCTGCCACTTACTAACCCCAGTCAATAATGACGGCCTTCCGAGGCTCATGAAGTTCTACACACCGGTAGATATCCCTACACAGCGACTCCTCCTTCAACAGGTATACCAGCTCTTGAAGCCGCGCACCTCACAAGAGTGTTCCTTCCTCACACCCCCATCGCTTCTCGAGGATCTCGACGATATCAAGGTCATATACCGGCACTACGCCACCCTCTACTTTGTTTTCATTGTTGACGATCAGGAATCGGAGCTTGGCATTCTCGATTTGATCCAGGTGTTTGTAGAGTGTCTAGATAAGTGTTTCAGCAATGTGTGCGAGCTAGATTTGGTGTTTGGGTGGCAGGTGTTGCAGACGGTGTTGGAGGAGATTGTGCAGGGAGGTATGGTGATAGACACGAACATTCTGCGGATTGTAGCAGCTGTTGACGATGCCAACAGTCAAAAGTCGTCGAGTGGAGGTTTACGCTTCCTTGGAGAAAGAAGCTTCGCCTGGAGGTGAAGCAACAGTGGGAGGAAGTAAGCGACCCTTAGGAATGTCACATAACTGGATGAATGCTTGTATGTTACATTTGTATCCCATTCACACAGCACTAGCATTATTATTTACTTAATGTTACGAGAATGCACCGATGATGCGTTCACAGCATACCTCATGTTCACTTCACTCGCCACGACAATAAGTCTCTACGTCACCACTTTCACATTATATCCTTTACTATTTACAACGACTATATTTACAACCATTTATATCACCATACTCTCCACCACGGCCGCTTGTTCTGCTCGAGCAACTTCTGCGTCTCCTGCAACTCAAGGGCTGACTGGTTGATCTTCTCTTGCTGGTGCTCGTCAGCCTGAGCCTTCTCAAAAGCCCCTACATCAACGAGGTTGGGGGCCATGCCTCTTGTCTCTTTTTCAAACGGACTTTTGATCTTTCCGGTTTTCCAGACGGGGTCTGTTGACTTACTCGTTTGCTGAACAATCTTCATGAGCTCTTCTTGCTCTTTTTGGCGCAAGAGACGGCCTTGTTCATATTCAGCTCTGACATCAGGCGAAAAACGAGCGATGAGTTGCTCTTCGGTAGGCGTGGTGTACTTGAAAAGGAGCACTCCCAGCAAGATAATGGCTGAGCCCCATGCACCAGCCTTGGTGAGTTTTGCCCGCTTGGAAGTTTCTTCTAACGACATAGGTAGAGTTTCCAGCTTACTATGAGAGTGAAAAATGTAATGAGAAATACAGGATTTAGGATTGGTGAGAATAGAATCTGAGCAAGAAGAAAGATGGGGAAAGAAGATGTGGTTGAGCCAAACGGGCTGCATGTAAAGAACTGGGAAAGAATATACCTATGGCCATTGTATGGAACATTATATTGTGAATGATTAACTCCCCAAGTTTACCCTATTTGCACCTGCTGTGTGCTGGTACAGGCACTGCCTGGCACTCTCGCGGTAGGTTACACCCGAGGCTACCACATCTCCGGACCGATGCGCGTCCCATCTCCCGCGCCTCATAATTTACGCGATTCACATACGACGGGAACGACACTCCACCTCATTTATACGTAATACATTTACAGTCAATCAACATCTTAAACCATGTCGGACGAAAAGAAAGAGAAGTCCAAGTCCTCTACAGGCAAGAGGAAGTACCACCTGAAACTGCGGAACGGGTGTCTGACGTGTAAACGTCGCCGAGTCAAGTGCGATGAAACCAGACCAGTGTGCAATAAGTGTGCCAATCTAAAGCTCACCTGCGGGTACGCAACAGATCCGGTAGACGAAGACAACAAGAGACATAAGACCGACAATTCAAGCGATACGGGCGTTCACTCAAGACATCCCAGTGGCAGTGGCCCGTCTGCTGTTAGCACTGCGAACAGTGCTAGTCCAACGATAGGCAGTACCAATGGCAGCACTAGCACGAGCGCGGACGAAAAACCACATCTTGGGGCCGACTCTAGCACCATCTCCAATGCGAGCTCCTCCGCGGTGCACGCTATGAATAGCCTCTTGAACGCCGGCAACCTCAATAACATCAATTTATCTCACCTTGTGAACAGTCTCACGGAGTTAGGTGGTGACCTACTGAGTCTTGGGAACTTGGCCAGCCTCTCGAACTTGGCTACCCTAGCCCAGTTACCCATAGATATCAGTAATTTGGGCACATTAATAGACCTGCAAATGGCTAGTGCTGCCTCCACCAGTGCTTCCGCTCCGGCCACGGCGAATAGTTCCACCAGTGGTGCCAGCGCGAACGACTTTCCCCAAGTCTCTCATAATAACGGTGGTCCCGCCGGTGTAGCTCCACTGATATCGCCCAATATCCCTCCTCCGTTCCAGGATGCACCCAACTCGTCCCTAAATATGCTAGACCTCCGTCTAATGTTCCACTATACCCTGCAAGTCGCAAGCACCATCACGGGTGCTGGTATATCTGATACCAACATATGGAACTACGATATCCCAATGCTTGCATTCGATCATCCGTTCCTCATGCACCTGATCCTCGCCTTCAGTGCTACTCATCTTCTGCGTACAGAGAAGGGGCTAGACCAGTGTGTGACGTACCACCGCGGTGATGCGCTTCGGCTCTTGCGAGAAGCCGTGTTGGATATCAACGCGGATAACACCGATGCGCTCGTTGCAGCGGCCTTGATCTTAATCATGGACTCTCTCGCTAACGCGCTGTTACCCCTGCTGACATCACCAAAGTCTCTTCCTGCGCTGGCGTGGATTTTCCATGTTAAGGGAGCTGCCACCATATTAACTGCGGTGTGGCCCCTTACGGAGGCCTCACGCTTCTACAAGTTCATATCGGTAGATTTGGGAGATTTAGGCGATATCATTAACCAGCGAGTCAACTTGAGCACGAACCTGCTTCAAGCAGAGGCTGCCACGAGGTTTTTAACGGACTTGGAATGCCATGACGCCGATATTGCTGATTTGTTCCCGGTATCACTAGATCTGCCTTACTTAATCACCTTGGCCTACCTCAACAAACTTCACAAAGAGCGGTACAAGTCCGACTTTATTCTCCGTATATTTGCCTTCCCTGCGTTGTTGGATAAGCAGTTCTTGCTGTTGTTGATGGGCGGAGATATCAAGGCCATGCGCATAATGAGACTGTATTATAAACTTTTAAGGGCTTTTACGTCCGAAATGAAAAATAAAGTATGGTTCCTCGAAGGGGTGCTGAACATCTTACCTGTTGATGTCGAGGAGTATGCTGGAGGTGCCGGAGGTATGCACATGATGTTGGACTTCCTTGGGGGCGGGCCATCGATTGTCGATAATGAAATAGATCAGGAGATGGCCACGTTGGAGCTGCTGATGCCGACAAAATTGTCAGACACGAACAACTTACCAAGCGACATTACCAGCGACTTGGAGATCATGCAACCTGCAGAGTTCATGGATATGAAGTAGGAGCTCGAGCCGCTGCGACTTGATGCGAATGGCTGCAAATTTATTGCGGCCAGTATAAACGGTATATATGACTAATAAAATTAATGCACTAAAAATGTAGGAGTGATAAAGAGAATAAGGAAATGGCGTCAATGTGGGCCTTATCTAGTATGACAAATCAGTTTTGTTGACATCAGTTAAGCATAGTATAATCTATGATAAGAAACTGTCTGCGATTAGTCTAAGGGTTGAAGGAAAGTAATCGTCTTGGCTCCTACATACATTTCAGGTACATGGAGGTGGAAAGTCTAATGCTGTTACCTATCGAATGAGCGTGCCACCTGGGGTGGGGTCACACAGTTCTATTGCCTAGCACATGCGGTGGCTGTAACGGGCGAGACCACTTCGAGTCAAGAAAATGTGTTGCTTAACTCCACACAGCTGTCTAATTACCGGGAGTAAAGTATGATTGTCTACTGCCAAAAGTATCTCGCTGTAAAAGAACAATACATGTAACTGACTAAATCTTATAACTACGAATCTGAAACAACGAAATAGGATGTGGCATTTGGCTGCGAAAAGCACTTCGCAATACCTCGCTACTATTCAGACAAAATTAGGCCAGGACTGCTGAGCCAAAGCGGGAGACGTGGCATATAGCCGCTGATAGAACTGTAAGCAGAAAGCGATCCAGAGCAACTCACCCCGTTAATAATAAAAATCCCGAGACTGCTTAGGTGCAGTATGCATAGCACCACGAAAGGCAATTTGCAAGGTACCCAAAAGATCCGCCACAGAAGGGGACACAACCAGAGTAACCCTGAAGTTATCAAGTAAACTCCTGGAGAAGAAGAGCTCGATCAGCCAAGAGTAGGTGTATGGCTGGTTACTGTATTTACTAGTTTAGCTCACCTCCACTCGTCAAGGCTCGAGGCCAAATCACCTGCCAGGCCTAATGTACATATTGACCACCCACAGCACACCGTCCGCCAGACGTACGATGTAAGATACTTACGTAGAACTATATAAACCACCCGCAAAGAACAATATAAACTCTGCTACTAGTCGTATTCCGCCTCAGAATCTCGTCTCCCTTATCCCCTACGCGAATGCGCGAGAAAAATTTTCAATCAACAACCTGGATCAAACATAATGCAAACCATAAAGTGTGTTGTAGTCGGCGATGGTGCCGTGGGAAAAACATGCCTTCTCATCTCGTACACCACATCCAAGTTCCCGGCTGATTACGTCCCTACCGTTTTTGACAATTACGCCGTTACCGTGATGATTGGTGACGAGCCGTTTACTTTAGGACTATTCGATACGGCAGGACAAGAAGATTACGATAGATTGAGACCTTTGAGTTATCCTTCGACAGACGTTTTCTTGGTGTGTTTCTCCGTCATTGCCCCTGCTTCTTTTGAAAACGTGAAGGAAAAATGGTTCCCCGAGGTCCACCACCACTGCCCAGGGGTGCCCTGTCTTATTGTAGGAACTCAGACAGACTTGCGTAATGATGAAGTGATTTTGCACAGATTGCAAAAGCAAAAGTTGTCACCAATCTCCCATGAAATGGGTGAAAAATTGGCCAAGGAGTTGCGGGCCGTTAAGTACGTTGAGTGTTCTGCCTTGACCCAGAGAGGCTTAAAGACAGTATTTGACGAAGCTATCGTGGCTGCGTTGGAGCCTCCGGTAATCAAGAAGTCCAAGAAGTGCACCATCTTGTAATATATTGTCATACTCCTCGGATACTGTTATGGAAAAATTATGTATCTGTTACTGGTTGACTGATGCTGGAGACTGAGTACTTGGGCTGAGGTGAGGACATATTTGAGTAATAGAGGGTTGGGTAAGTATAAATACACAATGCTTAGAGAGTGCCAGTGTGGCGTAGTAGTGATGGTGTTGGTTGTAGCGTAGTACCGTTCCTGTGGTGACAGTATCGTGGAGACAGTGTCGTGGTGCGATGGTCGTGCCCCCGAGTAGTCTGCCATAACAGCAAGCGCGTTCCTACGTAGTTCGTCACGAAGCATAGTTCATATAAGCTACAGTTGTCGTTTGCTAGTAAAAACATATTTATACATCTAATTAGAGGCTAACGCTGGTACCGTACTGCTCGTTGTATGCCTCGATACGAGTTTTTTTCCAATTCTCCAAGTCTTGCTTGTACTTCTTCCACTCACCTTCATCCTTTTTGTATTTGCTCTTTTCGGAATCACTCAAAGTCTTCCAATCAGCACTCAATGACTTCATAAACTCAGCGTTGCTGCGTCCGTCATCAATGTAGCGTTCCTTGAGGAAGGCAGCAAATCCATAGGCTGGGGCCTTAGGCTTGGGTGGGAAAAGTGCCGCATACTCCTCATTGTACTTGTCGGCTTTTACCTGGAATCCGTCCTTCTCAGACTCAGATAACGAGTTCCATTCTTGACTGGCAGTGGTCACGTCTTTAAACTTGAATTCCTTGAGGAAAAGGTTATAAGGCGATAATTTTCTCCGGCTCTTCAATGCGTCCTTAACAAGCTTTTCGTTCTTCGACTTCTGCTTGGCCTCGGCCTCCTTGGCCTTCTCCTTCTTCTTTTTCTCGGTCTGCTTGCTCTTCTCTTTGGTGAACTTCTCCTTCAATTTCTTGAAGACGGCTTTTTCCTTCTTCAAGTTGGTTTGCAACTCCTGTAACTTCTTTTTCTCAGGACTGACGGCCCGGAGAATTGGAGTTTGGGAAAGAAGACGGATGCCTGGTACGAAAGCAGCAGGAGCCAATCCGGCAACGATTGATCTAGAGGGAATTGTTCTGGTTACACGGGATAACATGGTTACTTGGTTGTTTATTTTTGAGCGCGTGAGAAACAGGGTGAGAACAAGGTGCGGCAGTGGAGGCAACAGTTTTTCGCTGCGAAATCATACTAGACTGAAAAATCTTCAAGCTATCTTATTAATGTTCTCTGCAGCCCGCTCTGAAACTCTCTTTCTTGAAGGAGAAAAAGTCAGTGGTGACGATGTGCGTAACCAGAACGTTCTCGCCGCTCAATCGGTAGCCAACGTGGTCAAATCATCCCTTGGCCCTGTCGGTCTCGACAAGATGCTCGTCGACGATATCGGAGACGTCACCGTCACCAATGATGGAGCCACAATCCTCGCCCTTTTGGACGTCAAGCACCCGGCTGGCAAGATTCTTGTGGAACTCGCTCAACAGCAAGACCGGGAGATCGGTGATGGAACTACCTCCGTTGTGATCATTGCCAGTGAGCTCTTGAGAAGAGCTAACGAATTGGTCAAGAATAAAATTCACCCCACTACCATCATCACAGGATACCGTCTCGCATTAAAAGAAGCGGTCCGCTACATTAATGATGTCATGCTGACTCCAGTAGATACTTTGGGGAAAGATACTTTGGTGAATATCGCAAAGACTTCAATGTCGCTGAAAATTATTGGATCAGACAGTGATTTCTTCAGCAAGCTTGTAGTAGATGCAATGTTGGCTGTAAAGACTACTACCACCCGTGGAGAAGTCAGATATCCTGTAAAAGCTGTAAATATCTTGAAAGCTCACGGAAAGTCTTCCACGGAAAGTATGCTTGTTTCCGGCTATGCTCTTAATTGCACGGTTGCGTCGCAGGCCATGACCAAGCTGGTTCAAAATGCACGCATTGCGTGCTTAGACATCAACTTGCAGAAGGCAAGAATGGCTATGGGAGTGCAAATTAAGATTGATGACCCAGATCAATTGGAAGAAATCAGAAAGAGAGAGTACGGGATCATTTTGGAAAGAATTAAAAAGATCTTGGCTGCCGGGGCTAATGTGGTGTTGACTACTAAAGGTATTGACGACTTGTGTTTGAAGGAATTCATCGAAGCCGGTGCCATGGCCGTGAGAAGGTGTAAGAAGGAAGACTTGCGTAGAATCGCAAGAGCTACAGGTGCTACTTTGGTGAGTGATTTGTCCAATTTGGAAGGTGACGAAACGTTTGAAAGTTCGTACCTCGGACATGCTGAAGAGGTCACCCAGACTAGAATCAGTGATGACGAATGTATTTTGATCAAGGGTACCAAACAGCACTCGCTGTCCTCCATCATTTTGCGTGGAGCAAACGAGTACTCGTTGGATGAGATGCAGAGAAGTATCCACGATTCCTTGTCTGTTGTAAAGAGAACTTTGGAGAGCGGGAACGTAGTTCCCGGGGGAGGATGTGTAGAGACTGCCTTGAATATATTCTTGGAGAATTTTGCTACCACGGTTGGATCCAGAGAACAGTTGGCTATTGCAGAGTTTGCAAGCGCCTTGTTGGTGATTCCAAAGACTTTGGCTAGTAACGCAGCAAAGGATCTGAGTGAGTTGATTGCAAAATTGAGAACTTACCATGCGGCAGCACAAACGGCATTGCCTAGCGACACTAAACGTAAAGGATACCGTAATTACGGGTTGGACTTGATTGAAGGTCGTATTGTAAACGAGATCAACCACGGGGTTTTGGAGCCTACCATCTCCAAGATCAAGTCGTTGAAGTCTGCGTTGGAGGCATGCATCGCTATATTAAGAATAGATACGATGATCACCGTGAATCCAGAACAACCAAAGGAGGACCCTCATGATCATTGATTCAGTGATGCTCGATTAAGTGAAACTAATATACCATTTTATCCTATTGCACATATATAGCTCTAGTGTACATAACTCAGTAAAGGCTTGAGACAAATTCTATTATCGTTTTAATGGTGACATGCCATTTCAAAGCTATCGCTGGTGCTTCTAGATGTACACCTCTCATATCCAGGAAGACATCTAACCGAAGTCAAACGCTCCAATAAACGGTGATTTCGGATAGCATGTGGAACGTAAAGTAGCCTCACCGTTTCAAACCTTAAAGCAAAATCCCTGGCAAAGACCCCTTCCGAAACTCTAAAACTCCTATTGCTACCTACACTTGTCAAAAACGACCGTATAATCCATACCCCAAAATTAAATAAAAGAACTAAATAAAAGAATTAAATAAATGCAAACTGGCAATGCCTGATGTCAATGTGAATATCTAAGCTATAACCCTTCCGTGAAGGTTATAGTTCAAATCGTAGTGGTCTAGTTTAGTAACACCCCTCATAGTGTTTACCGAGCGTGGCTGCAAAGGCACTCTATATGTATAGCTTTTTTCGTAAAAGCTCTTGTCTGTGAGACTCACCTCCATATCTAACGACAGAGAGGAAGTCAGGTTTGGAAGCAGGTCTCTCAGGCCACAAGAAGATATCGAGGAGGAACTGGAGCTTCTTGATTTGTAACTCCTTGACAAGTTGGTGTTCGATAACCGGTAAAGACCAATTTTCTGGTTCTGCTCGATTGACAACTTTCTCGCAAGTTGGGATTTGATCGGAGATAAAAATGGTTGCAAAGCTACAATCAACTCGTCTTCTGCAACAGTAACGTTCCAACTCAAAAGCGAGATCAACTCCCTTTCAGCCATATTGACTTCTTCGAGGCTCAATAACCCATCCGTATACTTTGTCCAGTGTTTGTTCAAAGGCAGTGAATCGTTGAGGCATTTGGCACTCAAAATCAATGCGGATAAAAAAATTCTGTGTCTAGTAGTTTCCATACCTACGGCATTGGCAGGTAAAAGGTTTCGTAACCTGTTAAGGTAGATAAGTGTGGCCATTAAAGTCGGAGTCTGCACATTTGAGTACTTGATCAAATTTCTAATGAATGTGGTCAAACTAATGGACTTTTTGGTGATTTGACTGACGACCAAATCCTTTGTGTAGATTGGTCTAGGTGATCTTGGAGATGGTTTTACCTGGATGATCAGATTAGTGGTCAGAACAAGAAAGTTGATCATATCTGCCGAAACTGGCTGTTTTGCGAAGGTCTTGAGGGCTTCTCTGTCGGACATGTTAAAGAATGAATAGATTAAAACTTGCGAAGATGATAGGGAAGGGAAATGTAGCAAGAAGATTCAGGCGAAATAAAAGAATGAAGTTAATCGAAGGGTCTGAGGAAATAATTCGGTTTATATATGAAGAATATAATAATAGAAAATGGCTTGACAACAGCTTTGGTATCCCGATAATCAAAATAGACGTATCCCCCTTTTTGCCTAAACCATCTAGCGAAGGTGTTAGGGGGTGCCTTCAGCTCTTAGCGATTTGTAGACGAGCATCAAACGGGAAGAAAACGCGTTGAAGAAACTTGACGCGTAGAATAGGCAGGGGCTTGGATGGTGGTAACAAAGGTTTTTTCGTACTATAGCGAAAAAATGAACCAAGTTTTCTCCTGTTACTGCAGGTAGCATGGAGGGCGTCGTCGCTACTGCATTGTTGCACGACTTGTACTGTGCGCTCCTGATTAAAGAGGCGGTCGGCACGCGCATTGTACAGGGGGGTCAGAATGCAGTCTTATGCAGCTTGACCATTATACTTTTTTTAGACGGTTGACGACAAGTCTTTGTCTCAACTGCCTGGCTCCTGGCCCCCAGCGTGCTTTGCGCCAAGGCCCTTGGCAGCTCTATTGTCTTGTTCATTGCCCGCAATGTTAATTAGTAGACCGTACAACTCGTGAGAGTGGCCTTGACCATGACACCTCATCCTGAGAGCTGTGCCTGATTTTATTTTTCAAAACATTCTTCGCGCCGAGTTTCAATTTTGACTTTAAGCGATGAACACGTATGCCCGCGCGTGCCCGCCATGGCCCCCTTCCTCCGCCCTATGATACCCTTTCCAGCACTAGGGGTTTTGCGGTGCTGGATAAAAAATTTCCTCTATGGGGTTATCAATTAATTTACCCTTTTGGGTAATCGAACATTTTATATTGTTCGTCACATGCCCAATGGTTGCAATTATGCTAGTTTAGGAAGTAGCAACGTAGCATCTAGCCAAAACGAACAGGAAGAATGTTTCACGAAGAATGCAAGTATGGGGTGCATTTCAGCCGATACGTCACATGTCCACTATGACCGACTACTTTTACCCTGCATTCAAACTACTGTGTCTGATTATTGAACGTTTTTAGCCATGACAGGAATAATTTGCCTATCGACCAGTACTAACACTTTTTAATTATCAAATAACAGTGCAGTACCTATTGTGGATCTAACTCGCTGATCCAAATTTTATTTGTGGGTGAAACTAAACATATTTTGTTTGGGCCCCCGGCTAAAGATGAAATGTCCTTACAAAGCTCTATTGTATGCTCTATAATCAGCATTATAAAGGGTTTTTCTATTCTTGTGCTATATTCCTTGAAACTCCTGTCTGTGTAGTAAAGGGACAGTCTTGCTGTTCATACATTACTAATATGTGTCTTGTGTGACTGAAACTTGTCTGTTTTCTCTTCAAGTCAATATCACAATCATTAATTGCCCCGCTCTGCTACTCTTGAATCTTGAAATTGGGACTTTGGGTGCCAGTCGACATCAACGTGTTACGGTTGCCTCATGAAGATGCCTATGTCTCAGTAATGAATATGTTTGGGTGCTATCTTGTAATCGATCCAGATAGCGAAATATTTTATTTTATGACTAAACTAAGCGTCTTTTTTACTGTTTAAAGAGAGATGCTCAAGTACGCACAGATAGCCCCATGGATTCTTGATCGGTATCATTTCGGCTGTTATGCTGTTGTTTAACTGATCTGCGTATCAGGATAATAGAAGAAGGCTAACGCAATAATCAAATACGTACTCAACAACATAGTTCCCTCGAGCCAGTTGCTCTCTCCGTCCAAAATTACCAAATTACTGATAAACATCGATACAAACAAGATGACTGTTTCAAATGTCGAGAAATATAAAGACATTGGAACATCGATGGCCCATCCAACCAACACCATGAATGGAGTGACGAAAATGGCAATTTGCAAAGACAGTCCTACCGCAACACCAATTGCCAAATCCATCTTGTCCTTCATGGCCACAACTATGGCAGTCACATGTTCGGCTGCATTGCCCACAATTGGAATAACAATCAAACCAATGAATGTCTTTGACAATCCAGTACTTTCTACAATGTCGTCGATCGATCCTACAAGGTAGTCAGCACAAAAGGACACAAGCAAGGTAGAGATGAGCAAAACGGTCAACAGCTCAGCCACAGTTAATGATTCTTCCTTGGGCTCGTCTTCTGAAGTGGCAGGAACGGCAGGGGCAGAAAGAACTCTGTCATCCTCAGGCTCGTTCTCAAACAAGGTCTTATGCGTTTTTAATTGGAATACCAAATACAAAACATACACTACCAATAATATGATAGACACCCCACGGGATAACGATACGATCAAATCATCCAGCGTTCCAGGGGCAGGAAATGGGTTTGGGTTAGGGCTCTGGTCACCCTTGGGGGCTGGGAGTGTTGCATGGAATGCAGCGGGAATCATCAACCCACTTGTGGCTAATGCCATCAACGACGACATGGTCTGAGCCACCGTTTGGTTGAATGTTTGCTGAACACGTGTAATTCCACCCGCAATAAAACACATTCCTAACACAAGCAACAAATTCAGCAAAAGGGATCCAAGCATCAGGGCCTGGACGATTCTAATTTGGTTCTCTTTAAGAGCAATGATAGACACAATGACTTCAACTGCGTTTCCAAGGGTGGCATTCAAAAGTCCGCCAATCGTCTCCCCTACATGTACACTGAGCTCTTCAGTAGCGTACGCGAGAATGGATGCCAATGGAACAATTCCGAGAAAGTTGATCCAAAAGACAGCATTTGGCGACCAAGAAAGTTCACCAGCAAGAACGCCGAGCGGGACAAAAACAAGGAGGTAATTCACTGGTGACGACTTCAATGTCATCGCAAAGGGCTTCCAAAGGGCAGCAACCCTGGAGCGGCCACCAACAACAAGGGGTGTATAATCTGTGATTTCCGGCATTAATTTCTCACTTTGGGGGGAGAGCTGTTTTTATAGTGCGACTGAGCAATCCGGGGATTACGCGAGCAGGCACAATTCCGGGTCCTACAGTCCGAGGGGTCGATCTTGAAATGTCATCGGATAGAGGACATCGACACCCTCGGATTGGAAATTATTGACAGCTCCCTCCCTCCGGTCGTTGCTCTCTAGGTCCATCGTCCATAAATGCGGGGAGGCGCACTAGGCTTCTTTTGACGTACTTGGCTTTCGATGTAATTCCGAGGGCAAACGGCTGCGCCCCTTCCACGTTTAGCGAATTTCTACCTGTATTAGAACATCCACAACCGCACGCTCATACTGGCTGCGAAATTAGTGAATTGTGATCGGTAAACTCATAGGGTCGATCAAACTACAGAAAACTGACATGCTGGACTAGAACACCATGGGAGGCATATCAACATGCGCTTGGAAATTCATTCGATAAATCAAAAGCTCGAAACAATGCAAACACATTTAAGTTTCGACTAAGGTGATTATACTTCTACTCGGTCTAAACTCAAATTCTATTCGTATTGTATTATTTTTGCTTCTAGCTTACAATTGTCCCATACACTACATAACCAACTCCGACCACAAGTAGGGAACAAATACCTGAACAGCTACTACTAGTGTGGCAAACATCTGCCACAACGAGAGAGGAAAGTATAGGAACCCATTGTCACCAAAATTCCAGTATATAGCATAAAATGCTACGGTAAAGAAATGGTTGAAAAGTAACATGGGGAACGGCAACATACCTGAAAGTAAGCCGATTGGTCCTGAGACACAGTCCCCGCCCAATTGGAAGTACCGGAAACAACCACGCTGTAAAATTTTGAGGTACTGCGAATCAGCTGCAAAAAGTGAGTACAATGCTATGGAAAGCGTATTCACAACCGCGTCCAAATTTTTTCTTCTGCGATGGAATAGTGCCAACTTGCTGGCTACCGCCTTGTGGTCGCCAAGATCTGGTACTTGGTTAGGGTGTAAGAGACGAGCCAAAAGCACCGCATCGTTTAAACCTACAGTCATTCCACCCCCCGTGAGAGGGTGTCTCATATTCAAAGAGTCCCCGAGCAAAATGAATCCTTTCTCGCTACCTTGTTTTGGTGCAGCGAGGTATTGATTCGGCATAGGTCTGAATCTACCACCCTTGACGGCATTTTTGAAGCTTGGCTTCATGGACTCTGGTAATGCCGGATATATAACGTCTTCGAAGTATGCCTTCAACTCCCCTGAACTCAGTGACGGAGCTTTGGTAGACCGATACGCACATAACATTCGAGCGGTGGTCTTCAGAGTCTGGTATGCCAACACAGGTGCGTGATCGCCCAACATAACGTGTCCATGATTAGGAGCTGGAAAGTCACAGTCTTCTAGGTCCAAACCTACAAAGAACAGGCCCACATGTGGGGGGCGATAATTTTGAAGCTCTTTTCTAAATTTGGAATAAATCCCGTCGCACGCTATCACGAGCTTCGCGGTAAATTCAGTAGTCTCCTCGCCCAGACGGACCAGCACTCCACGAACAAGTCTGGGATTTTCCTTATCTCTGAGAATCCTTGTAGCTACACCATCGATGCACGTAATATTCTCTTCCAGCTTGACAATCTTACGCAAGTTCATCAAAAAGTCTCCATTGTGGAACGAGAGTCCCTGAACAGTTTCATTGGCCTCCCATTCTTGCGCATCAATAGTACTGTCACTACCGATCTTATCATTCCCATCAAACACACAGTCCGGCACGTGACGTGTAGGGTTTGCCTTGTTAGCCTCATCTTTATCCAAATATTTTATTTGTATGCTCTCATCGTAGAACTTGATGAAATAACCATCACAAGTGATAGCTTCTATGTTGTTAAATGCTTCAACCATCCCGAGCTCCACTAGGGCTTTAACCCCAGAGGGCTGCATCAACTCACCGACAATCCGGTCAGGTCTGGACCAGCTTCTCTCGATGATCATTACTTTTCTGCCCTGTCTGGCGAGAGCCGTGGCAATAGCCGGGCCTGTGACACCAGCTCCTATCACTATGGCGTCGAACATGGTGGAAGATTTTTGAAGACTGAAAAATCTGGCGTTTATATAGTGAAAATCTGATGATCGCGTCGTTTAGCATCTGAGAATCTCACCATATTTGGTTGCGAATCCGCGGCTGCAAGCGATGGATTCTGTAGAACCGAAATGTGTCCAAGGCAGTATTCTGTTCCATACGCCTACAGATTTAACACCTTAAAGCTTGAAGCAGGATGCAGATCCTGCCTATCATGACTTTTAAAACCTTGGTGCAATGGTACTCCTGTTATGTTATTATCTATATACTACTCACTCTCCTCATCACTCTCCTCCATCCATGCTATGAACTTCGCTGTCTCGCTACGCACATCTCTCAACTCTGCGGTAGCACTTGAAGCAGCATCCGCCCACCATTCAGAAACGAGCTCGTCGTCAACTATATCTCCCTGGTATAACTCCGTCACCGCCCAGCACAAAATGAAATTCCCATCCTGAGCATCACGGGCACACGCTCTTTGCAAAATGAACATCAAGTCAATCTTATCACTGCGGTCAAACATTTGACGTCTGAATAATTCACCCCATGTTCCGAACACTTTCTGGGCCGCTTGTTTAGCGTTCAAAGTCCCGGTGCTTATGAAATGACGAACCCGTTTAAGCAAGGCATCCACAGTGGCTACACGGACTTCGTGGTACGTCACATTCATCGACATTCTCAACGTGTTTAATTCCAACACAGCTGTGTCAAGATCATGATTGTTTTCAATGGATCTTGTGACGGTATCAACGGCTTCCTTTTGGAAATCCTCTTCCTCCTCCTCACTAAGGTCTCCACCGAAATCAGTAGAAACAACAGAGTTGGACGAGAATCTTCTATTTCTTCTTCTCTTCTTCTTGTTGGAAATCGAAGCAATGGAGTCGTCCGAAATATTAAGGAATTTGAAGTTCTGGTACATCCTAATACCCATTTTACTGATACTAGCGTGCTCTTCCTCTGAGTCATAGTCCTCGTCATCGTCATCTTCCTCCTCAGAAACATATGCGAATCCTACCCCATCAGCGCCAACCAAATCCATATCGTTAACGTGTACTATGGGTGGTTCAGGGCCGTCTATCCTATCCTCTTCTTCGTCGGAAAAACTATCAAGAGAGTAGCTTTTTTTCAATGCAGGCGTCTCAATTAACCTGGTGTTAGGTGGGATGTGTCTGCCCTCTCCAATTACTACTTTGTACCCTACGACACTGCTATCAATGCTGGAGCCGTTCTTCACTACGGCATTGGAAGCAAGTATGGATTTGTTAACAATGCAGTTGTCCCCTATCTCTACGTTATCCCAAATATAACTGTTAGTGATGTGCACGTTTTTCCCGAGCTTACAGTTTCTGCCAATTGTCAGTTTAGACACAGACAGTCCGTTGCCAATTTCAGACCCGTTCCCAATAGCTGTTCCGCTTCCAAGATGGCAGTTTTGAGCCAAAATCACCTTGTCCTCCTTGTAGATATTGTTGAACTCGTACGAGTACTTCTGACCCAGAAGCAAGTTTGCATCTGGGGCCATAGGATAGCACCAGCGGGCCAAAATATCCTGCAGAATGGCGTCGTACGTCAAGAAACTAGTGGCCCTAGCAGCGTACTCGATACCGTCGGTGACATAGGCATATACGGTTTTCTTGACCAAGTCCAGGGTCAAAACACCCTTTACAAAGTCACTACGCAAAAGCTGGTAGTCAAAATTGTCTTGGAAGATCTGAGGGACCAAGGGAGAACATATATCGATGTGACAGTCGATTAAATCATTGCGCAAAATAATTTCGTCGTCTACATCATCCAAAAGTTCAGGGTCAATGGATATCTCAGTTTGCGGGAGGTTTGAGGGAGGAACACTTTGGTAGTAAATACATCTATCTGTTTTACGGTCCAATACGAAAGTGGCCGAATCGACCTGACTTCTTGTTCTATGATATGGCGAAGCCCTGGTCAAGAGCATAGTCAAAATATGCTCTTTATCGTGCTGTTTTTTATGCTTGTGGAAAGCCATTGCTCTTGAGAAATCAACGTTGGTCACCACATCTCCTGATACAAGCATAAAATCTCCAGTAATGAGGCCTCTGTTGTCCAAGTCTCTCATCGTATCACCCACACTTCGGGACTCTAGCGACATGATAGTGGCAATTTGGAAAGGCGAGTTGGCAGAATTCCATCGGGATTCCTCAATGTAGCGCTGAATTTGGTCCGCATGGTTCGATGCCATCAAATATACCTCGTTGACGCCCGATTTGGCAAGAAAATCAAGTGTATATTCAATGAGCGGGACGTTAGCAAGGGGGAGAAGACACCGGGGGGATACGTCAGTGAGAGGCATGAACCTCAGCATGAACGAGTCGGTTAAGACGATTGCCTGGAACCGTTTATCCTGATCGATCTCTTTTTTCTGTTTTTTGGGTGCCATTGGTGTAAAAATTATTTATTCGCGATCGATGAGTGAGTAATAGGCTGCGAAAAGAGGTTACTGGGAAGTACCAGGCAGGGGTGGAGGGTGGAGGCCGTAGTCATGTTTCCTTTGAACAACAGTCTAAGAATGTGCCATTCTGAAAATTGTGAATTTTCAAAGGACGGGTCTTGAGCACTAAGAGTGTATTCTATTTCGCCCTCTTGTTCGAAAGCAGAAATTATGGGGCCATCGCTAGTAGGGGAGAGTCTCCTGTTGGCTTGATGCTACATTATCCCCCCATCAACTGTCCTTTAAATCAACATTATTCTTATCATTATTGAATCTACTTACATGAATATTTGAACTGCTTCATATCAAGCTCTAGACGGCCGACACTTGCATGCCTAATGGCCCAACTCTTTGTTCTCCCTCTGGGCAGACTTGATCTGCTCTACAATCTTCAACTTCTCCTTCTCCTCTGCATCTCTCTCCTGCAAAATCCTCTGCCACTCTGGAACTGGGGCTGGCTTGCCCTTGTTCATCTCCTCTTCCTTCATGGCCAAAAGAATAGTTCCAAGTAACAACACAATGGTGATACCTTGAGCATACATTCTGGCCTGGACAGCCTTCTGAGCAGTAGTCATGATCTTATCCTTGTTTACCAAAACCCAAGATCCGTACAAGGAGGCAGCCCATGCAGAGATGATGATTTTGTACTTGTTGTCGTTCAAGGTGTGGAATACCTTATCCGAGCTAGAAAGACTTTGCCATTTTTTATGTTCTTCTAAGATTCTTCTTTGATCGTACTCCGAAGTGTGGACTTGTCTATCAAATTCCAATGATCCCTGATCGGCCCAGAAAGCGGTTACACCAATGGTGGGCATGGAGATGATACAGGCTTTGATGGAAGTATTGAAGTGTGAGAATCTAACTGGATGTCTAACACGCAAGTAGGTAAAAATACCTGCGGACAATGCAGCCCCATAGAAGAGTCCTTTTGCCCCTTCGGCAATGATGTGTGAACGATGTGCTTCTCTTTCGCCTTCGCCTAAGATTTTCATTGTGTAATACTAGTAAAGTTTATGGTGTGATAATGGAAATTCTGCAGTTTAAATATTCGGGAAAAAGAAATGCGCGCCGGTCTAACTAGGGTCGGTTCATTAATGGCTCAAGACTCCGGATGACATAAAGTTGAACGGTTAAGGGTATATGTTTTGCGCTGATTGATCTGAGCCGTTTTGTAATCGGTTATCTCACTTATTAGTGCCCTTGTAGGCTTAGTGGACTGTTTCGACCGATTGAGTTTTGTCGTATATTGCTTCTTTTCTGCAGTTATATTTCTTCCGTTGCAACCAATGCGACGGCCGTTGGATTATAGCAGCCGCATGATTATAAATAAAAATCAGGATGGTCGGCTAATAACTTGTAGAATCCGGTAAAGCAATATGATCACCCTCTTGCCCTTGTATATGGGATAAGTCAAGTCCGACTAGTCAGTGACGGTAGATACGGCCGACTTGCTCTGGGAAATCTTCCGAAGCATCATGGCTGCTATTATTGCGAGTAGTGTCTTAACGAGTACTAGGGTACATGGTTATTGGTTGCTCCGTGTAATAGTGAAAGGTGGTAGTCTAGTAATTGAGTCACATGCCAGTGGTCGATTGTGTGTATGCTGAAGCTGCAAGATATCAATCATATCTAGGCTGTCATCGGGGTACATCAAAGTAGTAGTTAGAATAATATGTAGTTTCCTATTTCACTGCTGTTTGCCCATCTGCCTTGATGTTTAACTCTTCACTGAGAGCAGTCTTAATTGGATCAATTGATCCAATTCAAGCATAAGACATGTCTTTATCTCCCTTAACACATGAACATTTACAGACTACAGTCCTGTGTCGGTGGGTGTCGCTGAATGTCGCGCGACACCTTTTCTGGCTGCGTTATCTGCTCATATACTCAACTATATATCTGCTCAACATTCCCGTCATGAACCATATGGATCATTCTATGCCCTCTCACGATATGCCAGACATGCCCCACAACTCACCTCATGGTATGCCGGATATGTGCTCCATGAATATGCTTTTCACATGGGACTATACCAACACTTGTGTCGTCTTCAAGTGGTGGCACATCCGGTCCCACATCTCCTTTCTCGTGTCACTCGCTGCCATTGTCTCACTCGCTGCCGGCTATGAGCTCGTCAGAGATACTGTAGCAAGATGGGAAGCCCGTCACTTGACAGCCTTGGAAGGCATCTCCAGCTCTTCTCGGACTCTCACCAACTACAAGTTGAAAAAATCCATTCTATATGGGTTCCAAATTGGCTACTCGTTTATGCTCATGTTGGTGTTTATGACGTATAACGGGTGGTTGATGCTCGCGGTGGTAGTAGGGGCTGCCATGGGGCACTGGTTCTGGGGCTTGAAGTCATCTGTGCGTGGCATGGAGTGTCACTGAAGACATAGAAAGAGTAATTATATTGCCTACTTGTATCTAAATATATGTAAACGCTGAATAGGGTGAGTGTGGGGAACGGGGATCGGACATTGGCTGTCTGTATATTTTCTAGACAATCGATGTGCACGATGTTGTCAGCCACTCTCATCTACATCCTCTTTTTCTGTTGATGTACATTTGTAGTTATAATTATGGTCTATGCTAATAACTTTCCTGTCTGTCAACTGTTTGATCAATCTTACCAGATCTGATCGCCCACAAATACATCCTTCGTAAACGTGCTAAATGTAACTTGAGAGGCGCCATTAAGAGACCATATCAGTCCATGGCCAACATCAGCATTTGAGACATCACAATTTATAGTTACCGCCCGTAGCTTTATCTGCAACCCGCTGTGGAATCTGCACCTGTGCTTCCTGCGTCATGGTTGCAATCAACTTGCCGTCGGGGTTAAAGTATGCAGATACAAAAAAGACCCGTCCGTTGCTCAACCGCATAAATCTATAGTCCACAAATAACCACTCCGTTACATTGAAGTCATCATCATGAAAATATACATTATGGTCCATTGTTGCGTATGTGAACCAAAAGTATTTCATGCTGAATGCCGGGCCCAAGGACCTGAAAAAAAGCACCAATGTTGTGGCATCCAGAAGGAACCCAAGATCCGCATAGTTCCATTTCCTCACAACATCCTGCTTCTCATCCACGTTAACCCTTGTGAAATATCCCAACCTTCTTTCTCCGATCTCCAATGCGTTCTCCTGCTCCCCCGCAGGCTCAAAAATTTCCGGCGGAACCAATGCCTGAATGTGGTCGTTCGTATGAGTGAACAGCATCAAGTCATCAAAATTGTCTTTATACTTGTGAAAGTATTCATTTGGCGGATATTGGAACTGCATAGGAACACTTTTAAGGTTTGGGTTAGGCAGTTGACTAAACTCTAACTGCCTTAGCCGCATATCATTTTTGCGGCCAAAAGAGATCATGGCGATAAAGCATAGTTTGTCCGTAGTACCCTGGTAGCAATGAACCAGTCTATTCCTGAAGTTTTGCCCGTCGCTATTGGAGGCAATTTCATACCGAATTACACTTAGGGTGCTAGCAGGCCGCATGAAATAAGAATGGTACGAATTAGGCGTCCAATCATCTTCCACAGTTTCCCACGCGGCCAAAATGCTCTGCGCAACAAGCTCACCTCCAAAGACAAGTTTAGTGGCCTTCTGATCAATTGATTGAAGAGGCATTTTGCCGTACACAAGCGTGTTGCTGTGCTTTACTACTTCGTGTTGTCTTTTTTTGTACATGAAAATTAGGACAGTTTCCCAAGATCCGAATCTCAACGCCTTTATATTCTCACTAAAAAAGAGACCTGCATGGATCTAAGGAAATTGGTGATCCTAACCACCACCCCCCTCCCGTAAGGCACTTCTTTACAAAATAGACTACGTAATACTCAACATGTTGTAGTCCATGCACTGATTGCGTTTCTGGTGCTCGTTCTATGCGGCCCGCGTAAACTGTTCAAAGGAAAATCCTACCGGCTCCTGTACGCCCTTGTGCTCTATCGTCTAGTAACCCTTCATGTTTCGTACTTTCTCGCTGTTTTTTCTCCTTGTCTCGGTGCTCTCGGTCCGTTTGAGATCTCCTCACTTTTCGCTAAATAAGCTTTTGAATCTGAGGTCTCTAGCAACTCTAGCCTTAACAACGTAAGTGCCCTTGCCTTTCACCACCTACACTTAACCGCGGAAGCTATTTCATCTTTACTTGCGATCGCCGAGGTTTTAGTTGCAAATATCGTCTGGCGTATTTCAAAGGTACCTCATTGGCACTTTAGGGGCTTCCCAGAGATGCAAGTGTCGTAGAGATAGTTGGATAGTGTTCAAGAGGGGATCGTTATTTTTTGTTAATTTTGATAACTTGAATAGGTAGGTTGTATATTTAAGTATATAACTGAGTGGTAAAATTCACATTTACCGAGCTATATATTTCTATTTATCAATAAATTCAAGATTCATGAATTACATTGTTAGCCAAAATATTAACGTAGAGAGGCCACAGAAAGGGACACCATACGAAGATATACACCACTAAATTTGCTTGCGCGTACCCGTTATCATAAGCTAGCTTTGGGTATCTCTTCTACTCAGCTTCGCAGTAGTGCCTTTTTTGCGCTTTCACTTTTTACGATACATGGATACGGTGATTATGGCAATGCATTATATCGTCAAGTACTACCATATATTTAGTACCTTCTAAATCACCTCTGCAAATTACCAGCAGGCATAATCCCCACACTATCGATTATTTGAAGCATAATCTCGCTTGTTGATGGGTGAAGCACGGTCAGGATATTTCAGTACACAAGGGTAACCAATCATTTCAGGAGGCGTAGAGCACAAATACGACACACAATTAGCAAAGCCTGTTGCCTTAAAATTTTATGGAATGTCCACAGAGCCCATAAAACAACTTTGAAAAGTATCGTTCCCTACGGAATATCGATATCTCGGGTCCAGGGAATTAGCAGATGCTCTAGTGGCGCAGAGGTTAGCGCTTCGTGCTTATAGCCGTTTGACGACTCAATAGGTTATACCTAAAGTCACGGTCGTGTGAGGAACGCGACGGTCGTGGGTTCAAACCCCTCCTGGAGCATTTGTCTTTTTTTTGGAGAAGCTACACCCGCGGTAAATCGTTCCAAGCTTGGTGGTAATTTGAGCAGTCTCACGGTAACCTATATTTCGCATTGAAAAATTCATCTACTCATCTCATCGCAAATCCAGTCCACATTCAATTACAGACATCATGGCAGAAAAAGTCAGATACTATCTAGAACAGGCAGTACCCGAGCTTGAGGACTTACAAAATAAAGGTCTTTTTGAGAAACAAGAAATCACCATGATCATGAGGCGTAGAACAGATTTTGAACACAGAATTCAGGGAAGAGGTTCCAACACTAGAGACTTTTTAAAGTACGCTGAGTTCGAAAGAACTCTCGAAAAGCTCAGAAAGAAAAGATACACGAGACTCAGCAAGGCTGGCCTTGTGGATACAAAACCAAGTATTTCAGACTGGGCCGGAGTCAGAAGGATTCTTTTCATTTATCAGAGAGGAACATACAAATACCCAAAGAGTCTTGAAATCTGGTCTCAATACTTGGATTTTGCCAAAAGGAATGGGGCCATCAAAGTGATATACAAGATTTACTCGAAGCTACTCCAATTGCAACCAAGAAATGTGGATGCATGGTTATCTTCTGCCAAGTACGAATTCGAAGTGAATAACAATGCTAAAGGATCTAGAGTTCTTTTTCAGAGAGCCTTGAGATTGAACCCCGAATCAGCTGAATTGTGGTTAAACTATTTCCAGTTTGAGTTGACCTACATCTCCAAGCTTTTGACAAGAAGAAAGGTCTTGGGGCTTGTCACCGAAAAGCAGCAACAGGATCAAATAGAACAAGAAGTCAAAGAATACCAGGATAAATTGAATGAAGATAATGCATTGAACACAAACGAGGAAGACGATGATAAGATTGCTCTTCCTACTGAAGGTTTGAGAGATCAACTTAATACTTTACCCGAAGCCGATATGAACATGCTTGGAAACCCAGAGACAAATCCAGCATTGAAGGGAGAAGTTGCCATGGCTATTTTTGATGCCAGTTTACCTGCATTGGTTAAGAGTGGAGCATTCAACAAATCTCATAAAATATTCGCCCTAGTTGAGCGTTACCTAAGTATTATAGACAAGTTTGACGATTTGAACCAGGACCATCTTTACCTCCACGTGTTGGCATATTTACAGTCCAATTACGCTCAAGATTTGGAAACAATTTTGTTCGATATAACTTTACCTCTCAGAAGCAGTTCGAGGGGTGATTCTACTTTTGCTTCCAACTTACAGCTCTCTGTGAATAAGTTCATGGCATACAAGTTGAAGAGTCAGGATAAGTTGGAATTGACGAGGAGATTTGTTTCAACTTTGGAGAGATTCATAGAAGGCGAAGATCAGTTGATGAGAGCTATTATCAAGAAGTGTAGGGATTAGATTAGTGTATATTGGATAATGAGATAGATAAGCAACTATGCTTCTTTTTAGTCAGTGCTTTACATACGTTTTCGTGCTGCATTGCAGTACGCTACATTTTTTACTAAGTGTCAGCTCATGAATATTTATTTGAGTCATTTTTATTTATTCTTTTGATTCATATTGTATTCAAGATTAGTCCCTTTTTGCAACCCCTGACTCTTGGTCAAATGGTATATACTTGCTCTTCGAGTACTTGCTAGTAAACACATTATACGAGAAAGCAAGGCCAATGATAGCAGAGACCACAGCTACCAAGGACATTTGAAGGTAATAAGAAGTCACACTAACAGTCAACATATTAACAGGGAAACTATAAAAACCATCAACAAATGGGAGTCCATTCGTTTCCTTATAGTTTGTAGTTACTGATCCCTGAGGGGTCAACGTTTCAAACCAACGAACAGACAAGCGTAACGTCAATTCATCACCAATCACAACTCTCGTCGCATTGGTACTGGAACTGTAGGCTATGGAGCTAATGATTGTATTGGGTTCGTCACGTCTAGGCTTAGTGAAGAGCACGTTCATTGAAGAATCAATGTCAAGATGACCCTCGTGGAGCTCACCCCTAAAATTAAATGTCAAGGGGATATATGCTCCGCCTTGTTCCATATAATTTTGCTCAGTGCTTAATGGGATTCTACAACTGTAAGGAGCATCTTCATGGATATAAAGCTGGAACAAATGATACAACTCATCATCGAAAGTGATCGTACAGTTCACATCTTCATTGATGTTATACTTGAATAAAAGGGGAAGATTTGTTTCTTTACACCTTGGGAATGGGACATACTTGATTCTGTCTTGCGAATCAAACTGGTGCTCACCATTTTTTTCAATGTCCCTGGCAATACAGTCCATGAACATGCTTTTGCCTTCTTCATAAGGCTGGAGGTCTTTTGGTATTTCTCCATTTTTCGTCAACGGGAAGAACTGGGCTGTTACAAGCGGTACCAAAAAAATCAACGGGTGCATTGTGATAGCTGCAATGGTATTAATGTAAACTTTGGGCGCGCGACGACCTTGCAGGCATAGTTTCAAAATCTATCTCATGTTACTCATTATGCTACATAGTTACTTATACAGGGATACATGCCAGTCCACGTCTCCGCTTAGCCCTGGGAACACCAGCCCATTTGCACGAAGAATTCGTAAATCTTTGATGCCTTGTTGACATCAATCTTAAGGCTCTGTCTCGCGTCTTTCTTCTTTAAAAGACCATTGTTCTTGATAGCCTCTTTCATCAATTGATTCTTGATGGCCAAGTATGGTTTAGGGAAAATTCTTAATGTTGCACACAACTGTTTCTCTTCATTCGACAATAACTCAAAGTCTGCCGCATGGCTTATATCCAAAGGCGCACGCACATTACCAGGTTTCTGTTTGAAGTCAGTAGGCTGAGGAGAATAGTTTCTAGAAGTGGTCGTGTTGGAGTGCCTTGCAACAGTTGATCCATTTCCAACTCTTTGGTAGTGTGCGCTTCTGATAAGTTTATCTTTTTCGAACTTATTACCGTCTTCTAGCAATGTGATACCGTTTCTACGCCAGTTTTGCAACTGCTGAATCCTGATTCTGCATTTCAACTCCGTGAGTATATCTTGGGAAAAGATTTCAAAGTCTTTGGGAGTAAGGATCTTAATAAAAGCATTGATCTTTTTCTGAAGCTCCTTCTCTTCCTTAGACCTTCTCTTATCATTGGCGATATTCTTTCTATAGTCGAGAAGGTGATTGAGAAGAAGGACCCTTTTGGATTCTGCACGCGTCGTGAGCCTCGAATTATAAATAGATAGCACGGTCAACTTTAATTCTATATCTTGTGCACTATCGTCAGGGTCAAAAATCATGTCTTTCACAGAAACTTCAGCATCGTTCTCAACCTCATGGTCGAATTCCAATCTTCCGGGCATGTATCCTTGGATCTCGTGACAAAGAGGTACAGAAGCAGCTACCTTTTGTTTTGGAGGTGGTAATGGCATATTCTTTCTAACTTCGAGTCGTTTCTTTCTTTGACTGAGGAATTCCAACGGGGAGATATCATAAGTCTTATCCATTTCGGGAAGAGGGTAGTTTTTCGACTCGAGATAAATGTCGTTGTAGTGCTCCCCTACTTCTTCCTTTGATCTATTGCCAATGTGATCGGCAATGTCTGCCCAGTTCCCAAGTCCAAAGGTTTCGCAGCCTTGCATCAAAAGTAGCTCTTCGTCAGCCCCCCAATTTTCGTCAAAAATAGGATACGTATTCTGTTCAACAATCTGGTAATCATGCCATGGTTTGTGGTCATTTGTGACGGAGCCTGAAGCGAAACATGGCACACAAAGATCGTAGTCGGTGCATATAGCACACTTGATTCTTATACGGTTTGTACAATCCGACGAGCACACGTCGCAGTGGTAAAGACGTCCTTTATCCATGTTAGCCCTATGGAAAATATACGTCTAGCTTACGTAGATGGACTCTCGGTATTGGAGATGTATTAAGACTATCTCTAGTTAGTAGAGCGATTAGATTTGTTTTTCCAAAAATGCTGAGGCTGCGAAATTTTGCTAGAGGCTTCTCAAGCTTCTGTCAAGATCTTTGCATCTATTTATTTATACCTCGAGACCAGTGTCTTTCCTCAGTTAAGTGGGGTCGATTTCACAACTAGTTTCATGGGAGCCTAACACCTTCTTGTGCCCTCTTTTACATCTTGAAACCTCTATCGCTTTTGATCTTTAAGGTAGTGGAGCTGGCTCCAACTTTATACAGACATCTAAAGTACGAACTGGGATGAGTTAGGCAGTTGAGTCGGGAATCACTCCCACCCCCGTCTAGCCTTCTTTCTGAGAGGGCCGACGCTAGAGCAGTGGAGTATTGAGGAAAGCTGATAATCAATTCTACGATACGCCTTGTATTGTCCCACTGCCTCTTCTAAATAGAGAACTCAGACCAAAACAAAATTGAGGTGGCTTAGTTTTAATCAAGGATTGCCAAATTACTTCTCGTAATATATCAACATGTAAGGAAGCGTATGCAGAATTTGGCTGCAACTTTCAATGCGAATTCCAATCATACCCAAAAATGATAGAAATCTATATAGCATACTGTAGCTGCATCTTGCAGCGGCCACATCTAGAATGAGACAGCTTGTCAAGGCCAGTGGAAGTCTCACGGGACTTTTTCCCCAAGCTCTGGCCCTCAATGGGCAAGTACTCTGCATGCACTGTGTGAGAGAGGTGTAGGGACTCAGGATTCACCACCTTCTCCAGCCCCTACTGCTCATTCTCTGCACAGCTAGACATACTACACTCTACCTACAAAATCACTCATAACTCCACCCATAAATCAGTCTCCAACTCTGCTTTCTTAATCTACGCACAGCAAAAAAAAAGCAGTCACATAAAAGCGTGATGAGAAAAAAACTTCCATACACTATCTGCAGGTGTTCGCTCTCAAATTTTTCCAGTCAAGTGCTCTTTGAAAAACTTTTTATAATATATTTCACTAGATTATTATAGTTATACAAAATGGTATGTAGTGGTGGAACAGAATACTTATATTTATGAGTGAATATTGGATATATCAAGAGGCCCCAGAGATGCAACCGAGCAACGAAATGATTGTAAAGCACATGAGTGAATACTGATGAAAGATATTGAATACCCAGTCCTAAGTATCCTATAAAAGAATTAATGAATCACAAGGAATTCCCCAAAAATTAATAAGCAAAGAACAAATAATGATACCCCATAATTGCCAAACAGCCAAGCCTGTGGACTCCATTCTTCATAATTAAATTAATATCAAATTTCAAAATCCTGATACTAACCATTTATTTAGGCTCGTGTTAGAACTAAAACTGTCAAGAGAGCTTCTAAGGTCTTGATCGAAAGATTCTACCCAAAGTTGACTTTGGACTTCGACACCAACAAGAGATTGGCCGATGAAATCGCCGTTATCCAATCCAAGAGATTGAGAAACAAGATTGCTGGTTACACCACTCACTTGATGAGAAGAATTCAAAAGGGTCCAGTTAGAGGTATCTCTTTCAAGTTGCAAGAAGAAGAAAGAGAAAGAAAAGATCAATACGTCCCAGAAGTTTCTGCTTTGGACTTATCACACACCAACGGTCAATTGGAAGTTGACTCTGAAACCGCTGACTTGGTTAAGACCTTGGGTTTCAAGATCCCAATCCAAACCGTTGCTATTTCTTCTCAAAGAGGTCCAAGAAGATTCGCTAAGAGAAACTAATTTGTATATTTTAGTTAGTCACATAATAACATATTATTGGTAGAACCTGTAGAGTAGTACTTGGTTTCAGTGTTGGGCGTGGCCTATGAAATATATGTGGGCTGAGTGTATACTTGAGGTGGATGGCAGCAGACCTCCACTACTGCTATTTACACTATTACATATTGCTGATAACTACAGAGACAATATACTCATCCAACTTCTTCTATGAGGTTCTTGTAAGCAGCGTGAAGCACCTTTAACCTGCCGATCAAGTCTCCATGAAGATCTTGGGATGCACCAATGTATTGTTGCACAAGATCCTCCAAGAATCTGACTCTTTTGGCAAACTTATAGCGGGCTTTGATTGCCCGTTCAAGTAGCGCTGTCTGCTCATCACGGAGGTGACTACTGTACTCACTCCAGTGGGAGAAAGGAGCCGTGTAATCGAGGCCGATCTCTTTCAATCTGCGGTTAATCTTTACCGCTGAGGAGTTGGAAAATATCTCAGAATATGACAATTCCAACGTCGATTCATGATCTTTTTCCCAAACGACTTGGTTTCTCAAAGGTGAATTATGTCTTACTCTACTCTTCTCACTACTTTCCGCCCCATTTTGGCTACTTAAATATTGTATTGGGGGGATTTTGGGAGAGCTGGCGTGGTCAACTTTGATACCTTTACTTACATCTAAGACCTTCCGATATTTCAGCGGTGGACCGTCTGAGTGACGAGGAGTAGACCCAGATCTGGCGCTAACAGGGCTGGAGATAGGATCACTATTTTTGGGCGTGGAAGTATCCCTTTTATTTATCATTTTATGTAGAGGTTGGAAAATGATGCAGATAAATGTGTGAAAATGGCTGCGAAATATACTGCGAATAAATATTTATGTATAAAATATGATCATTAGTCGTTTACGGCTTTTAATGTTTCTCGTTAGCTTCATGTGTCAACTTCGTCTTCCTCATCACCTTCATTGTCTTCTTCTTCATTATCTTTATTATCTTCCTCTTCTTCCTCTGTGTCATCTCGATCGACCATTACGCTGGCATCGAAATATAAAGAAGGGTCTAGGGCACTGATACGGGCGGACTTAGCCTTACCCTCCAACAAGAGCTCACTCATGATCTTTCCAGATCCAGGAGCGTTGTTAATACCCCAACATGAGTGTCCTGAGCACAAAAACAAATTTGATACGTTTGTTTCGCCAATCAAGGGACCAGAAGAAGTTGGCACGTCCAACACAGGTAAATAGCAAGCTTGGCGCTTAAGTACACGACCTTTACGTAAATTAGGAGAAAATTTTGACACCTGGCTGAATAATTCATTACATTTGGCGGTGACAACCTCGACATCATCAGTAGTTTCAGGAACATCGACAGCAGAATCACCTTCACCACACACATATACTTCGTCCTGACGAGCATAAATTTCAGGCGAGATGTAGCTTGTAGGTCCTGTTCTAAACTCTGTAAAAATCCCGTAGGGGCTGACAGGCTGGTCTTTGAACGGAGCAATGGTGATAGAGTGAGCTCTGAGTCCACTGATAGGACAATCAGGAAGAATTCTTGAAGTCCAAGGGCCTACAGTTAAGACTATTTGCTCGCCACTGACCTTGACTCTCTTGGCCTTTGAATCGTCTTTTTCTTTGATGGATGTGGGCTCGTAGATGACTCCAGTGGCAGATCCTGTTTCGTAGTTGTATTCGATATCTATGACTTTTCCCAAGATCAACTCGATAGAGCCTTTACTCAACTCCACAGCCTTCTTTAGTATGAAATTAGTGAACTTGTAAGGGTGGACCTGAGCTGTTGTTTCCGTATCACCGAGCGAAGTACATCCAGTTATGAGGCTTGAATTGATCCAGTTAAGTGTTTTAGGTAATTCAGCCGCCCTAGTTACAGGCTGCTTACGATCACCTCTTCTGCTAAACTTCTTAGGAGGCTTTTCAGCTGAAGAGGAGGAGGAAGCTGATCCACCTTCTTCTTCTTCTTCATCATCGTCATCATCATCGTCTTCCTCAGTTACATGGCTTAAGTCACCCTCTAAACTGACGGTTGACAATCTTCGGTAACCCCATTCTTTTTCTCCATCGTACAAGTTGGATAATTCCTGGTGTAGATTGAAACTGAGAGGGACAATTTGCAGGGGAAATGCCCATAGAGCTAAGAGCCCACCAGCCTTACCACTGGCACCACCAGCCACACGTTTGGACTCGATGAAAACAATACGGTACTTATCTGGGTCATAGTTGGGATGAACAACAAGGTAGTATGCGGTACATACACCAATGATACCCGCCCCGACGATGACGATAGTTTTCTTATTGGATTCAGAGGGTACGGACCTAAAATTCAAGTATTCCGTCATTGGCAAATCCGGTAATTCTAAGGATATGATGTAGGAAGGGTCAGAGAACGAGACAGGTCAAGTGCAGTCAAGTGTAGGACAAATGGGATGGACCTGGGATAATGTATGACACTTGATGCAAAAGAGTGTTAAAAAGTTTTAGTGTTAGAGCGCGCAGTTAGTAATGTGAATAAAAAAATGGAATGATTTTTGCCAGGCCGATCTCCGTATCCATACCGAGAATGGGGCCTGAGGCGAACAAGTTGTACATTAAGAAGACGGGGAATACGGCAGACTGGGGTGCGGATAAAGAGGGTATTTAACTGACTCTCAGATTGTGGTTACAGTAGCAAGCATATTTGTATCCAAAGGCAGTACCTACCTTCTTGTACAGTAAGCTTATGAGTCTGCGACTAGTACTCGTCAATACATTTATCGCATGCTGATAGTCTAATTCTACAAGCTGAGTAATGAGCATTTTCTGTTGTGCATACAATGGACTACAGGTGGAGTGACCTTTCCGAGCCAATGTGTAGGATAAAGAAACGTCAGGCAGCAAGTTCAGCATACTCCTAGCCACTCCCGTAATCCCATGTAGCAGTAGTCATGTCGGTATGCACCCACAGGCACCTATAGTAGGTCTGAGACATCATCGGAGAACATCGCTTCAATACCTTATTCCTCAGCGGACTTAGAAAGTTGCAGCAAAAAAAACAGCTGATTCTAATTGACACAGAACCTTAATCCCCACCTCGGTTATCAATACGCAGGATATGCGCACACTCATGAGGGACAGTCCTGTACAGGGAAAGAGGGTTTTCTCAAGTCGTGTATTCATTAGCAGTTGTCTATAGATGTACCTGAATTTCGAAATCGCTTTCTAATTCGGTGTTCCCAACAATGTCATCGAGGTCTAGGGGTTCGTCGTCAAATAGGAGCTTGACGTTCTGTAGATTTACCTCGTCAATATCTGTGCCCTGTTTCTTTAAGTAGTACTCCAAAATCTTCATAATAGGCGTGGATTCATTCACCTGCACTGCGATACGACGGTTATCTCTACCTTTAAGTCCTATCGTGAAGTAGCCCTCCTGTTCCACATCCACAACTTCACCCACTGTTTCTACTTTTCGCAGCAACTCTTCTTTTTCAGTCTCTTCCGCTTCATCTCCCAGTAATTCATGTTCAGACATGCCTATTTCCTCAAGCTCGTCGATTTCCTGAGTCTCTACAAACTTTTCGTACTTACTCTTGAGCTCATTATACGTCTCAAGAGCGGTAGGCGCCATGGCCTTCTCTATCAAAAGACAGTCCACCGTGGTATATCCTACACCGTTTATGTAAAAAAGATCTTCCTCCGTAGGGGGTTTTATCCGAAGAGTGCTGGGGCGGAAAAACAGCTGGATCTCTCTTCTCCCTTCAATCCAGAATAGAGCGAAGTCTCCTGGTCTTGCATTTCGTGGGATACACTTGGTTCTTTTGTAATGCTGTAGAATGTTCAGCAAAATGTGTTCGAATTTTTTTGTTCCTTTGGTACTGAACGAATTCCTTTGTTCAGTGTGCACCTTTGGGATGATATTGAGCAAATACGGTCTTTCCTGTTCTTCTGTGTCGTTAAACTGGTACTCGTCAACTGAGTCACTGCGGTATTGCTGAACTGTCAGCAAAACGCTATTGTAAAGGTCCTCATTATCATCATCTTCCTGGTCCAGTAAACTCAAGGGGAGGTCAGAAGTTACAGTTTCTGGATTCCCACGAGGAAGGCGACGTCTTGTTATCCTTTCGGTCCTCCCACTTGGTGCTGTCAGCGGATGCTGATCCTCGTCACTATCCGTGAGGACAATTGTTTCCTGGGGCCTCGAGTTCTCTTCCAAGAATTCGAGATCATCGTCTTCGAATGCATCCTGTTCAACTTCTGTTTCGGTTACCAGATTGCTATTCCCGCCTCCTTGAATCAAGCTGTCCGCAGTGTTCTTCCGGCCTGTCTTTCTCCTTTTCTCTTTAAGCTCTTTCACTTCGCTCTTTTGTGACCCCAATACTATGCTCTGGATATTGCCTGCACTCAAGTCTTCGTTTTTAGGCGTTGTATCTGAATAAATGCTGGAAGGGTGCTCCAACTTGACTAGCTCAGTGTCATCGCTTGAGACCCGAAGACTTTCCCGTTTCTTGTTGCGTTTCTTTTTCTCTTTCGGACCTGAAAATGAAAAGAAATCGTCATCGATGAAGGTCAGTTTGTGCTTTTTCTTCTTTGGGGACGTCTTCGATTTAAGTTTGCCATGAACGGGACTTGATTGAGCTTGGCGATCTGCATCTACCTCCCCACCATCTCCGAGTCCAAAGGCATCGAAGTCTGATAGACTTGACTTGGGCATGTTGAGTGATTCGCGACTTCCAGTTGCAAAAGAAGTAGTACAAGAGACTCAAGTTGAGATTATAATGTTTCCTACAGAATTATAAATTTTACACTTTTTGGTACGATTCAGTCCAACTTCACTTCCTTCCTCTCAATGGAATACTTGAATAACTTACGCATCTTAATCATAACTACCGTCAAAATCATGATGAAAAGAGTCACAACCAACTGCTCATTTTTCACCCACAACTCGTAGTCCAAAAACTTTACCTGGTCTTTCTTCTTATTATTCAAGTACCTTTTGTTAGTATGTCTCTCCTCGTTCCAATGAGGCTCACTCTTTTGGAACAAGGTATTATACTCTACTTCCTGTTCTCTGTGTGCAGCATTTATGATAGAGTTAAATACTCCGTACCGGGCAGGATTGCCATCGAAGGCCGTGTCGGGTATTGGCTCTACATGCAGCCGCACACTAGACGTGAGGACAATTGTGTAATGGGGGGAAGGAAGCTTTCTGATGACCTTCCGAATGAACTCATCGTTGTCTCTAATCTGGCTTACCCTTTCTTCCTGCTGCTGTGACAATTGGCCGAATTGCATACTTATCACTCTAGTTCTGGAGTCTATATAGTCCACGCTCCCTTCATCGCCGATATCGACAGCCACCAATTCGGCAGAGCACGTATTGACGATGTAGTCCTCGACGTATCTTAAATCGATATAGTCGTTGACAAAAGGAGCTCCAACAACAGTCGAGGACATACTGAGATAACGTGAAAGGAAGGGCCAATCTTCTATACTGTGATCGTTGATATCCTTGAAGTTTAACCCAGGGATGTCGAGAATAACATACTCGTCGGAAGAACACTGTGTTACTAGTTTTTTGATCAAGTTGGTGACATCTGTGCCTGAGTGCCGAAAGCTGGTATCACTAGATTTCAACTCATTCTTGAGACCGGGGACAAGTCTATGTGACGCCACGAGGAAGGGGATAACATCAAAGCATAGAACAGTTTGGGAAAATGCGTACACCAAGAAGAACAACCGCATCTTGACGTGGCTAGTTTGTTGCGCGTCCAGATCTAATGAGATGAGACAACTATGAAACGTGAGTTCGGGGGAAACCATAAAAAGAAGGCAATTCGTACTTTTTGGCTGGTATACAATAAGCGATGTCATCATGGTTTATACTTGTATTTATACCTTTAGCTTTTTCCTTTCTCGTTACGCAGGTTGATGTAGTGACAGTGTATTTGCAGCCAATTGTGATTACAATTTCTCCCTCACTCATATCACCCACCACACCCCAACCTACAACTTCTAAATCTACAACTGCCACAGCTAAAACATCTACATCTACAGCTGTTTCCACTGCTACTGAATCTGATTATATCCCTACTTACTCAGGGTCCTACACTTTCAACGCTTCCTTTGCGAAGCTAATGCTTGAGGACCATAATGCTAAAAGAGCTCTTCACCATTCGCAACCATTGGTATGGAACAACACTCTTTTCGAGTATGC
This sequence comes from Yamadazyma sp. yHMH685, assembly GCA_030571055.1. Classification (NCBI taxonomy): domain Eukaryota; kingdom Fungi; phylum Ascomycota; class Pichiomycetes; order Serinales; family Debaryomycetaceae; genus Yamadazyma; species Yamadazyma sp. yHMH685. The sequence goes on from JAJLXC010000003.1 coordinate 214,152, forward strand.
AGCCCAGTATGCCAAACAGTATGACTGCTCGGGTGTACTTAAGCATTCTGGAGGAATGTATGGTGAGAATCTTGCTATTGGATATACCCCAGTAAGTGCCATAGATGCATGGTATGATGAAGGAGACACCTACGATTACAGCACACATAACGAATACAACCATTTTACAGCCATGGTCTGGAACAATTCAGCTGACTTGGGGTGTGCTTCTAGAGGATGTGGGAGTGTATGGGGTGATTATATCGTGTGTTCCTATTATCCAGAGGGCAATGTCGTTGGATACAGCCAGCAGAATGTGTTACCTACATAGCACGTTATTTGCACCTTGACTCATCGTGCAATTCCCATCTACTGCTAGCACTAATTTGATAATCATAGCATATTTGTTCAGTATATCTAGTTCAATCTACCTACTTATAACACGCATATTATACACCATCGGCGAAAATAGTCTCTTCCAAACGATGGTACTCTACCATGTAGCTCTTGAACAACTTGACTAAACGCAGAATATCATAACTACCACCCGTTTCTCTAATCGAGTGCATAGATAACTGAGGATTTCCCAAGTCAAGGGTTCTGACTCCTAGTTTCGCAGCCAAGAATGGTCCAATGGTAGAACCACATGGGGAATCATTACGTACCACAAATAATTGAAGAGGGATTTTGTTCTTCTCCCCTAACTTTTTCAACAATACAATACCTGGTGAGTTCGTGGAGTAACGTTGGTTAGCATTGATCTTAATGACAGGGCCCTTGTTCAATTCAGGTTTGTTGTCAGCTTCGTAGTTGGCCTTGTAGTTAGGATGCACTCCATGGGCCATATCACTCGACAACACAAACGATTTGGACATTGTAGGGAAGTAAGCATCGGAAGACGTCAATCGGTTTAATGCGTCCGGTAAAAAGCTTGAATCTGCACCTTGAGCAGACTTGGAGCCGACCTCTTCGTGGTCGAAAAGGGTGATTAAACGAATTCCCCTTTCAGAGTCTATATCGTCAAGACTCTCGATCAAACCTTTAGTAGCACAGTAACAGGACTCTAAGTTATCGAGTCTAGGGGAGAAAATAAACTCGTTATTCAAACCGCCAACAACCGACTTTTGGGTGTCATATAACAACAATTCGAAATCCTCGATTTGCTTTGGTTCGACGTTCAACTCCCCTGCAATCAATTTGATAATTCCAGAGTTGTGTCTTGTTATCACCGACTGAACAGAATGGAATTCTTCTTCCGTGAGCTGCAAATCAGGGTCGTCAGCACAGCTATGGTACTGAGTCTGTCCTGCAATTGGCAACAATTTTTCTTCCTTGTTGAACTCAAACTTTTGGTTGACCTCCCTGTTAAGGTGAATCGCCAAGGTTGGGATTCTCAAGAGCGGTTTGTCGATCTTGACAAGCTTAGGTACAAACTTACCGTTTTCATTAACGTATACTCTCCCGGCAATGGAGAGGTCTCTGTCAAACCATGTATGTGCTATAAGTCCACCGTATTGTTCAACACCAATCTGAATAAACCCTTCAGAAGTCTTGTTAGAGACAGGCTTAATTCTCAAGCATGGAGAGTCAGTATGAGCACCAATGATGGCAAAACCATCACCCAGCTTATATTTTCCACCAACAGTGAAAGCTATGATGGAACTACCATTTCTAGTCACAAAGTACTTCCCACCACTACAAAGAACTTCTTCTTCTGGGCTACTTTTGGTCTGATTAGCAGCTGTTGATTCAAGTGAGCTGATATTCCATGCTTTTCTCTCCAGAAGTTCAACAAAATCATGGGCAGATAGAAGCTTCTTCACACTCTCCACAGCATGGTATGGGGTAGGCGAGGCGTTCACAAAGCCCACTAACTCTTGAGCATAATCCAAATCTTCATTCATGGTACTTGATGCCATATACTCTACGGCGCGAATCTACTTGATGGTAAAATGATTACGTAAGAAGCATTGACAGTTTGTATCACGGGGGTACCGAAACTAATGTGGAATCCTTTATTACCGAGTCTTTCTCTCAAAACTTACATATATGATTGGGATATACGTAAGGCTACGAGAGGAAAAGTATGCTTTGTGTTAAGTCTCTTCAATGCACTTGAACTCAATTCATGAATGCTTTCGAGTTTGCTAGGTGGGCTAATGTCTTGTTGAAGGGATGAAAGACTTAGGAGAGTTGACAATGCGCTAGACCACTCCAACGCAATCACTTTTCTTAGATCTGAAGCATACTGAGGTGCAATAAGCGTATTACCACTCTCTCGTGCTATGAGTTGTTGAAAGCTCTTCCCATGACAGTGAAGTGGGAATCATTAAAATGCCCTAAATTCACATTCTACAATCAATACCACTTAGTAAAATGGGTTAAGGTGCTAACTTCATCAACACAAGGATGACCCTACTAAAGTAGTAGACGCTGCTAGCACGAGTGTGGCGGCTGTACGGTGTCTCCAAACTCGCACCATTGGTACGGCGATTTCAAGGTGCCGTGTTGTGTGACATGCTGAGAAAAAAGGAAAAGTACAACTGTGGAGCCAAAGGGCTGCAGACAAAAACATGAATGAAAAATGGGTGCAAACTATGCATTGACCATTTACCGGTTCAAATCGTCTCCACAATGCACGGCTGAATACTTCAAAGACGTCTGAGAGGCTAAATAGGTCGGAAGTAAAGGGGCCCATCACAAGTCACGCGCATTCCCCACATTAACCTTTCACAATCCGGATAAATTTAATATATCCGCACGTGACATTGCGTTTTGAATGCATCTCAAAGATGCATAGAAGAAGTGCAACCACAAAATATTTTTTCAGCCTTTCTTGGATATAAATACTAGAAGAGGTCCCTGTATCTTCATACCAATTCGATACAACCACTATGTCTGTAACGTCCGACTACAGAGATGCGGTAGATTTCAAAAGCGAAGAGGCTGCAAAATCTTTCAACAAGGACCTAGAAAGAAGTTTTGATGATGACAGCGTTGATTATCAAAGGGCTACGACAGAGGACTTAAACAGAAGTCTTACTCCCAGATTGATCAATATGATTGCTTTGGCTGGAATTATCGGTACTGGTCTTTTCCTTGGTACTGGTAAGTCTTTGGCTCTGGCTGGACCTTTGAGCGTGTTGATCTGTTACACCATCATTGGGGTTATCGTATATTTGACCATGTTGAGTTTGGGAGAGATGTCTGCTCTCTTCCCAGTTTCCGGAAGTTTCACTACCTACGCAAAGAGATTTGGTAGCAACAGTTTTGGGTTTGCTATTTTGTTCAACTATTGGCTTAACGATGCCATTTCCGTGGCTAGTGACTTGACAGCCGTCCAGTTGGTGATTCTGTACTGGACAGATTTCCATGGGTGGATCGTGGCATTGATTTTTTGGGTTTTCTTACTTTTCTTAAACGTTTTCCATGTCAGATTCTACGCGGAAACAGAGTATGGCCTTGCAGCTTTAAAGATTGTCACAATTTTGATTTTCTTCATTATCAGTATTATTGTAAATGCTGGAAAGAATCCAGATGGGGATTATATCGGGTTTAAGTATTGGTCCCAAGGGGATGCTCCAATTGTGAATGGTTTTAGAGGCTTTGCTAGTGTATTTGTCACTGCAGCTTTCGCTTTTGGTGGAACTGAATCCATTTTGATTACTGGAGGTGAAATAAAGAACCCTGTCAGGACAACTCCTAAGGTTATTAAGATGGTATGGGTACGTATCTTTGTATTCTATATCTTGGCCATCTTTTTTATCGGTATGAATGTGCCTTACAACTATCCAGATTTGTCTACCGGGGAAGTTGTCACATCGCCTTTCACTATCGTGTTCCAAATGGCTGGTGCTAAGGCTGCCGGTTCATTCATGAATGCAGTTATTATGACATCTGTGATTTCTGCAGGTAACCACGCTCTTTACGCAGGATCCAGGTTAGCATTTACCATGGGTACTCAAGGATATTTCTTCAAATTCATCACAGTCACGAATAGATGGAAAGTCCCATACGTTGCTGTGCTCATCACCTGGTTCTGTGGAGGTTTGTGCTTTGGTGCGTCGTTTATTGGGGCCGGTACTTTGTGGACATGGTTACAGTCGATCGTAGGTGTGTCCAATCAATTAGCCTGGCTTTGTATTGGTATTACAAGCATCAGATTTAGAAGAGGTTTGATCAAACAGAACAAGCTTCACCTTCTTAAATACAGAAATTGGACCCAACCTTGGGGGCCTTGGATAGTGGTTATTTCATGTTCAGTCATTATATTGGTACAAGGATGGAGTGCGTTTTCACCTTGGGATATATCATCCTTTTTCCAGTCATACTTGGAGCTTGGAGTCTTTCCGTTGTCATTCTTGTTCTGGTGGATTCTCACAAAGGGTAAAGATAAGTTTGTAAAAGCTCAAGACATGGATTTTGATACTGACAGATACGTGGAATCAGAAGAAGAAAGAGCTGAAAATGAGTACGCTGACAGCTTGAAAGGCTGGAAGAAGTTTAAGTACAACTTTGTCGATAACTTTTTGTAGCGGCTTCATTGCGTAATGAGATACGATATGCATATATAGACTTAATAAGATAATAACGTTTGAAGATCCACACCTTGTGCAATCAACTGATTGCTTGAAAAGCAGAACACGTAAGGCAGCAATCTCGCCGTTCTTTGTATTACGTTGCAGTCACTATTGGAACGACTCATAGGGATATTGCTGGTTTAGCTGAGTTCATTTAGTAGACCCCAAGCTAGTCCAGAGACTGAAATTATGGTTAATTAATGATTCTCACGTGACCACAAACGAATTTTCAAAGCCACCCACCCGTCCGTCAGATTCCCCCAGATACCGCGGTGAGTTCCCCCTGCTGCAAAACCTCAGGGATACTACAATATGCGGCGCACCAATTCCGAGCCCAGATTGCGCGAGAGCTATATAGTAGACTTCCACAGATAGTACTAAGCATTCCGCCCATCCGCCCATCCGCCCATTAATATCAGCCGGCTACTCCTTTAAAGTGCTAGAGAAAAGAGTTCAAAATGAGTCATAAGATTGAGGATTCTGGAGCACATAATCGTAACCAAATTGCTAATGCTGAAAAAGTCATTGACGTAGAGGAACTTGACCAGTCAGAGCTTCAAGATTCAATCGCTAGCAAAGATCGAGGAGCAGATTTCCCCGATGGTGGTAAAGACGCATACCTATCCCTTTTCGGTTGTTTCTTGAACTTGACCGCAACTTTCGGCTTAACTACAGCGAATGGTACTATCCAAAACTATGTCCTGCAGCATATACTAACAGGAAGTGCAGAGTCGTCCATATCGTGGATCTTTGCTGTATTCAATTTGAGTGCTTTCGCTCCTCTTCTTGTGTTGGGTCCATTGTTCATTCAAATCGGGGTTAAGAAAATGTTCATGATAAGCTGGATTCTATTTGGAACTGGCCTAATTTGTTTCTCTGTCTCAGAAAGATTGTACCAATTTCTTTTAAGCTATTTGTTGAGTGGTATTGGAATGCTGTTCCTGTTTGCAGCAGCTATTAATACAGTCACACAATGGTTTTACCACCGCCGGTCGACGGCAGTAGGAATAATGTATATAGGAAGTGGTATTGGTGGAATAGTCATACCAATAGCAATGAGGGCACTTTTCAAAGCCATTGGATTTGGGTGGTCAATCAGAGTATTGGCTTTCACAGGTCTTACCATTATGGGGTCAGCTATTTTGATTACAAAAGATCGTCGCCATGAACTAGGACTTATCGAAGATCTGCCAGGTAATCCGGTTTCCCTTGCTATACGAAACATTAACATTAAAAAACTTAAGGATCCTATGTTTGTACTTTATTTGATAGCTAGTATTGGAAACAGTGGCCCATTTTTCCTTTCGATCAACTATCTTGTATCTTACGCCACAGCAAATGGGTGGACCGACGAAAGGGCTTATTATCTCCCTGTAGCTTACAACGCATCTTCCAGTTTAGGTAGAATTGTAGGGGGAATTTTGGCTGACAAGTATGGCAGATTCAATTTGTTTCTCATTTGCAACATTATTTCAGGGGTTGGGATCTTTGTGTGTTGGCTCCCTCCTATGATAGGCCATAGAGAAGCGGGCCTTTTCGCTTATGCTGTTTTGGGAGGCTGGACTTCAGGAAGTTACTTTCAAAGCTCACCTACTTGCATGGCTCAAATAGTTGAGACACGTGAATTTGGGTCTCTGTTCGGGACGCTTAGCTTCATAATCGCTTTTGCCAACTTCTCATTTCAGCCTATTGGGGGAGCCATAGTAGGAGATTCAAGTAATGGGCCAGGATATGATCGGTTCGTAATACTTGTAGCAGTATTGCAGTTCGTAGGGTTGATTTTTACATGCATTTGTAGAGTAGTATTGGGTGGATGGGAGTTGAAGGTTGTATAGATATAAATTTCATACATCTCTTGGATGATATATACATGAGATATGTCTTGTATACTTATACTGATGAATTGAGTGATCACGAATAGTAAAAGGTCAATTCATGTTTATGTACCCCTAGGATGACAGTGGGAAATTAGGATTGCTTTAGGTATAATCATGAAATGCAATGTGTACGCAATTTGGGAATTGATACCTTCTAGTATTTAGGGAATTTTTCATCAACTTGTTCACTCCATTTGTTCAATCCCCCAACAATATCCTTCACGTTGGAGAACCCAAACTTTTCTCTTATTATCTTGGTTGCAATTTGAGAATCGACTCCAAATCTACACGTCACGAAGATTTGGTCGTCTTTCTGGGTCCCTTTAGGTAGATATTCATCTAACAGGTCTAATTTCAGGAGGCAATTTTCCCACGGAATGTTGATAGACCCAGACAAGGAAGCAATATTAAATTGCTCAGAGGGTCGAACATCCACGAGAAGTGCCTTTCTGCCATTCTTCAAATGCTTATTATAGTCCTGCACAGACACTCTTAAGTCATCAGATATCAGACAGGCATTGATTTTCCCACAGAACGCATGATAGTCTATCTCGTTTGATTCTATGGCTTCCCTTGAAACACTTGGAGAATCTCCACAAACAGCACAATTGTTTTGACGACCTCTCATTTTGAAAGTCCGATACTGTTGAAATTGGTAGCCAAAGAAAGCGCATAGAAATGGCTTGAAAGTATTAGTTTCATAAAACCCGGTGAGGATTTTCAACGTTTCCAAGGCCATATTGAGACCTATTATCCCTATAGCTGGTCCAAGGACACCAGCATCCTGGCATGCACTCACAGAGTTGGGGGAAGGGGGTTTAGGATGGAAACATCTATAGCATGGACCGCTACCATTGAAGTTCAATATGGTCCACTGACCGTCAGTCTTGAGACCTGATCCACTGACCACAGTTTTTCCTAGTAGCACAGCCACATCATTGATTAAATAACGAACTGCTGGAGCATCCGTACAATCAAGTATCAAGTCGTACTTCTCAAATATGGAGAATGCATTGTCGTTGTTCAAACGAACTGGATAAGTGCTCACGACAACATGAGGATTGAGGACAGATATATTCTGCTTGGCACTCTCGCACTTCAACATGCCCACAGTGGCAGTACTGTGAAGGACCTGTCGGTGCAAGTTACTCACATCTACAACATCATTATCGACTATACCAATCTCACCAATTCCAGAGGCTGAAAGGTAAAGCAAGACTGGACATCCAATACCTCCTGCGCCCACAATTAATATCTTTGCATTTTTGAGCCTTTTCTGGGCCGTCAAAGACCCAAACCCGGGGACGATCATTTGTCTTCCGTAACGAACATACTCATCAGCGGTAAAGGTGTCGTCCAACTTGTCAAAAAGGTGCGAGTCAAGAGCTGGTCTTGAACTTGTCTTTTTGAGGAGGTCATTTTCAAGTTCTAGTTCTTTTATTCTATCCAAAAGCTCTTCTTTCAGGAGATCTGACATAGTAATCGAAATGAGAAGAGTTGAGACTCGCAGTAAAAGATTAAATAAATTCGCAGCTATATACCAAAAAAAGTTGAAATAAAAGCTATTTATATTTTATACTTACTTTATTTCTAGTGCTTCTTATGCTTACGTTTCAACTTATCTACCAAAGACCGCACTCCATCTCCACTTTCCAGACTCTTCGTAGGCTTTGCCTTTTTAGATATTTGTTCTTTTTCATCACCATTAGCTCTTCTCTTCGACCTTTCATCCAAGATCTTTCTCATGGTCTTGGTCTTCTTGTAGTCGGTATTCGAAGGATCGATATTGTAATCACGATTTTCGAAGATCTCCTTGAAACGGTCATCGTCAAGATCGACCTCGAAGTTATCTTGTGTTTCGAGATCTTGATGCTTTTTGTTCTTCTTGTTCTTCTTCTTCTCAGACTTGATGATATCTTTCATGCTAAAGTGATTGTTCTCTTGTTCGTCCTTTTCGTCCATCATGAGAAGCTCCAATTCAGCCTTAGCCTTTTCACTACCTCGATCAACAACATCATTCTTCCTGTCCTTCTTGCCCTTCTTTTCAGTTGGCTGTTCTGTGTCTCCTTTCTGTCTTTCCTTGAACTTCTCCATTCTAGCCTTACGACGCTCTTTTTGTTTAAGCTTATACGCGGTAAGAGAGTCCATTTCTTCTTCAATTTGTTTCTGCTTCTCAGCTACCCCCTCGTCCAATGCGGGGTTAAAAGAGATCTCCATATCCACATCATCATGGTCTTCATTATCACCTTTGGAGTTAAATACCCTCCCACCTAAAAGCATCTTATACGTGTCTTTAGCCGATTCCTTTCCCTCTTCCTCTGCCTCATCACTATCAGAGGCTAAGTATGCTTTGAAATCCATGTCTTCAATTTCTCTTTGAGTGAACAGCCTTGAAGCGACCGCGAGACGTTCCTTAGGAGTTTCATCCCATGTCAATTTGACCTTGGAATGTTGTAATGCATCAGTCACAAATGTGGATGGTTTGTATGAGCTTGGAACATCCGTACACGAGTCTCTGGCTTCTGAGTCATCAAAGTGCATGCCTTCGGGGACATATCTCAAGTCGAATATATTGGACGTGGATTCGTATTCAGTACCATCACAGTTATCGTAGATACTTTTGGCAGTGATAATACTGTCACATTTGACCACAGCATAGTAATATCTCAACCTTTGCAACTGGTAACGACGCAAAGCTTTACTGTCGTAATCTTCTCCTTCATCTTCTTCATATAATTTTTTCGTAGCCCTTGCCAAACCAGCTGCATTCTTGGTATCGATATCTTCAAGGTCCGAATCTGAATCATCATCTTTCTTCTTGGACTTTTTTTGGAATAACTCCTTAGGAGGTCCTTCAACTTCTTCTTTTTGCATCTGCTCTTTTCCGAACTCTGATGGGTAAATGGTAACAGACTTGATGGAATGGTCCTTTGGTACAAAAGAAAGGAATGTGGCCATTAAGTCAACAGACCTGATATTATCCCAATCCATATTGACAACAGCAAAAGTGTCAGAAGGATCGCCTTCTTCTGGTTTACCCTCTTCTATTTCAATATCCGATTCTACACCTTCTTCCAACTCACTATCAATATCACTTTCAGATTCGCTATCATCACTGCCTTCTGAAGAACTTAAACCTTCACCTCTAGCTCTGTCGAGGTTGAGTACTTCTTCGCTTTCGGAGTCGCTTTCCTCAGAAACATTCTCATCATTTCCTTCATCACTCTTTACAAGCTTCTCTGACTCATCACCACTGCTTTCACTTTCCTCCTTTTCTTCATCTGAAGAGTTTTCTTTGAAGTACTTATCGAATTTAGACTTCTCCTCTTTGAGTTTTCTACCGTACCTATCTATCTTTGTCCTTTTACCAAAGCCAGATGATAACTTGTCGATCTCATTTCTGCTAAATCTATCGTCCACCTTAACCTTAATCTTGTTCAACTTGGGAAGCTTGAACCTAGGATCAGAATGTACAGACGCAAATCTGCTATCGGTGGTGACTGGCTTGTTCTGGTCTTTTTTTCCCTTATCTTTGGCCATTTCCTGTTATTGGTATAAATGAAAAATTTGAGATGAGGTCGCGATGCTATTAGGCTGCAAAAAATATTATCGCAAATATACCCATTAACTATATATATCTATATATCCAAACCATACGAACAGCTAATGCTACACGGATCCCCCGGATCCGCCCAAGTTTCCCACTAGACCCACCATCTCCAAAAATGCTCTATCCTCCAGCAAGGCTTTCATGTTCACACTCTGCCTAGCTTCTGCCTGTTTTTGCTCCCACTCCCATTGTTTCTTTTGCTGTTCCAATTCCTTTGTAGAGCCGACACCCCATACTTCCAAATCTGTAATCATAAATCTGTTTTCAAAATCTGTTCCGTTCTCGTCAACTTGGTCCAGCTTGGACCTCTGGAAGTAAAGGTTCTTGTCTCCTGTATTGACATGTCTGAACACCGCAAACTCCAAGTTTGGGTCGATAGTCAAGGAAACGTCGCCAGGTGAATATCTTCGGACACCATTCTTATCTATTGGCTGGGAATTTCCGAAGCCTAACCCAAACCCTAGGGTGTTGAAGTACGTCAGACTAGTTCCCACAACTGGGTTATTGGTGCTCCTGTAATAGTCAACGCGGGGGCTCAAACTAAGAAGTATACAGTGGGAGTCACCGAAATTCTTCTTGTTAGAAGCTCTCCATGGCTGTGTGATCAAAACACCATATGCAACCTTTTCATGGTCTTCCTGCCAGCTTTTTAAAGGTGGGTCACCTCTAAAAAAACGTGGGTACTCGGTATCGAATTGGATATATCTCTTATTGGTAGAGATGGTCGTCTTCTTAAGAAGTCTTCCGGAAACAATCAATAATGTGGGGGCCTGCCATTTGAATATTTTCAGCTCGAGAGACCGGATAGAGAAGCCAGCTTCTTTACCAATGTATAATTTAACCAAGTTATCCCTAGTTATTTCCACATCAGAACCTAAACTTTTGAGCACTAGACCGATGGATGCAACCGAAGCACTCGTCAAAAGCTTGGAGTTCTCAAAGACGGGGTGCGTACTCTTCTTAGTCTCCAATTCATCGGGAAGCTCAAGGACTACGGCATCATCATAGAACGAAGAGAGAAGTTCTTCTTTGAACAAACGGCTGAACCCGTCAACGAGAAGGTCCTTGACAACACTGAGCTCACTGTGGAATATTTCGTTAAACTTGAAGAAAGTGGTACCAAGATTCAGAGGACTGAGGCCTATACGATAGTAGCGAAGAATAGTCAAAGCAGCAGCTTCAAACAGGGACCATTGTTCTTTCAAAAGCTTAGTAAGAGCCAGCTGCATTTTCAGTCTTTGTCTCTTTGGAATTGATACGATGACAAGAAAAAGAGTGACAACTTTATGGAGTCTTGATGCATTCAACTGAAGTTTCTCGACGTCAATCCGGTCAAGATTCTTTGTGCTTTCCAAACTTCTCCAAATGATTCTTCTGAACTCTGGCTCAGAGCTCGGTTCAGTCAAGACCTTCACAGTTGCAGTCCTCCCTCTTCCATTCAGCTTTTCATCTGCTTCCGTAATAGACTGAGACATCCTCTCACTATTGACATATTTGTCCAAATTAGACCCACACAATGAAATAAAGAGAAGTTTTTCGTAGTCAAGATCTGGGAGCAATCTGGTATGTCTCCTTGCATGCAAAAATGAGGCTGCAATGACTTGATCAAGATTCAATTGATACAGTTCTTGAGCCTCACTAATGAAAGGGAAACAGCCGATTACCACACATGAGTCGAAAATGATCTTTACTGCTTCACCATATTCTTTCGAAGCATCAACATGTTGATTCTTATCGGAAGAGATCTGAAGGAGGAATGCCAAGTCACTGGGAGTTAGGCCCTTCTTTTCACTTAAGCTTATACTATTGACTTTCGCTGCTAACGCTGAGGCTTCGACGGGTCGAAGCATAGCCTTGCATTTTTGGTGGAAACCGGCAATGAGAGCTGTTTTCAGCAACTCCAGACTCTGCACGTCCAGGCCGTACTCGTTGTTAGTGCTGCTAACCGTTTGGCCCATGCTTATAAGGTTATACGCGTTCGCGAGGAAATTGGCCTGGATCAATATAAGAATGACAGAGGAGAGAGTAGCAGAAAAAATGGATTTGTGGAAGCAATTCAGAGATTATCCCAATGAAGGGTCTGAGACTTGTGTTACTGGGATAGGTAGATTGTAGTACAGATACGGTGGGGACAGTACCATATCTTGTCCGTCAAGAATTTGTATGAAGATACTGAAGGTAGCCATTCTGTCAGCCAAATGATAATTTCCTTCTAATGACGTAGTTCCTCTGATCTAGTATAAATAAGGGTACCAGATCATCCATCGATTCTGTTTTGCTGTGATATGGAACGACAGATTCAGATTTTGGTTTTAGTAAATGTTATACAACTTTAAACGTCCAGTTCAACCCCATTCTATTACAGCTTTCTTACTTGTAACACGGTTCAATTATATATTAAATTAGCACTACTACTAACGACCACATCGAAGTCTAACCAAAAAAGTCCATCAAGATCTCCCGAGAATGTACTTCAGCCTCAAATACAGCCTTCTTCACTCTGTTGATGATCGACTTGCTCTGGAACATCTCCTGCTCCTGATCACCTATGAGGTTGTCTCCTGAGTCATTAGCGTATTGTTTGATAAGCAGTCTGGTAAATCCAATAATTACCAAGTTAAAGTAGAATCTCAATACGGTGATCACTAATGTGGAGCTTACAATCAAAAAGAGTTCTCTAGCAGGAGAGGCCGACTGAGAAGACGACGAAGATGGGGTCGTTGGGGTAAATTCTCCGGGAGCCACAGCCATGTCTCTTTTGGAATTGGTATCTTCTTCGGAGAACCATATGAAATTGAAGTAGAGGGTGTACAACAAGCCGAAGAGGGTATCAAGGGTGTAAATCAAGCACACGAGAGACAATTTTCTGACGTTTCTGAACCTCTGTGTCACACTCCCCAAGGCGGAGATATAAAAGGGAAGAATAACAAGACATGACATGTTATAGAGCCACTGCCAAAACGTGATGGGGTGCCCTGTGAGAAGTGATAAAATGCCGAAGGCTCCACCAGCTTTGTTGAAAATGGATATTGCAAGAACGAGTTCGACTCCAATAAAAAGGGGAAGGACCCCCATGAATTTCTTTAGGTTAGTAACAGAATGATGGTTTGAAACAACATCCTATACGTACTTGGGGTAACACCATTGAAAGGCTTGAGGATTGCATCTTTGAACGCGATTAGGAGTCCAGCTGCGAACAGGAGTGAGTTTTAAGCTGCGAATTTGAGATGAGCAGAATTTTAACTATGGAAGAGTTAGGCAAACACCTTGCAGAGCCAGCCTACTCGTCAGACTCTGACGACAGTGGGTCTGAACTGAACCAAAGGCAGGATAAACCTAAAACCTTGACAGATAAGGCCGATATTGTAACAAAATATGCTGATAAAATCAAGACAGATTTCATCAAGAAGGGACCTAAAATCACAAAAGATAGAGCTAATAGAGCCACCGTTGAACAAGTACTTGATCCTAGAACCATGGCCTTTCTTGCAAAGCTCATCAATAAGAGTGTCATATCACGGATCAATGGGTGCATCAGCACTGGTAAAGAAGCTAATGTTTACCACGCAGACTTGGAGATTGAGAATGAAGACGCTAAAGAATTTGCTGTTAAAATTTATAAAACTTCCATTTTGGTATTCAAAGATAGAGAAAGATATGTCGATGGTGAGTATCGATTCAGAAACAGTCGAAACCAGTCTAACCCCCGTAAAATGGTCAAACTTTGGGCTGAAAAAGAGTTCAGAAATTTGAAACGGTTGCACACCCACGGCATCCCATGCCCTGAGCCCATAGATATACGATCGCATGTATTGGTAATGGAGTATTTGACGAAAGGAAACAGAGACCCATCTCCCAAATTAAAAGACCATAACTTCAAGGACGTAGACGAGATTGTCTACTACTACCACCAGATGCTCTTCTATATGAGAAGGATGTATCAAGTGTGTCGTCTTGTGCATGCTGATTTAAGTGAGTACAACTCGATAGTTCACCAGGACAAATTGTATATTATTGATGTTTCACAGTCGGTGGAACCAGAGCACCCCATGTCATTGGACTTTTTGAGAATGGATATTAAGAACGTCAATGATTTTTTTACGAGGAAGAAGATTAATATCTATTCTGAAAAGTCTATTTTCAAGTACATTATTGAAGGCAATGAAAAGTTAGGAGTGGTTGATAATTCCGACGAAGAGTTGGGAAAGTATCTAGACTCGTTGCCCTTGAAGAACAACGACGAGGACGAGCTCGAAGACGAAGTCTTTAGATCTGTTTACTTGGTGAGATCCTTGAACATGTTGGAGGAGAGTGACTTCAGTAACTTTTCAAAGGGTCAAATTGATACTTTAACTGATTTGCTCGGGGAGACCAGACTACGGGAGGAGGGCGACGAGCCAGAGACGATGAACAGTGAAGAGGAAGACAGCGATGAAGATAGCGAAGAAGACTCCGAAGATGATTCAGAAGAATATTCAGACGATGGACGAGAGAAGAAGGCTCCAAGGGGCAAGAAGTACGAGGACAAGGATGAGAAGAAGCAAAGAAAAGAACTGGCAAAATTGGCCAAACAGGAGAAAAGAAAGATCAAGATGAAGAAACATATCAAAAAGAAGATCGTGAATAAACGTAAAGCCAAGTAAGCCTTACATTGCATAGACTGTTAATAGAATACACATACTTAGTAACCCTTGTCAGCTTCCGTTGCGTCAATGTTTTAGGTGTAAATGGTTGTTAAGAGCACAGGATTCAGCTACAGTAGCAGACAACGCTTCGCTGCCTCAAAAGAAACAGTACGCAAACCAAAGACAAAGTCTGTTCCAAGCCTTTACTGTATCATGAATACGAACCACTACCCTATCCAGACCAGTGAACCGAGGCTTCCTTGATTCCGCCACTACTTCTTCTATTGCTATCGAACGACTATAATCGACTAACTTGAGGCTTAAATTTTACAAAATAAGAAGTTGGTGTTTTTCATGGTAATGTAAATTTGCAAAAGGTCGGCAAAAATTACAAATACTCGTTTAAAGAAGGTCGAGCTAATGGCCCGATGCCCAATATTGTTTCGTAAGTTACCTGATGCAAGTTTAAGGAGATTGGAGTTGCTTTGAACTTCGAGATGAAATTTACAATATCCACTTTATGCTTCCAGCAGAATATCAGGCACAATTACGCCTCACACAATCAAGGCAGCTGCTAACAACCAGATTAAAAGCAGGTACAATTTTTTTAAGCTCGGCTGCTATTGTTTATTTACGTTTGTTCACATAGCAGCCTCTCACATGAGGATTGGCTGCGAAACGCGGCCATGATGCACTCCCATGCAAGAGTAGGCGACGTTTAACTCTAAAATTTGGAATTGTTTTCGAGGCGTTATTTAAACAAGCAATTGGGCAAAAATGAGTAATTTGATCCATAATGTCATCTGTTCAGTCATTGATCTCCCGATTCGAGGGCCTGCCAGATACTAAAAAGCTGGCAAAGAAAGTTAGTAAAACTACTATCTTCGACCCCAGACCCAATTTGTCAGGCTCTGTTGTGAAAACAGACAGAGCCGAACTCGAAAAGCCTTTTGAAGATGTTTATAATCTATTTCCTAAGAAGCATAAGAGTCGCATAGACACGAAAGAGGCTTCACTTATCAGAGAGCTGAAGCGGTTATCAGAGATCAGAGATGATTTGCGGAGCATTTACAGTAAAGATACCGATCACGTCCTGTTAACGACTAGCAATAGGAGCCTGTCTGTTGCTCCACCTAGTGAGGCTGATGTACAAGATTCTACAGCTTTTAAGATTATCGGATACTACGAAGACGGGGAGGACAAAAAACACCCCCCGTATAATCCAACAGAGGAGACTAAGTTATTAATTAAAGTAGTGAATGAAAAAAGAATACCACCAAACGTGGTGGATGAAGACAATGTATCACAAGGAGTAGTGAATGATGAAGGGGTATCACAGGAAGTAGTGAATGAAGACAAGGTATCACTGGAGGCAGTGAAGGAAGAAAAGGTACCATTTAAAGTGATAAGTGAAGAGCACAAACAAAACAGTGAACCCAGCAGGGAGCCCAGTTTTAATTATGATAATAATAGGTCCACCCCCACAGAGGAGCCAGAAAAGTCATACAGAAGGTCATCCACTAGGAGTAACGATTTAAGGGAAAAAGAAGCAAACAAAAGACACAGTCTTCACTCTGGATATTCCTTATCTAGGGTGCCTATGTCACAGCCTCCAGAACCACCCAAATACAGACCTAGGTCATTGGTCTTCGAGGGGTCAAAGAGCATACCGAAGGACAACCAGTCTGTAACAGAAAGGGATTTCAGCATGAACGACATGATATCAACAACCACTACTGAGAAGATCGAACCTTTTCCAGTTTCTCCAGTGAAAGCTGATACCCCCAAACACCCTAATGACCCAAGTGAATCAATTCGTCAATCTTCGCCTACCCCTTTTAATGACCCTACAAACTATGAACTAAAGAGATCAATCACACCAGATAAACCACTTCCTCCAGATCCCATAAAAGAGTTACCGGAACCTCCAATGGGATCTGAAAGTAAACTGCCTCACGCTGATCTAAAGCATCTCAGTGAGGGGAGGAAAGAAGAGCTGTTTGAATCAACTGGACCGTTAAAGCTTCATCGCAAAACACCACCAAGGGATTCAAAGCCGGTGATATTCAACAGCACACCTCCAATACCAGTCTTAGATGCTTCCCCCAGCTCAACTCCTGCAACTTCTACTATGTCCACTCCAAACCACCACTGTAGTTCCCATATATTTGATACTCAAGGGAATCACGGAGATTCCACCAACACGCCCGTCACAGCATACCACGAACTTTTCTCAGAGTTGCCACCTGTGTCCAGCCACAGAGTACACAATTTCACCGTTCTTGGGTCACCTGTGAAGTTCCGTAACAGCGAGGGTGCCACTGTACTGTCTTTAAACTCGGGTAAACTCAACCGTAATGGTCTTCCTCCTGTTGACCTGCAAGATTCTGTAGTTACACCAGAAGATAAGCTGGAAGACCTGATGGAGGAGGAAATCAAGCGCAGATGGTATCATGTATTCAATTTTAAGTTGAAGAAGATTAACTTCACTGGTGAAATTACTCGGAAGTCGTCAAGAGGCAGTAACCGCAACGGTGGGCGGACACAACTGGGACAGAAAAAGATATCCCCCGAGATGTTGTGGTATCCGCATCTTGAGAAACAGAAGCAAAAGCACATACCGTACAGAGCTTATCCTCGGTACGAGCCCAAGCCCTTTGACCCTACCGTATCTCAGTTTTCTCCTCGCAACCTAAGTGTAGCGGGTGGTGCAGAGAACCAGAAGCGAACCAGCTCACAGAAGTCTATAGGTACAAAGAGATCAAGCAGCACAAACATGGAACGGAGGTGCAGTATTGCCACCCAAACGGATGCAACAGCTGGTCTGTTATCCTACGATACCGAGCTTCGGCAAAACTTCCAGGCGCTCAGCAATTCGATTCACAATGTACTCAATGACTCGAATACGACCTGGCTGCAAATTGACGAAGAAGATGATTTTTCACATTTTTTGGACCAGAGATTTGATCTCCACTAGTTCGATCTACTTCAACTGATAGTTTATGGTAGAGAATTATATGAGTTTAAGAAAATAATTATAGAATGTATTATAAATGAATCAAGTAGTGTAAACCTCCACACTCCTTTATTGCATATACGGAGCGGCGTGTCAATGTCCAGAATAGTCTATTTTTACCGACAAATGTAGATCCGGGTAATACCGCGCAGGTGCGGCGCCAGAGAGCGGGAGGTTTGAGCAACTACGAACTTCTCACCACTGCTAAGTATACTGCATAAGTTACTCAATCTGGATTCTTAAACCTCAATACGTGTCTCCTAAATCCTGTGACTGTTGCTAATAATGGATCAGTATCTAAAAGATAGCCCCTCGGACTATAACGCCTCCAACAATCCGTCCACCTACAGTTCTGACAACTACAGCCACGACAACTATAACAATGATAATATCAATAACGATAACATCAATAACGACAATTTTTCCAACTATGACTCCAATTATGACAGTGCCTACACCAACAGCCAAAATGCGACAAATGAATTCAGTCTAAACATAGAACAGCCGTACGGTAACTACGAGGAACCATCTCAAAATTATCCTTCCATCCCGGGGAGTGAATTTGTAAGCCCTAAAAGTAACGTAGATCCATCATCATTCCACAACGATCCATTCTTGGACAATTTTGACAACTTCCAGCAACAGCCCGGGTTCGATGCGCAGCCCAAGACTGTGGACCTCGATGAACTAATCTCCCCCAACAACAACACTGGACTTAGCCAAAACGCTTTTTTGGATAGCCAGTATTTTTCGCCCCCGGGCAAGCACACCACCAATTTGGATGCATTGGCCGCTAACAGTAATCCCAACAATGCCTTCAGCCCTGACTCTCATCATTTACATTCTCGCCAGGGGAGCGTTTCACAGAACCCTGCGCAGTTTGACTTGAACTCAGGGTCGTACTTGTCGCCCCAGCAAAGCTCATTCATCTCACCTGGAGGAACTAACTTCCAAAATAGTTTTGATACTTTGAAGCTGCCTAATAACTTTGGTAGCTATTTGAATTCCCCTCCACAGTACAGCAATATGACCAGCTCCAGCATACCAAATACCATGAACAACTTTTTATCGCCACCTGCGCCTTCGGCATTGGGCACGTCTGCGCCGATTGTACCTAATTTGAGTGGGAACAACACTCCGAATACGTCGGGGTCATCATCTAATATGGCATCGAAGCAATTGAGCAAAGAGGAGAAGCTCAAGAGGAGAAGAGAGTTCCACAATGCGGTGGAGAGAAGAAGGCGTGATTTGATCAAAGAGAGAATAAAAGAGTTGGGAGTGTTGGTGCCTGCGTCTTTGCTCAACCCGCAACTCGTGGCGGTTCAGACCCTCAAGCACTCAAAGCTCAACACAAAGGAGGTCAATGAATTATTGAGCACTGTCAAGGTGAAAGAATCAAAGCCGAACAAGAGCACTATTTTGAATAAGTCAGTGGACTACATGATACACTTGAAGTACGTGCTTGAAAAACAGGACAAGACCCGTAAAGAGTTGGAGGATAAATTAGGATCTTTACAAATTAGCAATGAGGAACCGCCACATATAGCAACAGAGGCTTCACGCGCGGGCCAGCCAAACCCCAACTTTATGGAGGACTTTCAGAACCATACCCAATCACAATACATTAAAGAGGAGGATAACTTTGATCCAGATGAATTTTTCCTGGAGATCATCACCGGCACCGACAGCGGGTTGTAGTGGTCTGATACTGGCATGTATCAAATTCCCCTGTACTATATTATAGAGTAAGTAGTGAATGTACTGAGCGTTAGTCGCAGGTTTGAGCTAGCCACCAGTTGCTACAGTACGGGTAATTTTTGTATTGGTTCAGTCAATTTGAGCGCGATAAAGAATTACCATGACTGAGCCTGAAAGCGCCTTTAGGCAGCAGCTCAATAGCTGGAACAGCCGTTCCGCCAGCACCGCCAACGCCGGGACTAGTACTATCCCCCAGTTCTCTGAATGGACAGATTACATCAGAAGTGGCGCCAACGACTTGTACTCGTCACTTCCCACTTACAGAAATGAGAATCAAGTCCAGGAACCTTCATGGTATCGATTATCAAATTTGGAGAAGATTATTGGATTTGCTGCCTGTCTTGCCGCATCCGTATTGTGTTTTGCCATAAGCTTCTTTATGTTCCCAGTCCTAGCTTTGAAACCACGAAAATTCGGGGTTTTGTGGTCACTTGGATCGCTATTGTTCGTTCTCTCATTTGGGATCTTACAAGGTCCTAAAAAGTATACATTACATCTACTTTCACCAGGGCGAGTAGTGTTCACAGGGGTATTTTTCGGGTCGGTGGTGGCCACGCTATGGGCGTCGCTTGTGTTGAAGAGCACGATCTTGACCATATTTACGGCGGTAATCGAGTTGTTTGCCGTGTTGTACTACACCGTGAGCTACTTCCCCTTTGGGGCACAGACGTTGACGTTTTTCACAAGTTACATAGTTGGTTGGTTCGGCGGGTTTGTTGGGGGAATCTTGTAGAATAGATAGAGAAATAAGAATAACAAGAAGCAGTTAGTAAGAGGGCCCTTGTAGTATCAGTGATCAAGAAAGAGTGATTATATAGACTACAGTATCATTATCAGCATCTTTATTCGTATCCATATCTCATCTTACTCGTCCCAGATCAACATCGTATGGGCTACAACTTCTCCAATTTGTCCTTCAAAGCAGCATGCAACTGGTTCAATTTGCCAAAATCGGTCTCCTGGGCAGGCCAGCCGACACCCAAGCCAGTGGCCTCGTCTCTCTTGGGGATCAAATGAAAGTGAACATGGTCAACCACCTGGTGGGCAATTCTTCCATTATTCTGCAACACATTGTAGCCCTCACCATCTGGCGTGTTGTTGGCATCCAAGCCCAAAGCTCCAGTCAATTTCTTTACAACTGGCAATATATCGGCCAAGTACTCGTCGGGGATATTATGCAACTTTGCCCCGTGATATTTAGGAATCACCATGCAGTGGTAGTCAGCAGTGGGTTGAATATCCAAGAAGGAGTAGGAATATTTGGTCTCGATCAATTTCATGGAGGGGATTTCTCCCTTGATAATTTTGCAAAAAATGCACGTAGCAGAGGCGGCAGACATAGCTGTTAGACTAACTGACTAAATAGTTGACCAGTAAGTAGTGGATTTTAAACCTGGAGAAATGCGAACCAGAATTGTTCGAATGTCGTAGAACTTGCGTGTATGGGCAACTTCTTCCGCGAGCCACTCGGTGGCGATAGATAATATAAACCCTCACAATTCCATAAGCTTGAATTGCCATTAGTTTTATTAGTTTACCATACAATAAATATTCAATGGCTGACGAAGAAAAAAAGCCGATAATCGATGCTTCAGGCGCCGAGTCTAAAGAAGATAGAACAGCCACCGCCATTCTTCGCCGAAAGAAAAAGGACAACGCTTTGGTCGTGGACGACGCCACCAACGACGACAACTCTGTCATCACCATGTCGTCCAACACCATGGAATTGTTGCAGTTGTTCCGGGGTGACACTGTCCTCTTGAAGGGAAAGAAGAGAAAGGACACCGTGTTGATCGTTTTGGCCGATGATGAAATGGCTGATGGGGTGGCCAGAATCAATAGAACCGTTCGTAACAACTTGCGTGTTCGTTTGGGAGACATCGTCTCCGTCCACCCTTGCCCTGATATCAAGTATGCCAACAGGATCTCTGTTTTGCCCATTGCCGATACGGTCGAAGGTTTGACCGGATCCTTATTCGACGTATACTTGAAGCCATATTTCGTGGAAGCTTATAGACCAGTGAGAAAGGGTGACTTGTTCACCGTACGTGGAGGGATGAGACAGGTGGAATTCAAGGTGGTTGAAGTTGACCCTGAAGAGTTTGCCATCGTCGCACAAGATACAATCATCCACTGTGAGGGAGAACCAATCAACAGAGAAGACGAAGAAAACAACTTGAACGACGTTGGATACGACGATATCGGTGGTTGTAAAAAGCAGATGGCGCAGATCAGAGAATTGGTCGAATTGCCGTTGAGACATCCGCAATTGTTCAAGTCGATCGGTATTAAGCCCCCTAAAGGTATCTTGATGTACGGTCCACCCGGTACTGGTAAGACCATTATGGCCAGAGCCGTAGCCAATGAGACGGGGGCGTTTTTCTTCTTGATCAACGGTCCTGAAATCATGTCGAAGATGGCGGGTGAATCCGAATCGAACCTTAGAAAAGCGTTTGAGGAGGCCGAAAAGAATTCACCTTCCATTATTTTCATTGACGAAATCGACTCCATCGCTCCAAAGAGAGACAAAACTAACGGTGAAGTTGAGAGAAGAGTCGTTTCTCAATTGTTGACGTTGATGGATGGTATGAAGGCCAGATCCAACACTGTTGTCATTGCTGCCACCAACAGACCTAATTCCATTGACCCGGCCTTGAGAAGATTCGGTAGATTCGACAGAGAAGTCGACATTGGTGTTCCTGACGCCGCTGGAAGATTGGAAATATTGAATATCCACACCAAGAACATGAAGTTGGCAGACGATGTCGACTTGGAAGCCATTGCTTCTGAAACCCATGGTTTTGTCGGTGCCGATGTTGCCTCATTGTGTTCTGAAGCCGCCATGCAGCAGATCCGTGAAAAGATGGACTTGATTGACTTGGACGAAGACACCATCGACGCCGAGGTCTTGGACTCATTGGGTGTCACGATGGACAACTTCAGATTCGCCTTGGGTAACTCTAACCCATCTGCTTTGCGTGAAACCGTTGTTGAAAACGTTAACGTTACTTGGGACGACATTGGTGGTTTGGATGGTATCAAGGAAGAGTTGAAGGAAACCGTTGAGTACCCTGTCTTGCACCCAGACCAATACCAAAAGTTTGGTTTGGCACCTTCCAAGGGTGTTTTGTTCTTTGGTCCTCCTGGTACTGGTAAGACCTTATTGGCTAAGGCTGTTGCCACCGAGGTATCTGCCAACTTTATCTCTGTCAAGGGTCCTGAATTGTTGAGTATGTGGTACGGTGAGAGTGAATCTAACATTCGTGACATTTTTGATAAAGCCAGAGCTGCTGCTCCAACGGTTGTGTTTTTAGATGAATTGGATTCTATTGCCAAGTCTAGAGGTGCCTCTCAAGGTGACGCTGGTGGAGCTTCTGACCGTGTGGTCAATCAATTGTTGACTGAAATGGACGGTATGAACGCCAAGAAGAATGTGTTTGTCATTGGTGCTACCAATAGACCTGATCAAATCGATCCAGCCTTGTTGAGACCAGGAAGATTGGATCAATTGATCTACGTTCCATTGCCAGATGAAGCTGCCAGATTATCTATCTTGGAAGCTCAATTACGTAACACTCCATTAGAGCCAGGTTTGAACTTAACTGAAATCGCCAGAATCACTAACGGATTTTCGGGTGCTGATTTGTCGTACATTGTGCAAAGGTCTGCCAAGTTTGCCATTAAGGATTCTATTGAAGCTCATGTAAAAGCCATTAAATTGAAGGAAGAGAAGAAGAAGGCTGCTGCTGAAGCTGGTGAGGATGTAGAGATGAAGGAAGAACCTGAAGCTGAAACCGAGGAGGCTGAGGAAGACCCTGTCCCATTCATAACCAAGGCACACTTTGAAGAGGCCATGAAGACGGCTAAGAGATCTGTTTCAGATGCTGAATTGAGAAGATACGAAGCCTATGCCCAACAGATTTTGTCATCTAGGGGTCAATACACCAACTTCAGATTCTCGGAAGAGGGCGTTGATGCTGCTGTCGGCTCCGGAGCCGAGGCTGCTACTGGTGCCGCTTTTGGTGCCGATGATGGCGATGATGATTTATATAGTTAGAGGTTTAGTTAAGAATGCAAGTGTCCACATGAAATTATAACTTTCTATCGAGTAATTTTAATTCATCTAATCTTTTGCGCATCGCGTGCCGCAAAAAACAAATTTAAGTTTAATAGAATTGCTTCTCCCTGAAATTTTGTTATAAAAGCATAGCATCTTTGTGATACCCAACTTCTGTAATACCCATCACTTGTGATACCCTATAGAGTCATTTTCATTTTTGAATCAAAGGTCAAATCAAACTTCTTCTCATCTGACAGGAGTATATAATCCGCATGAATAGATTCCTGAGTAACGGCCTATTACTTGTATTGGCGCCCATTTTCGTGGTGTCCAGTGACTTCCTTGTGTCTAAGTACACAACACATGCTGCTGTGAATAAGATCAGTAAGAACAATAAACAGGCAGGTCTAGATAACCATGTCACCTCTAGATACTTTAATACTCAACTAAAAAAGTATCCGGTAGATAGGCATTGATATGAAGGGAATGGATGAGAAAACACCATAATGGAAGCCGCCGTGGATGGATCGTGACGGTCTGAAGAGTTCCTAGCAGGCTAGACTCTGTGCATAGTATATAGTTGTTTTATGAATATATTGGAATAATGAAATTACAAAACGTAAGAAAGGGGCCAAAAGGAAAGAATGGTGACCTGACACTTGACTACAGTTCTCAGCACCAATACTAATGTATAGTCTGTGTAATCAAACGTAATAGAGGTACGCTGGACCCGATACCTGTATTCCAGGATCGTGCCGTTCTGTCCGAATTCGGTTTGTTAGTACACGCACGTCCTCCCACAGGCCCTTGATCTCCTCTAATGTTCTAGCGAAGGAGAAGGAGCTTTGAGCCAGTGTTGTTGAGAATGATTGGTTAACTTTCATGTTTGTTCGTATGATTGCCCAGTTAGTGCTGGTCATTGATCTATTGTGGCTCTTTAGTAAAATATGTTCTAATTCACGTCAACTATTTATTCAGTTAACTGCTAACACTATTGATCGACAGTTGTAATTTTCAGTATAAAATCGTCGTTCTCAGTAAAGTATCGTCATACTAACTATTCTAAACTTTCACCTCTAAAACATCTACAACTTGAACAATTCTTCGTCCACACCGTCGAGCTTCTTTGGTAATCTGATTGCGACTCCAACAGGATAAGCAATGACAGATTCGACATCCCAAATCCCAGCCTTGTAGTATGGGTCGCCCTTTAAAAATTCAATAATCTCTTGCTTGTTCTTTGCAACCATGTGGAAAGTACTTCCGGCGAACTTTGTCTTTTCAGCGTCTTGGTAGAGGGCAGCAGCAGCTTTGACTATACCGGAATTGACATCCCCAGGGATCTTCTTTAAGTGCTCTGATCTGATTTGGGTTCTGTCCGTGTTTGGCTTATCAAAGACGAGTACCGTCCATTCAATGGGAGCTGACATTCTAAGGAATCGTTTGAAGACTATATTCATTGGTGAGTGCGAATGCGAGACAATGCCGATGGGTCGGTTGTGGCGTCCATGTTAGTTACCTCGAAGATAGCGAAGGGTGTACTAGGTACAGAGAACAGAGTGATATGTAGGAGTTGTGTAAGCTAGATGGTAGAGGTGGCGGTGGAGTAATGTTATGGAGCAGTGGTGGCTGCAAAATTCACACATTGGTGAAATATTTAAGTCTCAGGTCGAGTTTTGAATCTGAGTGATCAGAGTGTAAATGTAATGAGTCTGAGGTCCAGCTTCATACTGACGACTGGCCGTATTCAATTACAATTCTCTCCAAATACTCTTCGTTCGTATGTTACTTCTGTTTGTCTTAAATAAATGTGTATTCTATATCGTGGTATATCATAACTACCACGAACAATAAATATGCAACTGTAACTACTTTACACCCCATTGGCTTTGAAAGCTCCTTTGACTGAAATACCTAGCTGACTTGCTTCGCCGTAATAGCCTCGCTAGATGCTTACTTCAATGGACTAAAGTAATGAACATTCTCCTTTCTTGGACCCAACTCACTCAACTTGATTCCAGCACCGTATTGGTCACCCGCAGTAGAGTGTGTAGGAATTAAATTCACTGGTAAAGCTCCCTCAGCCATTCTCTTATACTGCTTTTGGCCTACACCACCTTTGTCTCTCATATAACCTTTGATGAAGGAAGTCTGGTACCTTTTGGAGTAATTTTCCGTTCTCAAATTAGGCCTCTCTTCGACCTCGTTATACAATCTCGTCTTAATGATAGGTTCGTTTCCGGATTTGTAGTTTCTGTAGAACATCAACGAGACTCCCCCAAGGATTGCGACGCCAAAAACCTTGGCGAGGTTGATTTCAGTTTCCTTTTCAGGCCCATGGTGGTGGTCATTATGGTTAAACCTGCGGGCAACGTTGAACTGTTTCTTAGAAGCTGTTTTTATGCTTCTAGACAACATGAGGTTTGTTACTATTGTTAATAGGTTTAGAATTATTGGTTGAAGAAAAGTTCGCGCTGTCCAATGGAATTGGGGCGTGCGTGAACCACATATCTGTTATGTCTTAGGATCTCAACTGTGGGTCGTGTGATGGCCGGAAGGTATGGGGGTGCTCTGGCCCGAGGATGGGTTAGTAAACCATGGTCGTTTAGTTGAGGTACCATTGACAGTGTTGGGGTTCATCACTGGTGCCGAATGAGTAACGGTCAGTAGTTTTGTAAGTCGTAGCATAGGCCGATGGACCAAGTTTGAAGTTTTCGAGGTAGAGAACATGAGGAAGGAGCCATATATAGTAGATAGAGGTAGGTTCAAGGGGACCCCATGTAGAGGTTAGTTCCGGTTGAACATGGGTGTACCAGGGAGCAATGTCTCAATGGCTATGTCTACAGAATGGAACAATTTGTAGAAAGATTCATAGTATCTGAACGGGGAGGATAGAGAATGGGTATAATCACTAACAGCAGACAAGCCAGAGAGGCTTCTTAGATCGAACGATCTGTAAAAACAGGTGAACGGATAGGTAAGAATTCATCAATCACATAAAATAACTTGGAAAAGAACCAGAGCAAGCAACTACAATCAATGCTACGATTCATATTATAATAAAATCTACTGAGACGTATATGAGCTAATAACCTACACTAATCAAGTAATCAGCCAACTTTTCGACCACAGCAGTAGCATCTCCAGCAACCGTAGAAGGTGGATAGTGAGCAAGCAAGATAGCCTGTTTGGTTCTAACAAAAACAACACCCTCAGTGTCTTGTCTTCCGTAGATAGATCTCTCGTCAGCTCTCAATAAGAAGTACTTGACACCCAAAGCATGCAAACCGGTAGCTTGCAACTGGGATGGATCGTCAAAGCCTTTAGCGATCTCGGTGATCTCCTTAGGGTCCAATTGGAATCCGTTGCTCTGGGCCCAGAGCGAGTCTCCAGCTCTTGAATACAAGGCGGCCTTGTCAATTTTGCCAGTGGAGATTAAGTTATCGGTGTATGCTTGCCAGGACATGGTGATTTGGTATTATAATTTTCAACGGGATTAAGTGCGACTAAATATATGTGGAACACGATTCGGGCACCAAAACAAACCGTGAGAAAATGGTTGCAAATGGAAATGATTACAGTTATAATTTATTGGTATGCGTTTTATACTGAATCTATATTCTTTGTCTTTTAGTGGGTGGTTCGAGGTCACCAGATAGGACTTCCTCAACTTCCACTTCAATATCTTCAACACCCTCCACTTGCTCTGGCTCATCGTCGTCATCGACAATTATGGTGCCCCCGAGGTGTTCCTCTATCATCACCTCGTCTTCGCTGGTCTCTTCCTTCGTCTCAACATCTTTCTTGGGTCTCAACTTTACATCGGGGAGCTCTTCATATCCGTTGCTGATGTAAAGTTCGAGATTTTCATATTGATCCTGTTCATCCTGAATTAATAAAACTTCTCCAAAACTGAATCCCACTTCTTTGAGCAGTTTCTCTGCATTGTCTTCAAAATCAAAGTCATAGACCAACCGTGAACTTCCCAAAATCATCGACACATCTTCGTAACCGTATTTCTCTCTAAGCTTCTCCAAGAGCTCGTTCAATGTCATGTTATCAAGATTATCCTGTTCGAGCTTCAACACCGCCTTTGACGATAAAGAACAACTAGCACACTTGGAATTTGGCTCTACAAGCGAAGCACCAGTGATATACTTGTTTGGTTTAATACTCACAAAAACAGTGGATGACTTAGTGAAAGCCTCCGACGCATCTGCAGTCTTGAAATACTTGAGAGACTCCAACGCAGAGAGACCTGAGATGATGGCATTGGTGGTGGCTATAGCAGGAATGATATTACCTGCGATTTGCTTAGTATCAAATTTGGTCTTGATTTGGATGTTGAAAATAAAAGACCTTAAATTCGAGGCAGCAACAACAAAGTTGAGTGTGTCTTCGTCGTCTTTATCGAACAGAATGGCCTCTGAAGTTTTCATCCTTGCACCTAACTTCTCACTCAGTTTCCATAAAACATATAAGTTTTCAAGTACAGTCCACTTTCTAGTCTCGTCGTTGATGATGTCGGCGTTACTAGTTGCCAACAATTTTTCTAGTTCCAGATCATACTCTTCAAATGCAAGAGGAGTGGGCCTTTGTCGATACTTCCACAAAGAGTCGATTTTCAAAAGACGTTCTATATCTTCTATAAAGATCTTCGATATCAATTTGGTGATAAAAATATCACTTCCTTGCTGGATAGTCTTTTTCAAATCATTCAACTCGTTAGTTTCATCCAACATGTTTTCGATCTCTTGCTGGTCATCGGTCTCAGTCTCTAACTTCTTTCTTTGCTCTTCCAATTCCTGTACACTGAGGGCTTCGTTCTGGTCGAAAAGCTGCTGGAACAAAAATTCTTTGGCCCAGATAATGCTGTGCACTGGCTTAGAAGGAGTAGATCTGATAGTACAAACAGGGTGTGTCGTAGGAGTAACTTTTGCCTGACAGTCAAAACATTCACTTTTATAAGGATAAATAGGTTGGATCTGACCTTCAAAACCGGTGGTTCCACTTTCCATTAACAGTTTGTTCAAAAAAAGGGCCATTTTGTTCACATACCTACGGGCCTCTAAATTGTCCAAAGCGTTATAGATATAGTCAAACTGGCCCCACCATTCCAAGGGGAATGTAGAAGTATCCATAATGTTGCCATGGTGTGCTACTAACTTACAATTGTAGTAGTTAAATTTCTCCACTGCTTTAACCACAGTCAAGGCTTTGGATTTATCGATATCCTTTTGTCTGAATAAGAACTGACGGTTCAAGTTACTCAACGTAACTGTGTCGAGGTCGACGACGTGGATCTCCCCGTAGCCGGTGAGTATGAGGTCTTTAAGTAGGTCACAGCCAATGCCTCCCGCACCCACCATTAAAACAGTCGCCTAAAGGGTTAGTATCACGAATTCGACTGGCGGGAAAGGGACAAAAAAAGGAGTGGGACAATCTTAATCCAACAAGAAGGTACATACGTTGCGGATGGCGTTGAACCGGTCTTCGCCGAGTATTCGTTTGAGGTATATGTCTTTGGACATGGTCGAATGCGCGATAATTTCCAGCACAAGTTGAACGGCCTCAACCCACATTAAACGGTACTACTACTTGAACGGTACTCTACTGCTCACTTATATATTAATGTCATAATTCTAAACATCGGTGAATAAAGTCCACACTCCTTTCAAGTACTGCACGATTTCAGAACCACCTAACTTACTGTCTCCGTACAATCTATCAACAAAAGAGATAGGTACCTCTGCGATGCTGAAGCCCAAGTTTCTGGCTCTGACGATCAACTCCATCTGGAACACGTAACCTTTAGACTTAGTCTCTGCGATGGCTTTTGCCAAAACATCTTTCTTGTACAATCTGAACGAGCCTGTCAAGTCAGAAATGTGGGGTCTCAAGAAGAAATCAGCAAGAAAGTTAGCACCTCTCGAGACCAATTTTCTCTTCAAGTCCCAGCCAAATACCCCACCGTCGCCGGCATAACGGGTACCAGTTACAATGTCGTAGTCATCTTCCTTTTGTTTCTTGATAAATTCAGGAATGGCTTCTGGGTGATGTGAAAAATCGGCATCCATGATAATGACAAAGTTCCCGGTGACGAACTCCAAGCCGTGGACGTAAGCTGTTCCCAAACCCAATTTCCCTGGCCTTGGTCTCAACTGGATATGGTCTTTTCCAAACACGTCAACCAATTTGTTGGCAATAATTTGAGTACCGTCGGGCGAATTATCGTCAACGATGATGACTTCCCAGTCCAAGTTGGCAGCCGTGAAGGACTTGTTAAGGAGGTAGATGAGAATAGGGAGGTTCTGCTTCTCGTTGTACGTTGGAAGAATAACGGAGTATTTATCAGGCATGGTGAAGGTGAAATGTTTTGTTACGTGTCCGCGCATCAGGAAATCGAGATTAGGATGCAAAATATGCTGAGAACTTGGAGAGGCTAAAGTTCGAGTACTACGTGTTATTAGTTGTATATTCTACCTGGCTGAGAAGAGTCAGCCCCACTATATTTGTACATCATGACTACTTCCTAGTCCCCTACCCTATGCAATGATAAAAACAAATAATACACTCAGTTCAAGTTCAACGAGTCGAATTGCGAGATGTTAAAGCCAAGGTTATCGAGGCCCGTGTTCCCCGAACCATTGACTGACCCGCTGTTGTTGCCGCTCCCGTTGTAGTATCCAAACTGATAAAGGCTGTTGGCATTAGCGTTAGCGTTAGCGTTGTCGTTCTGACCGCCGTTGAGATGGCCAACACTGCTGCCATTGTTCTGAACGCTTACACCAGCATTCAAACCTGGACTGCCATGCCCATTCCCGTTACCGTTCAAATACTGCTGAGTAAGAATATGCCCCGGCGTTCCATTCGAGTTGGTCCTGCTCAAACTGCTGCCGTTGGAATTGGAGTAAAAATTAACGGGAGAGTAGTTTTTCATGAACGAATTGTTCATGTTGGAGTTCAAATTCAACGACTGACCACTGGCAGTGGCAGCAGCTATGACTGCGGCGGTGGAACTCACATTGTGAGAGTGGCTTACTTTCCCCAAATTTACCGGCTTGTTGATACCACATTTGAGACATACCAAGTTTTTGGCAAAGTTATGATACTGGCAGGCCTCATTGGTGCACTTCCAGTCTCCAGCTCTAAAAGGCACCGCATTATTGGAGTTTCTATGGTGATAGTGGCCGTGTTGATGGTAGTCATAGTAGCCATTCATGCCATTACCACCTTTGTCCGTAGGACTAGTATTAGGTCTACGAGGGTGTATTTGCTCTTGAAACGCGACGGCGCTCGCTGCAGGGAACAGGCACCGGAAACAGGCGGTACGACGTTGGAAGTTTGAGAATCCACACGATGGACAGGTCCAGTCTCCTGGCCGAGGTCTGTTTTTAGACGGTGGGAAAGGTGTCAAGAGCTCCAGTGCTTTATCGAGAACAGTAGTGGATGATGGTTGGATTTCCACCACCCTTTCGTTCAAAGCCCTACCGTTCAAGGACAAACTCTCGGTGGCTTCTTCGTGAGAGCTGAATACAGCGAAACCGGAGGTGCCTCTTTTCTTACCACCGCTTGAATTCTCGAGGCTCTTGAGGGTCCAGAAAGCAATAGGCCGAGCTCCGTACTGCGTGAACCACGACTCAAGTTCGGACTGAGTGGTATCGAGAGGGAGGTTCGAGAGGTAAAGGATTTTCAGGCGTTCGGTGAGAAAGAGTTTGACATCCTGACTTGAGTCGTACGGCTTGGTGAGGACTGATCTATGATTTTCAAACGGGAGCGACTTTTTGATAAGGGCGATGAGAAGCTTGGCGTAGAGCGTGTGGAACGGAATAACGGCAGGCCGAGGAGGAACAGCAGCAGATTCAGAGACAGGCCCAGACAAGGAAGGCACAGATGGAGGCGTAAGAGGAGAAGACATGGCAGGCAGCGTCGACCCGGCACTTGCACCGGGCTCTGATGGTAGCCCATTTTTATCGATATCTACCTCCAATGCAGTGACAATATTACCTAGCAGGTTGGCTGTATACGACAAAGCCTCCGGGTGAGTGGTTTGCCATTTCGCATACTCATTTTGCAAATCAAACACCCGGGGATGCTGGAGGTATGGCGGGAGCACCACGCCTTTGACCCTGGCTTCCCTTGGCAATTGAACGCGGAGTTTGGAAACGTCTACGGTGACGAAAGAAAACTCCTCGCCGTTGACGTGCTGCTGTACGGCATTGTCGAGGTGTGCGATGGCGTCTTTGAACGAGATACTGGCAGTGGAGACTCCAGTGGTGGGATCTTCTCGATTCGTGGGCTTGACCACGATGCGCTCGCTGGAACGCACCTCAAGCGTTGAGGCGTCGACGAAAGACCACGCAAGTTCGACCATCTCGCTGGCGTCCCGCGCAGCATACTCATCGCAGGAAGTGGTGATATGAAGCGCCACGTACACGTCGCTCATGGGGATTTAAAGGTTTCTTTTGGTTGGTGAGGTTAAAATTTTTCGACAACGCGCGGGACATAAGATCTGAGACAGTGGGAGATGAGAAGTGTGGATGAGATGGAGGAGGACGAAAGGGGGGTTATTTATTTGTGGTATGGGTAGTGTTACATATTAATCTATATAAACTGACAGTACAATGGCTGGCTTTCGAGTACTGGCACCGACAGAAGCTCTACCACCGTGATATCGTCAATCTGTTTGGCTGCAACATTTTTCTTCATTTGTTGCGTCTTGGGTTTCGCAGCCTTGACGTCTGCAAGTACTATATTGGATACATACGGCTTGATGTCCTCGCTGAACGTGCCTATAGTAATGTGCGGCACCTCGTTCGATATGGGGACTTTGACCACCTGGTCGCCGCTTCTGAACTCTATTATCTCAACCTCTATGCATATAAGCTTGGGGCTTACTACGATATACTTGAGGCTCACGTTGGCTGTGATCCCACAACTGTATGCCTTATCAGTGCATTTCTTCTTTGGCCCAAGGATCTCGTGAAGACGCCCCCACTTCTTCGATTGATCACCCAGGCTGCTCATGTGGGCGAGAGTTACGTGGAACTGCGATTGAACCCTCTCGGTTTGTTTAAGCTTCTGCCACTCGGGATTGTCTGACAAGTACCGCTCGAGAATTGGGATGAGCTCCTCCAGGTAGATGTTTATGCCAAAATACTCGACTTTCCGCTTTTGTTCCTTCTTCACACTCGATCCAAATGTCTTAGTGAACGTTGGCTTGTAACTTTTGGCCTCTTCTACCGCCTTTGTAATCAGTTCCTTCGCGGGGACCTCTGTAATAAGGTCAGGATACGATTTCTGTAACTGTTTAATGATATGCTGGACAGATATACCTGTTTCTTCTTTATAATTAACGTCGATCATAAGATCAAACTCGCTGTCAGGAGCGTACCTGGTATTAACTGGCTGAAACCGAGAGATGAACCCCTGAAGAACTTTCTGAGCAGTTTCGGGATCGCTTACAGTCTTAATGGATTGGTGATTATCACCTCTTGCAGCAATTCTGTCAAATGTAACTGTTTTCAACTCTTCCATGTCCGCTCCCTTCGGAACAAAGTTCAAGCCGATGAAAACCAAACTTGTATCTGACGGAAGATGGTCGACTTTGCGTTGCAAAAATTGCTCGAATAACTGCTTTCTCTCTCTCTTTTGATGATTATTTCTATCGCAAACCACGGCGGGTCCTTGGAACAACAGGTCAAGGCATTGGACGACCAACCCATTCTTCAGCTTGCTTGCAAGATTATCGTTTTGTATATGGCCCCATCCGAAAAGATTCGCCATAGTACGTCCTACAGTTGTTTTCCCACATCCAATGGTAGCAATAGGAATGAACACATACTTGTTTTCGACCTTTCCAAATTCCAAGATTTTCGAAAGCTCGTCGTTGATCTTGAAAAGGTTCATACCAGAGATTTCACTCAACCCAAGACTTTGGAGGAACTTCTTTCTCACTTCGATAATTCCGAAATTTTTCATAAAGTCGTCAGCCTTATCAGGGTGCTCCTGGAAGTACTCACTAATGAATGCTATATACCTGGAGATAATGTACTTTTCAGTACCGAACCTCTTCAATAACTCGTTGTACGGCTTTTTGTTCAAAAATTGCTTTGTCACTTCTCTGAAACTACGGTACAACAAGTAAGGCTGTTCGAACTTGAATTTGAAAAAGAAATCCTCTCCCAGTTTCGTCTTCGCCCTCACCACGAACCCCTCGATCTCCTTATTGTTGTACGTTCCTGTCTTCTCGCATTCGTACAAGAACTTCATGAGCTCGTCACAGGTTTGAATTTGAAAGAAATCTACACACCGGAAGCCCCATTCGGCACCAAACTTCTTAATCTCTTCCATGGGGTAAGTCATGAAGTCGATGGTGTTGTAGTTGATCCCATGGAGGTAGAGACCTGCGTCTTTACCCGTGTACTCCAATATATGCTCTTCAAAGGAATCGTCACATAATTCACCGACTAGTGTGATATTATGCCTAAACAAAACTCTAGCCAAGTCCTCAAGAGTCTTGCCTATAGATGTTAGTTGTAACTTCAATTGTGCTTCTCCTTCCACAGCATGGTTCTTGGTTAGATCTTTCCGAGCACCGGTTGAGTGCTTGGAACACACCACAATAGTGCCATCCTCTAATCCACTGATGAAGATAATGCAGCCGTTTTCCTTAAGAGTCAAGTCATAAGGGCCGGTTGTGTTTGCAGCAATACTTTTAGGTTTCGTAGCATCCACTTCATTCATGTTAAAAAATTTATCGTAGCCTCGCACGGCGATGGTGGTGGAAACGGTAAAGAGCCCTCTGGCTTTACACGGGACCAAATTCTTTGCGTATTCGAATTCGTTGAATTTCCATGAGACAATGTCGAGATCGTTAACCTTATAAGTGATTTTCTTGGCACCTCCCAGGGACTTCTTATTTGTGGCGGATATGAGCCTATCCTGGAGTGCTTCAAGCTCAGACTGGTTATTGTAAATGGGATCTAGCATGAAGTTTGAGATGATTGTTCGCAGCGTATATTTCAAGTTAGAAATTTCGCGTGGTTTATATACTTGGACAGCACCTTTTGACTCAGAAGTGACTCATAAGTGACTATTCGAGCATGGTAGACATTGACGAAGCGGACGTGGCGGTCCTCAATAAGAATTTAGGTAAAACCAAAGATTTGTTTACACAGATTTCTCAATCTTTAAATAAGATCAGTAATAAATCCACAAACGCTTCCAACAAGATCAAGCCGGTCTTGCGAGATGTTAACAAGTTAACTGAAGACAAAAAAGACATCGAAAGAGGGATTGACAAACTTAGAGAGGTGAGTGAGTTTGCTGAAAGAACGGCAATGTACGAGAGCATTTTGAACAACTCAATTGACATAATTGGTTTGAAAAAGTATGTGGAATCATTGAATAAACTGAAAGGGTTATTGGCAGAGATGAAGAAGCTGATAAAGAAGTTCCATGGCATATTAATCAACTTTGAAAACCTTATTGACAAGCTGGACTTTAAACTAGTATCTTACTACAAGAAACTGGTGGAAACTGGTAGATTCACAGACATACTAGTCATCACCAACTACTTCAACGGGAACAACAAGCAGATTAATAGAATCATGGTAGACCTGAGAAGCAGTAAAATGGTAGATAAAATGAGAGTCTTGGAGCAGGAACTCAGCTTCAGGCCCAAACAATTGGGACCTAAGTCTCCTCCATATGAGAAACACAGCAATGGTATCAATACGTATAGCAGTGAGGTTTTGAGCTTGTTTCAGAAAGAGTATGAACTATTGGATAAGCTTGGGAACACCCTGATATTTGAACAAGTCATTGCCCGAGTTATGGATGGCTTTGCAGACTTGGTGGAGAAGAACTATGTAGCCTATTTCAACGAAGCAAACTTGGTTGTCAACGACACTTTGGTCTTGGAGATTACAGAGGTAATGGAAGACTTCAAGATGTCGTTCCTGCACTTTGATGACTTGAAGAAGTTTAGATTGAACGTGGTGTTTGATAGATTAGAGCACTTGTTCATGCAGATATTCAAAGAGTATCTTAAGTTCATCGAACAGAGGATATACGGAGTGGAAAAGATTAACGAACTGAATGTATCCGAAATCATAATGGAATTGATCACTAGAATCCGTAAAATGTCTGAGTATCCTGACGCTTTGAAGGTGCTTATATCCCACTACAGCATTGGTGAATGGCTTAATGTGAAGCCTTTGAACTTCATCAGCATATACACATCTGTTATCAAAAACGAAACAGAACAACCACATCTGTTATCTAACTACACCAGTGACTTGATTGACTGTATTATGATCAACATTGAATGTAGAATCAATGAAATCAAGGACATCAAGAAACCGGCAAAGGGCTACCTTTTGATAAAGAACACCTTCTTGATCGAGGGTATAATCAACAGAGCAAGTATGCTTTTTGAGATCTTGGGCACCATAGGGTTCGAGCGGATCAATAAGCTTAAAAATCGGTTCTTGAAACTGTTCCTCGATGATTGGAACTACGCCTCCTATATTATCATTAGAGAGATGACGGCCTTAACAGCTTTAAGTGCTGCAAATCCCGGGAATGACTTCTCCTCAAAGGAAAAAGACCAGATCAAAAAATTATTTGAATCTTTTAACGAGCTGTTCGAAGAGGCGCTTCAAAACTACGAAAAGTTCAATATCCTGGACCCAAATTTGAAAAGCTACCTAGTAGGGGAAATCAAAAAATTGATTTTAAATGCCTACTTTAAATTGTACGATAAGTATGCTAATCTGAGTTTCGCCAAGAACAAGGGTAAGTACATCAAGTATAACAAGATGCAATTTGAAAGCGTTTTGAATGACCGATTATTAAATAAAGTGTGAATTAGTGTACAGGTATAGGAAGTAATAAAAAATAAAAGCTGACAGGGGCTTGACATTATTTAGGATAGTTTAGATGAAAGGATCATGATTAAGGAGAGATTCAAATGGGTTAGAGGCATTGTAATTGAAGGGGATAGATCCAAATGGATCAAGAGGCGATGGAAAGTGATCTGAATGAGGTAATCTATCATTTATACTTACAATTATTAAGCTGAGCCCTCTTTAATTGTCCCCATTTGATAGGTTGGACAATCACGCGAAGAAAAACGTATCAAAGCCAACGCATTGAACTGATAAATGCACCTTTATGGAAAATGATGCAGGAACTTACCAGATTGTGCATGGAAATACGAGAACGCATGTAGTACAACCATGATTGTATCTGTTCCATATTTGATTGTGCTTGAGTAATAACCAGCAAATAACCATGAGCTTGAAAGCGGTGCATTGAGTTCCGGCCAACCCTGATGGTTTGTAATAAACGGGCAGTGGGGTCTGACCGAAAAGTCCAGTTTATATTTCTTGGCATTATCGCATATGCAGGTGCGGAATTTGACATTTCTTGTGTCAAAATGCGCAGCCTGCAGAACAATTGGTCGAGATGTATACGCTGCGGCACAATAACTGGCCATGAATATAAAGGGAAGCCAACTTGACCGATAAGTGCTCTCGTGGTCTTGTAAGTATCTATAAATATAGACATTATACCCTAGGTCTGGACCCACTAATACACACCACAATTGCTATGGTTACCCCGTACGCACTCACTAATGGTCATGATCTCATGCACAAAACAGTCAGATTATCTTGGCCGGCATCAGGTGGACAGTACTGAAGCGGTATCTCCAGAAGGATACAACAGCGTGGAGCGGTCAAAATGCAAATGGCTTGGCGGATAAGCCCCAATGTGTAGGGCGACAAACATGCGTAAAATGCTGCATGACAGCAGGGGCACGACGTGGTGCGAGAGTTACAGCCAACATACTGATTTTCGCGGTAGCCCGGCGGGAGGCGCGCCGCAGATGTGTCAAGACATGTCGTATCGCTAAACAGAAATGACAAGAAAAATCAAGAAATTTGACAAGAAATTTGACACACTTTTTTTTATTTTTATTTTATTTTTAAAATAGTTTTTTTCTTGTCGCCATGTTTAAATACTGCAGTAGTCGCCCTTTATTCCTCTGTATATACGTGTCTGAGTATGAATAACAAAGTAAGCTTGCCACCCATCAGTGACCTTTTAAACATTTCTGGTCCCCACCCACTGAGTCTTCACTCTACTCTCCGTGCAGACGTGCATCTGCCTCTTCGTTTACCAGCGGCAAAACCAGTGGTTACGTTACCACAGCCGACCAACTCGTTTGGCAGTCAGCTGTACTTCACATCTTCCTTCGGGCTACATCCGCTCGGACGGGAGCTTGGTGGCTCAAATGCAAACTCCAACCTAGCTAACGGGAATGCTCCACAAGCCACGACAACGTCTTTGCCGGTACCAGGAAGTGACTACTACTACCAACTGTCCCCTAGGGTGTATCACAGCGCTGGCGCCGTGTCCCGTTCTTCCCTAGCACTGAGTGCGTCGTCTACGGCCGGCCTCCCTCAAGATGCTCTGCCCAGCCTGCACCCCAGTCCCAAGTCGGTGGTGGGCAGTACCGCTGATAATGCCTCCCCACACGAGAGACGCAAAACAAGAAATAACTTACCAAAAGAAACAACGTATATATTGCTCAAGTGGCTCAACGAGCACTTGAGCCACCCATACCCTAATTCTTTCGAAAAGAACCAGTTGATGACGTCAACCGGCTTGAACCAACAACAGTTGCTGAACTGGTTCATCAATGCCAGAAGACGTAAAATCAAGGGCTTGAAAGAGCAGCAACGCTTGAGTATATAGATACGAGAAATGAGTTACGAATATAGGAATGAATATCAGTAGGACGAGCACACGTAGTTACATTTCCGTAGCAAAATCACTGCAGAGGTTTCTTATGATTCGCCCTCGGCCACAACTTTCATTTACGAAGTCCAAGAACTTTAATATTTTTCTGCAATCGGAACTAAAATTCTTGGATGCCATCATCGTTTCAATCCAGTCTTTTAGTGACACTCGAACTCCGATGATCACAAGTTGTTTCGCATGAGGCCCATGGTGTACAGTACTCCATGCTACCCGTGACAATTCGCTTCTCTCAGACGCGTACTGGGTTCACTAAAACAGCTTAGATGCGTATACTTATTTTGGTTTTGACAAGGCCGATCGGCCTGCTGTAGCCTTGGCATCACCATATGACATGAGACGTGCATCTGGTGACTCAAGAACGGGATGTCAATTCAAACGACCACCAGTATCATTGGGCGACTGTCATTGGAAGGCCAATAGCTCCAATACAAGACGAATTCTTTTTAGTTTACGGTGATGATAGTAGACCTTGGAACGAACAAGTTTATAAGTATGTGCTGTGCGTTTTTGTTCAATTTATTGGCACATGCAGTGCCTCAAAGTAAAGTTCTTGTATCTGTTGGCATATCCTGCATTTGTTGTAGCCAGTAACATTCTGTAATATGGTAGCAGTGATTGGCGGTGCCAATATGTGGACAGAACAAGTAGCTCATTGAGCCATAGACATTAGATAACCACCCAGCCTGTCGCTTCAACACCACTACATGATGAGAGGTAGAAGTAGTGAAGTCCACACTACGATACTATCAATCACATAAAAATTCCTTCATAGACAAGAAAGGATTGCATGCTCTACGTCTCAATCAGCACTTATACCAACTAAACAGAGGCTGCAAATTAGTTCCCAATTCGGAGTTGTCGCAAATAATCATTGTGAGGTTTGGCATAGGCTTAATCATACATTTGGTCGGCTTGAATATATCCGTGGCATAGCCTAAGCAGTGAACCCATCCGGATCTTTATACTTACTTCCAAACCCCGCAACACATTTCTAGTCTCAACTGCTCAATCTCAGCTGTATCTACTCGTCTCCAGATTCGGCGCGCATGTAAACACAACTCATTCGCAGCTATTTTTCAACTACCACTAGCATGAACTCATGTGACGCCCTTGTGGATGTCTCCGATAAGATCCTCAACTCACTCCAATCCTTGAACAAGCTAGAGTATAACAAGAATGGCCGTAAATACAAGTTTGTCAATAACTCTTTCACCAGAATCAAACAAGAAGATAAACACCTCATCATTAACCCAAACGATTTACTGATAAAGCTGTCGATTATTTCAGCCTACAGCATTTTGCACAACGTAAACGGAGGGAAAATATTTGAAGACTACCCTGACTTCTGCCTCGCTGTAATAGGGGTCGCCAGAGAGTTGGAAGCCAACGAATGGTATGAGAGCTCAAACGTAGTACAGTATTCACCACTGGTGGATTTCTCGAGTGAACTCGTCCGAAGTGCCATCTCCTTCAGTCAAAGCATCACACCCAAACACCTAAAGATTGGAATCGATTTGATGGTAGCTTCAAAGATCAACTTCTTCCATACTGATCACCACTTGGGAACAAAAATATATGGGACATACTTGATTAAATTCATGAAAGAGTATTTGGGCGAAGACAGTCTTAGTGACCCAGATATGCTTGTGGCCTTGAAGTCTATTGTACATTGGGGATCTATCAAATGTGTCCTTTATAAGCTTGACGTTCCAGGGGTATATTTGACTGACGAAGAGTTTCTAAGCTATAAAACTTTCCCGGACATTCGAGATGAAATGAAGAAAGAGGTCAGATCGAAATATCCAAGTGGGACTTCCAAGTATGCTCTATTGAAGCATGCGTTCATGCAACTCAGAAGCTATGAATTTGCTCCTTTAATTAAGTACCCAACAGATCCAAAGTTCGATCCTGAATGGCTTTTCGAAGTATGCAAAAAAATCGAAGACGATCCTCTTCCTTACCACTTGAGAGCTGCATCGAAGAACTTGTGTGAGAATCCTATAAACTTGAACGATTTGGCCCAAAACCATAGTCAAGGGGCCAAAAGCTTATTGAATTTGGTGTCCGTCATTACGCATGTGTTTGGGTTAAACTTTGAATTTGTAGTAAAGAATTCCAAAGTCCCTAAATTCGAGTCAGTGTCTGAAGCATCGCTTGTCTCTATGTACTCAGAGGTGGCAGGCAAGATTAACTTTTACAAGCAGAAAGATTGGACCACGGACGATATCATATTGAGATTGAATGGCGAAGGATGCTCAGTGATAGACAAAATAGACTCTTTGTTAAAGAAGTACTCCTGTGACACCCAGTGAGTACGCATAATGTGTTTATAGACGGATTTTCAGAATAAATATTGTATGAATAATACTGACGCATTTTGGTTATCAGGTTTTTGATCTAAATACCATACCAAAAATAATATATAAAGAACAATTAAAACCATGGCAACTTGTTGTTATTTTCCCACACAATTTCACCATTTTCGAGCTTCTGTCTGTCTTCTTCCTCAAACATTTGAAGGGCACTTCTCGAAGGATTGCTGTGAACTTTACCTAAAGAGTGTAAGTCTATGTTCAACACTTCCAAGTCAGTAGCCCACACCTCGATCTTCTTGATGTCAAACACATCCTTTTTGGTTTCTCCAAGGAACTTGATGTATTGGTTCAAGTAGTCGAGCAAGGTCAATCTCAACTTCTGGTCGTACTCTCTGTTGACATGAATGAGAATCACTTTAATACAGTATTTGGTATCGCTCCAGTCATAGGTCCACACTATGAACCCAATATCCTTACCTTCTTTTTCTAAGCGGAAGCCAAATACTTTGGGGTCGGTTTTACGAGCTTTTGCAACCGTATCATCAAAGTTTTTGTCGTCAAAGTTCACACCCAAGTCTTTCATCTTGTTGTATACATATTTAGCTCTCACATGATACCATGTGCAGATGTTAGAAGTTGGAACGATGGTCACACGTTTCTTGCCATCTTTCTTTACGTTTTCTCTAAGTTCTTCATCGTTATCTTTTCTATACCACTCCAAAAGCTCATCAAACTCTCCAAACTCGTATGAGGTCAAGGTTCCCTCCGGAACTTCCACCTCGCCTGCCTCACAAGTGAACAACGACTGTTGCTCATCGCGGACAGCCATTTCCAACACAAGAACCTCACAAGACTTGAACCCATTGCGGGCGTAGTATTCACCCACTTCGGAGTACAAGAAAATGTATCCACCTTTCAAGATATCGGTTTTAGCCAATTCTACGAGCTTATCCACCATGATACGGCAGTAACCACGCTTTCTGTGCTGAGTATAAGTGAAAACCCCACCGACACAGCCACTTTTGACTTTTTTTGCAACTACTTTCCCATCCACGTTATCATAGACCATTGAGTCTCTAACCAACAACTCAATGGAGCACAACCCTTCGTTCAAGTTGTTTCTATCTGCCAACATGAATACTCGTACGTCAGTGTACCCTGGGCACAGGCCAAGGAGCCTTTCTCTGTAGACGTAATCTTCCGTTGATAAAGTACCTTTCCAGGCCTGGGAATTCTGGATCCGGGTGAAGTCAGTCAAGGTTTCGTTGTGGTGTACGGGCTTGAGAATGTAGTTATTAGGATCAAGGCCAGTCATAGCTGTGTAAAATATAAAATCGGGGCTCAAATGTTGCCAGAAATTTTAGGTTTTATATTTGGCGATGCTACCATATTTTGTAACTATATGCGGCATTCCAGCCCCAGTCCTTTGCGACATAATGTAGTGAGAAGTACCCTGTGTAAGTGTACCACGGGCCAGATGCGGGGCGTCTACAGCAACTACAGAAGAGGCATATATTGAATTGGCAATGGTAACTTTACCTGTTCTTTCTCTGACACAAACCCAGTAGTGCTAGTACCTTTGAGGAAATGCACGGCATCCGCACCCGTTTTTGCCATCTTTTCATTTTTAGCATCTTCATTTTTACTTTTTCCAGATCTGCCTTACAATGGAACTTCTCCCACAGGGCCAGAGCAATTCCGTACAAGTATTATGGGAAGACCAGCAGAACATCAACAAGTTCAGCTCTCTCATAAATGAAAAAGACGAGCACAATGCGAACCTCACCAAGTTGAAAACTGAAAAGGACTACTTGGACGACTTATCGTTGGAACTTGAATTGTTAGATGAGTCGGAGAGAATTCAGTACAAGATCGGCGACGTTTTTGTGTTCCTTAAGGTAGACAAAGCGGTCGAGCGTGTGGATCAAGATAACGAAAATATCACCAGTAAAATCGATGATTTAGAGACCAAAATTGAGGAGTTGGACTCTCAATTGAATTTGTTGAAGACTTCCTTGTATGCCAAATTTGGTTCCAACATCAACTTGGAACGTTAGACTTACACGACACTTTAATACATAATGAAACAATCTGTGCCTCTTTGTAGCAGCGGTGGCGGAATCTTGAGCTTTGTCGACGCTATTATTCATTGACGGATTGTGAACTATAATGGCTCGAGTCCAAGATCTTGGTCATCTGGAGCGTTCAGAGAGATTACAAACCTCATGCTCTAGATCTTACACTGAGTCCACATTAATGATATCGTAAACGCACTGTTTATGATGACTCACACACACTTTCCTCCACTTTGTCATCAGTTCCTGCAGATGTGGCTGAACAGTAAAAACATGTGGAGGTGGAGGGCCCAAACAACAAACTTATTAGTATGAAACCGGTGCCCCGGTTTATGGTAGTTAATCATTCACTTGTTCATATCCTTATTATTGTTTGATGCACTCTTGGAATTCCATGATCCGTACCATACACTTCTTTTTAAGAAGAGTCACGTCTATATTACTAAGACTCATACTGATCGTTTGAATTACGAAGTTCCGGTATATAATCAGAGCTGAGCAATAACTGGATAATAATTGGGATTTGCCGTTGTTGAAGTATAAAGTTAGATCCAACCCCTCTGGAAGATGAGCCTTGGGAACACACACAGAAAACTTCCATAATGCTCTTGAAGGGACTGCCCAAGTTTACAATTCTGTACGAATACGTGCAAAATGGCTGCAAATACGAT
This sequence comes from Yamadazyma sp. yHMH685, assembly GCA_030571055.1. Classification (NCBI taxonomy): domain Eukaryota; kingdom Fungi; phylum Ascomycota; class Pichiomycetes; order Serinales; family Debaryomycetaceae; genus Yamadazyma; species Yamadazyma sp. yHMH685. Next base: position 257,550 of record JAJLXC010000003.1, read on the forward strand.
CTCTTGGGCTATTTGAGATTCCAAATTTGCAGAACGACTGTTAATAAGTTCGACCTCAATTTCGTACAGGTGACTAGGGAGACGTCGTATACGGCAGGGGGTCCCCTGTTGAAAGTAAGACAAACCACAGAGACCATCTCAAAAAGAGTGAACATTAATAGTTATCAAGTGCTAGATGGTGAATACAATATTCCATTCACCGTGGAGGTAAAGGTAGATTCCTTTTGTGCGTCAACCGCTTGCAGGCAAATGAGTCTTGAAATGGTCCTAAATACAGCTGAAGGTTGCTATAAAGCTTCAAAGGCTGTTCTTATCCACCGACAGTTACCAGAGGAAGAATTAGTCATAGACAGAGTTTACGAACAAGAACGTTACAGATTCACTCTCCGGCGACCAATTTACTTGGACCTGGCTTATAAAATTGATTGTCAATACTCAGGCTGCTACCCGATCACCATTTCTTTGATTCAGTCTACCAGTAGTAAAGTTGAGAATCAGAAGGACTATGTTTGTACCATACGGTATCCTCTCTATAAGGGAAAGTGCAAAAGTATTCTACTTCTGCCAAAGAAGTTGAAACAAGTCCATCAGTCTTACAGAACATGCAAAAATGTTTGTTCTTACCAGCTAGAAGCAAAAGTTCATCTTGATGGAAAAGACCTCAAGTTTGTGATCCCAGTAGAAGCTTTACCCAAGAAATTGGATACTCTTCCTCCAGTATACGAGAAAACAGACAGCTGCTTACCAGTATATACTCCCGCAAGATGTACTTGACGAAAAGCACATATTTATTCATTAATGCCATATTATTTCATTACCCAGTAACTCACGTAATACTACAAATGTTTATTGTCTTACAACAACTACAATTTTCTAATAATACAAATATATACATACTACTCTTCATCACTATCTTCATAAGTGGGTAGATCTCCTTCAAATTTGTTCACCTGGGGCTTTTCCACATGCAGCTTTTTAACTGGATATGGATGGTCTTCCTCCCTAGATCTAGGCCTTTTGTTCTTTCTATGGTCACGTATCTTGGGACACGCTTCAATGATTTCTGCCTCGGATACACCATCCTGGATACTCATCAACACTCTTTCTACAACCGTGTAATGATTCCCATTACCTTTATCGTCCCTGAATCGCATCATCTCCCAGTATCCTTTATGATCAGGTTTTTTTTTGCACTCTACAATCCTGCCCTGAAGAGGTTCATTAAGAGACTTTAAAAGATCCCAGTCTTTTTCATCCATCTCCAACTTGGCAAAATCATCATAGTCTTTTCCACCTTTCCATACTCTTAATTTCATTATATCTGGCTTCGAATCGTAGTCTGTGTACGTAGAGTCGGGGTCCCTGGGGTCCATATCTGGGTCTTGGAATTCATTGAAAACAAGCTCAAGCTTGTAGTCTACGGTGTTTTCTTCCGCCGGTTTCCATTTGAGCAATGTCAGGTCTGTACCGAACACATACGGGGTTTCAGCACAAGTGAAGATTAATCCATCAGACTCGTGGAATAATTGCTCTTTTCTACCTAAAACTTCATGGGCGTGGTACGAAGATTCCATTATCTTGAAGCTAACCTTGAACGGAAAGTCAGGAGAGTTTACAATTTCAGGGTTGTTTTTCTTAAAGTTATCAAATGGCTTCATGATGTTCTCAGTTATATATCCCAATCTTTTTGGTAAAAACCTACTGGTTATGTCCTTTCCATTCACAGCCAATGCATCAAAAATACAGTACCTGAGGTAAGGCTCACTTACGTTTTTGTTTTCCAAAACTAGCTCACCGTCAAGCAACGTTCCGTGATGGTATGTCTTTCCGTTTTCCTCATTCATGGTTAATGGGAAATGTATGTTGGGGATGTAGTAATAATCGTTTTCCCTCGTGATCAAGAACACACCTTCGCCTCGTTCCGGGTGATTGATAATGAACAAGAGGCAACGCAACCCGTCGGATTTCTCGCAGACAAAGTAATCTTTCTTCAACAAAGTTTCTGTCAAATGGTGTCTTTCAAACGATACAGGTTGAGAGCCGGGGAAGTTGGGATTTTTCTTGCTAAGTAAGTCAGCTACCATCATCCGCAACTCGTGAGCCTCCTCCCTGGGAAGCTTCTCCCCTGGGATATCGGGCATGTTTCTGTCCTGCAATATCATTTACGTTTAAGATGTTCAACTCGAGAAGTCGCGAATGGTTTTATGTCTATAGTTAAACGCGCTATATAAAATTGGCATCACTTTAAGAGTGCCTTATTTCGAGCGAAGTGTGGACTTTGCGGAGCTTATCATTATGATTGGTGATTCCAAACTGTTCTCCGTTAATTGGCTCGTTTATAATGTGTAGAAACTCCGGTGCGGTGAGTTCGTGTATATCGTCGATACTAGCCTCGCTTGGGGTATCCTCTTTACTCCGATGATAACATGCCTGACAGGTGTTTTTGCCGTCCATTACTCTCCAGATCGGAGAAACTGTCGCCAAACAGACTTCACAGGTTACAGAAAGGTTTTCCTCGGTTCCAGTATTTTCTTCCTCAGCCTCTTTTTCATCAGAAAAGTAGTATCTCACGAGCTCTAAATAGTTCAAAGCTTTACGGATGTTACCGCTAAGCTTACTAACACTGCTCTTGACCAAATCATCAAGGAACAACTGTATGAGTGGGGTCTGTTCCCTGCTGGACTGGGTGCGCTTCCCTAACTCTCTAAATGGATGAATATCTTTATTTTGGTGTTTGGAACAGTAAACCACAGGCTCTAGTCTGAAACCAACGTTGGACTTTGATCTCGTCTCTCGAGTCTGTATTGTAAACCCGGTATCCGTATTCAGATTGCATGTGACGTGGTAGAACACTTTACATACCTCGCAACTCACAAGAGAGCCTGTCTGGTTGCACTCGCTGCAGCGTTTGTTACGATTGGCGACAAAAAGTTTATCAACGTTCCTGATCTCCAAATTGTTATTGAGAAGTTCAATTGCGAGCTTGGATTGAACACCTGGATCCAAAGAGTTGGCAATGGCTGCCACATACTTCTTAATGTTGACACGGTTATACTGAAGCACAGCCTTGAAATCAACTTGCTTGTAATTGAAAAGGACGCACTGCAAGTGGCACCACTTGCCAGAATCGTACACGGGTTTAAGGAAGCCACCGCTCTTCGAACAGAGACAACAGGTGTAGTCTGTTTCGAAAAATGGATTCAAGTCATTCACACAGCATTCGCAAAGCCATTCAGTGATGGGCTTTACGGGAGCTGGAACGGTGATACCCACACATGATAAGTGTACGGTAAGACCACACTTGCCACAAGAAATAGCTTCGTTAGGTTTCGAGGATTGCTCAGCACAAACGCCACATTCTTTGTTTGAAGGAGATGCGGTTGATTCCAAGGCTCTCATTGTATTAGTTGGGAACGATTCCACTATACTGCTCAAGTCACACAATTGCTTGAGCTTGAATTGGTTTAACAACTTGTTGATCTTAGTCTCATCGATTGGTTCGAGGTTTCCCATAGTCAAAGACAAGCCTTCAGGTATGGCCACGTCCCTATTCATGATAGGGCTGATAATATGACTAGTTTCATATAATTCCCTGACCTCTTCCGGTTCTTTTCTTGGCTCTTCCTTGGGCTTTTCTGGTTTCTTTTTCAATTCCTTGTCTGGTTTAGTTCTACCTTCCGACTCACCTTTAGTAGCTTTAGTATTCTTATCCTTAGTGTTCTTCCGCTTTTCCTTTTTAACCTCTTCCTTCTTTGTAACCTTTACCTTCTTCTTTGGCGTGTCAGAAGAAGGCGAAGGGCTAGGTCGCTTCTTCTCATCAGCCTTCTTTCTATCATCCAATAGACCCCCGTTCACCGTGGCTTGAACAAGAATGGAATCGGCATCTCTCAACAACTCGTACTCGATCTTTCTCTTGCCGTTCCTATTCATCTTCTTTTCTACCTCCACGGGGTCTTCCCAAGGTACAGCGTATCTCCTCCATAATCTAGCACATCTGAAACATAATCCAGTAAGTTCAGGAGTGCTTGTATTATCGTGACCCGTTAGTCTGTACCACTGAGTACTGGTATTAGTATTACAGTGTTTGCAAACAAACGTCTTTTGTCGACTGTTTGCTAAGTCGTACGACGAGTCGTCATCTTCTTTGAAAAACCTTGATTTCAGCTGTGATTCTTTTGTTTCATTTTGAACGTTCTGGAGCTTTTTCTTGATTCTACCCTCAAAGTTGCCCCATATCAACCTACCATTTTTTGTTTTCTTCCAGAGATAGTAGAACCTCACTATGCTCCAACAGGGTGCAGACTTCACCATTTTGTAAATCGGATATAACTCGGATCCATACTTTTTGACCCCTTCTTCAAAAACAGCGATCTCTTTTTTGGACAACAGGGGCTCATTCAATAACTTCTTGGTGATTTTAACCGAATCATCAATTGCCTTTGTATAATCTCCTTTGTGCTTCAAATAATTGAGCAATATCTTGTCAATGAAATTCGGGGAGTTTGGTGACAATTCTAAACTCTCAGCTATAGGGGCACACTGAGCCACATATTTATCTAGCTTGGTAAAACCGTCTTCAAGGTCGGAATACATTGGTTTCCAAAGAAGAGTGACTGTACGATTTCCATCTTCTGCCTCTCCATCGTCAACACCCCTTTCGATATATCCTTTGGGCCTGGGCTGGAGCCACAGGGGAAGATCTTTAGCAGCGGTATCCTCAAATTCTTTCGGTATAGGTAAAGGTTTTCCAAGATCTATAGATTTGCCTTTGGATTTTGTCTTTTTGCCCGGTCCCGGGTCTTTCGAGTCATAATATACAATGGGATGGTCGATGTACTCGGGTATGTGCGTTGCTTGGTGCTTAGCACCAATTCGAGTGGCGGCCCTCGGGTAGGGAGACCTGTCGTCCATATCAATCCCATCCTCTAGCTTACTGTGCATCCCCAAATACCGCATACACCATTCTTCCTTGAGCCTTCTTTGTTCGAGAGAAATTCTATCGCTTTTCAAAAATTCCATAGCCATCAATTCGTACTTCGGAAGCACATCAGTAGTCGCTTTGACCAATTCTTCATGTTCCTGCTCACCAGTGTCGTCACTGGAGAAGTCTGTCAACTCACTTTCATTTGACAGTTTATTATCGTGTCCCAACATGAGTATTCGTTTACTTTTGTATTGTTGAATGTGTTTTTTAGTACAAGTCTCACAGTGCCAGCTGAAGCCTCTACTAGGCTTTTTGAGAAGAGGTGGATCCAAGCAGTACAAATGGTAGAACTTACTACAGTCGGCACAATTTACACTATCTTGCGTTGAACACCATTGGCCGCATGTTTCACACGTGCAGGAGTTTGATTGGAAGCCATTGATCAAGAACTTTGTCATTTGGGGCTCGATGAAAATGAATTCAAACCTTTTGTTCAAAGCTGTCAAGAAATTCTGGCTTTTCTCGTTCTTCGATATCTTCACCAAGTACCCGGTTGATATGACATCGTAGAATTTCATCATGTATCTGTCGTACAACTTATCAAAGAAGAAGCTATTTGGCTTCTTGGAATATTCATCCAAATTATCGATATCTTGCTTGTGTCTGACGTTTGCGATTCCCCGAAAACTGTTGAGGGGACAAGTATCAGTATGCATGGAAGCGAATAAGAGCCTTGAATCCGGTGAGTTCTTGGAGATGTCACGTGGTCTATAGAACCATTGAATCTGAAACTCGTAGCTCAGAAGCGCATTCGTCGGGACCTTCCCGCTTTGCTCATGAGAGGTATCCTGTTTTTTAGACTTAAATCCCATGACTTTCCCAATGTAGTATGGCTCTCCTGGGGGTTCGCTGATCATGTAGATGAAGTCTCCTTTGTCGATTTTGAACTTCCTGTTTTTCTTTGACACGCCCTCGTAGTCGGCAGGCGAGGAGGGCTGGTTGGGACAAATGAGCAGCTTACTGTTCAAGTCAATGTGGGCATTTTCAAGATTCAATTTGATGGAAAAGTAGTCAATCGGCTTGGGTTCAGGTTGCCAGTTGATGGGAATCTTGGAAGAATCGAACGGGGTAGATGCAGTAGGAGTGTGTTCCTTCTGTGTGCCTATTTTTTTCTCTGTGGTGGAGGCTATTAGAGGTGGAGCCTCGGGAGCCGGTCTGGCAATTTTAGAGCCTTTTTCCTGGATTTTTGGAGCCAGTTTGAGTCGTTTGGGGTCCTCAAACATCGATTCATCCACAACATCGGTATAGGACTTGTTGATAGTGGCCTTCCTTTTGGGTCTTGACATGATTGAAAATCAGAAATGAGAAATTTTCAATTTAGTTATGAGGGAGAATTTGGATCAGCAGAATTTGAGGCAAGTATGGGAGGTGAGGCAGGGGATATAGAGAGTGTGTTTGTAAGTACATTCGAAAGTTCAGGTGAACTTCTCGTGGACAAATGAGTATCTAATATGTAGTATTATAATAGTACAGTCCTAGCTATGTGCAGTGGTTTGGTCGCAAGGAGCAAACTTTGCAGGAGAGTCAATCGTGCAGATCTCTGGCAATTAAAGAGATATCATCACATTTGCTTTTGTTGAAAATTTAATCAAACTGGCTACCGTCGAAGCATTAGTGACACGTTAAAGTCATATCTTTAAGAGCTTTTGATGCTGTCGCTTTCCGGTTCTGAATTTGTGCCCTGTTGGTGATTGTACTAGCATATGTTGCTTACTCTAGTAAACGCTCGAGTCGCTCGATCTCGTGGATGTCACTAGCATTTTTCAATTTCTCTACCAATACCTGCCTCGAAGACTCGTCTAAGCCTTCCACGAAATCGTCAATCTTTTTGTTTTCAAAGAGTTTTTTGGACTCCAATTTCTCGTTCTGCGTCACTTTCTGGCAGTCTATAGTAATCAAACTGGGGATTATATGGATGAGCAATAGCCGGTAGTTAGAAAGTGTCGCTATAGGGTTATTGAGGACTAGGAGATGCTGCAAGTTCTTGAAATTCCATGAAACTACTTCCCTTAGTGTGAAGTTGCAGTTGCAAAGTGAGAGATTGTTTAACTTGGGGAAGGACTCTGCGTTCAAGTTGTAAAATTCGAGGTTATTGTTGGCTATAAGTGTGACAATAGGTGAGGGAGCGATGTCTAGCTCTATAAGTTGGTTATCCGTGAGATCAACGGAAGCGAAACCTGAGGGAAGGAAGTCAATGTCTGAAATCCCAAGGCGACGTAGTTGGAGCGTGAGCTCCTTCGTCGGGCTTAGTATTATTGGTGCTGTTTCTATGAGGCTTGATGTTAGTTTCATAGTTGAGAATTTTTCTGTGCGAAGAAGCAGTATTTAATTTGCAGCTATCGCCAAAATTAGCTAAATTGACGATAACCAACTTTTTGGCAATAGACTTGTGCTGTATTGCAAGGGCTAATGGTCTTGGAACAAAATCGTAGTCATATTATATATTCACTTCGGTAGATACATGTGATAACAAGGAAATTCCTCCAATTCAGGGTATACTTGTAAATGAATCACCATTATATATTTGACCTGTCGTCGAGTACACTTGTCGACGTTCTTTCCGTAGCCGGTTTATCATATTTCTTCGGCTAATGAAAGTTTTGAAAGGCGATCCATGCGGTTTCACGGTATCAACAAGCTTGCTAAAGATTCACCGTCATATTCTATCCATTGCTGAGCCACCTGTCGGAAAATGTAAAATGAGTAATACGCTAGAACAGAAATCCAGCCATACAACCAGCCTTCAAAATAGTGTCAACTGAAGTTGTGCACAAGATTGCCCAGTAACCGTAGGACTCATGTGCCAAGAATCAGTATTACTTACTTCACAAGTTTCACGGAGACTCCAAGTCTCCTAAGATAAGAATTCAGACATGAAGCGAAACTACCCTCAATGGTATTTATCAGGACGTCATTACCTCGTAAAATAGTCCCCTTTGTCCATTGGCATCAATGGCATGAATGTTTCAAGTGCAAATGCAGAGGCCAACAAACACCAAATCCTACCGCTGTTTGAAACTTACAGGTAGGAAGTGGCTCAAGTGGCACTCCTGGTCACTTCTCTTAATGGACATTGTAGTACGTTCACTATTTGTTGGAGTCAAACCCTTGAATACCATTACCACGAGGCGTCAGCTATATCTGCAGTCATAGAAACGCATAAGTTGATGGTTGATAAATTGTAGGGTCGTAATTGGTCTCCAACCCTTTGGCCTATTTGAAGGAGTGCTGGAACTCCATGTATACACTTCAAGATGTTGCTTGTATTTTCCATTGCCCCTATTAGAAGCCATTTGTACTGACTATATACAGAACTACCCATAGTACACCAACTAAAAGAAGAAAATTAGCGACAATCTTCGCTTTGTATATAACTGCTTCATGTATGGTTGATGAACATTGTCGTAAATCACGGGGCCATCTGCGTGCCTTCGGTGAACGCGTATGCAGACCAACACCGAACCAGGAGAACCTTCAGAGAACTAACGTAATGGTAGAACGCGTAGAAAGTTCTAAATTATGTGAGTCCCATGCAAAGGTGGATTGCCGGAGCATTAGGATTGTGAAAACCGATCAGAAGTAGTGATGGTCTGAGTCAAATAGATTGTTGTTCTCTACATGGTTTGAACATCATTCTATCTCTATACAATGTCCTTCATTTCGATCTCTTCCAACTCCCGATTTGAATTTGATTATTGCCTGTTGTAGCTACTAATATAAAAACTTTGAGCCTGAGAGAACCAGGGCATCTAGTCTCGCACCACCGTAAATATCTTGGTGAGCCCAGTCGGTTTTAAGCGGACATGGGATACCATTAATCGCGACGTCCACCCTGCTCACGACAAACTTCAGGTTTGAAACATGCATATGAAACCAGTGATTAAACAATGTACGATAAATTGTCCAGATGTTAACATCAATAAAACACACTAAAAATTTAACACGTCTCGCCTGTACCAAAACAATCAAATTATTAGACTATAAATTCAGGTTTTCAGTGCAAGCACAAGTGAAATTAACAGAAGTCTAAATTGCTTCTCTAGGAAGAAGAACTCGCTAGAGAGCACGGTTTGTCCGAAACATGCTAATATAGCAATAATGGGTCCTTTGTCTACTACTTCACAATGCAAGCCCTGCTTGGTATATGCAGGTGCGTCTCCCGATACGAAGGAGTTCCGCATTTAAATTTCATCCTACACTTGTCCTTACCTGTATTGTAGCACCTTTTATTGTCAGGAAAAGATCTATTATAAATACGTTATCCCCAGCACAATGAAATTGGATATTCCCCATGAGCTTATTCTTATTACCTGCTGTTTCTTACCAGACACAGCAGAAGCTCAAAGATCCCAATCGCCGCAAGCTGCGCAGCAGTAGCAGCAAGAGCAGTAGCAGCAAGAGCAGTAGCAGAAAGAGCAGTAAGTCTAGTTCGAGCATTTCTTCTAAACCGTCCTCCCGCTCGCACCGTCAACCCTCCGTGGCTTCAACAGCAGGGTCTGTGACTTCGGCCGCACTGGGTATGCCTACATCTATCTACACAACCACTACTCCAGCGCACATGGGAGCACCATCTATCCGTAGTCCCAAACGTGAGGAATGTGTTGACGAGTTACCCAATTTAGATGCCCTCCTGATATCCTCCGACAAGTCTGAAAGGAAGACGAAGAAAGTGTCGCAGCCATCACTCTCGCCGGCTGAGATCACTGATGCCATCTCATCCAAGTACGTACACAGCTACGCTAGAACACAACGTCACCGGAGACCACTGCATTCGGCTCTCCGCAAAGATAGCGACAACACCCACAGCAGCTCCGTATACTCGGCTGCTCTTTCCACATATTCTGCATCTATCCTTTCAGATGATAGCACCCTGATATCCAATGTAACTGAAGTAGCTGGTTCTACACAATTTGTTAATCCTAACTATAAGCTTGAATTCCGCAACTCAGGGCTGAATGTAAATGACATGGAATTGACCAGCGAGTACAAGAACTCCACTGAGTTCCAATTGAGCGATGATGAAGTGGATGAAGAGAACGAAAATAATAAACTTACGAGGGTCTATTCGGATGTGGATTCAATTTTCAGTACTAAGGTGGAAGTGACTCCGAAAAAGAAAGGGTTATTCAAGTAAGCTACTGGTTAGCTGTGTATAGTATGTATTAATAGATAATTGTTGAAGATTAACCTGTTCTTTCCTGTACCTTGTCATATCTGCATTGTATCAAAGTACTGTACCCCTTAGCGTTAAGATCGTCTAGCACGGCCCGATTTGGTTATGTACAGTTCCGATGAAGTTACCGCTGCAAGATGAGATTCAATATTTTCTTCAAAAGCTTGCCACCGCCCCTTTCTCTAGCGTATGGAGAGCTCCGATATTCTGGCCATACTTCCTCACTTGCGGTATCTAGTGCTTCATTGAACATTCCTGAGCACTGCCGAACCTGGACCTACAGAAATCTCTGACTACACACCCCTAGTTGCCGAGCAGACTAAATGGGGACATTTCCCGTTCAGAAGGGTGCGCACTTGACCCTGAAAAGGCTTATCCAATTTAGCGATTTATTGGAGCGTCGTGCTTATTACAGCTGTGCATATTCAATCTCACCATGATGCAGCCTCTGCACGCGTAGAGCTGTACCACATTGTTCTGGGTTGTGGGTTACTTATTCAATTCACTTAATAGGGCTCTTCCCATCTTCCTGCTATATGAGAAGGGCTGTGGCAATACTCCGACGGGCAACCGAGATTAAATGCGATAATCTATTGTTTATCTCCTCAATAGGCATGAAGCTATATTGTCCACAGCGTGGGGGTACATTTTCTCTATGCAGAGTCTCCCTGCAGGACACTTTGAGCGCATGATTCATGATTGTAATGTACAACGAACCAAAGTGGATTTGGGATGCAAGACGGATGTTTGCCACTAGTAGTATAGGTCTGGCCACAGGCCAGCAAACACCATACGCGTATTGCTTCCACAAGGTCGCTGCTTGCGACATTCAATCGCAACGTATGCTATATCACGTGATGCGCGCGTATCCTTATCGCTATCTACACCCGAATATCCCACATGTTGGTATCAAACAAAATCGAATTTCCACACACAACATAATCCACATCAGGTATTGAATTACACACTATACGCATAAAGCAGCCATAAGTTTTGAGTATTAATCAAATCCAAACGTTGATTCACCACCACAACTCAGTTCCGAACCCTTACCGATGATTGAGAATATCCTTCCGGGCGAAGGCATTGATTCCATCCGTATCCACGATAGTCTCTATCACGTCTTGAGCAGGTTCAAGAATGAGGATTTAGCTATCGTGTACTCCAAAAGAGACTATTTGAATGTGCCTATCAGGTTTGATGTCAGGAGTTTGGGTGTATCGCTCGTATTTCAGGAAGACAAACTAGTCTTATTGCAAATATCGAATTTTGCAACCAAGTTCAACTACATCTATAATAACATCAATCTCAGCTCACTTGGGGGTATTAGTTTGAAAGTGATTTATAATAAGATTTTTGGTCCTACCTACCCTGGAAGGTTTGTCAATGATGTGTACGTGTTGAGCTATCCGGGCATTTCCTTCAAATTCGATGTCAAGGGTGTGAAAAAGGAGGGATTTGAAGAGCTGCTCTCGTACTTGTTAGGACTTGACACTGATGTATTGTGTACCCAGATCTTGATCCATAGTGGTAGCTCATACGAAGATTTTTTGACAAAATTCAGTAACTCCGCTGTTCTGGCTGCAAGCTCGATCAGTGAGCGCAGTATTGAACCAAGTCTCAAAGTGCTTGCCAATATTGGGCTTGGAATGTTCAAATTACTCTTAAAGGATCGTGAATTTACAATTAGAATCGGTGAAACTACGCAGCAGGAAGTTTTAAACTTCCTTGGACCTCCTGATGATTACTTCAACAAATTCGACCTGCGTCTCCTTATACACAGCAGCTTCCTTAGGAAAATGAGTAGCCTGTCCTCCGGGAAGATTTTGAAGTTCCACAACTACTTCAAGTATGGCGTCGATTTTTTGTACGACTTGAATAGAGGAGGGGTATTGACCAAGGTTATTCTATATAATGGGAACCTCATTGAAAGCAGTACTTTTTCCCGCTGGAATAGCTGTAATTATGAAATCTTTCTAGATGACTCCACCGACCCGTTCGAGGGAGATGGTATAACCGGAAGCACTTATTTCAGTGAGATCCCGAAGCTGTTCCTTGATGGAGTGAAGACGCCGGTATTGTTAAACAGGAACGAAAGTGAGCTTATTAATTTGGATGTGATCCCTATGAATGAGATGAATGGGGGCCAGAGCAAATTGTATTGCGTGGAGCACTGTATATGGGAGGTGATCGGTGATTGCGTGAGCTGTGTTACCGTATATTAGCGGTACTGGTAGTAGTAAATTAGAAGTTGAGGATTTAGTCAACTTGCTGGTAATCTAGATATTGTAAGAGCTCACCCTCTACCTATTACCTCAACTACTATACTCATTAATTAAATTCTTATTATTATTATTATTACTAGTGTTATTGTTCTATTATCCTATCAGGCCTCTTTGCTCTTGTCACTCTCGCTGGCATCGGCAGTGGGAACTTCAGTACCCTCTGTGACATCCGGTTCTTTTCGGGCTGTCTGCGACTTAATCTTTGCCAAACGAGCATCAGTGGAACGAATTGGTTCTATCAAGTATGGCTGACTGTCACCACCAAGTTCTTCTTCATCATGGTAAGTGAACTCTCCGATCTGTGCCAAATCAGTACCCATTAATTCCTCGTCCTCGTGCAATCTGAGTCTCAATTGAGGAACAAAATCCATAGCATATAAAATAATAGCCGTTAAAGTAAACGACCAAGCACCGACAGAAACAGCACCAGCCAATTGATAGCCTAATTGCTTGTAGTGATGGTTGATCCAACCACCAGCGATTCTCAAAGTTGGATCAGAAGCAGCACCTCCGTCAGTGGCAGCGACATAATCGGCAGCGAAAATACCCGTCATAACAGAACCAAGGAAACCCCCAATTCCATGTAAGGCAAAAACATCCATACCATCGTCGATGTGCAACAAGTCCTTCAAGTCGATAGCCAAGTTACATACGATACCTGGAACAATACCGAAGGCAACAGCGAAATAAACAGGCACAAACCCAGCTGCTGGAGTGATACATACTAACCCAGAAATGGCTCCCAAACATAATCCAACTGTCGACCATTTACCACCAGTACGGAAGTAGTCAACCACCATCCATGTCAAACCACCCGAAGCAGCAGCAAGATTAGTATTGACGTTTGCGTACCAGGAACGGATAGTGGCATTACCGGTAGATCCACCGTTAAAGCCAAACCATCCAAACCACAAGAACACGGTTCCCAAGACAATCAGACTAACACTGTGAGGTTTGTACTTTGGAACTTTACCAGTTGCAACAGGGTCGTGTCTTTTACCCAAGACGAGAGAGTAGGCTAAAGCTGCAAAACCTGAGTTTTCGTGCACAGGTCCACCACCAGCATAGTCCAAAGCCCCCAAGTTGAACAACCATCCATTACTTCCCCAAGTCCAGTACGCAATTGGGCAATAGACCACGGTCAACCAAATGAAGAGGAACACCATCATTGGGCCCAAACGTGCTCTTTCGCAACCGGCACCAACCATCAAAATAGCAGTGACGGCAGCAAACATACCTTGGAAAAAACAGAATAAAATATCTGGCACAGTTGAAGCCACGCCAGGAGCACCCAAAACACCTTTGAGGCAAAAATTGTTCAAAGTACCTAAGAAGGTCGATTCAGAGCCATCGTGGGAGAAGACCAAGGAATAACCCCAGAAAAACCAATGGAATCCAGTCAAACAAGCAGCCATCATGGAAGCCCATAACAAGGATAAGGCGTGTTTTTTTCTTGAGATTCCGGAGTACAATAATCCTACACCTGGAATCATAATCCACACCAAAATTCCACTTACAGACACCCATACCATGTCTGCGGCTTGGAATTGAGCATTCAAATCCAATTCGAAAACATCACCACCAGTACCTGTACCGGGGAAATCAGTAGAAACAGCATCACTCATAATGTTAAGGAAGAGAGATAATATACAAAGAATTGTCTGGATTTATATAATATCGTGTATTTAGCGTTTGCCGATAAGATAAGAATTTCGCAGCCGCAGCCAATGAAATAGCGGCTCGAGAGATAAACTCTAGATACTTTAAACAGCTCATAATCGCCGTTATGGGATGAGAAACGGCGTTGTTTCGCTGGTTTACGAACAACGGAGTAATATACAGAACAATAGAGTATAAACAAGGGAGCATAATATAGTTATTTCTTCATTCTCTGGGCTTAGGCCTCATTATCTTCCTCCTCACCGAAAGCCTCCCTCCTCATCGAACGCCTTCCTCCTCATCGAAAGTCTTCCTCTACCAACTTTGCTCGAAATAGATAGGACCACACGCTTCCGTAAAAGCCGGTGGCTTATATCTCTGAGCCTGTATCAGCTAGATCTTCACTAAAGCTTTATACTAAATTTTTGATGCAGTTAACGTGCAGCTTACAAAAATAAAAATGGGCTCGCTTATCCATTAACACAATTGGTGTGATTAATAATATCTACATGTGTGAGTCATTTCAGATTAATCTCGTATTGTTTATTTGTTCTAATTCGCTACTTCTTATCTACGTATCTGCTGAGGTAATCAGGAAACTCAAGAAAATCCTGCATATGAAAATGGCTTCTGCTATTAGGGTAAGAGTAGTGTACTTCTTAGCAGTCGACCTTTGCTTATCATGTGGGGACAGACTAGTGTGTAGATACCGGAGTCTTGGCAGGGTCTGTGCAGGTGTATTAACTCTAAGACACATCAGTGGGTGAACGGTGCCCTCTGTACTATTCGACAAGATTTTACGAAGGCAAGGTAATGGAATTGGTAGGTAGTTAGGCAGTAAAGGTCAGAAAATTGGACCAGACCTGGGTAGTGTCTCTCTTTTCTCTTATTCCCCCCTCTTTGATAAATCATGTCCCAAAGGCGATGTAAAACACTCCACAGAAGCCCCAAGCTAATCTGTATGTGGAGACAAAGACGATCTTTTTCTTGTATCTGTTTGTATTGCTCTCTTGGCGCCCTTTGTGCTATCTCTTTCCTCAGCATATTATAGCTCGATGGAATCTGCATTTGTGCTCGCCCCAAACCGAACCTGTCAAACTGCTCTTGAGTCAAATTCGAATAACCTGCTGAACAATCACTCAAAACAACAAAATCACAGTCACCAGCTAAATTCTGGTAGAACTGATATCTGGCGGCTAATGCCATGCCATGAGAACTCATTCCCGGTATTGAATACATGACGAGGACATTGTAAGCTGAGGAGTTTCCTGAAAGAGCCACGACTACTTCGTTATCTAATATTCCAATAACTTCACTCCATAAAGGAGATATGTGTGTGCAAACACGCCTGGCTCAATAATTGAACATGTTAAGATCCATTCGCTATTTTATGTTGCAAAGAAACGAACCAAAGGAAAACTGACAGAAAAGTGTTAGAGAAAATTGAGCTTCATTTATTTGATTCGGGTCATTCTTAGTTCTTGAAGTATGATATTTTGATTTTGAATACACGATATTTTTATATAATACGTAGTATTACTAATAATTATTAACGACAGTTTTATTTGTGAAAGGGGACGATATTGAAACAGCTGAGGGAGGCTATTTAAATTTAAAAGAGGCGATATTAGAAGCAAGCTAGCACGAAATAAGACTTAGTGAATTACGACATCCAAATTATACAGGTGCGTCATTAATCCTGAGAACAGTGTACACCTACTGTACATCTAAATAATCTGACTTTGAACCTGAAACCAAAGCATCAATTAGCATGTAATCTTTTCTGCGGCCGTGGGTTCTTTACTGCTTCTTTTCTTGGGCCAAACAAGTAGGCTGGGAGGTCAGGAGTAGCCCATCCAGCACGATCATGCCTCAAGATCACTGTAATCAACTTGAGATGTTCCGGTTCCTTGGTAATACCACCCTATGCATCTTCATAATGGAAGAAAACTCAATGGTAAACTTTTTGGAAATCCGTGACATGAAACAACTTCAACGGGATATTGGGGGGGTTCTTCGTTCCCAGCTTCATTATATTGCTTTATCCATTTTTTAGCCATACCACTCAGAATCCAGGGATATAGCTACAGAGGAAAAGCTCTATGTTGGAGAGTAGTTACCGTATCTTCTTGACAAATTATCATCACTGTCTACATTTTTAGGTTGCTCGTTGTCGGTTCTCTTCTATACATAATTGGTTCAATTTGCAAGCCTCGGATTCCGCTCAATGGCTCGATAATTGGATAAATTGGTCAAAGTTAGTGATCTACGAGTAGTGAATCCAAACGATCCCAGTACGAATCTAGAATGTCGCGACGACATAATCTTGTTTTCAGAGGTGCGAACTGGTCTTGGATTAGCTGTATGCAAGGCTAAAGATGGAAAGACGCTGATAAGACATTGGCGGTTTTCAGCATCCCAGAATGATGTAACCTAACTCGAAAGCTCGGGTTGTGGTCGATTTGCGTGGCTCCAATAGACAGCTTTTCAACCAAGACGTGTAAAAGCTAAATGCTCAAAGCCAGAGGAGTCCATTAATAGCCAGAAACCACTGCCGTTCCTTCGCGGTGGATGTACTACGTGGTGGTCACTGATCAAGAGCCTCAAAGCATTCTCGACGAGCACTGGCCGCTCTAGCAGTCATTCCTCGAGACTGGTGCTAAACGATAGAGCTGAGAATTACGAGCTACGGGCAAAATAAAGATTTATGCCGGTGAGTTATTCGCTGTTTGTACTTCTCACGAATCACACCATGACACATTCGTAGACAATAAAGTGTGCTCCCACGCATCTCCGTACGTCACAAACTCTGCATCTGTTACCAGTCGATACTCTACCACTCCCAAGCCTGTAGCCTATATTTACGTGACTGTCTTTGCTACGCGTAGACGAGTTCGTACAAAGTCGCATTTTTTCCACACACATCACACACATCAGACCTCGTCTGGACCAGCGCTCAGTGCCTTTCATACCCGCTCCACCGTAAGAGTCGATTTTCGAGCAACAGTGTAGAGCCGTCTTGACTTACAAACAAACCTTGCATTCTTTAGACCAGACTTAGCGATACGTATACGGTTTAAAGTCCCTCGTTAATTGGTGAGCACGAATTTATTCAGTTGCGGTAACGTCCTCCTTTAAATCGGTGCCGTTCATACTCATCAGCACCTGTCCGCAGTCGATATCATTGTTGTGCTCGACACTGTGAGTGCTTTGGTACCACCACCACGCATTATCTATTCCTCCATATCAGCATAGTCATAATGGAGGACCCTAAACCTCGCAATTCCGAGGAATCAAAGAGTGATGAGAAGGACAAAATAGTACAGCCACCACAAGGTGATACCACAGGCGTCAGTACGAGTACCGCCACCACCTCTGCAGGAGCTGGAGGTGACTTCAAAGTACCCAAAAGTCTAAAACTAGACCTCATGCCCTCACCCCTTTCGTCGTCTCCCGATGTCAACTCCACCAAGCTCGATAAAAATACCCTCTCCAACCTCAACAAGTCGCTCAAAGTAAAGCAGAAGATCATTTCGGGGAAAGAACAGCAGCCGAAAAGTATCAGTGAAATAATCAACCGGTCCCCCCAGGCTGCCACATTTCCGGGAAATATCACCACCAACACCGCTCCTGCGTCCCAGGCCAGCGGCCTCAGCACCACCACCACGACTCCAGATATACTGGAGAACATCCCCAATTTGCAACTCGCGGACGCTGCTAATGCGGCAAATGTCACGTCAGTCAATCTGAAAAAGGGGAAAAAGGCCCTGAAACAGAACTCGACGAGAACTGACATCTTTGCCGCCAAGCTTGCCAGTGCTGTCGACGATGTGGACTCGTCGGATAGTGATGAGACGTTTGTATACGAAAATAATATTAATGAGGATTATAATAACGTGGCGGAGGAGCAGGGAGACGAACTTAATGAAGAACATGAAGCCAATGACGACAACAACGATGATACCATAAGCCATATTGAAGAGGAGGTAGACAGCAGGCCAGAAGTGGCCGACAGAAGTGACGAAGTGGAAAGAAATGACAGGAGTAACGCGGCGGAGAAGAATAATGACAGGACGGAAAGGAACCACAAGGAAGAAACAGACCAAGAGGCCCCCACAGAGTCTATTCACGATAGACCCGATAAAAATGTCGACTCTATAGGGTCCTCTTACTCTTCTAGACCAACACTCAAAAACCCCTATCCAATAGCCACCAAGCCCATGATTCATGCAGCGCTCAATGGCTCTTTTGGCAGTAACCAGCACCTCCAAGCCTTGCGTCCGTCAACCCAAAGAAGCCTCTCCAACCAGTCTGTGTTTGATGATAAACGACCTCTTAGCCCTGGGAAATCTACAAGCCCCACTAATAGAAAATCCAGCCCAGACAACAGAAGACCCAGTCCTGATAACAGGCCCATCAGTCCGTCAAACAACTCCACCACTTCGTCTCACGCATACAAAAACTCTAATGCCAGTGATTTCGACAAGTACTCCTACCGGGAGGTGGGAGACATGGAGAGTGTGGTATTCGAGTCTGACGATGAGAAAGGCCGCCGAAGACGAAGAGAGAGTGATCTTGAGTCTAATATAGACGCAGTGGAAACCGATGAAGACGAGGTAGACGTGGACGATGTGTCGTCTCATGAGTCATTCAAGTCTTCTCAGGTCAACAATGGTGCTCGGAAACTGGGGGCAAAGACTGAAGGGAAGAAACTAGAATCTAACTCCATAACTAGTAAAAGTACTAAGAAAAAGTCTACTACCTCGTCCAAACTTCGGTCCACCACGTCTAAGCTATTTGATAAAAAAGGGTCCCAGCCTAGACGTTACAGTATTATCCCTGATGATATCGATATCGAAGACTTCGACGACGAGTTGATCTACTACGACAACGTAAGGTTCCCTTATAACAATACGAATAATAACAGCCTAAACTATAACGAGCAGTCGCCGTTGATCAATAACCCGAGAATCCCTCATCACCGCTCATTAAACTTGAATCCACAGAACCTCAAGAGAATGAATAAAACCAAGCGGTACATTTCTACAGGCCAGCCTATACTAACAAATCCAAACTCTCCGACACCACATCGCCCCCCTGCAGATGGTAATAATAACAACAGTGATATCTTTCCGTTCCCCTACCCGGAACAGCACAACAACCAAGGTGCTTACTACTTCGGATTCGATGAGTACGATGAAGAAACTGGATCCATCAACGAGAACCAGTTTGATAAACAGCCGACTAGAAGACAGTCTGGCATGTTTAATCATCATTTATCGAACAATCAGCATTTCTTACTCCCAAGAAAGAACTCGTACCTGCACTCAAGCTATGGCGCGGTTAAAAGGACCATCTACACCACTGTTAGTATTGTGTCTATTCTTACATTGGGATTCTTGTTGGGCTTCTTCATTGCGTCTACAAAGGACTTGTCAAGCGTAGCGATCACAGACATACAAAATCCTGTGGTCAGCCAGGACGAGTTGCTCTTTAGTATCGTAGTTGAAGCCGTAAACCCCGGATGGTTTACTATAGGTGTGAAAGAGGTGGAGCTTGATATATTCGCCAGAAGTGGGTACCTACCTTCAGGTAAAGAAAACAGTGGTAACGCAGTCGAAACGGTGTTACTAGGCTCCATCTTTAACCTTGAGACCGAATTGACGTTCGAAGGAGTTATGTTTCATAAAGAATTGATTGAGCAGCTTGGTAACATCAAGTTGTTGCAACCGGGTAAAAATATAACAACCGTGGAAAGTAAGAATAACCAGAAGGGGGATGATAATTCGAAGAAATGGGAGACCATTTCAAAGTCACCGTTTGATTTAATTGTGAGCGGAGTTCTCAAATATAATTTACCCTTAAGCAAGGGCGTTAAGTCAGTGGCGGTTACGAAAACTAGTTATATAGATCCCAATGCGGGACAGTTAACTGTGTAATGTATTTTAATTTATTATCTCATATTATTCTATTAATTAACGCTTTATGTAATTGAATAACGCGTCGTTGCCAGAAAGCCTTCTAGGAATGAGTTGATACCTGAATGGTAGAGGATCGAAACTCGTACCTTTAGGATTAGCGTTATTCTGAAATGGGTCCGGATTCATGGCATTCTTCATATCTCTTGGGGCTTTGATCTTGAAACAGATGAGTATTCTGCTCACAAGAATGTACATCTCTTTGAAAGCCAATATATTTCCAGAACACATCCTGACTCCTTTGCCAAAGGAGAAATGGTTGATGTGCCTGCTCGACTTTAAATCTCCTTTGCTATCTAACCATCTGTAAGGGTCAAAAGTGTGGGCGTCCAGAAACTCGTTCTCGTCATGATTAGCAGCGTATGCATTCATTATAAGAGTTGCACCCTCAGGTATTAAAACACCATCATGATAGAAAGATTTACTTGCAACTCTTGGTAACCCTAAGGGCAAAACTGTAAAGTATCTCAATGTTTCTCTGATAAGAGCAACGATGAAAGCACTTTCGGTTTCAACTGACACTTTTTCCCAGGAGTTTCTGGGATTCCCATATAACTTGAGAAGCTGTTTAACCGATATCTCTTGGAACTTGGAGCCCTGGGGATGGATACTCAACTGGCCAAAAAGGTGGTCAAGGTTCATTGGAGTATTGTCAAGTCCAGCGCTAATCATTGTCAAACAGACGGATTGCAATTCTGTCATGTTGATATTCTTGGGATTGTTCACTTCGAAGTTGTCCCTGATCAAGTTGGGGAAGTGAGTGTTATTGTTGTTGCGCTTGTATAATATTTCCATATACTTATCTCTTTCTTCTCTTGCTTTCTTGGTTGAATCCCGGAACAAGAATTGTAAGATAGGGAAATGATCTGCAAGATTAGATATGGGAGACCTCAACTTGATGATCTGGTTCTCGCAATGGATGATTCTGTCTGCTAGGCCTTTGTCTTTCTTGTAACAATCGAGTTTGAAACCATACGTTATGGCGATGGATGTTCTCAAGCTAAAGTACTGGAAGTTACGCAACAACGATGTATCTGGATGGACATAATAGGGGTTCGTGCTTGGTTGATAACACAATGTTCCATGCAGTGTTAAGATGCGCCTGACTGTGTAGTGAGTTTCACGATCAAGCACATCTACCAAGCTTTTGACATTCTTTTGATTTAATGCCAGTGAGATTACCTGCTTCCGTTTCTTATATGTTTCACTGAAAGGCGTGGTTCCGACAGTGAAGCCTTTGGTCATAGAAACTAGGTTGTGGAAAGTATATTGAACTGGTCTGGAGTTGACTGTTGATCTTTTCCAGATTGCAGAGACATCTTGGAAGGAAGAGACTATTATCACTCTTTTGTTGCCAAGCCTTATCTGGTAGATGCTTTTATTATACTTCTTTTGCCACTCCATAAACATTTTTGCAGGGTTATTTTGAATTTGAAAGACATTTCCCACAATGGGATATCCTGGGATCTCAAAAATTGTGGGGTATCTTTTAGGACCTATTACACCACAAATATCCAAAATCAACCATACTACAACCACCAACAGAGAAAGCTGAATACCCAAGACCACATAGCTGTCAGGCATGGAAATAAGGTCAAGCATTGGCAATACTTGAAATTTGCAGATCTTAGATATTTGGTTGCGAAAAACACAAATGCTGCAAAATTGGGTGTACTTTAAAATTTTCATTTAGATCATATACAACCTAACAACATAACTTAACTATTTGAGCTGTAGTTACCAGCATTCAAATTACTAATACAATGAACCGCTTGATCATTACACATGATATTCTGTTGAAGATGGTCGAAAATTGAAAACTTCAATTGAACGCCACTATCGTCTTCTGAGGCTATTCCTTGAGTCATAAACCTAGCAATTATTTTCTCATCAGCATTTTCAGTTGTGAGATTGATAGGATGAGTGTATCTCCACGTGATTCTATTCTTGTCCTTATTAAACGTACCGGTTGGCCTTGAGCTAGCTGAGTTAGCCTGAACGTCGGCGCTCAAAGCTACCGAAACAATAAGCCCATTCAAAACAATAGAGCTAGAGAAAAGAGGATTCAACTTCAAGTTTATCATCAAACTGGCTTGATGCTCTTCAAACTTCCAGATCGAGTGCATGAACACTGGAATCTGGTTAGGTTCCAAGCTTTGCTCGATATATTTGATTCCACCTAGAGTCTTATTCAATACCAAGGCAGGGTTAATGGTGAACAGATCCTTATCGTTTCTTTCCACAAATGTGTTATTCAAAATGACCTTATCAAACTTGTTGGGGATAACAACGTCGAGTCCAGCATTGGAATTGCCCTGGTAGTTGAATGCCAATTCACCTATGATGCTGGCTCTGCTCAAGATGTCCTGCTTGAAGTTTACGTTGATAACCTGGGAGTTGGATACGTTCAAGCCAGGAATCAAGTTGTTGATCAATTCATTGTGGTTGAAGAGATCGGTTTTAGAGGTGGACGCGAGAGAGCTACCTGTGATTTGGTTGGTTAAAGGTTGGTGAGGGTGTGGAGGTTCGATAACGGAATCTCTGGTACTTGGGAGGGAGTGGAAAATCTGGGACTGGATTTCCGATCTGCGGTCGTGGTGCACAACCTTTCTAGCTGGTGGCGGAGCTGGTGCAGATGGAGAGGTTGCAGAGGCGGTAGAGGCTGGGGAAGTGCCAGAAGTGGTATTGGAGCCAGCATAAGCAGCAGCAGCTCCAGCAGCTCCGACAGCAGCACCCACAGCGCCTCCCACAGCGGCCACTACACCATTACTACCAAAGTGGGAACTTGGAGCGGAACTAGTGCTGGCAGGAGAACTAGATCCAAGAGGTGCACCATTAGGATGCCCCTTACTTGATAACTCCCCTACAATGTCCTCATCCTCTGAGTCGGCATAATCATCGTGGACTTGAGTGTCACCCACATCTGGCTCTGGCAACTCAAACTTGTCCTGCTTTTGAATCTTTGGTGATGTCTGGAAGTTCTTCAAGTCATCGCCACTTTCAAAACTATACTGAGTGTGTCTGCTCTTGTTCACGGTCAAGTGATTCTGAACTGGAGGAGCATCAAAGCTATTCTTTTGGAGTAAAGAGGGTTTATCCTCGTCTTCATCCGATGAATCATCAGAGTACTTGACAACATTAGGAGACTTTGGAGGCTCTACCAGTTCTGGTTCAGGAGAGAGAGCTGGGAGAATAGGCAAGTCTCTATTAGGGTTTCTAGAAGACGAGCCCGATGACTTCCTAGGGTACTGGCCTGCAGGGTGAGCTTGGATACTTTTCTCCACAGGATAAGAGTAAGTTGGTTCTAGGCTTGAGTAAATTGGAGCTGAAGAGGTTGGACCAGATGTAACAGGGCCTGACGAAGCTGGACCGCGGTGGACTGGGCCGGAGTAAGCAGGACTAGAGGAAACTGGACCTGAAGAAACTGGGCCTGAAGAAACTGGGCCTGAAGAAACTGGACCTGAAGAAACTGGATCAGAAGAAATCGGAGCTGAGGAGCCAAGACCACTTGAAGAGTACTGCCTTGGGACATCTCTTGATTCCAAGTTCCTTTCACGTCTGTCCTGTCCCTCGGAGTCCAAATTAGTCAAATTAGTCAAGTTCGTACTGGCAGTCTGGTTCGAGTAAATTGACTCCAAATCAGTAGATTTTTTACTCTTCCTCCTTCTGCCTCCAAAAATGGAGCCTACTCTAGACCTCAACCTATTTTTCTCCTTTTTGGTCTCGGTTTCTGGTAGCTTAGAGTGCCTTTTCGAAGCCTTTGAGGTTGAACCTTTTGCTAAAGAGTTTGGTGGCTTTTGTAAAGCAGCTGTACTACGGGCTGATTTCAAAGTAGGATACTCGTTAGCCAACAAAACCTTCAAATACAAGTCCATCTCACGCTCGATGTTGAAGTTAGATAAGGCAAAATTCAATGTATTTTCATTCATTTTTTGCAATTTTGCAAGGTCTGAGTTGCTTACATTCAACAAGCTCATCAATTGACCTGACACCAATTTTTTTTCGTTGACTTTGAAGTTTCTGAAATTCTCCAAGATTTGTAAAGCCTTGCTGTTCCATCTGTACTCATCAATTGGGTCAGTAGATGCAACCTCAGACAATTCCTGGTTATTGATCAACAATTCGCTGAATTTAATATCATTATTCAACAAGTTAGAAAATGGAGTTACGAGCTCAAGCTTCAAAAACTTGATGAGATGGTCATTGGAATTGACGGTGAACTGCAACGACTGTAAGTACTGGTCCCAGATCCTCGTGGTCAAACCGAACTCTTTTTGGGAGTTCAAGTACTTTGAGAGCGGAGCTGCATGATTGGACACGAGATTTTTCAAGTCAAAATTCTGTTTTTGAAGGATGTTGATATACTGCTCGAAAAAATTGATAAATTGCTTGGTTGCTTCCGTGGTCTGGCGCACCCCTTCATTGACGAGAGATGCACTTTGTCCCGGTGTTTTGGACGTGAGAATTGAAGTCGTAAAGTCAGAAGATTCTAATTCCATGGTTCCGCTACAGCCTTGGAAAGTTTGAAATGGTGAGCGTCAGCTTGATTGGCGAGCGCGAAAAAGCCCGCCCCGGCACGAGGTTCGGACTTCCCTTCGCACCGTCCTCGCCTAGCTGGGGCCAGGCTCGGGCGGGGCTCGGTGCGGATGTGGCGGTGTGGCGGTCGTGTATTATGGGCAAAAAACTTGTAAGGTAGTCTTCATTGGAAACAATGAACATGTTAGTACTGATAGTGGCGAAGCTAGACGCTAGAGCACCATTCGCCTGTTCATGATTAGCTAGTTTAACACTACCACTCGCCTTCCAGGGACCACTTAACCGCTTGGTTGGGTGTAAAGCTAAGTAATAAGTTAGACAATTCTCTATTCAATCAATGGTTTAAAACTTGTATTCTCATATATACACTTATCTTGCAAACCCCTGGGAAGCACTACGCCTGAGGGGAGCTGACCTTGCGGCAGCCAGAGGCCGCCGCACACTCATGACATCCGGCTTGTTTCTACTAGGTGGTGCCGTAGGGACTACACTATACTTTCTCTGCTTGAAAACAACGCCCACCTCCTTCACATTCTTCTGATGCTCGGGCTGTACCTTCACAAACCAGTCGAGAGCTTCATCATACTCATACATACGGTAATCAGTTCCATAAGGTTTGGACTCCAAGCAGTATAAAGTATGCAAAGGCACATCTAGCTCTCCTATCGAAGACCTATCCAAGTTCAAGAAATAGGCTAGCAAGATCCTCAAGACCACCCGATGAGAAACAATCAAAAGATGGTCAGTGGTACGCTCAATCTCTGTAATGAGAGGCCGCAAACGTGTCAAAACATCCAAGTAACTTTCTCCTCCTACACCCGGGTACCTGTACGTCAACTTATTTTGAATTCTGGCTTGGTACTCTTTAGGGTATTTGTCCTGGATTTCCTCATACGTCAAGCCCTCAAACTTACCACCTCCAAGCTCGTTCAACATCCGCATCTCCTTGAGGGAGAATACCTGGTCGTCGAAGTACTGGCCGGTTTCAATGGCCCTCGTCAACATCGAAGTCCACACATAAAAGTTTGGCTCGGTAGGGATCTGGTTAAAAGGATCATCATCATCATACTCGCCCGCACCTTTCTTTAAGAGACCACTATACTTCAACTCAAGACGCTCAGAAAACTCTTTGAGCTGTTTCTTACGGAACTCTTGTCTCTGGAAATTCATGAACTTTGTAAGCGTTCTTGCAAACCTATGACCACGCTTCGTCAATGGAGAGTCGCCTCCAATACGGCCCATTAAGTTATCTATGCTTTCGCCATGGCGAGTGATCCAGATTTGACGCTCACAAAGATTGAAATTTAGGAGGAAATATATGGTTTGAGAGGCCAAAAATCCTTGTACGTTGTAACTCACGACTTTTTTACCCACGTCAATCATCTTCACGTACTGGTAACCAGGGAGTTTTTCCTCTGCTTCATCGATGGGTTCATATGCTTTCTCGTAATTGTGTAAACGCCCCACAAAATCTTTTAATGCAACTTCAGGGTCCATCTTCCGGTAGTCGGGACCCAGGAGTTTAAGCCTGATATTACTCTCGATAATAGACGGATCTGTACATACACTTTCGAGAAATAAGACTTTAAGCTCTCCATTGGACCGTTCTTGGATTCTCTTGAGAACACGAGTTCTACGGCGCTTGGTCGAGTTCGTGGCATCGAAAATACCGACAGACCCGTTCCCAGTAAGAACGTAATCGAGAAGCTGGTCAAGAGTATCCATAGCCCATTTCTCCCGGAGAGCAGTGTAGGTGGAGTTATCGGGGGAGAAGAAGTCGGCGTCGTGTTTAGAGCCTTCTTTTTTAACTCCATCAGAGTCAGCCCCATTGGACAGCTTAGCATTGTGCCCGTCCCCGTTCAAGTTGTCCTCAGCCGGAGCTGTCAAGGGCATGGTGGCAGGCGATCTCTCGTTATTTGGAGTATTGGTGTCGGGTAATGGCCTATTCTCAGGCCCATTATTAAGCTTATCCAATCTCCTGGTGTTCCCCACGTTGAACACCCTACAGTCGTGTTGAAGCCAATTGAGGTACCTAGTCAATTTATTCGTGATGTAAGACTTGCCCCTCGCGGGTAACCCTACCATGACGATGACCAACTTGGATCCAACATCTACAGATGCAATGCGGCCGTCAGGCGAGATTTTGGAAGAAGTCTGACCGGGGATGTTCAATGTGTATGCTTTCTTCAGCTTTGGCTTTGTGTTGAGGATAGACTTTAATTTTTCAAGTGAGTCGGTCTTTTCAAATTTCCGCTGGAGCTGGTAGGGGATTTCAAGTGTGTCGCCTGATTCATTAGCGATGACGACTTTCGGAGAATTGACAGACGAATTCACGTCGGAGTTCACTGGCGATTCCATGGTGGAGTTTGGGTTTGTAGAGTCCACGGAGTTATTGAGATCAAAAGATTTCACTTTCTCGGCTTCTCTTTCAAGTTCCCGGTCCACTTTAGATACATCTTTCCTATCAAGGCCCTTTTTGGGGCCCACAGTGGCGGGTGAGATGCTTCCCAGGCTCATTTCTGCCAAGTTCAAGTGTGAGATGTTTTTCATGCGATCAATCCTAGTGCCACGATCTTCCTCATTGTCCGATACAATATCCGGCAGGGCCATACTGGAAACAACCGGGGTGTCTGTGAGTGGCCTCTTATTGAACTCAGGCAAGTTCAGGGATGAGTCTGAGAGCTGGCTGTCTATACTCTTGGTCTTCTGCATCCGGTCGTACGGGTAAGAGGCTAGTTTCTTCAAGCTATAGTTTTTCAACCGGGACTTTTCATCTTCGTCATCGCTAGACGCAGACGAGTTGGGGAGCGAAACAGGGTTGAACAGGACTTTTTTAAAATCTGTTTCAATGGGGCTGTTCTCTCCATTGGTTGTGGAGCCTTCGTTAGGAGTATTCCCGCCGTGGGGGTTAACTTTATTACCAGAGGGATTGGTCTTAGTGGCAGGAATGGCGCATCTCATGGCTGCTCGTTGCAGGGCAGACAGAGAGGGCGGTGGTTTGGGAGTCTGGTATGGCTGGCGTGTATTAGATGATTCCTTGTCGTCCGAATTGTTAGAGCTCAGCGACATTAGATCTTAAAAAGGCTGCAGTTTAGATTTAATTTACTTAACTGATATCTTGTAATTTATTTGCTAGTGCGGTTTCTCGATCCTGTACGCAGTTCGGACTTGTCAGATGCTGTTGGGGTGGGAGAAGCAGTCGGTTATTTGAATTGTCCAGAGAAATGAGGTGAGTGTATGACGTATGCGGTGTGCTCCATGAGAGTGCGATAACCGGGCCGGTCTCAAGTACGGATTACCTTATAGTCTGTGCTTCTAGCGCTGGGTGGACGGAGATTCGCAGCAAGAAAGGTTTGCCTCACAATAGAACGCAACAAAAAAATGATCTAATATCTCCGGGACTAAGGAATTGAGGAGGTCTAAGCGCCGCGAGGACTCGGGGCAGGAGCCAGTGAGGTGGGAACAAATGGCCAGAGATGGCTGGGCGGGGTTTGCACTCGGCTTGAGTGGGCATATCGGGAAGGCCAACCCATGGACTAAGGAAATCCGAACCCCTAGCGCCACACCCCACCACGGTGCCGGGTCGTCTGTCGGTGGTAGCTACCGCGAGGTCGGGAGGTGATTGGTGGAGGAGTGCGCTGGCTGTGTCGCGGCTGGGTGTCTGCTACTTTGGGCGGCGCTCTGCCCGACATCTGACGACATTATGTTACCCGCGATGGAGAAGCTGCGAAGCACTTGACGTGCGATGAGTTCAGTAAATGTCCTTCTCTTTTGGCTTTAATGAGGATGACCTTAATAGCGAGGCCGATACCGTGAATATACGCACATCAACAGTCGCCTCCGGTGTGGGTACTGGTGATGTCCGCAAACCTGAATTCGTCCTGGTGCCAGAAATACTAGCGTCATTTCTGGGTCTAACCATCTCGATTGAAAAAGCCGTGTCTGCTGCCGGTAATGTGGTCTATAAGAGACCATTGTTCGATATAAAGCATCAGGTAATGACCGAGGACAATGACGAGCTTAACCTGCTTCTTTTAACAGAGGAGACCGACTTGAAAAAAGACGATTACGAAGGAGGGTTCAAAGTATGGGAATGTTCCTTTGATCTAATCGACGAGCTCAATGCACTTGATTTGAGTAAACTTCAAGGCCTACTAGAGCTTGGGAGTGGGACGTCGCTACCTTCTTGTTTCGTGTTGCTTCAGAAGTTATCTGCGAGCGACAAGCTGCCCTTTTCCTTAGTTCTCTCTGATTTCAATTACGAGGTGCTCCGGCTCGTCACTTTACCAAATTTGCTAGTCAACTGGTACGTTGCCCGTCATGGAGAGGTGGCCAATGAATTACGTATCTCTGAGGAAATAATCAATGAGTTCACTGCTGATTTAAAGGAGTTTCAACTTGATGTAAAGCTTGTATCCGGCAGTTGGGGGCCTCTGTTTGTCGATCTCGTAGACAGCACCGCATTTGATCTCATAGTCACGTGTGAAACCATATACCTGCCCCAGTCCATGCCCGTGTTGGCGAATGTTTTGATAGAGATGTTGCCGAAAGTGGGCAAAGCCCTTGTGGGCGCAAAAAACTATTACTTCGGGGTAGGTGGCAGTGTAGCGGAGTTTGAGAGATACGTGAGGGGGAATTCACACTTGGAAGTATGTGTGAGGGAGGTGAGCAGTCAGCTTAAGCGATCGATAGTAGAGGTCAGTAGATTAATAGAATAGGTTGTAATACGATACGACTTTACAATACCATGGCATGTATTTCGCCCCAATGCATTCTGAGATAGTCTTCCTGGAATGACTATCGGACTTTTGATAATTTCATTCTGTCTACATCGTGCAACAAGTGGGCAAATAAACTTGCACATCTATTCCACCTCCTTATCTCCGCCGTGTTCCTTGAAAATCAGGTGATTGCGCGCACGACCCTCACCTTCACCAATGAAAAAGCGCACAAATTTTTTCACCATTATCAACAGTAAGACGTATGTATACAATTTAACCAACCATAAAGAGAGTGTGAACGGAGTGGCCTCGGGAAACTAGGTGGACATACAAGCACATATGGGCTGTGAGGTTTCCAGACTTGTAGCGCTGCAGAATTAGCACTGGGTGACGAGATGAGATGTGAGACAGATTGATCGTAAGATGAACATCAGCCAGTTGCCAGGACTGATAGAGTAACGTGGAGTACACTTGTTAGAGCTGACCATCTCGGGATAGATGACAGAATGGGAGGCTGAAGTGTAGATTGAAAATTGATACTATTAGTAATATCAACATCGAATTGAAGTCCAATCGATGCCTAAAATTGCCCTCGTCGTCGTTGAATTTCAATTTATTAGCAAAGAGATGCTCCCACAAGCTCATTACACCCTTTACACACCATACTATTGGCCCATGATGTACCTGGGGCATTCGCCCCTATCATTACGTTGTTCCCCCACACCCAGCTCAGCATCTACAAACCACCTTTTGCACGTCCGCGAATCCTCCAATCACAATGCAACCTTTGAATAACACCTTTATTATTGGATACTAACAATTTTATAGATGTTTCGCCACTCGATCCAAAGATTAGCCGTCCGTAACCAGTCGACTGTCGCCAAGTCGACTAGAGTCCTCTCCAACGCATACGTCGGTCAATTGAACAAAAGATGGGACTCCCTTCCTAAAGAAGACCAGACCGCGTTGATAGACGACTTGAAGACCAGAATGGAATTACCCTGGCAAGAGTTATCGACCGAAGAAAAGAAAGCAGCATACTACATCTCATTCGGCGAATGGGGCCCAAGAAAGCCTATGTATGCTCCGGGAGATGTTTCTAAGGTCATTTGGGGTACCATTGGTGGTTTGGTGGCTGGTGTTGGTTTGTTTGCCTTTGTGAGATCTTTCGCTCCAGAAGGTCCTTCCACCTTGGACAGGTCATGGCAAGAAGCTTCTGATGAGTACTTGAAGTCGAAGAATGCCAACCCATTCACTGGTTACTCTCAAGTGCAATAGGCCTGGAGACTGGGTTCACTAGAATAGGATAATTTATTAGCATTGTCAGTAAACGTTTCAGCTATACGATGTAGAATGATAGAATGGTTGTAGAGTTTGGGCGTTGATGTTAGTCGTCCATCCGTACTTTTTGATCCTGCGCCCACTGTCGTACCCTCCTCTCGCGAGTGGATGGAAGCCTTTACCTGTCAAACCTCTACACATTCACTCATAACTGTACGTTATATTGTGCTATACTTACTATATTACACTAATGTATTACTCGTCATCATCGTTAACAGGCCCAAACTCGCCCTCGAAAATAGTAGCTCCCGCCTTCCGAATATTGTCGATCACCACACATTCCTCCATCTCCAAGATCTTCGTCGCCGTCATCCGCTCAAACGGATTTGGCTGAAGCATCTTGTTGACCAATCTATCCAAACTACTGGAGTTCGAAAGAAGAAACTTGGGAGCTTCGGGAACAAGTTCCTTGATCTGATCAAGCGTAAGCTGTTCAGAGAGCAGCCGCTGATTGCGGCTCACCGGGTTGTGTGGTGGTTGGAGATGGTTCGAGGAGAATGAATTATAAGACGTCAAAGACGAGAAATTTCTGTGCTGGAGGAAATCACTGATATTATCACTGCTTAACTTGCCAGCATCACTCAAATCACCAGACCGCAACTTCCGCCACGGGGTGCCATTATCTGGGAGAACGATGTTAGTAGCGATCTCCAAAATAATGAGCCCCACAGAGAAGATATCGGCAAAGGGGGTATAAATTTTATCATTGATCAACTCAGGAGCGATATAATTCCTGTCTCCTTCGAGATCGAAATCCTTTTCCAAAATGGGTAGTTTCGTAGCTAATCCAAAGTCCCCAATTTTAAGTGACCCTTCAAAAGTTACAAAGATATTGGCGGGCTTCAAATCAAGGTGGAGATAGTTCTTCAGGTGGATGAACTTCAAGCCATTAAGTATCTCAATCAAGATCTTCCACACCCGGAACTCATCTATCTTGTAGTTACGATTCTCCTGAAGAAAGTTGAAAAGCGTCCCACCTTCGCAGAACTCGGTCATTATATAGTAAAAGTTGTTGTACTCCCATGCTTCAATGAAATATACAAGGTACTCTTTCCCCTCTTCCTGTTCCTGAAGGTTAAGAGTTTCATTATCTTTCACCGACGTAAGAGTCCTCAAAGCATTGACCTCCCGAAGAATACTTTTCACTTCGAGCTTCCCTATTATAGGTTTTTTCGACCGTTTTATGGCGAATTTCTGACCATCAAAGTTGCATTCGAACGCGATTGAGAACTCTCCCTTGCTGAGATACTTGATGTTTTGGATGCCGAATTTCTTGTTCAAGTGCTCGTCCACCGTGGCCTTATTGACTTTGAACTTCGAAAACATCTCGGCGTCAAATGAGGCAGCCGTATCGTCGTTCACCGTTGGAGCAACGCCGATGGAGTGTTTCTTCACGGTGGGCGTAGTAGGGCTGAACTTTGCTGGGCTGAAGTTTGCCGGTGCACTCTGTGATTTTTTCACCGATCTGGTAGGGGTTTCCAAGAACTCTTCAAAGTTCAAGTCTACGTCCATCAGATTTTTCTCTTTCTGCTCGTCTTGGATCTTGAAAAGAGATATCGTGCTGTCGTTGCCGTTGCTATAGCTTTGGTTGTGGTTTCTCCCCACCTCGATCGACACCTCTGAGCTGTTTGAGTTCTCGTAGAACCCGGGGTTGTCGTACAACATGATGGGGTGTTTCTTCATTGGAGTTTCGGGTGGGAGCTTATTGACTTGGCTGGTGAGAGAGTTCTTTTTCACAAGCCCCGTGGACTTGAAAGCAGTCTGGAGGGGCTTCACGAACTGATACGATTTCTTCTCGTCGTTTTCTTTATCATTGAACAACCGTTGGTCGTTGGAAGGTTTGGCGAGAGATGCATGCAAGAGGGGGTTTAACTGGGGGTGAAGAGGGGCATCCTGGTAGATTTGGATAGAGGAGTTATTCGAAGGGATATGGGTGTTTGTAGTGGAACCATTACTTTGTTTCCGTCCCTTTGACGGCAGGTCCGAGTCGTTATAGTATTCGAATTTTATGGGCGAGGAATTTTCGGTCTTGCGTAGTTTTGCTGATGACGGTTTGAAGTTGAAAAGTTTTAAAGAATTGTTTTTAATGCTTGCCAAGGGCGACACTTTTGGTTTTAGTTCCAAACTAGGCTTCTTATTTAGACTAGTATGGGAAGTTTTTAATCTTAAATGTGGAGATGGTGACTTGCTTATAAGCTGATGGGGCCTCTTGAACTTGTTGTAAGGAGTAGATTCAGAGGATGTGGTGGTGGAGAATTTCTTTGGGGTGGAGTTATG
The DNA here is from genome assembly GCA_030571055.1 of Yamadazyma sp. yHMH685. NCBI lineage: Eukaryota > Fungi > Ascomycota > Pichiomycetes > Serinales > Debaryomycetaceae > Yamadazyma > Yamadazyma sp. yHMH685. Next base: position 290,504 of record JAJLXC010000003.1, read on the forward strand.
GAATTCTGAGTTCGACTCTGAATTCAATTGATCGTTGATGGAGCGTTTAAGCAGAGTGTTTTCAAGGTCTAGCATTTCGAGGTCTTTCTTGTTCACGTTTGAGTCAATGGAAAGGTTTAAGAACTTGGATGATCGCTTAATGCTCGACTCAAGGCGAGGTCTTTGAAATGTCGTGGTGACAGAGTAATCTTCGTCCACGTCGTGATCTGTCAGGCTCTCCACCGTTGTTTCGTTCTCATAGTGTTGGTCGTCTGGCTGTTCCTCGTCTTCTAGATAATCGTCGATGGCATCATTGGTATAATAATCGTGCTTGACATTAAAGGGGGGGGACTTGTTCAATTTTTTCGGCTCTCTCTCCACGTCATCCAAGATCAACGAGTTGAACGAACGTGAAAAATGGGTATTGGTGAAGAACTCAATCGATTGGTCTTCATTAAAAGGGCGTACTGATGATTTTAATTTCTTTGGGTTGGGGGTGAAATTTGGTGGATTCGCTTGAGGTTGTTGGCTATGGGGGTTATTCTGCTCGCTATTTTGCAGGGTGTTTGCCGCTACGAACAGAGGCCGCTTGTAGTTCATGGCGGGGTCCGAGACGGGATTGATAGGGAGGATCAGACGGTAGTAGTCGTGGTGTATGTTTCAGAAGTGTAGATCCAGAGGAAGTATAAAAATGTCGAGGATTGTAAATAAACAGTGCGAGTGACACAAAGACGCGTAAATCCGGCATCAATATAGGTCACGTGATAACTGGTGCGGTGCTATTTTTTCGGTGGTCACGTGAAATAGCTTTCAGGTCATGCTTTTTTTTCCATTGGCGAATTATTTTTGTTTGCGGTGCTTGGTGAATAAATTTACCCCGACATTTGTTGCGTACAGTTAATCCCAAATAAAATGAACCTCTGTTAATTTAATGTCGCATCTTCTCGCTATTAGTGGGGCTAGCAAAAAGTAAAATGTCGTTCACTATCAATATTTTCGTACCTAGGACTGGGAAACGATTACTTCCTAATCAAAAAATTTGGCGTCCAGAGTTTGAATTTTTGGAGTTTGTATATTCACTATATAGAAGAAGTACTAAGAAAAGTTTCGTACGTGAATGATAAAAATGTCGAAACTAATTTTCTTTTGTTCTTGATAATCTTTTCATTTGGGCGAAACTGAAGGGAAATATTGGTACTCAATATTAATTTCTTTGAGTGTTTTATTAAAATGAAGAGGAGGCCACAAAATGGCAGAGATCCTTGAATCAAAGACGCTGATCAACGGCGTTTTTGGCTCACTTAAAGGAGCTCTCTTGCTTCACAAATCGAAAAGGCTTTAACAGGATGATTGATACTCTTTTACATATTGACTACAGGTATTGAAATTGCAGCTTCAGAGACCCTTGAGCTTAAAGTCTAACTATCTAGCAATTTTTCTCTCTTAAGATAATCTTCAACTGGGACCAGAACTGTTCAATTGTACTGAGTTTGGGTGAGAAAGGTGGTAAGTAGAGAACTCTGTAGCCTTTAGCATTTACTATTCTTTCGACACTTTCATGTTCATCAATACTTGCATTATCTATCACTAGATAGGTCTTCCCGAGAAATGGATACTTATCCAACTCAGTCATAACATCAATAAGAAACTGTCTGAAATGACCTGTAGTGCCCCCTCTAGAAGAGTCTAATGAAGTACCAGAGCCCAGCCTACGCTTCTTTCTTGTAGCAGCTACCTTGGGTTTTCTAACGCTCAAACTAACTTCTCCATGGTAGGAAAGTGCTCCAAGAACAGTCTTATCTCTGCCTTGGTCAAAGGAGTTTCGGCAACTGGAGCCTCTCCCACGGTGGCCCAAGCTTGAGAACGTATCATATTGATATTAAATACAGCTTCATCAATGAAGACACAGTTTTTACAATAATCTTCATCCATTCGTTTGATTTCTTGAACGAACTTGAATCGTTGTTCTATCTTTTAGGGAGAGTTTCTTTCAATTGGTTCCTCTCTGGCTCTCTTGAAGCTGAAAGAACATTCGTCCTTCAAGAAACGATGCACTGTATTCTTGCTTACCGACAAGCCTTCGAATCCTTCGGTTAAAGCATCTACGATACGAGTTGATGTATTATCGCCTACCAAAGAGGTCAAGAAATCTTTATGGCATTCGTTGAGCTTAGGCTCAGCAGCTCTTCCTCTGGGCTTTGGCACAATTGCTTTCTCATAAAATCTGATGCCATAGCCCATAAATTACCACACTTCTGTATTAGTGAAAATAGAATTATTAATTCCGAATTGTTTCACTTGAAGCTTTTTGAAACAAAATATTATATAAGCAGTGATTCACTTCGATGAGATGCTTACGGTGGTTGATAACCTTGGCAAATAATATGGGAAATTACATTATCCTTCACAGCATCACCCAGTATGACTGTCTCGCATCTTCAGGGAACCCTTTGTCTGCTAAGTCTTGATTTTGGGGTGTGGTGTACCACCTAAAACCAATGCTTCCTCAGTAGTTAGAATTCTTATTCCCTCCATCTCTAAATCTCTCTTCGACCGAGCATCGTTCTTTAGATCAACGAATCCCTTAGTCAAAACCAAAATTCTCCTCCAAAAACGATTTATTGACTACAACAGATATAATTGATTGCGTATTGTCGTCATAGATGCAGTGAACTGATTGGTTAAGTCTAACCGGCTCTGGATCTATCACACCACGCTTGACATTGACCAGAACTTCTGATAATTCTGAAGCGGTGTAGCAGTGCAAGGATAATTCATCTACCAACGATTGTAACGTTTCACTTTTACGAGGTTTTAACTTTTTACTTATATGTGGCCCAAGGTCCATTCTAAAGTTTCCTATTGTTAAAATAATTTTCTTTTGAGTATCGGCACATCTTTATACCCAGCTCGAAAGGCGTTAGGTAAGGTGGTAATCTCTCTGGTCTCTCTGGTCTCTAGCTATAAAGATACGTCCAAAATGAGGATAACACATATGGTCAAACAAGTTATTATGATCGAGAATGCTAAAGCCACTCTCGTTATTAAGGGTGTTGATGGTTCTAATAATCATAATGGAGCCGCTTAAGAGGTGTTCCCCAAATGAAACAAGAGACGGTAATCTTTTAAAAATCGCTTGCGACATTTATTTAAGAGATTTTGCTTGGGGTTAACTGTACGACATTTTGCAATCGAAAAAAGCGTGTATCCAATTAGACGCGCCGCTACGAGTCGTGGCGATTTCTCTTTGTTCCGCAGTCGGACATACCGGGCTGCCACGCAAATTAACCTGTTTATATTTAGATCTCGTTCATAGGTGACGTGTCCCCAGCCATGGATGTATCGGTGTTTCAGTCTCGACTTCGACACAATGCTAGCATTACCATTGGCATCCCCGTACGTCCCAATACACCAATAGATAGACTGTGCGATTCTATGCTGTATTCAGGTAAGCTCTAAATAGCATACTTTGCTCTCTCTCTCTCCGTCCACTCCACGTCCACTCGTGATGGCTGATGCCCTGCCCAAAATTATCAAAACCATCTTGACACATTTTTGTGCGCGGCACAGTTGCCCGACGCCGTCCAATCCGGAGAGGCTTTTAAGGTCGTTTGATTGGAATATAATGGGCACTTAACGTTTTGATTGTTACGATAAGAAGGGGTTCTGGGATTTGCTGAGAAGTCTTGATAATTCAACCAAGATTTACCAATGTAGTTCTTTAGCAATAACGTGTTCACAGATGGGTACATATACGGCCAAGGAAATTGAACTGAATGCAGAAGCGCAAAGTGGCTTTTGTAAAACTCGTTCTGGGCAGCAGCCACAGATACGGGAAAAGAAATTCATTAGCTGACAAATGTGTGCGCGCCCATTGGCCAAAAGTGTAGATTGAACTGATAATTCTGGATTCTATCGTAATCCCTCACGAATCCAGAAAATTTGCTTACACATATGGCCTTGCACGACCGCCTTATTAAACCTGAGAATTTTTATCTATTGTCTTGACGCATACTAATATCACCCAACTTTCGTAGCGGAGATTTAATGATATGAGCAACATAGCGAATTTATTAGATCTACTGCCGTCTGTGCCGAGTCTCGAGTCTCAGCAGACGCAACCATCCCTGCGTTCGGCTCTAGATGGTGAAGCAATCTCGGTCTCTACTGATTCTGGCCTGACCTCCATTCCAATAAGACGAGAAGCATTGCCAGGAATATCCAGTAATCCCCTTCAAGCAGAAGCCGATGCAAAACCAAATTTAAGTCGCCAACCACAACCACATATGTCATTGCAACAGGGCCTGGGTTCAGGGTCTGACTCGGGCATGGACAGCACTGACATAAAAGCTGAGTACACCGACACAGATGTCGTCTCACATGGCGACGTGTCCGATGGCCAGCAATGCTTCAACTGTGGTACGAATAAAACGCCTCTTTGGAGAAGAGCACCCAATGGGACCCTCATCTGCAATGCTTGTGGGCTCTATTTACGATCTAATCATACCAATAGGCCGGTCAACCTAAAAAAGACTCCAACCTTTATTAGTGTGGAAAAGAAGTCTGCCGGAAGCTGTGCTGGAGACGGTAGATGCAATGGTACGGGAGGTAGTGCTGCTTGTAAAGGATGCCCGGCTTACAATAATAGGGTGGTTTTGATGAAGAAGCATGAAGAGCTGCTCAAACGTCCGAGCAGCCACGGACCGACAGCCAGCACCAACAATGCTGGAAATGGCACTGGTGTGGATGTGACCGAACATGTAGATGCGGCACCCACTACCACCAGTAGTGCTACCACTAACGCTGCGCATAATGAACTTGCCATTGCGTGCTTCAATTGTAGCACCACCATCACTCCCTTATGGCGTCGTGACGATAACGGGAACACCATATGTAATGCATGTGGCTTGTACTACAAGTTACATGGTGAACACAGACCGGTGCGGATGAAAAAAGCTACCATCAAGAGGCGTAAGAGAAATATGGAAAAAGAGAAAAAAGAACCGGAAAGAGCTAGCAGTACACCAGCAAACATCACCGCTATCACAAATGCAAATATGGATGCGGCAAATGAAGCGGCAAATGAGGCGGTAAAGATGAATGCTTTGAATGCTGCCAACTTGAACGCCGCAAATTTGGCTGCACATAGCTCGCATACAGCTGTGCTGGTCAATAACAACATACCTCAGAGTATACACGCACCATATGCTGTTGCTCGGGGCCCTGCTCCTATCTTTGCAAGCTCTGCTCCCGACGCTAGCTCAGGGTTCCCGCTCTCCTATTACTACGGACTTTCGCAACACCATTTCCCACCGTACAATGGATCTGGAAGAATCCCTAATGGACCAGGTCCGTTTCCTGGCCCACCTCCTCCCGGTATATATACACTTCCACCGCCACGGTTGTCTCCCCAGCAGCGTCGTCCCCAGACTCTGCCTCCCATGCCAATTCCCTCCATTAAGCTCCCGCTGATCTCATCTCATACCTCCAGGCCATTAATTCTGCCGAACTCACAGAGCCATAACGACGAGCTGTCGATGAACTCGGTCAAATCTTCGCCAACATTGAAGCAGGAGTCTACTCCTCCTAAAGAACATAAGACATTAGCGGTTGATTTCACTAGTTCGTTCAAAAGCAACAGCACTAAAATCTCAATTGGACACCAGTTGAATGCGTCAAATCAATAGCATATATGAGTCATGGATAATGTACATAATGTCAAAATAGAATTGAAGTGGGAGGTTTATAGCCTTTGCAAATAGACTTTGCAGCTGTGAGCATATCCTCATTTAAAAAATATAAGTTTACTTCTGTTAAAAATTGGCCCATAGCAGTTGCAGCCAGATAAAAACGAACATCACGATTAAACAGCCGGATAGGTGCGGTTCAGAAATGGTGATGAATGTGTAGTTTGCAGTTTTACCATGCTTGCTAAAATAATGGGGTATGTACTAGCTAGATATCCTTGGATCCCAGGCAGCTGGCCAAGTCAAGATGCCCCTTGACTAGGAAATACATCAATAGAAAATTATTCCACCTATCTTTTGAACGATAACGAGGATATAAGTCCCCTATGGATATAAAGCAAAGTGGTCAACTGTTGACACAATTCTATAGCGTACTATTTTTTGCAACCGCGATGTTACCGTCGCGAAATTTCACCAACGTCTAACCAACTAGCAAATGTCCTTCTTGCGCCTCGTACCTTTCATATATCTACTCCTTGCCACCTTTGCTTTCGATCCCAGTCTGCTCAACTTTCGCATCTCGCCGCTTTTAGCAAACGTTCCTGAAGCAGCTCTTCAGCATAACACAGAAGATCGATTCGAATTGCTCAATTTCATTGACTATTCCGATACTTTTATCGCAAATTTCGACAAATATAAGTACATTGTTCACACTAACGCAGAGGAGTTTGCCAGACTAGATGATTCGATGGTCGAGGAGGAACATAGCTCGTCATTTCTCCAATTTTATCACCAATTAAGGACCAAAATTTCTAGTAAAATCCGGTTAGTGAACCAGGTTTTACGTAGACATCGTATTTTCACTATATACTTGCTACACACAAAGAAGGTCGATTTTTTGCTCCTTGTAGATTCAGATCTTGACTACCTGGTAAATGATTTGAGTCAGTGGATTAGCCAGCTGCAGACAGTAAAGTTTAAAAATTCCCGTAGCTGGTGTGATAACGTAGACTTTTTCCATCAGGCACGCTTTATAGTGTTTGGCGAGCCTACGGATGTCCTGTGTGAAGAATTGAAACAAGTGGATCAGCAGCACGATGAATTGTAGTTTGTTATGCACGAACACTTTTCGCAACAATCTGTTTTGTTAATGCTAAAGTAGTATAGATGGATCAACATAAATAAGTGACAATGTCGCCGTAGTATTACACTCCACTTACCCTATGGTTGAGATTGTTGATATCGTGCTGGCTATAAAACAAGCTCCGGGATTATTTGTGGAGATAGGTGAATTCCAGCCTAAACACTTGAGTTCCTTGACGGCAGAAGAGTTATCCGACTTGATGCATCTGCTTACTTTACACGGTAAATATAACCCATCTATAGACCTTTTGTTAAAACTTCACAGAGCCTATTTCACTATCCCCTTGAAGGTTGACTCTGTGGAGGACAACACGGGCAAGAAGGGACATAATAAAGAGAATGGAAGTACGAATCCAGAAGAGAGGCCGAGTGAGTGTTTGGCCTCCAGGATCATAGACTCTTACTATGATATTCAACCTTTTTGGGAGGAATTCGACATTGATGATCTCCAATCTTATGCTAATGAATTAGACGAGGCCCTTGTCGATGGAATAGCTGCCAAAGTTGCAAGCACGTCAGTACAAGACATTTTCAGCCTATTTAATAGCACACTTTCAGCCAGCCAATATAGCTGTTCTGAGCACAGGAATGCAGATGAAGAGAACAGTTACTTGTGGTGGAAGTATATTTTTGCCCCATGTGTTGAAATTTTAAAGTTTGCTGGCGTTGAAATTGGAGACCGTAACAGAGGTCTCGTAGGTATGGACCCTAGGGGTAGAATAGACAACAAAAAAGAGCGGATGTTCTTAAGTGTGAGTTTGCCTGTTTACGTTGGTGATACCACAATAACATTTGTCCAAATAGAGCGTACTTTATCCAAGTTCATTGACAAGGGGAAGCTAAAACAAGATGAAGATTTGGGGCTAGAAGAGAAAGAGGAGTTTGATGCTATAATAAAAGAGGCATTAGTGTACTTGATCGAGATCTCGGGCTATGATGGTCCAAGTATATGCTTTATATCTGATTTCAAACAAAGTTTGATGATTGAGCTCAGTGTGGTATCGGACGTACACGAGTTCGAGAGTTTCGATATCCAAAAAACAGACTTGAACGGATTCAATTTTGAAACGAAAAGAGTCTGTGTTCCATTGAAATACATGATCTTTGAAACAGAAAACCCCTTGGAAAACATTACCGTTCAGACGGCTTTTGCGTCAATTGTGTTTCATAAGGCTCATTTGAAGGCACAGGAACAGGCAGATGTGATAAAGACCAAGAGGAAGCTCTTCCTGGTGCTCCAAAGGTCAAGCAGGGAAATTCAAAGGCAAAGGCATGCCGATGTGTTAATCAAGGTGGGTATATTGAAGAGTATATTTGGTACAAAACCATATGACTTTTTCGATAGCATGAAGCTTACCAGGGTGATTTCTGGGTCATGTAGTGCTTGGAAAGGTTTTACGGCTATACGAGTTGGCACCCTGAGTCTTTATCAGAAACTTTCGTTCAAAAACAGTACTATTTTCGCCTACTTCCCGGGTATAAATCGAGAGAATATGGATATCAAGAAGCCACTGATGATGAAGTTGTATGATTTCGAATATCTAGTGGAGTACACCCGACTTGTGAAACACATTCACGCCACATCGCATATTCCATTTGGTGTTGATGATCTTAATATCCATGTGTTCATCAAATTTCTTCATGAGGTTCGTACATACAACAAAATCTGGCACTACAACAGCAGCCGTAGTGAGGAAGAATATATAAGAATCCCTCGCATGCACGACTATGGAGTTATTGAGATGAACGAACCAGAGCGATTTATTTTTGGGGGTTGTTTTTTGCTTCTAGAGCAGATCCCCCACAAGCCAGAAACAATCAGGTCCACCACTTTAGAGACAGCGGTAGAGCAGTTAGAGAAGTTAGGTAGGCTCGGAATCCGTTTCGATTTTTCACCGGCAAAAGTTGCTATTTTTGGTGGGTATGTCTACTTTCTTGAGTTTCTGAGTATTGGTATTCAGCCTCGATATGTAGATAATACGCCAGCCTTCTCTGCTCTCACGGAATGGCTACACAGTTTCAGTGGATAGTATTTGCAGCCAGTGCGAAACTGGGTTTGCAGCGATTTGCTACAATCACGCGCGATTGCGAGAGTATCAAGCCTAGACAGATGGCGATAACAATACATATTAATCTAAACAACACTTCTTTTCATGGTGGACAATTCCATAGAGCGTAAACTCAAAGATATTGCTGCGGGGTTTGTCGGGGGAGCTACACAGGTGCTCATAGGGCAACCGTTTGACCTTGTTAAAATTCGGTTGCAAACGTCCCAAAGCAGTAACAGCTCGCTTTCTATAGTGAGATCGGTTATACGTAATGAAGGTATTTCTGCATTTTACAAAGGGACTTTACCGCCTCTCGTGGGGGTAGGAGCGTGTGTGTCGTTGCAATTCTATGGGTTTCACGAGACGAAACGGTACTTTTTGAGCAAGTATAACCAAAAGGATTTAAGTCTCTCGCAGACGTACTTGAGTGGAGCAGTAGCGGGGATAGTCAACACGCCTGTGACAGCACCGGTAGAACAGTTGAGAATTTTATCACAATCACAGACAAGCCGGGCACGAGCCAGTGTCAGTGCTCTAGTGCGGGACATCGTGGCCACACACGGAGTACGGGGGCTCTTCCGTGGTACTGGAATCACTTTGGTGCGGGAGATTCAAAGCTATGGGGTATGGTTTTTGGCATACGAGCTGGCAATGAGGCAGGTGGTATCGTGGCGTGGCTACAGGGGTCGTGAGGATGTGCGTACCCCGGAGTTGCTTGCTTGTGGTGCACTTGCAGGTAATCTTTTGTGGCTCGGAGCATACCCGCTAGACGTAGTGAAGCTGAACGTGCAGAGCGATAGTCTGGGACGGTTCGGTGGTAGTGCTGCGAAAGCTGCTCGGTATATCTACAGTACCGCAGGAGTTGGAGGATTCTGGCGGGGGATCGGTCCTTGCTTACTTCGTGCTACACCCTGCTCAGCCGGAACGTTCGCAGCCGTGGAGTTGGCGATGAGAGTATTAGGATGATAGATCATATGTAAGCATAGTCATATTTGAATAAACCGGGGTTTAATAATGTAATCTTAAATACCATGATAACTGCAGATTTCAAGTATTTAGGTATAAAGTGAACTATGTAGCTCTCGTTTATTTAGCGAAGGCCTGGCCTATGAGTGACCCAGTATATGCTCTTGCTACCACCGAGCTGTCCGAGCATATGTCCCGCTATCAATAAACTATCTTTAGCATGGTATTGTAGTATCTTGATTCTTGGCCTTAGAGATGCACAGAGCTACAGATGCCTGACCAAAACACACTTCCACACTCGTTACAGGAAAACACATGCTCGTAAATATACAAAAATCAACATACACTTGGATAACATGTAAACCCCATCCACCCATTCACCATAGTAAAATCTGGTTCGCTCACGCCCACCCAGAGCTGATTTGCTTCTTCTCGTCGTGCGCGCGCCGCACCAACAGCCAATGAGAACAAAACAATTTGTCGTTACCTCACAAACTTTTCAAAATCTAAAAAACTGTACACCATTCATGTTATCCAGGCAAATTTACCGTGTCTCTGCCGCAAAGCATCTTGCGGCTACTGTCAGACCACTCTCGGTGTCTGCTAGACAACTCAAGCCTGTGGCCCATGAGTACCTCACCACTGGCTCTCTGACCCAGTCTGCTTGGCCTAAAGGCTTCAGATTACCACAACCAAAATCTTGGGAAGAAAGTAGTGAAAGTGCTTTGAGCAAAGCCACCAAGTTTTTCTTCCTCTCGGAAATCGCCAGAGGTATGTACATTGTCATGGAAATGTATTTCCGTCAGCCTTACACTATCTACTACCCTTTTGAAAAGGGACCAATTTCTCCTAGATTCAGAGGAGAGCATGCCTTGAGAAGATACCCCTCTGGAGAAGAAAGGTGTATTGCTTGTAAGCTTTGCGAGGCCATCTGCCCTGCTCAGGCCATTACTATCGAGGCTGAAGAGCGTATGGATGGAAGTAGAAGAACTTTCAAATACGATATCGATATGACCAAGTGCATCTACTGTGGATACTGCCAAGAGAGTTGTCCTGTGGATGCCATTGTTGAGTCGCCAAATGTCGAGTATACGACGGAGACCCGTGAGGAGTTGTTGTATAATAAGGAGAAGTTGTTGGAGAATGGGGACAAGTGGGAGCAGGAGTTGCAGTACTGTATCGATGCGGACGCTCCATACAGATGAGTCGATGAGGAACCACAATATGGATGCAGTCTGGAATGTACTGATACTTATATAGACAGTTGTACTGTATTTATACGGCATATAAGAGCGAGGCTCAATAGCATATTTATACGATCTACAGTAGGTATTACCCAAGGAGGCAGACAAGCTGCTGAGGAGGTTGACAAGTAAACGATAACTGGTAATGCTGGCAGGAAGATGAGTTGTGATGGAGCGATGTCCCACAACTATCAGGTACAGAGCAGCAGCGATGGTTCGGTGCTGTGAACTTGCCTGACCGACACCGTTGACAACATTCCCTGGCGTCCTGCCTCGCTTGCAGCTACTTACTCCGAGATCCCACACTACATTAAGACTAATGCTGTATTACTCGGAAAACAGTCAAGCCGTGCACTGGCCACACCCACTCACCAACAGGCTACATATGTCGTCGCGACTAAACTTCCTGTACGACTTTATTGTAAGACACTCATTGTGTTAACCGTGAATTGTCGTGCCATCGCGATAAATAATACACTCAGGCACCGGCTCGGATTGGGTAACAGGGCGCTGTCGGGCCGCGCGGCGTGAGCGATTACCACTACAACCCGCCCCCTTGCCACCACCTTCGACGCACGTCCATGAGCCGCAGCCCACAATAGTTTAGTCTAGCCTAATAAGCCCACGGTCAGGAACCGCCCCGTAGGGCGCTAGCGGGCACAGCAGCAGGGCCCAGCAACAGCGACGTCACCCACCACTCATTTTCTAAATATATCTCCCCCTCAACGTTTGACCCTTGTTATCCCCCTCTGCCCCCCCATGTTCTCGGTAGTCTGGGTCTCGTGACTCGTTGTTTCAGGTACAAATTGTATCAACTTCGCGCTTCAGGAACAAAAATTTCAATACCAATGAACCAACTTCAAATGGAGCCGTCCTCTCCATCACCCATTCCCTCCTTAAGCACCACTCGGCACGCTGCCATAGACTCCTGGTCTGCACAGCGCCACTCCCCGGCTTTGCCCGCCACTTCCGGTGCCGTGCTCCCTGAAATATATCAAAGTTCCCACCAAAATTCATTACAAAATCTACAAAATCTGCACCCAGATCCTCATCGAAAGCATGGCGATACGTCCCCCAACTTCAAGCCACTACGGCTTACCACCCCTAGAAGGAAAAATATTTTGAGCTTACCTAACCCTTCGCATTCACCTAATCTCAATCCACCCCAATCACCTGCATCCTCGAGCCTGTTTCCTACTGAAATCCCCCACACGTCACCTTTAAATGCCTCGGGAACTCCTTCCCAAGCGGGCCTCCCATCGTCCCAGCTCTCCCACTCCACAAGCTCCTCGCTATCCTCGTATGGATCCCCTAAAAGCTCGATAGACTCACAGACCCTCATTAACTATAGCCCTAATCACTCGCGTAAACCGAGCCTGCTCTCATCAACAAGAAATATCAACATGAAGAACTTGTCGTTGAACTTGGACGACCCCATCCAAGGTCAAAATGGCCATAAAAAATGCCTTACCCTTCTGATTCCTAACGTACACGAAGACCAGCCCACTCTGCCATTTATCGAAACGAATGGAACCGGCACGGGAGGAAGCCAAATCATCACCCGCCAGATCAGTACGGACAACAAAATGCTCCTCTCGCCCAATGACGGCACCCCTGGAGATTATAAATTCCCATCACAGCCTAAAAAGACCTCGGCCCAAGCCCTCCTCTCTGACTTTGAGAAGATTCATCTCGGCTCTGACCGGGTACCAGAAGAGCTTCAGGAACTCAGCCAGCTCAACGCATACCCACACGGCCCTGCAGACGTGCTCAACGGATCGATATACCTCTACTCAGAGCCCACAGTGGAGGAAATTAACCAGTTTGACCTTGTGATCAATGTGGCGAAAGAGTGTAGAGACTTGTCTTCTGAGTTCAACCAGTCAAACTTACCAGGCCGTCAGTATGTGTACGTGCCGTGGAACCACACCAGCAGCATCTCACAGGAACTACCCCGGCTCACGAAGCTCATGGCACAATATGACGATCTGGACTTTCCGACCCAGAAGCCCCGTAAGATCCTCGTCCACTGCCACTGTGGAGTACTGCGTAGTGCATGCGTGGTGGTGGCATATTTCATGCTCAAGTTTGGTATGAATGTAAATGATGCATACGAGCTTTTAAAGACCGGAGCCCTTGAGAGCTCAGTCGAAAAAGCTAATCACGAAGTGTACGAGAAAGGGTATAAGATTGAGAGCTGCAGCAGGATATGTCCGAACATGAGTTTGATTTTCGAGCTAATGGATTTCAATGATACTTTGGAGAGGGAGAGGTCGGATTCAGTAGAGTGAGGTGTAGATAGAGGTAGAGTTGATGTATATATGTGGAACAACCCAGCGCCAGCAAGATTCGAAAATCGGAAGATTCACTGGAAGATGACGGTAGAAGAGGACCTTCTGCCGGGCAGCAAAGTGGAGGGCCATGTCTAGGATACACTTACTAGCGATAGTGTCTTTGGATTCACCAAATTAGTCCCAGGGTCAAGCATGCACAAAGGCCGTCATGCGATCGATAGTAGCAATAACGCACAACAAGTAGGTCAACATAGAACACTCATAATCGCTCAATATATATCAGCTCTTCTTCCTACAACGCAGTCTTCGCGCAACAAAATTTTATCATGTCTAACTACAACTACCGAAACGGCAAGAAGTACAAGCACGGGGGCTACCACGGCGACTACTACGACGGCCAGGCGTCGTCGCTGTACTCTCTGCCCCAGTCTCAGCCGTCAAGCAGTAGAGGCAATGCCGACAGCTATCATCCCAAGCTAAAACGGGACCCCAAGCCATACCGGTACGACTCCAACAAGTACAAGTACGGGGGGTACGGCCACTACGGGGCACAAGGGAGCTCCTACTATCCGAGCTACAGCAGCTACAACGAAGGCAACAGCAATAGCGAGCGATCCAGCCTGTATTACGATAGGCGAAACGAGAACCGAATGGAAGCGAAGCGGTATGACGAAAGGAGGTACGACCAGCGTTACGACGACCAAGGCTACGACGACCAGCACTATGACGGTCAGGGATTCGACAAAAGATCTGACGACTATCGCAAACCGAGACCGGCGTTCGATTTGAAGTTGAACCGGAAGCGAGAGCGAGACTCGTATAGCCCAGCAGACAAACATTCTGAGAAGAGTGAAGGAAAATATCCAGAAGCGGAGAATAGAAGTGAACCCGAGCAGACGAAGGAGCGTCTGCCTGCGAAACAAGGCAAGGAAGAGTTCCATCAAGAGAGCTCACCTCCAATCGTCGAAGATAGAGAGAGAACTCAAACAAGCGGTTCTCAGCCCAACAAACAGTCTGAATCGCCACTCACAGCAATTCCAAGTCTAGAGTCATCGGTCTTGAGCAGCGCGGGAAGCGCTTTAACCCGTAGCGATAAGTTTGACGATATTCAAGAGGAGGAAGAGAGAAAAGGGGATGAAGGTGAAGACAAAGACACTAATGAAAATGAAATAAAACACACTGCTGAAAAAAGTGGTAATGAAAGTGAAGGAGAAGATTGGGATAACGAAAGAAGCTACGATGATGAGCAAGATAGCCATGAAGATAAGCACGAGCAGGTCAGTGATAATGATGACGACGATGGCCATGACGACGACAATGCCTCAGACTCCTCAGGCTACTCGGACTCCGATGCAGAAACTGTCGTCTCGGACTCCCTTCCGTCTACAGAACACTCGAGTAAGCTTATGAAAGAATTCTTACCTGCTAAAAGCAGGAAACCGTATATCCTCAAACGTGACTCGAGCGGCAGCTCCCTCTTACAGCGTGCTTGCAAGCGGAGCAACTTTCAAGAAGTAAAGAACTTGATCGAACGGGGTGCCAGCGCCAACGAGTCTGATTTCGGTGGGTTTACGTGTTTACACGAAGCCGCTTTGAACGGTGATGCAAGGATTGTCAAGTACTTGATTGAACGTGGTGCCGACGTGAACAGACAAGCCAGCTTGTCTGCGGGAGATTTGGAGACCCCGTTGATCGATGCTGCCGATAATAAGCACCTTGAAATTGTCAAGCTCCTTCTCGACAACGGCGCAGACCCCAGAATCTTCAACAAGGATGGGTTTACTGCCTTGACGAAGATATACAACCAGCACAAGGACGAGGAGGGTTACGATGAAATTATCAAGTTATTGGAAGATGCAAACGCAAGGTATGTGGATGCACATGAAACCGCTCACCATGAACCGCAGATGCTGCTTAGGTCACCTTCTCCCAACACCATCATCGAAGATCCCAACGACAACTATTTCATAGACTTGTTGAAGAAAAAGAATCACACGGCTCAGATATACAAGTACGCTGCCGAGGGTATAAAGGACTTGACGGTCCAGTATATCGTGGAAGGTGGGCGGTTAGACTTGAAACCTGACGTGTTGATCTTGGCGGCCAGAAATGGCCACTTGGAGCTTCTTGAGATCATGTTGGGGTTGATTGAGGACTACGATGTGGATTTACAGAACAACTGTGGATTGACTGCCTTGTTAGCCTCGGTAGGTAGGGGGCATGTCGAGGTGATTCAGCTCTTGTTGGAAAAGGGGGCTGATCCGTTCCTTAGACGTAGGCAGGATCACTTGAATGCGTTGGAGATCAGCCAGAGATCGCCCAACTTCGAGCCAAAAGAGATTGAAGTACTCGAGACGCATATGAAGAAGAACCCCAATGCTTCTATTCTTTCGAGGCCCATCTTTGATTATGAATTTGATGTTCAGGAGAGGGAGAAAAAGCGGAAGCATTCAGAAGAGGCAGAGGAAAGAAAGAAGAAGAGATCGAGGGATGAAAGAAAAAGATCAGAAAGCGAGTTGAAGAGGGCCAAATCCAGGGATGATGATTTGAAAAAGGTAACGTCCACTGATGATGGTTTAACAAGAGTGAAGTCTAGAGAGGATGCTTTGACAAGAGTAAAGTCTAGAGACGATGGTTTGACAAAAGTAAAGTCCAGAGACGATGAGTCAAAGAGAGTAAAATCAAGATATGAAAAGGAAGAACCATCCCACATCATTCCTCAGACTTCCACCTTGTTCAAAGATAAGGCTGAAGTTAAGAAGGAATTTTCAAAATCTGAATCTCGTGAAAAGGAGTCTTTTGAAAAAGAATCTTCCCTGCACTTCTCGCGTGAGCACACAATGAGTCCGCCGCCTGTGCCAAAGCATTCTCCATCTCCGCAGTTAACCAAAGAAGAGGAGGAACTAAAGTTGCAGAGAGAAATGGAACTCAAGATGTACCAGGAGAAATCAGAAGCTAAGAAAAAGGCAAGAAGGGATATGTTTTTGAGGCACGAGAAGGAAAAAGAACGTAGGCGGAACGAAGAGCGGTTGCAGCAGATTGAGCAGGAGAAGCAGATGGAGTTGATCAAAAGACAAGAAGAGGAAAATAAATTGAAATGCATAGAAGAGGAAACTCGGCGAATTGAAAAGGAGAAACATGAGAAGACTCGAGACCAGACACTCGACTCCATACCGATTGGATTAAAGTATTTCAAATCCCAAGGAATCGAGAGGTCAGACATTCTCAACTACTGTCCGATCTATGTGTTTAAGTTTAATGGTTCCGACTTTGTGGCTGATCTCCAGATGCTTTTGATCACCGGCTTCCACCCTCATACCATTGGAAAATACTGCACGGATGGGGAAAAGATCAAGACCAGCACAAAAGACAAGTCCAAGTTATGGAACTTATTTGCCCCATTTATAGGTGCAAAAGTACCTTCCACGCTTATCCCCAGTGATCTTTTAAACGAGGGCCACGATAAATTCCAAACCATTGAAATTACGTTCCTCAAGAGGGACAAGGTCGAGCGGTTTTTAAAAGAAGAGGCTCCGTTAGCTCACGGGGTTGTGCAAGATCCTGGGGTATTCACGAAAGTAGATTTTGACAGTTTGAATCCGTTTACTAAAGCTTTATCTGTTTCCGCTCCAGCAAAGCCTGAAAGAAGCATTGACTCCCAATCAGTGCGCACATTTGTTCCTTATAGTTTCAGGCACAAACCGAGCTTGCTTAAGGCGATCCGCCAATCTAGGACCAGATTGTGGTGATGTATATTATTGTATGATAGCTGCAGTGTATAATTAATTGTTAATGCGATAATTATGTAATGAATTTTGAGATGAGCAAAATTTCGCAGTAATGTCTTTATACACCAAGTATGTGATGGCTTATGATGGGATCCCTTAAGTAGCTGATGAAGCGTTCAATGCCTGTTAGCGTTCCGGAATTTTAGGCCCATTTTTGTGTTTTTTCTTTACTAACAAAATAGAGTTTCCAGGTCTGCGCTTTACGACTCAGATGAGGATATCGATCGTACAGAATATGTTCCTGATCTCGATCTTGAAATCGTTGAAATAGAGCCACAGCTCAAAGAGGAGGAGGAAGAAGACGAGACACAGAAGGAAGAGTTTGATTTCCCGTTGTTTTCCTTCGGTGCTTCAGAGACAAAAGATTCTCCTTCGGAAAGCCATGGCATGAAGGTGACATTGAGAGAGGAAGAGGAAGAAGAGATCCAGAATACCAGGCCTGATAACTACTATTATGCGGACTATACCCCTGAACAGAGGCATCAATTTGAGGTTGTGGCTATGAGTGGAGAGGATGTATGGGCTCAAGCTGCCCGAAGTACCGAATGGAGCACACGGAATGTTTTGGACTTGAACAAGTACAATGCTGGCATTGATATGGAAGCAAAACACAACAGACGTACCAGACCCGGGAAGAACCAGAGAATGGCCCGGATGGAGACGTCTAAGAATAAGATAGAAAGAAGAAGGGTATTCAGAGAGATAGAAAGACAGAAGGAAAAGAAGTTGTTGAAGAAGAAGTTCCACAAGAGAGGGGGTAAGAAGAATAAGAAGAAGACCGAGAACAAAGTATAAGGAAACTTAAATCAAGGGTATACAAATGCCAGAATATTACAAGTGCATACGAAGATCAACGGGGATATTACATGTCCAGTAGACCATGCCTGATTCTCCTCTATCAGCAGCCCAAACAGTTCTTCACCATTTGACCAGCGACATCAGGCTCAATATAAGATCAAACGACCTATTTCAAGACGTTCCAGCTCAAATCAAGAATCTGCTTGTTCTTCTTGAACAACATGCATTCAGCATGGACTTACTGTTAGTAACAATCAGTGATCGTAAGTAAATTATGTAGACAAATATGCAATAATTTCGCAGCTACATCAAACAACTTCAATCGCACCAGCATGTCTAACGAGCTAGAAGATTTCGAGGCATTCTTGGAGCAGGATTTCAACCGCTATCGGTTTGCCAACGACCTCCTCTTGGCCACCAACGACCACGATGCGTCCGTCATCGACATCGAAACAAGCATAAAAAAACTCACCTTTGACGTTGACGAAGTGGAAAAGCGAGTCACGACCATTTCGTCCCAGAACTACGAAAGTTTGGTATCAAATTTCAGCCATATCGAAAGCACCAAAGAGTACATGGACCAGAAGTTAACTCCACTGATAGAAAGAGTCAACGGATCATTCCAGAAAATCAAAAGTGAGATAATTGACCCGTACGATGAAGCACAAAAGATGAACAGAGCATTGAAAAGAGTACACACTACGCTTGATTTACTAAGAGGTTCGAATTTCTTCTTCCTCTTGGTACTGCGAGTGGAAGAGCTTGAAAAGTCCGTGCAGAAGGACGAAGAAAGTAGGAAAGATGCCAATGACTTGATCAAGTTGGCACGGTTGTACCAGCAAATCACAGAATTGTATGAGAATGAGCGTAACTCTAAAGAAAGCGACTCGAAGGCGTCTTTGCTCTCCATAAAGATGATCAGAGACTATCAGCCAATTCACACGAGTAAGAATCATAGATTGGTGGAGAACTGTATGGAAACAATCATCAGTGAGTTTGGACACAGTTCCAAGTTTTCCGATGCAAATTTAAAGCTCCAGCATAACCTCATAGCTTACTACATTTTACAGAAGCAGAAGTTTGTGGATACACTCGACAAAGCCACAATTTCGAAGCAGATCAGCACTGTTTCAAATCAGCTCTCGAGATCATTACAGTCACCCCGAAATTTCGTGGTGATCTTGAACGAGGTGAAACAGTCTAGTAGAGAATTTTTGGACAAATTGACAAAGATCTTGTCGGCGTGTGAGATTTACAGGTACGAAAGTACCAGTACTTTACACCAGATAACGTTGGACGGGTTGCAGGTAGAAACTCTTGAGCAAGCATACTGGGCAAAGCTAGCATCTAGGTTCAAAAAGAGCATTGCATCTACTATGGCTCGTGGGGGGCCTATTGCAAAGAACTTGAAGATCTATCACGAGGGAATCAAGAACTCATTGGGTGAGGCGTTTGGGGATGACAAGTACGTTCTCGAGTTATTACTTGATGCTGTGGAATTGATAGATAGAGGAGTAGGTAAGTGAATAGAGTATGTTAGTGTAAGAGTATAGACGATGATGCTGTAGATAAATAAATACGAACATTCCAGTAGCTGATTTCGTTGACAACTTAGAGATGAGCGTGGAGCACCTTGGCAAGCAGCATGAATGTCTACGTACAAGACAATCACTTGGGTTGTAGGTGAAGATGACTAAAAGATACATTTGTTTTATCTACTGACTAACTCTACTCTTTAAAGTGTTCAAGAAGTCTCTGTACGCCTGGTCGTTACCAGTCTTATCCTCAACCAAGCAACTAGTGGCCCACATTCTCAAGGCCACCAAGTCACGTTGAGAGGTAAGCTCCAAAGGCTCGTGAGAAGATCCACCTATAACCACATACAAGTTCTTCCAAGTGATTTGGTCTTTTTGCTCTCTCAACTTGCCGATGATCTGGCGGACTCTGTAGTTGAACTCAGACTCTTCGAAAGAGAATTCGGGCAATTGGGTCTTGCCAAATGGAATGCTATACAAGTTTTCTGTACCGAACAAGTCCTGTACCAAACCGGGTACAACATCACCCGAAACCCACAAGAACAACTCGGTGGTATTATCGATCAAGTACAACCCATAACTCTCCCAGCTGGTCTTGGAGTCGTTTATAGGCTCTGGCAACAAGATGTTAGTGGACATCACGGTTTCTTCTTCACCTGTTTCCTCATTGACCTGAGTGACCGATTCCGGTAAACCACATCCATCCGACATATCGTGCAAGGAGTAGACGGTAGGGTAGATATACTTGATCAAGTTGCTTACCGGCAAAGTGGCCAAGTTGTTCAATGCAATAGCTCTGTGATCCGAGGGGACTTTTTCACCTCTCAAACCAATATGCTTTGTTAAGGAGAACAACAACAAGGGCAACATTCTCAAATTGGTGGAAAGCTGCAAAGGCGACGATCCAGAAACGTTTCCGGCCACTAATTCTTTTTTATAAACGCTGACCAAGTCAACTAAAGACTTGATCAACAACTCTCTAGCATCCGGCAACGAGTGGCTGAAAGCTTTTTCCACCGCCTTGTGGGTGAAGTAATTGACAATAGCCAACTGGTCGGCCGAGGCGTACACGTCGTCCAATTTTGAGGACGTAGGCACCGCCAAGTTCATGACTCTAATTCTTCTTTCTCCAAAGTGTGTCGAGTGCAATACGGCTGCTTGGAAGTACACTACTGGTTTCGAGATGGTTTCCTCAATGGAAATCTCAATGACATAACTTTGATCCCTAGGGAAAGTAGGGAAGGAGCACAAGTCAGAGGATCTGTTGAAGAAGTTACCAAAGAAGGCGCTTCCTCTAAGGCCGGACGAGGCTCTAACCCTCAAAACAGCTTCCAAAGCCATCTCCATCGAAAGGTGCTCACTAACTTCTTTGGAGAACTTGGTCACGTCCTCGGCAGTGGCAGCAGACCACGCTGGGTAGAAGTGGGTCTGACCGGCGGTGTAACGAGGCAAGTTCGATAATGTAGCCACATCTTGGTACTTGGAAGATGTCAAGAACAAGTCGACGGTGACCTGGGCCGCGTTACATTCTACGGCGAAAGATTTGTAGAACTTATCGGCAACAGAAAGCAAGGTCTGGGATTCTTTAGGTTTACCCAGTTGTTCTTCGTCACGAAGAGCCAATTTTCCTTCACCAATGTTTGGTAAAGTAGCGGAGAATACCACCAACTTTCCTCCAATAGATCCAATCATTTTATGACCGGCTCTCAAGGCAGGGCCCAAGGCAAAGCTGCTGTTGGCGGACCCTTCGAAGTAAGTAGGGAAATCAACCAACAATTTTTCGATGGCGGCTCTATTCTCGGCCAAGTTCACCAATAACGAGTCTGGGTACGGCAAGAATGGCTCGTCAATGTCTGAGACCACGAACAACTCAACATTTCCGCCGTCAGTTTCACCGTCAGGGGTGCTGTCACCTTCGGCAAACTTGAAGTAGTGCAAGCTGGAATCAACACCTACAAATGCAACACGGGTGGTGTCGTTTTTGTTGGGGATTCTATCCAAGCTTTCCAAGATAGTTCTGGTGACGGTAGCCGTCAAGCCGGAGTTGACAGCGTCGGCAGATACGTCGATCAAGAAGCAGTAGACGCACGGAGGAGGGCTTCTTGCGAGGTACTCCTTGGGAGCGATCAATTCGGTGACTGAGTAGTTCAACTCGGGTCTTTCGTAAAAATTCTTAGACGAGTTAGTCAACTCGTCGAACGAAAAGCCCATAGGGATGTCGTTCAACAAGTTACACAAGTTACAACGCCAGCGGCGGTTCTGGTCAGTCAACGTGATGAACGGGTTGATGTAGGCTCTACAACGGCGGCATCTACTGATGACGGTATCGCGCGATACCTGGACGTCTTCATCTATGTCGTGGAGGGCTGCGTAGGGTCTCACCACGAGTGCCAATGGCAACTTCAGCTTCTTCAAAACCGAGCTGGTGGTGGGGATGACGTTCAAGGTACTACGGAAGTACTCAGGTGCGGCGTTAGCAGCAGCCTCAGCACCCGGTATCATCGTTGAGTTGGCAGGAAGAATCACCGGTGGTGGTGGGAGATTGAGGTCGCTAATCGAGGGAGGAAGTTCCCTGATCAAGTCAGTCGAGTAGAGCTCGTTGAGGGCCAATGCTGCCGCTGCCTGTTGGCCGTATGCGGCAGAGGCCTGGCCGTATGCAGCTGGTTGGCCATAGGCAGCAGCAGCACCACCAGCAGGAGGAGGTTGACCATACTGCTGGCCATACTGCTGCTGAGGATCGTGCTGGGCTGGGGCTGCTGGAGATCCTGCTACAGGCACTCCGGGAGCTGCACCTGGTGCTGGGTATCCATAGGCAGGCTGTTGTCCTACATTTAACTGCTGGAATTGACCAGTCATCTGCTCATAGTTATACTGCGGTTGAGGTGCCTGTGCTGGGATAGGCAGGAACGAGGGCTGGCCAGGCTGAACCGATGCTGGGGCAGCGTATTGCGGCTGTGGGTACGCTCTTCTTCTCGACATGGATGTTTCGTTCGGTTGATTTCGACTTGAGAGTGCGAAGACGTGGTCAAAAGGCGAGCATTGTGTCCTTCATGCGAGCGCACCGCGAGTGGCTGCCGCGCTGCGCTACGTCGGGGTGGTGCCACTAGTGGAGCAGACTGACGGCAAGCCCCACTTGGTGCTTAGAAGTGTGCTTGATGTCAAGCTGTAGTTTGTAGTTTGTAGTACCTCAGCGTGGCAGTCGTGTGGTGTAGGCTCAATCAAGTGACTGTTTATGTTGTCTGCTTGTAGCACTCTGATCTGACAAGATTCACACCCTGTACACCCTGAATATTGGTACTACCTGTATCACCGGACATGAGTAATCGGATTTCGAGCCCCATCAACTCCTGGTACGTGGTGAGCAGGGGTTCTAGACAACATTTGACTATTTGTCTTGGCTACCATAACCCCATCTTGTCTTTTAAATCCGGAAAGCGCTTATGCTCTGCCTATATACTAGAGTCCCCCATCAGTTCTGCTGGGCTTACCCTGTTGCAAACACGACAAGAACTACTCCGCTTGGATAAGGTCTATCCCGTCTCGCTGAACACCTTGAGCTTCGAGGCGCATGCACTACACATACATAAGCTACAATTTACCAATCAGATATACACCTCAATATACATAACGTCCCCACGAATCCATCTTCCCATAGATTTGAATCATATATCAAACAATACCTGCACATTTCTTGTTATGATTTACAACGTCAGGGATGTCGCAGTCGGACGGATTTAAGCACGACATCTATGTTTCACGGCAGTCCACCGCGTTTTGCCGAAGATGGGGCCGGCCTAACTAGCACGCCGTGTTTCTGGGTGTACATTGTCAATACTCTTGTGACATGTTTCCCACTGGAGCCTAATGACCCCATTATTGTTGCTGCATAGTAGTGACATGCCCAGCAATTCGATACTCAGTGTCATTCCAGTTACAGTTCGATACTAGTGGTTTACCCAAAGTACACCATGAATGGTAGATTCTCGTAAACTGCTTGATTTGTTTACTGTGGGCTAAAATGTCTCCTCTATCACTTCTGGATCCGAAATTACGGTAGGCTAGCAAGAAGGGCATCAAACGGGTGAGCCGCATTGGGCAACAGGACGGCAGTTTATGGGGTAATAATGGAGAAATGTCGCACAGATTACTACGTGTGGGAATTTTCCCACTGCAACAATAGGCAGCTATAAAAACCCTTCAAGTGCCAGTTTCAAGCTTCTTTATCGTTAATTTATGATTAATCTTACACCTTCAACTAATTAATCCAATATAATGACAGTATCCAACACCAGTTCTCCAACGCTCCTACCTGGATCTCTTCATAAGCGTAGCATATCTTCGCTTTCTTGTGGACCTGGACTCGACGAAAAACTCCTGGACGGGAAGTCATTCCTGCTAGATCTCGAGTCAGGCCTCGACGCTGAGGAGGATGACGAACGGGACGAAAAACTGCTGAACCGAGTAGACATTATCTTGCTTGTGGTGATATTTTTACTTTTCGGCCTGATTGGTAACTTTTTTATTGTTACTAGAGACGAAGGTTACAGTCTCTTCAGTAACTCATCCAAAGATTTAACTAAAGGCGCCAGTACAAGTGATGTTGGCTTAGAAAGCTTGTTAAACCTCGCAAATATAGGTAATAAGGAATTGAACGAATGGGAAAAGTTTGTGGATGAACTCAAAGAAAAAGATATTCCTGTTGTACCAGAGCCAGAAGACGACGTCGTGTGGGACACCACAGTTAACGCCAATAAGGACTTGGCTGAAATTCTCTCTGTGAATGCCGCTGTCCTTTTGATTAATGATGAAAACCTTTTACAACAAGAAAGAGTCAAACAAATTTTGCATGAGTTGAAAATCATCCCCGAATTGAATATCGTGGACTTGAAGAAACATCCTCACCACACTCAGGTTGTGGAGTATTTGAAAACGTACTTGGAGCACGAAAAGGACCGGACCGAAGACGACGAGATCCCTAGGTTGTTTATATCCGGTATGCCTGTGGCTACATATAGGGAGGTCATAGACAAATACAATGATAACAGGCTCGAGGGGTACCTTGCTACGGTGGGCAAGGGACTGATCACCTTGCAGACATGATGTACTATATAATGATAATAATGTAGGTGATGTACGACATAATAAACGAATACCCTAAAGGCGTTGCTCGAGACTTGCTTTTTCCAGGTCCCCTATACCGATTCGCTAAGTAACTTGCGAGTATTTCGCCGATGTACTAGCGACATATAGACATAATGCATTTGTAATTTGCTTGAAGACTTGAAGGCGTATAAATTATTGTAACTACATATTTAGGTATATATACGTATTTCCCCCTCTTTCCTCTGCTGATCAATTCCTCCCCATAGTACAGATGCTGTAACACGAATAGTTCTTATCGCTATTCGACTCCAATTTGCAACCAATTCGCATAAAAAATATCCCCACAATATATCCGACAACAAGGAATACCGCCATGCGCTTACTTGTCTTCTTTATATATTACTTGCCTATAGTGCTTGCGATCGTGGCCAATCCATTGCCCAAGCCCAGCTCTATCACCTGGGAAAATGATGGCCTAAAGACTTACTGCATTGATGCGGAATTGCTGGTTACGGGAGCCCTGAATGAGTATGTTGCAAATCAATTCAAGAGAATGAACTCGGAACTTCAATCTGATAGATACTACCCCATAAACTCGGGCAGTCCCTCCAATCAAAGTCTGCCAGTTGCAGCTTTGCTGAAAGTGCTGGTTACAGTTGTAAATGATGCGCCATTGCAATTCGAGGTAGACGAGTCGTACTCTTTATCAGTTTCAGACTCTATTACAATCACAGCCAACACGACTTGGGGAGCATTGAATGCGTTGAGGACCCTCCAGCAGATTATTGTGTATGATAACGGGTTCATGATTGAAAGCAGCGTGGATATTTTCGATTCTCCTCGTTACTCCCATAGAGGAGTTATGATAGACTCTGGCCGGAATTTTTTAAAGCTTGATGTGATCAAGCAGAACATTGACCTTATGGCATTGGCCAAATTGAATGTTCTACACTGGCATATTGTAGACTCTCAATCGTGGCCCTTGGAAGTGAAAGCTTTCCCCCAAATGTGGAACGGAGCATATTCTGAGCGTGAAAGATTCACGCAGCAACAAGTCAAAGAGGTGGTTGAGTACGCAAAGGCCAGAGGTGTGAGAGTCATTCCTGAGATCGATATGCCGGGCCACGCTAGAGCCGGTTGGAAAGATGTGGATCCGACTATTGTCAGCTGTGGTAACACAGATCGGTTTGGGAATGTAGCAAATGAGCCTCCTTCAGGCCAGCTCGATCCTGTCAGCAACAAGACTTACGAAGTTGTAGAGAAGGTATTTAGTGAGATCTCTTCATTGTTCGAAGATGATTATTTCCATGTGGGCCATGACGAGTTGAACCAAAACTGCTACAAGACTGATCCCAGTGTCGTAAAGTGGTTGGCTGAGAATAACAACGACTTCGATAGTTTGGTCCAGTACTGGATCAACAATAGTTTCCCAATTTTTACGAAAAACAATAAGGTGATTATGTGGCAGGATCTAGTGAATCTGGTAGATCTTCCAACTAAGGTGTTGGTGCAAATCTGGTTGGATGCTGCAACTGTTAAAAACTTCACTGCACAAGGATACGATGTGATTGTTTCCAGCTATGAGCACTACTACTTAGACTGCGGATTCGGTGGCTGGCTCACAAACGACCCCACTGGAAGTTCTTGGTGTGCATACCGAGACTGGCAAGCGGTCTACACTTACGACTTCAACGCTAATCTAACGGAGGAAGAAAAGACCCATATCAAAGGAGCCGAAGTGGCTATCTGGAGTGAACAAGTCGATTCCACCAATTTGGTCTCACGAGTTTGGCCCCGCTCAGGTGCCTTTGCTGATTCGATCTGGTCAGGTAACACCAATGATAATGGCACTTCTACTCTCGATGAGTTTACTATGAGAATGTTCAACTTTAGAGAGTTCTTAGCTGCAAAAGGCCAACCAGTCGAACCCTTGGCCCCTTCCTACTGTTGGAGACATCCGAGATCCTGTGATATGTAGTGAATTTTTAGCCCTTTCAACGAAGTGTCAAAAATTTTTAGAAACATATAGATTAACCGAATTCGTTATTTAATTGCACCTCTCCTAAAATCTCAAAAGTTTATCGATATGCGAATTTCGCAGTTCGAAACTTTTAATTCCCATCGATGAGTACCTTTGCAGAATATATATCTAATCTAAAGCTAACTACCGAGGACCTACAGGACAAGCTCGACACCATAGGAACTATCGTGACACAGTCCATAGTGTCTGCTGAAATTCGAGAGGATTTACGACGGGTAACTCCTGAGTTAAAGGCATTTCTAAAGCCGGAATCAGACAATCTGGGGTATTTACGCCTATTCAGAGGAATTCTTTTGGTGATAAGGAATTTGGTCATCGAGCAGAATGATTTCACTGTAGAAGAGCTTTGTGACAGCTTGCATAAATTGCAAAAAATAATTGCAAAAACGAATGAAATGTACTCCAAGACAGTGTTAGTGTACTACCAGATTATTGCAAATTTGACGCAGATTCGTCAGAATCAGTGTCTACAAAGTTTGACTAAGGTGATTGAGTTTGATGAAGACTTTCAGCTCCCTATCCTAGTCTCCATATCAAATTTGGTTAAGAATGAAGATAATGTGTATGATCTCTTCAGTGATGAATGTGAAGAACTAACGGCCTTTTTAGCAGATTTTGAGGTGACTGAGCACCCCAATCATATAGAAACGCTTCATCTCGAGATCTGGGAGAACTTGGTGGTTCATGAAACATTTAGTAAGTGGATTATTAAACATGAAAACAAAAATATCTTAAGGATTTGCCAGATCGTCATTACGTCGAAGGAGGATTGGGATAATTATCAATTGATAGGTATACTCAGTTGGCTTTTCGAGCTGTTCAAACATTCACATACAATCACCTTGACTGCATTAAATGCGAGAGATTTCGCCACTCTAGAATCAGTCCACCCAAAACTATTAATCGTACTAGACTGCATTAGCGAGCTCAGCAAATACAACATAGCTAAAGATTTCCTAATAAACTATGAGATCGTGAACTTGCTTGTCCCATTACTAAGACTTGTCCATGAGATAATAGAGCCAAAGAATATGACCAAGAAGATTGAACAACCGGTGAATTTCCCCCACATAAAGTCCATAGTGATTGAGATACTTTCTTACTTGGTATTTGAAAATTTCAAGATCCAGGAACTCATCAGAGAGCTACACGGAATAGAAGTGGTGTTGTCAAACTGTATAATCGATGACAGTAATCCATTCATCAAGGAAAGGGCCATTATATGCGTGAAATACTTGTTGTATAAAAACGAGAAAAACCAACGGTTTGTAGCTGCTTTGGAGGCCAAAAAGCAAGTAGATGGGAGCTTGCTCGAGGAGGCGGGCTATGAAGTGAATATCAATAACGGAAATATCGAACTCAAACAGTGAGTAATGATAATTATATAAGCTTGTATTAATAAACTACTGACACTTAGAATAGTTGATGTTCCACCATTCTTATTTTTGGCAGTAAATTGCTGGTGCCCACGACAATCACCTTAATAGCCTAAGATCTCGGTGATCTTAGACTTGACCTTCTCCAAAGAAGGTTCATCAATCAAAATAATTCTCTTCTCCTTATCAGCCAAGGCCTTCAACTCAGCAGGCAATACGTTTTCCTCGAAGGAGTAGCCCTTGATTCCTTCTAAAGAAGAATTCACCACCTCAGCAAACTTGGCTGGGTGGGCAGTAGATAATGAGATATAGCTTTTAGTACTGTCCTTTTCAATGAATCTCAATGAAGTAGCAACCCCGACAGCACTATGTGGGTCCAAAACATAATGTTCTGGGTGAGTAGTATAGATTTGCTTGATAGTTTCAGCAGTTTCTTTATCATTAACAGCTTCCGAATAGAAGTCGGCCTTCGCAGCAGCCCATACTTCAGGCTGAGCTGTAATAGAGCCCGAAGTCTTTAATTCAGCCATCCAATCGTTCAAGATCTTACCTGATTTTTCATCGTCTTTAGTGACGTTGTTTCTGACCAAGTACCATAACAACCTTTCGAAGTTAGAGGAGATCAAAATGTCCATGGCTGGAGAGTAAGTGGCTTTAACGTCACCCGACTTCTCATATCTACCAGTCTGCAAAAACCTGTTCAAAATGTCGTTATCGTTGGTGGCAATAATCAACTTGTCTACAGGCAAGCCCATTTCCTTAGCATAGTAGCCGGCCAATATATCACCAAAATTACCAGATGGAACGACAAATCTCACATCTTTCTGGGACTGCTTGACGACCTGGAAGTAGCTGTAGAAGTAATAAGTCATCTGAGCCAAAATACGGGCCCAGTTTATCGAGTTCACAGCTCCTACATGGTACTTTTCGTTAAACAGGCTATCACCGAATATCAGCTTTACAATATCCTGGCAATCGTCGAACGTTCCTTTTACAGACAAAGTATGAACGTTTTTATCCTCTACAGTTGTCATTTGTTCTTCTTGAATAGGAGAAATTCTGCCAGTAGGATACAAAATGAAAACGTCTACATCTTTCTTGCCTCTCAATCCATAGATGGCAGCACTTCCAGTGTCGCCACTCGTGGCACCCACAACAGTAATTCTTTCTCTAGATGAGTCATCAGCACTTTTACCTTCATTTTTTCTCGTCAAAAAGAATTCAAAAAGGTTACCCACAAATTGCAATGCAACGTCTTTAAAAGCATATGTAGGACCGTGAAAAAGCTCTAAAAGGTATAAATCCTTATCGGCATCAAGGGCTTTAACTGGAGTGACATCTGGAGCTCTGAATGTAGAGTAGGAACGGCTGATCAAGTCCTTCAATGAAGCATCGGAAACTTCACTCTGGTTGATATAGAGCCTTAAAATATTGAATGCGAGCTCTTGAAAGGTCAAATCTTTCCACTCCGTTAAAAAATTAGCTGGAAGCTTGGGAATAACGGAAGGGATGAATAATCCTCCATCACGTGCAAGACCCGTCATAACGGCCTCCTCGAAGGAGACGGCTTGGGGGGTATCTGATCTGGTAGATCTGTAGGACTGAGAAGACATGGTGGTGAAGTATTGAGTCATTGAGATACTCTGAAGAGCGGTATCGGCGTGGGCCGCGCAAATGTCGCGGTTTTTTCTTTTCACTTGCCCGGCGACATTTTCAAAGTTTCGTTGTTTGCGACACTTTCCTTACCCTCATTCTTTTACTCTGCGACATTGTTTACTCAAACGACATTAACTCTCGCGATCTGAAAAGTTTTATGCTACCTACACCACCGATATAGCCCCGAATGCTCCTAAAATCACTACGCTTGCTCCCTCGATCATTTAGACTTCATCATACACACCCAGAATATATCCCTTCTTTTTCTCAGCTTGCAGAGCTTGGCTATGATGGAATTAAATGGATGCAAAATCTGGACCTCAAATGGTCAAGAAAATCGTTTACACCCTCCGAAATTTCCCCCCTCCCCAATGATACCATCGCTCAGCTCGCATCCCGATTTGAAGGAGTGGAGACTAGCATCGGATACGGGTCCGGTGTTTTCCAGCAAGACGGTTACTCATCTAATGATAAACCCCAGATTGATATGATTCACATTGTTCACGACACGAAAGCATTCCATCAAAAAAACCTTGAAAAATTCCCACAGCACTACTCAGGACTCAGGTATGGCGGGATTCGCCTCATTGAGTGGATGCAGCGTATAGGCGCAGGACTATATTATAATCCGTTTGTAGAACTTGACGGATCTATGATAAAGTATGGCATAATGTCTCAAAAGGCTGCTCTACAGGATATCGTTGAGTGGAGGAACTTATATTTGGCTGGACGATTACAAAAACCTGTAAGATTTTTAGGAAGAAACGGCCTCCTACAAACGATTAATCAATATAATCTCCAGAGCGCAGTGATAGTACTGGTGCTCATTTTGAACAAGGAACGCTTTGATAGAAGACGATTATTTGAGACAATTACACTGTTATCATATTTGGGAGATTTGCGAATGTTTATAGGGGGTGAAAACCCCAATAAAGTGAAGAACATAGTCAGCAAACAGTATACTCAGTTTGATGCATTGTACTCTCCCATTTTAGCTAGCCTTAAGGATTTGGGTATGATTTCATATGCCGATGAGACATCAGATTTACAGGTCCTGACTAAGTCAGGTGATAGAATGCAATTTTTGATTCAGCTCCCTAAGCATTTCCGTTCTCAATTGACAGAAGTGTCAAACCTTTCTCTTAAAGACTTATCTGACAATGAAAACTTGCTGAAAGCGATTGTCAGGACATTGAAGACGCTAGTTCTGGGTCTGCTGCTTCTTCAGTCTGTAAAAGGTATTTTTACGGCAGGAATGTATAAGTCCGTGCGGTACATGCTTCAAAAAAGATTAAAGTATATGCAAGTAAAGTGAAGGGTTAATTAGAGATGGTTCAAAATCACAAGATGGTTGAACTGACTGAAAAGCTACAGCCTGAAAAGCAATGGAATCAGACAATGGACCGGACTAGAGTCACGTCTAACCGACTATTGACTTCAAGAGGAATTCCACCTCGGCCTGAAAATCTTACTAGCGTTGAAGGTTACCAGCAACCTAAGTTTTGGTCACAATGGTTGCTTAATTCCGCACCGCTCGTTCCCCCTACATACGCGTAATAAGAAACCTAGCATATATAGCCTACTATACACCTCGGCGCAATCGCGAGTATTCAGCAGACACAGGTAATCTTATAAATGTGTCCCAATGCGGCATATCTCCGCCGCAGATCTACCATTGTTGCCCAGGAACACGGGTAATGCATATTCGTGTACTGTATTGTGAACGTTATCTCCCTTTCCACTATTGTTGAGATGTGTCCGATATCAATAATTTCTAACTTTGCGGGCCCTGGGTAATTATTTTTTAATAAAATATGAGCTTCGTGAAAACAATAGGACCTGTTTAATTCGCGCTATAAACGTATCGGATACTGCAATTGTGATGAATAGGCAATGTGCCCCGAAATTTTTTAGATTCATGCTTTCGGGAGCCCTTAGCCAGCTGCTTAGCCTTCTTTTCATTTTCATAAATCCTTCGATATTGTCGTGCGCTCGGCAGTGACTTAAATTGATTGGTATATAAATGTATATCTTCTAGTAAATAAAAAGCACGTCTTACCAACTTCTACAGATTGTATCCCAAGTTGGTGTATGTAAGGCGGGAGATTTTGTACTGTACATGTTGGTCGGCCGATATCGAGAATAAGGAAGGAAGACTTTGAAGCACGAGTAGCAATCCAAGCCATATGACAATTATTCTTCGTAGAAATAAGGGCTCGGATACTCACTAGTCCTAGCTTTGATCGGCTTGTACAGTTAATCCCATAAACAATCACCACCTCTTTAAAACGAATGTCGCAGATTACGTAATTTAAAATCGCCTTGCAAACATTTCAAATTCGTAGGGCACTATATTGGATTTGGTAGAAATTCTTTCCAAATACAAAGAGTAATCTAACGTCATTAGTTGTTCAAAATAAAATGAACGTGATTTCAGATAAACAAGTGTGCATTGAAGAGAATTACGCTCAAAATAACTATAATCTCGAAGGTGAAAAGTCAAAGATCTTGTTGCGAAGCCAAATGCGTAGTAGAACATAAAACAAGTCGTATGCAAATACTATAGATACGTCTTCTCATAATGGAACATCACAGCAGTGATTGCGATAAATTAGTCATGGTAGAAGAATCAATTGTTGGACAAATTTCGTTCAATTCGCCCAAAAGGGAGATTTTTTAAACAAGTCGTGAAACAATTGACAGGGTGCTGTATAGAGCGTTGTATATTTTCTGATGGTGTGGGTATGGCTGCTTCAGTCATTAGTTCAGTTAAGGTCTTTTTTTCCAGAAGTATTTCCCGTTTGAGTTTACTTTTGATGAGATTCCAGAACTGCTTAATTGGATTGAGTTCCGATGGACGACACAAGACTCTATATCCTCTAACGGCTATCAACCTTAAAAGGCTGGGATTCTTATAAATGCTGGCATTATCTTTAACCGAATAGGCATTTTTCAACCCTGGATTCTTGTCGAGGCAACCATTAAATCAAAAGAAATTGCTTATAATGGCCAGCAACTGTTCTCCTGCTAGTTTCAAAAGATATCTCAAGTGATTTTTTCACCATCAGCCTTTTCTTCTTACTCTGATCTGGTGCCTTTGGCTTCCTCAAACTCAACTGAACAATCCTACAATAACATATAGTACTGAAAAAGCTTCTAGTCTCTGTTCTTGTTGAAGGAATTTTAACAATAGGAGTTACGCCTTTAGGATCCTAAGCACCAGATCTTTTCATGTTAACATTGAAAGTGTTTTCATCAATAAAATAAAATTGGATAAGAAATTGATGTCAGACCCGTTAATCTGAGCTACAAAATCGAATTGTTGTTCTACTAAACTAGGAGAATTTCTCTTTACACTATCTTTACGAAACAATTTGAAAGTGAAGGCACATTCATCTTTCAAGAATCTTTGTAGTTAATTTACTAACTTTAAGTCCGTTGACAGATTATCAAGACGAAAACTACTGGTAATTAATAAATGATTAATATTATACTACAAAAATATCAATAGTCTAACATATCTATGAAAGTATTATTTCTTGATATGAGAGCTAGAGGATGTGTTAGAAGATGACTTGTTACTGAAATTAGAATTGTCTCTTCCCCCGCAATTGTGTACTTGCATTCCCTCGCGTTCTCTAACCTGTTCTCTACATTCAGTCAAATGGATTATTGATTCAAGGTGAAAATAGTCATCCATATCTACATCATCAATTATTAGGGATCCTGCTTCATCTACGAGGTTGTTGGGACCATCGTCAAACAAAACGAACAGATAGTTCATTGTAGAAATAAATAAACCTACACCCTGAATTAGCATTTAAAAATTCCCAGTAACCTTTTTTCGAATTTGAAGCTTGGATACTACTGTAGAACGAATTCTTTTGATCTTCATCTCCAAAATTCATTGAGTGAGTTTGTACAAAGAATTTTCTAGCTGCTGCAAGCGAAATAGGATATTCTTGCGAAGGAATTTGAACCATTTGTAGTACGAATTTGAAGTTGTCCAACGTAGTATTTGAAACATTAGGATACGAAAACGTCTTTAGTGTACTAAAACATTGGAAAAGCTACTGCAAGTTTTTTAAATTTAGAGGTGACAAATTCGTACCAGCAGATGCAACGAAATTCATTTAAGAGGGAGACCAATTCGATACTACACACGAAGGAATTATAACTGTTGTGGTGACGACATTCTGTTTGGAGAGGTGAGTTTTATGAATAGGATTAACTGTATGCCTATCAATGGAAACATGAGGATCGGCAACCGTTTCACTCAATTATGCATAATCTAGAAGCCCGCACTAACGCATGTTTTAAACTATACATGCGTATGCGCACGGACATACATGAAAATCGCAATTGTCTGTATATCAAAGGCACCGGACATAAATAATTCAGTTTTAAAATTCTTGTAGTAGACTTGGAGGCATTTTGAAGCCAGAGAGGAGGGAAAGTGAATTGAATCAGAATAGAAATTAAGTATTTCACATTTGGCCAAGATCGACTAATTCGGGTGTAAACTATTGCATTACCAACTATTTAACTACTTCAAAACATAAAACATGAAATAAATACCTAAAATACATTAGATTGTATGTTATGTAGCATCATCATTTACTGGAGAATCCCTTATCGAGGATTTTAAGTGTTTCGTTATCATCATTACGGTTCGGTGGAGACGTTCCTCCAGAGTATTTCTGGTAAATCAGATCTGCTCTTTCCCGAGGAATTGTCGGAAGGCTCGTTGGTTCGAAGAGTGCTTTCTGCGGTTCAGCCATGCGCCCTGCATCCACAGCGTAGTAGTAGCTAGGGTAGACTTGGTAGTAGTATGGCGGGCTGATATTTATATTGTTCATGTTCATGTTCATGTGGTTAACGTATGAGGGCTGTTGAACGGGGTTATCTATGATCGTGGGAGACATGTTGACAGGTGGGGCCCGCTGGTATGTGACCTCGTATGGGGCGTATACTGGCAGTGGCACTAGTGGGCTCAGCGGGTCCCCTATCACCTGCGGTAACAGAGTCAGCCGGACTGGTACTTGGTGTACCTGGGCCAGTGGTATCAGTGGTACCAGGTGGTGGTGGGGCATGTCATGTGGGAGGTGATGGGGCTGGTGGGGAATATGTGTAGGTGGCTGCTGGAGGCCAGGAGCAAGTTGTGTAGGTGGCTGTTGGAGGCCAGGAGCAAGGACAGACAGATACTGCGGTACATAGTAAGGATATCCCAACTGGGGAGTATTGTGGCCTTGATCGTAGTATAAAAGGTACTCATGGTAAATGCTTCCATCTAATTTCAAGTCCTTCAAAAGTGGATCTTCCAGTGGAACTTGCAGCTCTTCACCATCCCTATAATAGCCTATGACATGTAGTTTCTCTTGTTGCTTAGTGGCAAGAGAAAAGCTTTGTTTTATTAATCCCTTCTTCTTGACAGTGGTCTTGTCCGAGTCTAGCTCGCGATAGATAAGGAAGGGCCCGAAGACCTTTGAAGGAGACCATGTTTTCCCATCGGTCCAACGCTTCATGCCACATTCGGTCTCGTTCCATGCAAATAAGGTGTTAGGCTTTATCAACTCTCTTTCTAGGCCATTCAACCTGCGTTTTACTTTCGGCAAATAGCCCACTCTAGCTCCTTCTAAAATAAGCAACGCATCTTTAAGCGTCTTAATACGGCCATTATAAGTCTCGATCTTGCGAGCTCGATGATTACTGAACTCCGGGATTATAAACATGTAATCGGTATACCAAAGTCTTTGGTTAAATGAAAGTTCTGAAAAATCGATTAATCAGAAATATGAAAAAAAAAGAAAGCAAGGTAGTGTAGTGTCTCAGATCCCTCTAGATCTTTCAAAAAAGGGTATGTCTGGCAGAGTTGGGCGTTATATAGACACTAAAGTCGATGCTGCTACAACAAGAATTAGTAAATCCGTATTTGTTATTGTGGTGTCTCAGATGTGAATGGGCTTGAACCAGTTCTTAGTGCTGTGATGACCTCGTAGTTGGAAATGCCCACTTAACTGAGCAAATTGATAAAGATGTCGGTCAGAGGACGAAAAGGTGGGGTTTTATACTTTGGAAGGAAAGCCTATCGTATTTATACCCCGGCTTGACGCTGCCCTTGCTGAAAATGAAAAATAAGACAGATTTAAAAACCCGACCAAGTAATTAAAAATGAATTATAGAAAAAAGGAATAAAAGAGCAAAAACCACTACTTGGAAAAGTTCTATAACCATGAACAATTCAGTCGCCAAACCTACATGCACGCTGTCCGGATAATTTGAGCTAGGGGGTAAAATGAAGCACAAATCAGGTAAGAGAAGTGCGCAACCAGACATTGAAATGACATGATAGAGCACAACAGTTGGAAGTTGTGCAGGTTACGTAGCAGATTAGATAATGTCTGCAGGCTACATGCGGTGACAGTGATATCACTTTCATGCAGAGTGCACAACAGCGTATATTTCCTTTTTTTTATTTTTGTCTTTCGCGAGGCTCGTTCTCTACAAGGAAGTTTGGAGCGTCGCCAGTGAGATCCACAGGTGCTTAAATTATTTAGGCCCGCCACCTTTATTATCGAACATTCCCACCTGAGCGACCCGTTTTGTCATATATAGACAATAAGCTCGCTCCATAAGCTTAAGTCGCGGGGAAGCCGTTTACGAGACAATGAAATGTAGTACTTCGGTTCATATCTAACCAGATTGTTTTCCCTAATGGGGAAGAATGTATTTGGTTATTTTGAAGGACCCTACGAGCCAAAGAAAATTTAAACAAGCAACAAAGATGTATTACGGGTTATATAGCAGAGATTAAGGCGTTTTTGTTCTTCGATCGCCTTGTTCTTCCTATCTGATGCACTCGCAGCTATTGTTCAAATCTGTCATCAACTGCAAGACCGCTAGTTTTAGCTAAAATTGTCTGCCAATAATTGTAAAAATATACAAATAAAAAATTAAAAAAAGAAAACTCCGAAAACAAGAATTCACAGATGAGCGTATGTCATCTGTTAGACGTATCTTTTTCTTGATACTGGAATTCCGGCATATCCTCTTAACACTTGAATTCGGTGATCAGAATCACGTGTGCTTCGTGCTATGGTTTGCATGAATATGAAGTTCTGCAAAGTAATAGTGGTACATCAGGTAGTACGTGGCGCGATCTACGGCTGCCTAATGTTTAAACTTCCGGAGTGTTTTAAACTAGGTTTCCTCGCTTTAAAGATTATGTCTATTCCTCAACGCTAGAATTGCCAAAAAAACGATTAAGGTTTTAGCCAGGAAGGGTTGATGTCCCAACCTAACGCTGAAACGCCTATGCTAGATCTTGACCACACCACAATTTTGTCTGCACGATAATGCAGGTTAGATGTAATTTGCATCTCGGGCGGATCAAAGAAGAATTACCCTTTTTCAGTGGAAACGAACATGACGCAGCTATTCCAAGGCGTTCATACTAGGGTAGTCATATATTCTACTCTGATCATTCATTGTATTGGTTCTAGTTCATGCATGATCTATTAATTTAGATACGAGCCCATACCGCTCCTACACCGATTCGGATTGTAAATGGAATGACTTCTTTCCTTGATACAGTTTTACGATTCTGACGGAATGTTCATCAGCGGGGTTCATCCCTGTTAGGAAGATCAAAGTAACGCCGTGCTTTATGACATTCGATGAGTACCCCTATTGATGTCTTTTCTTGATATGGAGTATTGAACGACGATCTCGTATTTAAGTTTGGGATTTTGGGTTGGTAACACAACACGCGGGCGTTTCAGGCTGCTTGGAAATGAACGCCACTCGCCAAGCTGGGAACCAGCAGCTATAAGACTTACATACCCTACATTATGTACGCCATATACACTAGATAACGACACCTTTATACGCTACACGTACCTCTAACCATACACTTGCATGCTACATACAGCCCCCAACGGGGTTGCAAATCAGTTCGATGAATAAACTTCAACCTTGATGGTCTCCTACGAGACTGGAACACTACTGAGTGCAGAACGAACAGACAAAAATGGCAATTACGGCATTGCTTGAGCTCAAGGCTGTTTAAAAATAAATATGTGCTATAAAATAATCAGAGATCTGTACAAAATAATCAATGACCTAAACTGGGCAGTGCTCAAGATTTGAATTACGAGTGATAAACAATTTTGGAGTGAAATGTTGTGAATGTTGCTACTGTAAATCCAGAATATGGTACACCGAGAGCCAGGGATAAATTATACATTGGCCGATATGCAAACAAGTTGTATCGGAAAACGAAGCTCTGGTAAATTATAGGCGACAGAAATACATTTCTGCAGCAGTTGGTCGCGGAAAGAAAGTTAAACCTGCGACCGCTCAGCCCTATGATAACCGCCCTGCGACATCATAATTTCGAAAAATTAAAGGGGGCGGAAGCTCCCATTCCATCCATTAACGACTCCAACACCCCTATTCAGTAACTACATCTTAAAGCATGCTCCTGCCTGGCGGTAGCTCTTCAAACTTGTCCGACATCATTTTGCCGCACACAATATCAAAGATCAATTTTTAGTCGCGAAATACAAAATTAATCAACTACATGGCAAAGAGAGAAAGTACTTCTGAATCAGAATCGAAGCAGCCTACAAGAGGCTACAAGCGTTCGGCACAACAACAGGCAGCCCACCAGGCACAGCAGGAGTTTTTGTCCCGCCACATAAACTCTAATGGACCTCAAGATAAAGTGAAGATTGATCCTTTGGACTTTAATGCCTTCACCGTGGCTGATTTAGAACGTTATTCAGCTCGCAATAGCTTGTCGTTTCACGAGTGCCAGGACTTGAAAGCTGACATTCTAAACTCGGACATTGGCCGCAAAACTTTAAGTTACAAGAAACGTAACAAGAGCAAAAAAGTGGACAAGATAGAAAAATATGAATTAGCCAACGGAGTCAAGCAGCATTTTTTAGCTTCAACCGTAAAAGAAAATGAAGTGATTACGAATTTCTTGTACAAGGTGAGAAATGAGGATAAGGACTTTAAGTTGGTTTTTAAGTGAGGGCTTGAAATGGTAATACTGGAGCTCTAAGTAATGAATCATGTAAGAAGCACAATTGGTGTATTGAAATTTATAGCAACTGAAGATAACTGAGTAGTGATGTAAAAGATTATTAGTGAGCGCATGAATGCATCGACCGGTGCATTAAACAGGGCACTGGTAAGTGATATTTCTGATAATACTGCACAGTCGCCTGAGATTTTTTCTTTATTAAGAAGGAGCACATCACCTGATGTTAAGTTCTTCCCTTTTCAGTCTCTACCGTTTGAGACTCCGAACGCAAAGGTGAGGACAGTGCTCCTATCAGTCCCAACTGGCCTGTAACTACTTTATTTTGTCAAGGGTAATTTTGGTCCCTGCTGCCATCATTTCGACAAAGCCAAGTTTTTTGACTCCGCATCTTGATCGACTCAAAGTGCAAGTGAGTCAGAAGCACGAGACGGTATATGTACGTGTGAATCCTTGGCATTTTATTTTCTGTAACACATAGTGTCTTCAAGCTATGAATGGAAGGCTTTTAGTAGAACTTAAGTTTAGCC
Source organism: Yamadazyma sp. yHMH685 (assembly GCA_030571055.1). Classification (NCBI taxonomy): domain Eukaryota; kingdom Fungi; phylum Ascomycota; class Pichiomycetes; order Serinales; family Debaryomycetaceae; genus Yamadazyma; species Yamadazyma sp. yHMH685. Next base: position 329,741 of record JAJLXC010000003.1, read on the forward strand.
ATCTTAGCCACATCCAGATTGTCTGACGAATTTAGAACACGCATATGAGCCCGTAAATGGTCAATTATCAGGCCATAACAGTATAAGTTCGATCCAGATAAAGAGCTCAAAAAATATGGTTCAAGGCACACACGTTTGATAAAAAGAGGCCGGCTCTAGAGGACCTATTTCAATATTGTATAGAGGGAAATCTTTGGTTCTAGCGTAAAGCAGAATCCTAAACGGGTAAGTATCCCTAATAAGGCAAGGCTTTCATGAAATAACCGTCACTACAATTAAAAGTCTTGTATCATTGCTGCATCGCTTCTCTTCTTAGAAAACACATAGGACAGCATATACCTCTATAGTCTACACGATTGATTCATCTCCTTACGTTCGAATTTCGATCATATAGATACGCATTGAGGAATTACTTAGCTGGCTAAAAATGAGGAGGCAAAAGCTCACCTGAAGGTACATATGTTTTAAGATAAGCTCATATACTCACAAGTACTTCCCAAGAATTCTGTGACCCACACCACCCAACCTGTACCAAGAACTTTCACAGCCACTATATCCACCAGCACAAAACGATTAGCGCACGGCTCTTTTCCACCAAACTATTACAGCAGTAAAAAGCCGAATTGAAAAGACTCACCAGTAACTCCAGTTACATACATACAGATAAGTATCATACCCTAATGCTTAAATCAGGATTCCGTAACACATACCCGTGAATCTCCTAAACCTCTAAAATTTCACCACTTCACTATCTTTCACTCCAAGTTTCGCAACTCGAAAATCTCACCTAGCCTTCAACATGGAAACGTCAACGCTTATATTTGCAGCCACCCTTGCTGTAGCCTTTGTGTTTCTTCGTTGGTTGATCACACCAATCCCTCATGCCGTCCCTCATGAGATAGATGAGGTTCGTCGCCGCTACCCGACCCCCCATGCTACTTCCTCTTCTTCTCACGATAGTATTGGTAATCCTCGTCAACTGCGTCCCGTTTCCGACCTGATGGTTTCCGTAGTGCAAGCCATAGCTCCTCAGCTAACTCCAGGGCAAATAAGATACGACTTGCAAAACACGGGAAGTGTAGAGGCGACGGTTAACAATTATATGGAGAATGGAGGATTACCGTTCCCACCAGGTGAATCGCCTGCAAGACAGCCGGAGAGCAATACACCCACCGGTATCAGTACCAGTTCTAGTATTGGACAGACTACCAGCTTACTTGATAAATACAACATTGACCCTGAAAAGGGTTCGTCATCCGTGTCTGGCTGGGGGTCTAACAAGCTGGAGAGGGACGATAATTTGCAGAAAAAGAGAGAGGAGATGATTCTTACAGCCAGAAAAAGATTGGCCAGCCAGTTGCAAAATGACATATCCGATAGGTTAGATAATAATAAACAGTGAATATAGAGTTCAGTCATTCATTGCCATTTATTCAACCACGGTCGTATAGAATCAGACATGATTGAAAGGCACCGGTTCCGACCATGGGAACAGAGCCATAAAGCATCAAACGATCGTCTATTAAGTACCTAGTAAGATTAAACTCTACTGATCAATCATCGACCCTCTCTACAAGTATAGGTGATATTCTTTTCTTCTCCTTCTTTTTGAGAAGACTTACTACCGACGGGGTGGGGTCAGGCACCTCCGTGACCTCTACAGGCTCTTCAGCTGGCTTTGGCTTGGCCTCACCAATCACCGCAAAATTCTCCAGGCCATTTTCTTCCTTGTGGTTTGCTGTCTCAGCCTTTTCACTTGCAGCTTCTTCACCTATCTGCTTTTCGTAAACCTCCCCAATCGCCCCTTCCTCAAACAGCACCAACGAGCAAAATCCATCAGCCGAAGTCACCAAAAGTTTCTTCCCGTCTCCATCCCAGGCCAAATCTGTAATAGTGGCATAGTGCATATTCAGCACAGTTCCAAGCGGCTCAAGACTAGCGGTGTCGTACACAATGACCGAGTCCTGCGTGGCCACGGCGAATACCATTCGATACGGGAGAGAGAAGGCAGAAGGACCAGAAAGTTTGTATATAATTGGCGAGAACGCCGCTACCACGGCGGGACGATGGAGCGGGGCGAGGCGAGCGACTGGTTTTTGCAATGAGCCTCGCACAAAGAGGTAGGCGGTATGGGCTTCCTCGTCGTCGTCGCCTCGGTAGATGCCGGCCGGAGCGACGAATAAGGTGCCATCCGGCAGGAATGCAGGGCGACGGAAAAAAGACTGGAGTGTCTCTGGGTGGAAGAGGCGGTACGTCGCACCGGTGTTACCGGAGCTGGCAGGGCCTTGAGAGGGGTCAGTATTTTCAGTAGCGTCTCCCGTGCTAGTGGGGGTAGCACTCGTGGTAGCTCCGGCGCGAAGGGCCTTTTCCACTCGCAGAACTTTGTACCGCAACGCCGCAGCGAATGGGTCGCTGATGCCATAAAAACACACCGCCCGACCGGCCAGCTGGCTCGCAAGAATCTCTCCGCTGGGATCCCATGAAAGGCCCTGCACGTAGTGCGTGTGGTCTTCCAACGTAGCCACCATGCGATACCCCGTTGTACTGGTGCTCTCTCGGCGCCAGATGCGCACCGCGTGGTCCATCAGGGCCGCCGCCACATATCGCCCGCACGGCGACCAGGCCACGTCGTAGATCTCCAGCGCCGCAGCACGAAGCACCGCACTGGCTACCCACAGTTCACGGGCCTCATCGTCTTCGACTCCAAACTCTTTCACTATCGTTGGAGAAAGCGTCCATATAATTATACTCCCATCGTCTCCAGCCGACGCGAGACGCGTTCCACACGGGCTGAACCGGACCGAATTGACTGCCTGAGTGTGCTTCGAAAGCGTACTAAGATACTCCACCGACTGGCCATTTAGATGCCATATACGGACATTATTATCTCCACCTCCTGTAGCAAGGCGCTTCCCGGCCTGACCAGCCTGGCCAGGCTGGAACGTCGCGGAGTACACAGGCTGGTTGTCGTCGTGCCAGTGTACTGTGATGGTATTGCAGTTCATAGCTGAAGAGCTAGAAGCGCGTAGCGCGACTGGCGATGAAGTAGAACCGATGTTGATTATGTAATGGGTTGCGAAAAATGTAAAAGCTGATGGGGTTCAGGTGAAGCCATGCAGTTAGGTATGAGAGTGTTGAGTGGGTGGCAGTGGAGTCGTGCATTGTTATGACTGGTGTGTTTTGTATGCCTGGGTAACAGTTTGAACCGTTTAGTGTCGATTAAAGTATTTTAGTCTTATTGGAGCAGTCATTCCTTCTCCACCAGGTGACTCTGCAAAAATCACAATATTTATCCTCGCCTTGATGGTATGGCACTTTTTGACTCTATAAGTCCAGTATGTCTGTTCTTGACTTATCAATGTGGATGTGATTATCCTGTACTCAATCGGGGTGAGCAGAATTCGCCTCATTTATCCGCTGTGGCTCTCCAATATCTAATTGTGAACACCTATTTGTGAACACTTATTCGTGAACACCTATTGGTGAAATCCCTCCAGAATCCACACTACAAGTGAGCCCCTGAATTATGGAGGCTCTATAATTTCTACAATCCAGATCCACAGGTGTTCACGTGACGCGCGCTTATCAGAGCCGTACAACCAGCACTAGAATCTTCAAACCATAATTCAATCTCTTGCCAATGACTGAACCTTTTACACTTATAGATACAGAAGATATCCTTTCCTGGGATGACACTGATACTGAATCTACCCCATCACCCAATTCTGCGACAAATCTTCCGTTTGCCATTGAGTCTAATTCTAATCCTTCCAATGCTTCCTACAGTTCTCAGTACCTTAACTTCACAGATGAAAATCCTACGACCTACCATGTGATTGCATACTTCAAGAAATACCTAGAACATCATGGATTTGTACAACTTTTAGAACTGCTGCCGTTTTCGCCCCTTACAGCTGATACAATTCGTGCTGGAGGTAAATTTTATGTAGTTCGTGCCGATTTGACACTTTTAGCATTCGTAGTGGGGGGAAAATGGTCACCTGAGAATGGTATTGGCCTTGTGGGAGCTCATGCTGATGCCCTCACTGCTAAATTAAAACCTTCTAGTAAATTGGATCCGGTTTCAGGGTATAGACGTCTCGCTGTTGCTCCATACTCCGGAGGACTTTCCCGTCGCTGGCTCGACAGAGACTTGGGGGTAGGTGGGGCATTAGTAGTGCGCAAAGAAGACCATTACGAACGTGTTTTGGTAAAGTCACCATTCCCTATTGCGATCATTCCATCTTTGGCAGAACACTTTGGAGCAGTGGCAGAAAAACCGTATAATCAGGAAACCCAAATGATTCCAATTACTGGATTCAACACCGACAAAGAGGAAGAGAAACCTGCAACTTTGCTCCAAGAAAAACACTCTATTGATCTTCTTCGTCATGTAGCAGTCGCTGCTGGTGTCAATGTTGATGACATCGAGGAACTTGAACTAGAACTTTACAGCACGCAAAAAGCCACCTTAGGTGGTCTCAGAAACGAATTTGTGTTTGCTCCTCGGTTGGATGACCGTTTGTGTTCGTGGACCGCTATCAATGCACTTGTAGAGTATTCACAGCAGGTCGGTGATTTGGCTGCAAATTCGGCATTGAATATGGTATTACTTGCTGATAACGAAGAGATTGGTAGTGGGTCCAGAACAGGAGTACGTGGCGGGTTCCTTTCGTCTATCGTCGATAGAATTGTAGCGGTAAGAGAGAGATCTTCATCCAGTGCCAACACATCTCTTGTATTTGCCAACTCGGTTTTGCTTTCCGCCGACGTAACACACTTGCTGCATCCCAACTTCCCCGAGGTTCAAATGGCCCACCACAAGCCCGTTCCAAATAAAGGTGTGGTGGTGAAATTGGATCCAAACGGACATGTGGCCACCGATTCAGTGGGGTTCCTGTTTGTTCAGGCTATTGCAAAAGCCAACGACTTACAGGTCCAGCAGTTTCATGTTAGGAATGACTCCCGTTCTGGAAGCACTATTGGTCCATTCTTGGCTATGGGAACTGGTGCAAGAGTGGTGGACGTCGGGTTGCCTATACTTTCGATGCATAGTATCAGGGCTATGTGTGGTGCCAAGGACATAGAGCATGGAGTGAGATTTTTCAGAGGATTCTTTAAAGGCTGGAGAGAGGAGTACAACAAGTATAGAGGTTTATAATTGTAGTAGATGTTAAGGTTTGCAGGGTTGTCGCATAAGGTATCGTAGATGTTCAGGCCATAGAACTTGGTGTTTCAGGAGTGTAAGGTTTCATTCAGGTATTTTACGCAAGCCAGACTACTGCGGTTGCAGTTGACATATGAAACATGTATGGTTTTCTATTCAGCTGCGGGCTGCTGGTTATGGTGGTGAGTGATGGGATAACGGAAGACTCTCCATACGCACAGAAGACCGTATGCAAATGGGGGACTGACCCTGTTCAGTAAAGTAGTTGGGGTTGAGAATAGAGCACCACAGATAATGATGGGATTCCAGACCGGTAGCAGAAGGTAAGCCAGGGATAGTACGAGAAGCATTACTAAGCACACTTGTGACAGTGAAGACCCTCAGAGGGCCGCAGTTGTACCTAATACTATTACAGTACTTAATGAATGCTTTCAGTAACTACTCATTCAACTTTTATATTAAAGTATATTCCTAAATCAAAGCCAGGTAATCACGGTGTTTCTCAAGAGATGCTCCACTTTACTGGTTTCTACTACGGTGGGTAGCGATGCTACACCCGTACGAGGAGAACTTCAGTCATTATCATTATCATGCACACATTACAAAGAGCCAATTACGGCAGATGCAAACATCAACGAACCTACTAATCCGTAAAACTTCACTTGTAAATGGGATCCACCATTTTCCTGTTCCAAAGACCCCGAGTTCAGTTTCCCAGAGTCGGATGCAGATGCAGATTCGCTAGATATTATACTCTCGCTGGCAGTTTCGAGGGTTAAGGTTCTAGGTTGAGACGAGTACGTTTCGACATTGTTAGCGGTCTGACTGCCGGAGCCGTCATCTACTAGTAAGCCACCAGCCGAACTAGAATCTTTCTCTTGGTTCAAATTAGACATGTCAGTGACTAACAGTAATTGCAATGTCGATACAGTAGGGGTAGCCAAGGATATGGACGAGGAATCAAGTAATAATGACATAATGTTAATTTATAATCAGTAAGGAGTGTAATAAGAATTTGGTATCAATAATTATCGAATAAAGGATATTGGGGCCATGCCGACCGTTTTATATGTCGTCGGAAACTGGAAAAAAAATACATTAAAAAAAAAAGGTACGCATCATATGGATGTGCATGGACCAGTGTGTCCTTAACTAAGTACAGGAATTTCTTCAAAATTAGGGTTTATGTGCACACGGTAATTGCATTTCCTACATGCACCGCGCGTGTGTGTCAGGGCCCGCAGCACCTTCTTGTCATTGTGAGCCCCCCATCGAAGACAAGCTAGGAGTGATAATGGGTGAGCTACTACTTGTGGCAGTTTGTAAACACGCGCTCTCTGGGGTGACGCTAGCTTTGGACGTGTATGAGTGACTGTGATTGTACATGTTCGCGACTGAGCTATTGTGACGACTCGCGCCATTGGTCGTGCTGTCCAATCTGACATTCCATGTAAGGGGAATAAGCTCGCGAGAATTTCTATGCTCGATTACATCATAGGGCGATCTGTTCAATTTTTTCTTTGTACCGGGTTTAGCTCAAGACTACATGCGTCTGAGACTAACAGACGTTGCATGGGTGTGTTTGAGCCTGGCAGGTGTTGCTGGGTGAGTGTGGATCTTGGGGATTCGTGGCGGATCATCAAACTGTGTATTATACAGTTAACACCAAATAGAATTCGCACGTCTGTTGACACACCACCCAGCCCGGACACCACCCAGACCAGGTATTTTGAAAATTCTCAAATAGTTATTACCAACTTATTGTGTTTCTATACATATCACGACCGCACAACATATGCACAACCAAGCTTTATTTACTGTACCAAAATCCGCGGCTTCATGAAACCCCTCAACTTGCAATTATGCAACTTAAACTTACAAGTTTTGACATTTCTTTGTAATGGCTTCAGAATCTGAAAAAGTCCACGATCTTATTGAAGCCGTAGAGAAGTCCCCTCAATATAACGTTAGAACTCTCCAGGGGATTTTGGACCCTTTAGAAGCTGCTGGGTTTCGCAATTATCTGAATCCAGACAGCTACAGCGCGTTTTATTGTGTAGATGCAAATGGTACTTTTGGTAATTACGCCGGATGCTAGATTGTATTCGGATGAAGAAGTCAAAAAATGGAATCTTCCAACCACAGAGAATGAAGCACAAAGGGCGAACTCTGTCAATCCCTCTCAAGAATTAAAAATGTAGGGAGACATAATTTTGTTAACAGACGTGCGAATTCTATTTGGTGTTAACTGTATGTGTCCATTTTCTCTCTTCCCCATATTTAGACAATAATACACAATTTCCACTATTCTACTCATTGTCATTATTGATATGATCAACAATTCTCGGGGGATGATCATCCAGGGGCCAGGGTTGTCATGTACACTCTATTGTACACGTTTCGGGGCCTGCTCTTTCGGTAGTCATCGTCTACTGCTTGTTGCTTGCAAAATTTTCAAACCTTTCCGAGGAGTGTTTGATAACATTTCTACAAACCATCCATTACAGGGCGTAGAAATGGTCGCACGATGTCCTCGACTTTGTGTTGATACAGGCAGGGTATACACTACCTGACAGGGGCTAATATTGCCGCGCTTGCACCTGGGCTACATAACCTAATCGGTAACAACGTAATTGACTCCTTAGACGAATGACTTTTTTAGCTGTATTAGACGAAAAAAGTAGGTACACGTTACTAACCTTCTTATTTTCGCTCAAAATGGCGTCATTATTGAATATGACACATTAATTGTCGAACACATGTGCCATATCCTTGACAGACAAACGGCTTACTTACCTCTTCTATCTACTACACGGTGGTGACGTTCTTCTAAATCTACTCAGTATATTGTTACACACATTACTATTACATGAACATCTAGCTCTAATCCTCGTCTCTCTCACTCGCCTTCTTTATTCTAGCTATCTTCACCAACGGTGACAACAGCCCAACTTCATCGCTCTCGGCGATAAACTTATCCTTCAACAACTGATCGGCGTCTGCTCTTTTGTTAAAATCAACTTGTAAGCACCACGACAAAAATTTGCGGATATCGTAACTCAAGGCTTCTGGTTCCTTCAACTTAGGGGTTCCATTAGTGGCGATCAAATACAATGCCCTCAACGGTGTCTCATTCAAATAAGGAGGTTCTCCCTCGATCATTTCAATCATCATAATACCAAGTGACCAAATATCAACCTTAGGGCCATACTCTTTTCTGCTCACCACTTCCGGAGCCATCCAGTATGGGGTTCCAACCATGGTGGTTCTCTTCAAGTTGATTTCATTGATCTGGGCGCAAAAGCCGAAATCCGTCATTTTAATGTTCCCGTCAATGTTCAATAGAATGTTGTCACTCTTAATGTCTCTGTGGATAACCCCTTTACTGTGTAAAAACTTCAACCCTTTCAACGTTTCTCTACAAACAGCTCCGATCTGACCTTCTGTCATGACACTGTGGGTGACGATCTCCGTTAAAGACCCCCCCTCCATGTATTCCATGACCACCCATAAGTCGCCTTTATGCAAATACGAGTCGATAAAGTTGACAATATTGGGGTGTTTGCTTCCCTTCATAACAAGAATCTCATTGATGATCAATTCTTTTTTGGGCTGCTGCTCCAAGTTCATCTGCTTGATGGCAACCGTCTTAGTCTTATTGGTGATTTCGTGAGCGATATAGACTCCTCCACTAGCACCTTGACCTACCTTCACGAGATCCTTGTACATGAGATTGGGGTCTCCCTCGCTACATATACTCTGCAACTTGGCGATGATCTGCTGGTTCTTTCTCTTCTTATCCTCTCGCTTTTTCTGAGCTAACAAAGCCGCTTGTTTGGCATCTCTGACTGGTGCCTTCTTTCTATCATCGTCGTCCTTTCTAACTTTTTTAGGCGACTTCAACTGCTTGGAAGGAAGCGGTTTTTCTGGCAGCGTTGTCGGCGCAGATGGTGGTGGTGTTGGCGCTTGCTTCTTCTGAGGCGGTGGTGGGGGCGCTCTTGGCTTTTGGATGTGTTTGCTAGGCTGCTGGCCTGCTTGGGGAGGTGGAGGAGGTGGTCTATGACCTTTGAAGTCCTTAGCAGCGAAATCCTCAAACTTAGAGATTGGTGCTATCGGCGCAGTGGTAGGCGCTTTCGTATCTACAATTTTAGCAGCAAGAGAGGTATTATGCGACTGGGATTTAGGAATGCTGGTGCTGCTTCCTGAAGGGCTCTGGCTGGGGAGAGGCACCGAAATCTTTCTTGTACTCTTGAGGGATTTGAGTGATTTGGACGAGAAGGACCGGCCACCAAAGAGAGATCTCTTGGGTGAGATCGCACTACTGGGCGATTGGGCAACTGGAGGGCCCGAGTACTGTTCAGGAGACGACACACCTGAGGCAACAGTGGTCGACAGCGGAGGTGCTGGGGCTGGGGCTGGGGGAGGTCTGGGAGCAGGTCTCGAAGGTATGAACTGATGACCATGACCGGGGCCAGCAGCTCCACTGACGCTCGCACTAGGGCTTCTCTGTGGCTGCGACGACATATGCGACAACGTCTGTTGAGGAGTACTCAAGATCCCCGATCCGTTACTCACTCCCGGAGTACTAGTCCCTGGAGTGCTTGGAGGGGTGAGAGACGCGTTAACAGAAGACGCCGAAACATTCCTTTCGTAGTTGAACTTTTTGAATGCATGCTCGTCTGAGTTCTCATTTGTATCTTGGTAGAACGCTACAATATCCATGACAGCCTGTGGGTGTTGCAACTGCTCTGTTTTGGAGATCCCACTGGCACTCAAGAGACGCTCCCATTCGATAGGCAAGCCGGTGTATGATCCGTTGTCATCAACACCTACATGGGCCACATGTTTGGCGTTGAAGGGCGTACTGATTTTCATGTTGACGGAAGCAGCGTTGACGTCGGGAGAAGAAGGCTGTTTTTTGCTAAACATGCCAAACACTCCTTTGAACTTACTGTTGCCGCTTTTCCTCTTTTTACTGGTACTGGACAAGATCGAGCTGGTCCTGGGAGATGAGTTGATGGAGTCGCGAGTGGTGATCCCCATACCCAAGTGCTCTCGGGGGCTGGAAGTCACCGACGGAGGCGTGTTGGCGCTGCGGTTAGTCTGGTTCATTATAGGCGTCATGGCGGCGGTCTGGTGGTAGGACTGGTTTGGGGTGGTGACTGATGAGCTGTACGTCGAGTGTTTCGGCGTCTGGTGAGACGGTGGGGGCGCGAGACGGGGGCTTCTGATAACGGTAGCGTTTGTGGAGTTGGAGAGCACTCTCCTGCCGTTCTGATCCGCCTCGGGCATGTGAGACACCACGGCAGGAGGATCAGCAAGGCGGCCTTCAGGGATAGTGTCGGAGACGTTGGAGTCCCGAACACCAACGTCACTATAGCTATCTGGAATCGACTCGATGAGCTCAGGCTCAATAGTGTCCTGGCTCGCCTCCAACGTACCATCATTTTCCTCATCATTCTCCTTATCGTCATCTCGCTTCTCTCCCACTTCCAATTCCTCTGTTGCAAACGTAGACGCACCGTACTGTTTCAAATCCTCATTTAAATCATCCACCGAGTCGGTCGTCACAAAACTATCATCTACATTCTCATCCTCAGTGGTGGTGATCTTATTGAGAAAGTTCTTCTGGATGTTATTATCTGAGGTGGAAGAAGATTGGTGCTTATGGCTCACAAACCTTTCGGTATAGCTGACGGATTCGGAAGGGTGGGTAGAGCTGGGTTCGTCATCTAGGAAACTCGACTTGCTGAGGTTACTGGTGGACATTCCGGGGTCCAAAACAGACTTGTAAGCAGGCTTTAAATTAGATTCATCATCTTGTTTCAAATCCCTGAAATCATAAGTCCCCGGCATTCGGGGTAAAGAGTTACTACCATCAGCATCGAATTCCTGCGATACCTTCTTTTTTATGGTCCCAAAATTCAAATCGTCGTTATCACTATCTGAATCAATCTTTTCATCAGCATAAGTATTGTTTTCAGCATGGAGCTTAGCCGTACTGTCGGCACCATTAGCACTGATAATGGAGTTATCACTTTTCACCTCTCCGTTTTCGTGCTTCTCATCCACAGTGGTGTCCTCGTGCAAGGGATCGACCTTGAGCGCATCAAACTTTGAAATTGTGTCGTTTAGGGGAGACCCTAAACCGGTCTCATTAATTACTCCAGACATAAATAAACAACTTAATAATTCACGCGTGGTTTAGACTTAAATTGCTGTAGAGCTTGAAAATTGTGTTTTGTGTGTGTAAGCCAACTGGGGTTAGTTACTCGATCCCTGACTTGTGTTAAAAGAGTGAATGTATTAAACTGGTGATTTTTTATCCTATGGGTTCCCTTGATTTCAACGAAAATGGTAGGTGCGATGTTGGTTAATACACACTTTTCTTTCGGTCCGTTGTAAACCTGTATTTTACCCTACACGCGTTATGCTAGATTAGACTGGGCATAGGGGTTGAAAACGCTATTGATAGTATTATACATTGGTCTTGGTATACTGGGTTATTGTCTTATAGTTTCGTGTCATATCGCGTTAAAGTCTAGGCATAAACTCTCTGTACGGCTGTATCTGTTCATATCTGTACAGCCGTACAGTAACTATCCGGCCTTTCTTTTCCCAAATACAAGATACCCCCAACTCTCTTCGCCGTAGACGTACCCGTTATTCGCTAAATACTTCCCCACCCCGACCTTGATTTTCGAATACCCCCCCAGTGAGTGTAAGCCTCGGCCGGTAACTACTCGTAAAGGCTCAACAAATTGGGCCCGGGCCCCGTAATTAGACATCTTCCCATCAATTACTCGCTCGTTGAGCTCCTGGTTCCACCACGACGTGAGGATCCGTGCCGTTGTGGCTAGAGCAGCACTGAACTGGTAGTTGTGTAGATCTATACTGCTGCAAGACTCCTGCCTCGCGGAGCCTTTAACCACCACGTCCTTGCCCTTGCTGCTTTTCCCCGTCTTCACAGCCGTACTCATCTGCTTGACGCTTTCCTGCTGCCGGAGCTTTTGCCCAGCTCGAGGAATATTCACTTGCAGACTCGAAAGAAGGGTATGGTTAGCAGCAGTGGACAACTTGGGCATATCTCTGCTGACTGTTTCGGCGGAGAACGTTAGTGACCCACACTCGGCTTCTATGATTTCTCCTGCTACTTCTAGCAACTTGCCGAGATCTCCCTTTAGCATCACCAATAACTTGATCAAGAACTGCTTACAAATAGCCTGGATTTCAAGATTATCCAGGTACAACTCGTCCAACTCTTTGAATTTGAGACCGTTACTGTAGGGCACAGCCCCTACCAGTTTACCGTGCCTTTGTACTCTGGAGCTCGGTTTACTATTGTTCTTCACACTCACCTCATTTTTCACCAACTCTATCAATGCCTTCACGTAACTGCCGTCGTGCACCTCCAAGTATCGATAGCACACTCCACGATCTTTCTCCGTCAACAGAGTTAATCTGTCAATCGTCGAGCTCAGTCCTTGTGCTCTCTTATCAAGCATATCCATGGCTCTAGTTATCGCTAGATCAAAGTTTCCCTGAGCATTCGTATACTCCTGGTTCAATTCTTCTAAGCTGCATTCAGGGAGCACCTCTAGGAGCTTGTACACGTCTAGGGGGTACTCATTGGCAGCTTTTTCCTCCAGAAGCACTGCTTCTATCAACACCTCCAAAGGCTCTTCTTTATGTTCGAGCACCGTAAATGAGAGTTCTGTGTTCAGTTTAAGGGGGAACAACTCTTTGAGTTGAGTGAACTTGCGGCGTTCGCCATCCGGGAGTCTATCTACTATGGGCGTAGTGGAGCCCGTCGGGACAAGCTCCGACGGTTCTAGTGATTTCATATTTGTCAAAGAATATGCTATTTTTTCATTATCGCGATGGTGGCTGCAAATACACTGTCTACTACGGCTCTCTCATCACTAAAGTTCTCAATATCTTTAATACTACACAACTACACCTAACTCTACGCACGGTTCTCGAATGCGTCTTTGATCACGCCAATTATAGCACTCGAATTGATTTTATCATTACCCCCCTTGGAGATCCCATACTCAACCTCAGCTAGCCCCTTTAAAATGTTTATCTTCGTCTGCTTGTCCAATTCGTACTTGTTCAAAATACCAACAAACCCTTCCAACAAGTCAATCAATGCCAATCCCTTGATCCGCTTGAACTTGTCCAACGTCAAGTAAGCTGTGGTCCAGTCGTCTTTCAAAATCGAGTCCAACACCGTTTCAATATCTTTCGGCTGGGGAGCACCTATACAGTTGTAAATCATCTCTTCGTCTATATCATCATCTGGCTTATCTAACGACGCTTTGCAACTCTGTAACACATTCAAAGCCCTTCTCATGTCACCCTGGGCCAACGTTAAAAGAGAATCCACAGCACTCTGTTGGATAGAAATCTTTTCCTTCACAATCACGTTTTTCATTCTCTCTCGAATGGCTTCAGTTGCAATCGGCTGGAACCTGAACCGAGTACACCTAGACACCAAGGCTGGATTCAATTTATGAGAATAGTTGGCCAAGATACAGAATCTAGTGTTTTTGGTATACTTTTCGATGATTCTTCTCAAGGAGTTTTGGGCCACAGCTGTCATGGCATCAGCTTCATCAAGAATGATCAACTTAAAGCCTTTGCTAAAAATCTGCATGGTGGAAGCAAAGTCTTTGATTTGGTTTCTCACCACATCAATACCTCTATCATCCGAAGCATTCAATTCCAATACCATGTTTTTGTACTTGGGGCCGTAGATCTCTCTGGCCAATGCTATGATGGTGGAAGTTTTTCCCGTCCCTGGAGGGCCGTAGAAGAGTAAATGCGGGAGCGTTCCTTCCTGAACGAACTTGCGAACGGTGTCGACGATATCCAGTTGGCCATAGACCTCGTCCAAAGTGTCAGGCCTATACTTTTCGACCCTGAAATGTTAGTATGAGCATAAGAGTTGGTGTGCAGTTTACATACCATGGTAAGTTTTCTTTATTCTTCTCCATTAAGTATAGTCTTGTAAGCTAGACGCGTAAATTTTTCACTTGAGAATCTCAGACAGTGCAAGTACGATAAACGTCAACGGCCGATGAGCCCTCAAAGTCTCTCTACAATACTCAAATGTCTTAATCGTGTATTCATAACCCATATTGATTTATATAAAAGCCAATGCTACAAAAGGTACCACCATAAGTGTATAGCTGAGTGCTGCTTTTGCGGCCAAACTCGATAAAACAGCCACTTTCCCAACAAAATTACAGGTAGGGTAGTTCTGAGTCGTGTCGTCCCAGTAGTATGAGAGCAGAAACGAGTCGTTGTGTTTGGGACACATAAAGTTGAAATCAGAAGGACAATCTCTCACTATGGCCTGACACACATTTAGGCATGGAAGCACCTCGTAGTACGGAAGATCAGGCTCCACCACCGTGTTTATCCAGTCGTTTCTTGACTCCCCAGGAGCCACATGTTTGTACCCGTGGATGTCTCGGGTAGAGCATCTGGGAATCGTCACCGCACAAAGCCAGTTCTTATAGCTCTCTGCGCAGTCATCACAGGTTATGAAGGGCAGGAATATGGATTCCTGTGTCGTGTTACACAGAGCCTGGCTCAAAGCACTCGAGAAGTTCTGGTACAAGGACTCGGCTCTATCGTCAAATAACTCTTTGAGCTCCTCCCTGGAGCGCCCGTCGCTATTCGGCGCCGAGTATGCCACCTGGTCACAGAAGTCCAAGTCATAGATCAAGCTGCAGGCAGTGCTATCCATGGTGTCGAACTTAAACGGTTGGTAGACGGCTCCCCCAAAATCCTTCCCGTAGAAATCAGAAATCAAGTAGGCGATGTAAGTGGTAGAGCTGTTCAACCCATCGACATAAAATTGCTGTTGGAGCCCTCCTCCTCTATAAGTGAAACTACTTTCGAAAGAATATGAGTTGAAAAGAGCAGGCCCATTTCGAATGGCACACCAACTGTTATTAAGCCGGTCAAAATGGTGTTCGTACTCCTCTGGGTATATCAAAAAAGAATATCGGGAATGCGAGATGTTATAGCTGGAGGAGTTGAAATTGTCCGAGTCTGTCAAGTTACCGGTCACGATCAAGGCTGAGCTGTCGTCTGAATCTACCAAGCTGGCCCAACTTCGGTCGTCCCACTGGAACACCAAATTATTCTGCGATACCCCGATCTCGTAAGTCCAAATACTGCTCCTATTGGTGTTCTCGGGAGCTCTCACAGCGATGAATAGCACAGTACTGTCGTTCCTGTCCACCGGAACATCTGCTAGTGCTTGGAAATATCCATACTCGAAAATACTCATCTGTCCCAACTCCATATTTTGAAACATATCTGCGTTGAAGGAGTAGTAAACCGCAAGGCTAGTATCGTTGGTATTCACATTACTGGGTTGGGAGCAGATATTCCCAGTTAGGAAAATTAAGTACTCGTAGAACTGACCTATACCACTCGTCGTGTTGACGTTAAAGGAAAAGTACTGAGTTTCTGATTGACCGATGGTTGATCTAATGGGGGTGAATTCCAGTAAGCCCTCAGAATCGTCTTTTCGAGGCTCGAACGGGCTGTCTTTTGGAAAGAAATCATACCCCACCTCTATGGGCTGGTCCAATACCACACCTAGAGAGTCCCAGACTGCGTCTCCAGCTACCGATAGGATGGCGAGACATAGCACTACGGCTATCCTGGACACCAGATGCATTAATGAGACAAATTTACATCGCGAAGTCTTCTAAACCTAACTAGGAAGCCCATGAACATTTTCTCCAGCTACGTGATTCATGGACTATCCGGATGGGGAATCTCTCTCGGTTTTAACTCGAATGTGTATTAATTGAATGTATTGAAACTAAACATTTTGTAAACTATTGAAAAAGCTTCCAAAACTTCTTACTCTTCTTCTTCGTCTTCTTCAGCTCCTGTGGTTCCTGAGCGACCCCATTCTGATCATGCATAACGTGTAAATCAGGGTGTGACTTCAAAGGCTCTAATTTGGGCCTAGGCATGCTAGAGCCCTTATCTCTCTCACTTCCGCCGTCATCGTGCGAGAACGATTTCTGTAACCTCTTGAATTCCTTGATGCTTTTCCGCTTTACATTGGGTGATTCCAAATTCACAAACTTAAGTGTTTGCTTCGGTGGGGGCGAAGAGCTTACTGTTTCAGAGGGAGGCAGAGGTGGGGAGGTGACGTTGATGCTGGGACTAGCAACCTTCTGCTGCATCTGCTGGTTTTCTTTCAACCGTCTCTTCAACTCCTTGTACGATATCTTGGGGACAACAGGAGACGGGTCATTGCCGGCAGTTTTGATTTTTTCAAGGGGTGCCAATAAAGATTTCGTTTTGAACGGAGATATGCCAAAATTATTGGACCCTGTGATGGCTCTCGCAAGTTTAGCGCCCCTTCCCTTAAAGTCGGGGTCAATACTCGTAATCTCTCGGCAAAAATCAGCAGACATATCCGAAATGCTCTTTAAGGAATCACTGAAATACGTTTCGTTGAAACCCTGTTTTTCATAATCATTCAACTTCTTGTGAATCCCATCCTTGTATATTTCGTAAGCTTTCGTGATCTCGTCAAAGGACGAATACGAATCACCCGAAGAAATAGACCCACCCGACGTCTCACTGCTTGTAGATTTGACTTTGTGAAGCGTCGGAAAAGGAGTTCTGCCGTCCACAGAGTCGTCTTGTTCCTCTAGAGATTTGTACCGGTCGTTGATCTGTTTCCGAAGCTTTCTCTGATAGGGGCCCATGTTGACTGCCGGAACAATTATGGCAGGCAACGGGAAGTTTTTAACCAACCTATCGGTTATCTTAGAAGAGGCCCAGGACCTCAAAGGTGCACTTATGTTCACATTGGGCTTTGTACCGGTAGACACCAAATTGGGTTCGTACAATTTGTACATTTCCTGGAGAACTTTTTTAGAGTTACCTACTGCCAATTCGATGGATACCTTGGCGATTACGTCTGGGTTAATGACCTCCATGGCATAGCTCATGATGTTCTTGGCGATGATTTTCACGAACTCAGGTCTAGCTCTTTGTCTTAACCTCATTTTTGGGGTCTTGACTACGATGTTGTCACAAGAAGTGAAGTTAGAGTTTCTTCTCCTGTTCAAGATAGACCTCAGGTTGATTGCAGAGACAATAATAACCGAGTCACCGTTCTCGATAAAGTTGTTCAAGATCCAATCCAATGCCACCCATGTATGTTTCCTCGCAGTGAGGTACACTAAGATGACACGATTGGGCAATACGGGTTTCAAGTAGTTATTTGCTCTGTTATTCAATTTCCCCAAGTACAAGTCCTCGTATTTCTTGTGGAGTTTCAGGAATGTGCAACCGTAGTGGGTAATGATGGGAGAAGTAGGGTACTGCGGCCTGTTGTAACCGAATAAACGGTTCAACTGAAGAGTTCCTGCGTCGAAATTGCCTCCCATGGGTGAAAGTCTTCTACTTGGGGAAGTACTCGGTGATTGTAATGGCGAAGCATTGGGGGAGATCCGCAGACGCTGGCGACCTCTCTGATCATCTTCGAAAGCCCATTCGTCCAAGTTGTCTGTCTCATTGAAATCTGTGTTATACAGCACATTGATGGTGTCGAAGGATACTCTTTTTTCGTAGTTCTTTCTGGCTTCACTCACATGAGTTTTCTTATCGGGGATGCTGAAATGGATGTGTCTGTAGGTGTAATCTACCTTGTTCATATACTCGAGCAAATCAACGTCCAGCTCTGACGAGGTGTCGTCGCTGGAGTCATCATTTTCATTTCCGGGGTCCTTAGGGCGCAGTGCACTGGGGTGGAGGTGACGGTGTTGGTGCTCAGGCCCATTGAGTGGGGACTGAGACTCTTGTGCTACTGCATGGATGTTGGAAAGATTCGGGGTACTTTCGGTGTGGAATAGCTGAATTCTTTGTTGGGGTAGGAAGTGCAGTTGAGGCAGTGGCAGCTTCGATAAAGGCATCAAAATGTCGCTGACAGTGGAGAGAGGATCAAGTTGAAATACAGATATAAGTAGGGTATGGAAATTCAAATAATATGGACTTCTAGTGTACCTGTGACTGAGAGTCGGGTGTCAGCAATTGGGCGAATGAACAAGATAATGCCAAGCAGGGTCTGCGAATCTTTTTTCTTGGATCGATAACGCTCTCAGCGGCTGCGAATTCAGATTTAAGATTATAAATGAGATGGAATAACTGCTCACATTTATGACTACACACGTTAAAATGCTGCTTCGGGTATCGAAGTGGGATAAAATTTCTGTATAATTATGTATTGGAGCGGCGTCTTCCGGCTGATATATTAGTATCGTTTTCTACTACTTATAACTTGTCTTGTATTGTCCACCCTCTATGCGCTAATCCGGGCCTCCTTTCTTTGCCTGTACAAGCCAGCCTGGATCTTAACATATCCAACAGTGCTGAACCCAAAAATTACTGTGAGGATGACCAACACTGCATTTATAGGGGTAGGGTTCATATGGAAGGTTGTATGGGTCCACTTGTCCAACACACTCTGGAAAAAGTTAATGGCTCCCGATATGCAGATAATTGCACCGTAAACAGTGCCGAAAGTGTCGAATCCAAAAACTTTGGCACAGAAGTCAGAAATAGTGGTGTAGAAAAACGGTCTGTAGACCACGAACAAACACACATTGATGAACAAAGCAGTATAGCTGGTGGTCAATCCCAACACACCAATAGTCAAGGAGGTCATCAACAATGCTGACAACACAACTACTGTAGAGCAGTAGTCCAAGATTAATCCAACAAATGGGACAGAAATAACACCACCTAAAGGCAATGCAATATCGAAAAACTTGGTCAACTTTGCAGCTGAAATTGCAGAGCCTAACAAGTAGGTGTACTGGGTATTGATGGTAGCTACAAAGTAGTTGATTCTCAACATCATGATGGTGGCAAAAAAGCACATCAAAAAGAACCACGGTGTTCTCATCTGGTACCGGGCAGAGTATCCGTGTAAAATACCAAAGATTCCACCAGAGAACTTGACCAAGTTAGCTTCACCTTCGGCGGCGTAGGGTTGTTTTAATGCATCACCAATGGAGTCTCTTCTATGATGAGCATGAGCGGGTTCCTCGAGCAAAGCGTCAGTTTCCAGAGAATTTGTTACAAGTGCTTCTGGGGTCTCTGGTGTATCGCTTATACACAAATCAGTTTCTGGAGGAGTCTTGTAAGAGTCCTTACCCATAATGAAAACTTGACAAATGGTGATGAAAATGGGAACGACCAAGTATAGTTTGAAAAAACTGACAAGCGTGAATGAGCCTTCGCTGTTAGTATATAATACTCGGTAACTTAAAAATACGGCAGAGGAAGCATCAAAGGCACCTGTCAAAAAGGCCAAGATGGAACCTGATTTTTCAGGAAATGAGTTGGATAACTGGAACAGGGAAATAAATGAAAATGGTCCTCCCATGGCCATGGCAGCATACCCGAAGAGATATGGATCCAAGACTGTACCAAGGAAGGAATTATAAATGGTATCAGCAAAAATAAACACAAAGCATGCTAAATACAAACAGGCTGCCCCAATCAATCCACAAAATCTTGGTCCGTACTTATCCAAAAGACTACCAATTAAAAGTGCAGAAACATTGGTAACTACGGCTGCAACCGTAAACATCATGTTCAATTTCAAGTCTTGAGAAACACATTTGGCAATTGCATCGCCAGATTCCTCAACTCGGAAAGCCTTTGATAATAACATATTAGTCAAGCTTTGTGTAGCATTGATATCAAATGTTCCCTTGACAGTATCGGCGTGAGTATCACACTCCTGTTCGTAGACACCCTCTTTAATTAAGATTGGCTTTAAAGCAGCAAATCCAAAAATAGGTCCTCCTGCTAAAAGGCACCATATAATAGCACAGGCACATTGGAGGATTCTACGTTTAGCAGGAACTTCGTAGTAAAACATTGTAAAGGCTATGAAATTTCGACTCGAGTTTTATAAATTTTTATTTGCCGATGCTCTTATCTAAGAGCCATGCACGACTTTGAAAAAGTGCAGTTTAATTTGGCCTAATAGCTACCAAAAATGGTTTATCGCGGTTGTCGACTCTCTCCTATTGGTTCTGTCTTATCTCGTACCTTGGCTTAAGTAAGTAAGTGTATATTCTAGGGGTGGAGATCTGGAGACGTTAGGTCTCGCCGTGTAGTCTTTGAGATATGGGCCTATTTCGTTTCTGCTAGTGCCTGTATAAGGATCACACGTCATAATCTTTCTACAGTAGCGTCAGGAAAAGGCTTAATGTAACACAAATCCGTTAAGGATCTGGGGATCTCTGACTTTAATTTTGTGTAATAAGATTTTTAGGTTTAATTATTTAGTTTCCAATATATCGTTCTTACGAACACTTTTTAATTTGTGCAATCCCTGGGCGCATAATAGTTACATACTGAACCTATCTACTCTAGAGCCCTAAGGGTTGAACAAGTCTTAATTTTTATGACGAGCAGGTAAAGGAGAGCAGCAGACCTGAAGTGTATATGGAAACACAGAACTAATAATTTACTGTAGAAACTTAGCCAAGACTGCTTTTTCCTTTAAGGGATATTAATTCTTCCTTTTGTTCTCGTACGCCTCGGCTAAGACTGTTGTTGGGTTTTGCGGTATATTTGAAGCTCGGAGAATTTCACCAAAATGCATTGTGAGATCTTGAAAAGTGATATCTCAATGGTGGAAAAGCATTTACGAAACCAGCAATCCGATATCCGATCTGATCTGGAGCTCCTCCAACACACGTAGTCGCTGTCATGCCACCTTTAATATTTTCTCCAGTTTGTTTTTGAATTTTCCATTGCTTTTGCTTAAAATATTTCATATTGAAATATGTGCCACACAGCGAGCCATCAATAACATTTGAGTTCATGAAAGCACCTTAAGCACTCAAAAGCACTCATTTCACTACAATTATTTTTCAACCAAAAACTTCTGTATGTAAGAAAAACATTTGAAAAAAAACATAATATACTAATATGCAACCTCATTAGGAACTAAGAAGAAAATTTCGTAAAATTGTTACAGTGGCCGAGTGGTTAAGGCGACACCCTGCTAACATTCATAATTAGTGGTTAAGGTGTTGCGCATTGCGTGCGCAGGTTCGAATCCTGTCTGTGACGTTTTTTTGGAATTTTCATATTTCTTAATATCAAATTAAAGTCATCGGCAAAATTGTTATCATATTTGTACACATATTCATCATTGTCTAGTCTATTTTTCTAATTTCAACCACACATCTAATATGTAGTTGAATTTCATTTGTAAAGTTTTCCCATACTCATCAATCCTACCAGCCGTGGGTAAGTTTGGGCTCCCTACGATATCATAAGCACACCAGTACTCTTTTCCTATGCCATCAGCAAAATGAGGATATTTGATCCATCCTAGTTTAGGCTCTTTTGCATTTTCATCGTAAACTGGCAGCAAGAGAACGGGTGGTCTTAAGACTGCTTGGATATACAACGGATTCTTATCCACCGTTTCCTGTAAAACCTCTGTATTCTCTACGCTCAAATATTCTTCTTCTTGAGGCTCTGCAGGCGATTGTTTATCCTCCCTCTCCATATTTAATGGAGGAAGTGCTATTTCTCTTTTTGCAACCGGTAAGGCACCATTGTCCATTTCAACTTTTACTTCTTTATTGTCTAGGCTGCCTGGATCAGCATCCATTTTCTGATCAGCTTCTATGTTTGGAACAGCTTCGCCGAGTTCAGCTCCATCACCAACACCGGAGTCATCACCTGATTGGCCTTCTTGGATTTCATTATCGTGTTCCGTATTAGCCTTATTCGCCTCATTCTCCTCACGGGCTCCATCATTTTCAATCTTTTTCACCTTCTCCTTGATCGTAAACTTATCTTTCAATGCCTCACGGAACTTTCCCACGTACAACCAATTCTCCAATTGATGTGATGTGACATATAGTAAATTGTAATCGTCCTGATCATCGACCTGAGCCCAAGAAGAAGAACAGAGTTCATGTGAGCTAGTAACAATGTCGAATGGTTTATTCTCTCCAGGCGTTAACACCCCTGCAGCAGCACCGTAGTGTCTATTGAAATAAACATTTGGATTAATTCCTGATACTTCTAGACCCAACCAGAAGTACTCAGCTGTTGCAAGGCTTTTAGCCCCATCGAATCTAGTCTCAAATAATTTATAAATTTGCAAGTTGCAGGACAATAATAACCCAGAGAAATGCTTTGACTTGTTTATAGCCATTACACTAGCATCCTGGATAGTATATACTTTATGGTCGAACACCTTAGATGTCACGGAACCTCCATTTCGTCTATGGAGACCAAACAAAGTTTCATCAAGCTTGCTGGGCATGACCCAATTTTTAATGAGATCGTTAACTTCGGAGAATCCAGGGGCGATTCTTCTTTTCTGTATCCGAAACCGTGCTGGGTTCAAAAAGAATAACTGACCGTTTTCCCGGTAGCTGTCACGCAGCAAGATGTACTTGCCGAAATCTTCTTCCAATGGAATAGCCCTATGGTTGAGCATGACGATTTCCTCGAAGGAGTTGAAGATACTCGATAAACTCATGAGAAATGTGGGACTATTGTAGTCATAACTTTTAGAAACTAACGGGTGCTGGTATGTATCAATGACGTCAGTCATATCAACGAACCACAAGTCCTGCTTAGGGAAATCTTGAGGGGTGGAGAACGAGTATTCCTTGCCCGTCATATGCATGTATTGTTCATAGGCATCTGGCAAACGGGAGATTTCAGTTCTGGCCAGGTGAATCAACTGTTTGATTTCTGAATCAGTGAGCTCCTTTTTGGCGTAAGTGATTTGAATTGGAAGTTTATTTTTGAGCACTCTCAACACTTTAATCAACCTAACAATGTTTGTCATCTGTTCCTCTTTTGAAACGTGTGGGAGAAAAGGAATAACAATTCCTTTCCCATTACTCATTTGTTTCCATTTTGAAAGAAAGCAAGTCCTTTGATCACTGATACGACCTTTGCTAGAATCGAAAATAGGCACTTCGCCCGGTTTCAAGAACTGTCTTTTCCAGTCCTGAAATATGGGATAGTGGTCAGGAGAAAGCCACGGGTAGAGTTTCCTCAGATATCTTGCACATAGATCATCGCTGCTAGGCTCTAGGCTATTGGGTGCGAGAAAGCATTTACCGAATACCCTTTTATGGTTGAAATCCTGAATGATTTTACTTTCATACTCTGCCAATTGCAAGATATTAGAGTTGAATTCTTCATTTAATCTAAAATCTTTCGAACGATACACTTGATGCTTACGCCTGAGCTCTTGCTTCTTTGCTCTTTTGGCCGATCGATACCAGCTTATCTCTCTGTATAAGTTTTTGTCAAAATTAAAGCTCCGTATAGACTCCAAATCAATGATTTCCGGACCTGGGTTTCCGGGATAAAGCTGAGAAAGTTCTTTGAAATACCACAGACATGGATCTTCCATGTTTTCGGGAAGAAGTGGTTCAGGTTTACCGTTTTCACGCGTGCCCCACTGAAGTTTTTCGTAGACAGGATTCTTATAGGTCTTTCTAGCTTCCAATATATTGATGGATCGGACTTTTTTGACCTCAGGAGGATGGGCAGCCCGATTGAAGAGCAAATGGGCCAACAACGATAGTACTATTAAAGATAGAAGCGCTACCTTTTTCAGTCGGAATAGCCCATTACGCGTGAATGCATATATGTTGGATAGTAAAGAAGGCATCACTCGAGAATGAGATTTTCCAGATCGAGTAAATGGTCAAGCGAGTCAAAAGTTTTGTACCTCAGTGTTTTACCTAGTAGATCAATCACAGAATAGTATTCTACACTACAGTGCTTCTGAGAGGCAAGATTCCATTTAATGTCGTTAAATTCATACTCCATTACTATTCTAGCTTAACATCTCCAAATACCTTATCTAGCTCATTAGTCTGTTCTAGTTTCTTTTCAACTACAGGCTTATTTGGGGTCATGATGCTCGAGTCGAACCCAGGAGCCACCTTAATTTTCTGTAGAGCTATCCACTCTTTGTATGCCGTTATATCTTTATTTGTTTCTTCAGACTCATCATCGTACGCACCTTTAGATGCTTCAACAGTGCTTATCCAACGGGTGAGATCGTCTTTTGATAGATTGAGCTTTGGCGGCCTCACAGTGGAGGCGAAGGTGGGGATGAGTTTGGCGTAGTTGGAGTTGAGTGTCACAGGCTTCGGGGGCCGAAAGAGAGGGTTCTTGATTAGGGGCATCTGTTTCAAAACAGGGTCGGCTGAAGGTCAGTAAGGTTATTTCAAAAGGGTATATAGCAAGATACGTACGTATGTTTGTGTCGTCCATATTTCAGCAGGCAGTACTTAGTGTTCAAGAATAAAATTTCAATAACGGGTCTGTTAATGTTAATCGATAAATACGGAGAAGGTAAAATATTATGGAATACTATGCGCATTTATATTAATACTCTATTTTACATAATCATAACTCCCTACTCTTTATAATGACGAATAAGAATGTAAGCGTTCTCCTGCTTCAAGTTCGACAACGAACGGTAGCCTCCTTCCAAACACAACAATAATCCTCCGAATGAGATATATACAGCCATCTTATCGGTGCTGCTGCTTTCTTCGAATTTATAAACGGTCCCGTACATTACATAGTCATAGTCATCAGCCAAGGATATTTCAGACGCTTTAGGTGGCCTCCAGGAACCGTTAGAGGTTTTCGTGCTAGACTCATTACCCAAGGATGAGGCCAATGCAATCGTCAACGAGTCGTTATCGTTGACTGGGAAGATCTCACTGTTTATGTCCAAGGTGATTTTGATATCCTGGGAAGTGGAAGATTGTCCCGTTATACGAGATACCTTATTGTATCTGGCGGCGTCCACCGAATCCACGTTGAACATGTCTTCAAACAAGATATTACTAGACATGATGAGCTTGCAGGTGTAAAAAATTTCACACCTTTTCGCGACCCAGTAAAGATTCACCTAGAAGTCTTTGTAGTATACACGCCTAATTGATAATCCTGATTGAGTTAAAGCAAAACACAGTCTAAGCCATTTTTAGCAAATTGCATTGTGAAGCTTTTGCACTAAATTTATAAGTCTGATACACATTTTCAGCTTGCTTTCCCGTATACTCAACAAGTGCCCTCCAAACACCCCTATTGCCCCGGCTGCTTGATAATGAAGATCGGCAAGGAAAATTACCTCGCCAAGTTCGTTTCGGCCATCGCCGCTATATTTTTTGTCTGTTATCTCTGCAGCAGAGCCTTGCAGTCCGATGCGGTTGGAGATGTCATCAGCCGTATAGAAGGCTTTGACCAGGCTCAGTTGGCCCATCTAAACGAAGTCCTCGGCCACCTTGAGACGAGGGACGTGGAATTCATACAAAAGGAAACTATAGAGAGAAGGGACGACGAAAAAAGTGACAAGGACGACAAGAAAGATAGCGACAGTGCGGCCGACTTTCTTGGTATGACGGTTGTGCGTGTAGCTATTGCGTTTGGAGGTATCATCTTCCTCAACTTGCTTGTCATACTTGTGCATCACATCTACATGAAGCTCAGCAGCAACGAAAAATCATATAGAACAATTGACCACAATTTGTCTCCATTTTGAAAGAAGAATTAATGTACTACATTCTCCCAAAGCTATGGAAGCATAGTTGGCTTTCCGTCCCGATGGTGATAACGCCTGTGATGTCGGTTGCAGTGTATAAAGCACATATGACAGTAAATATATAATGAAAAGTTTACGATATTTCGTAAACACTCTATGCTACTACAGGTCCCTTCACAGCACTTACTATCAATGTGGGCCAGCTAATTCCGAACATGTAAAGCGACCAACCATATTCTGTGGCGCTATCTCTTTCTGCATTTGGTACGCGGCTTTATCTGCAGTTTTTTCTTGCTCCATTATAAAAGCGACACTAGCTGCAGACTTTCTTTTCTTCTTTAACAATGAACAAGGACTCTCCTTCAGCGCAGCGCAGAGCAGCTCAGATCTTATTCTCAATTATATGGTGTCTACTCGCTGCCGGGCCCGTGTTTGGCTTTGCTGCTTTGAAACCGATCCTCATAAACGAAGGCATCTACTCTGAAAAATGCCATGTTAAAACCATGGAGAAAGCCGATACTTGCGTGGAACAAGATTTGTCATTAAACTTTCTTTTCACCGTCGCTTGTATGGTTACCAACATCACTGCTTTGCTCGTGGGGTATATATTAGACAGTTATGGCCCCCAAACCACTGGTATCATCGGTTCAGGCGTCCTTTTTTTGGGGAGCTTGTCTTTGAAGTTTGGCCATGAAATGGCCGGAATTG
Organism: Yamadazyma sp. yHMH685; assembly: GCA_030571055.1. Taxonomy (NCBI): domain Eukaryota; kingdom Fungi; phylum Ascomycota; class Pichiomycetes; order Serinales; family Debaryomycetaceae; genus Yamadazyma; species Yamadazyma sp. yHMH685. The sequence continues at coordinate 356,239 of JAJLXC010000003.1, forward strand.
TCGATGCATACCTCATTGGATACACGTTATTGGCCTTGGGAGGACCCTTTGTGTTTATCTCTTGCTTCCAGTTAGCTAATAGTTTCCCCAAAAATTCTGGTTTAATTTTGGCCTTGTTGACTGGTGCATTCGATTCCTCATCCGCTTTGTTCTTGGTCTACAGATTGATATACACCAATTTGAAACGAATTAGTATCGGGACTTTCTTCTCATACTACTTGGTGGTTCCTGTATTCATCTTTATCTGCCAGCTCTGTATCATGCCTAAAGACTCGTATAAAACCGTAGGTACCTTGGTGAAAATTGCAGAAACTGCCATCGATGAAACCGGTAAACCGTTGGATGCAGATTTGTTACACCCACAAGACAGAGACAGCGATAACGACAATGCCGTTGAGTTTTCCCAACCCACAATTTCGGAAACCACTTCTTTATTGATGAGAACTGCCTCTACTCACAGAAGAGATTCGGTCATGTCCAGAACGAGTTTAGCTTCGAGAAACTCTGTCAAGTCAGTTTATGAGCAAGAAGCAGAAGAAAGACTCGTTACTTCAACTGGAGGTATTTTCGGTATCATGCATGGGTACACTATTTCTGAACAAATAAAATCGTCGTGGTTCATATTGATGGCTCTCTTCACCACCATTCAAATGTTGAGAATCAACTATTTCGTGGCAACTATCAGAAGCCAGGAAGAATTTCTCTTCCAAGACGAGGAGCTTGCAACCACGATCAACCATTTCTTTGATATAGCTTTACCGCTAGGCGGGTTACTCTCTATTCCATTTATTGGATTAATTTTAGATAACCTCACCACTTTATCTACCTTGATCATCCTCACCAGCATCTCCGTGGTAATTGGGGTGATGGGGCTCTTGTCATGGTTGCCTGGGACATACTTAGGGGTTATCTTGTTGGTGTTGTATAGGCCTTTTTACTACACAGCAGTCTCTGATTTCTGCGCCAAGGTGTTTGGATTTGAGACTTTTGGAACCATCTACGGTTCCATCATTTGTTTTTCAGGTATTTGTAATATTTTGCAACAAGTCATGGACAAGGCTACGCATGAGTATTTCAACATGAATCCTATCCCCATTAATTCTCTTTTGACAGGTCTTACGGCAGTTCTTGGAATTATGTTGATTCAATTTGTCAGAACCCAAGAATTGTCATTGCGAAGGACGAGCTTGGAATTGGAAGCTCAAGAAGCTTCCGTTAGAGGCATCCCCAGTTAGAAAGTAACATGAATTTATAAGACTAATACAAAAATAATACTATCTATGCCTTTTTTCTCTCGGGGCCAGATCAGGCTCCAACGCGGTTAACGGGGGAACAGTTGGAATTACGATTGTGGCTCCGTTGTTGACAACATTATCTTTGAAAGCAAGTTTGAATTTATCATAATCATCAATCTGGCTAGTAGACGCTACAGTGCTAGTGGTAGCAGCATTACTGGCAGACGCATTAGCATTCCTGACACTCTTCTCAGCGTCATATAATTTGGGGAAGTTCAATAGAACCGTCGGAACGTCTATCATTTCTTCTTTTTGTCTTTTCCTTCCTTTTCAAGCTGCCGTCTTGAACCTTTTAATAATTCCAAGTGTCCCACTCTACTGGACACCAATTTTTCGGTACTTGAGACTAACTTTGAGTGGTGAGTTTTGGCTAACTTGGCAGTCAAGTCTCCTTTTTTAGATTTGTAGACTCTCGGAGCAGCTTTCTTTGGATTGATTTGCTTCTTGGTGACTCTAGCTGGAGCCTTGTTCTTCAATTTTAAATTTCCCTGAGCCATAGATAATGAATTTCTTCATGCCTCAGCTCATCGCATTTCGAGGGTTATCATTCGGTGCACACACGCCAGTAGGAAAACGACCGCTCCCGCAATATGACTCTGTCTAATTAAATATTGGTGAGAAGACGTAGATCGAAATCTTTCATCTTTTCTTCATTCAGCCATGAGTGACACTTTTCTTGTTTTACCAGGGCCAAACGTTTTGTCAAAGTTTAGGGTTCAGAATTTCGTCAAGGAAATCGAATCGAAACTTGGAAAGACGTCGGTTATCAAACTGGTGACTTCAAATTACACTCACTATATTTCATTGAAGCAAAAAGTGTCTGAAAACCAATTACAACTCTTACGTACATTGTTGGACTATGACACCCCTGCTGAGAGTCACTTCTTTCAAGGTGCCAAGCAGGACAACACCCTTGCCAAGACTTTGGCTGATTTGTCAGTTTTAAGAGGTGATAGCGAAGCTGAAGCAGCTGCTTTCAAGCTCTCTCCAAATTCTTATCTCATCAGAGTATTGCCCAGAAGTGGTACCATCTCCCCATGGTCTTCAAAAGCCACCGATATCTCCAACACCTGTGGTTTATCTGAAATTGTCGAAAGAATTGAACGAGGATTGTCTATTTTGATTGAGACGGCTGAGGGATTCGAGTTTGGTGATGCTTTGGCTCAAGGCGAAATCCTCACCACCGTGTACGACAGAATGACTCAGTCCTTATACATCGACAGTAATTTACCCAAGTATAACGATTTGTTCGAACACCACTCGCCCAAGCCTTTGGTTCACGTTGACTTGATGAGTGGATCCGACAATTTGGTCAAGGCCAACAAGGAGTTGGGATTGGCTTTAGACCAGGGTGAAATCGATTACTTGGTTAATGCCTTTACCAACATCATCGGAAGAAATCCAACCGATGTGGAATTGTTTATGTTCGCTCAGGTCAACTCCGAACATTGTAGACACAAGATCTTCAATGCCGACTGGACCATCGACAACGTCAAGAAAGATTTGTCTTTGTTCAAGATGATAAGAAACACCCACAGCAAGAACCCACAATACACTGTGAGTGCATACTCTGACAACGCCGCTGTTTTTGAAGGCCCTGAAGGGTACGTTTTCACCCCAGACTTTGAGACCAAGCAATGGAAATCTATCAAAGAGAGAGTTCATACTTTGGTGAAGGTCGAGACCCATAACCACCCCACCGCTGTTTCTCCATTCTCAGGCGCTGCTACTGGTTCTGGTGGTGAAATTAGAGATGAGGCTGCTGTTGGCAGGGGTTCCAAGTCTAAAGCTGGTTTAAGTGGTTTCTCTGTCAGTGACTTAAACATTCCAAGCTTACCTCAACCATGGGAACTAGATGTGGGTAAGCCAAACCATATTGCTTCCTCGTTGGACATCATGCTTGAAGCTCCGATTGGATCTGCTGCTTTCAACAACGAATTCGGTAGACCAGCCATAAACGGGTACTTCAGGACCTTGACCACCCAGGTCACGAACAATAAGGGTGAGACAGAAATCAGAGGATTTCATAAACCAATCATGTTAGCAGGGGGTATGGGTGCTGTTAGACCCGGATTGGCCTTGAAAGATACCAAGATTACCCCAGGATCAAAATTGATTGTGTTGGGTGGTCAATCCATGTTGATTGGTTTGGGAGGTGGTGCTGCCTCCTCTATCTCTTCTGGTGAAGGATCTGCCGACTTGGACTTTGCTTCTGTTCAAAGAGGGAATCCCGAATTACAGAGAAGAGCTCAAGAGGTAATCACTGCCTGTGTCTCTTTGGGCAAGACCAACAATCCTATTCAATCTGTGCATGATGTAGGTGCTGGAGGATTGAGTAACGCTTTACCTGAATTGGTTCACGACAACGACTTGGGTGCCAAATTCGAGTTGAGATCTATTTTGAGTTTAGAACCGGGTATGTCACCAATGGAAATATGGTGTAACGAGTCTCAAGAAAGATTTGTTTTGGGCGTCTCAACTGAGAAAGTTGACCTCTTCACTAAAATATGTGAAAGAGAGAGATGTCCCTTTGCAATTGTAGGTGAAGCTACCGAAGAAAAAAGATTGATCTTGACGGACTCCTTGTTAAGATCTACTCCTATTGACTTGGAGATGTCCGTTTTATTCGGGAAAGCTCCTAAGATGTCTAGAGTTGCCATTACTGAACCATTGCAGTTGGATGAAGTATCCTTAGACCATATTCTGGTCACCGAAAGCATCGACAGAATATTACAGTTACCAGCTGTTGGTTCGAAGAACTTCTTAGTCACCATTGGTGATAGGTTTATTACTGGGTTGGTGGACCGTGACCAGATGGTTGGTCCATGGCAAGTCCCTGTGGCCGATGTGGGTGTTACCAACACCTCTTTGGGTGAAAAGATTTTGTTAACTGGTGAAGCTTTGGCTATGGGAGAGAAACCAACTTTAGCATTAATTTCTGCTGCTGCCTCTGCAAAGATGTGTGTAGCTGAATCCTTATTGAATATCTTCGCTGCTGATATTCCTTCTTTAGATAGCGTCAAGTTATCAGCCAACTGGATGTCTGCTGCCTCTCACTCTGGTGAAGGTGCTAAGTTATATGAGGCTGTTCAAGCTATTGGCTTAGACTTATGTCCATCCTTGGGTGTTTCCATTCCTGTTGGTAAGGATTCCATGTCCTTGAAGATGAAGTGGGAGGACAAAGAAGTCACCGCCCCGTTAGCTTTGACGGTGACCTCTTTCGCTCCTGTCGACAATACCTCCAACACATGGACTCCTTTACTCGAAAAGAAGGATAACACAATTTTGGTGCTAGTGGACTTGGCAGCAAAGGTTCAAAAGTCATTGGGTGGTTCTGCATTTGCTCAGGTTTACAAGCAAGTTGGAAACACCGCTCCAACTGTCCACTCCAATAAGGAATTAAAGAGTTTCTTAGAATCGTTGATTGTGTTACACAAGAACTTTGACGTGTTGGCTTACCACGATAGATCTGAAGGTGGGTTGTTTACCACCGTTGCTGAAATGGCATTTGCTAGCAGATCCGGTATCGAATTGGATTTGTCTGGTGACAACGAGCTAGTTGAATTATTCAACGAAGAATTGGGTGCCGTGTTCCAGATTGATTCAGGCAAGTATGAGGAATTTGTAAAGGTTTTTGAAACAAATGGAATTCCTTCTGAGTACATATCCAAGATTGGTAAGCCAGTGACAGAGCAAAGATTAAGTATCAAGTTCAACGGTAAAGAGATATATCAAAACACAAGAGCTTCTTTACAAGAAACTTGGACCAAGACATCTTACAGCATCCAATCATTAAGAGACAATCCCGTCACTTCTAAAGAAGAATATGATGCTATCAGTGATGATGCTGATCCAGGTCTTTCGTACCAGTTGTCATACAAGGTTAACGACGTCTTGGATATCAAACAACTTGCCAAGAAACCTAAGGTGGCCATTTTGAGAGAACAGGGGGTTAATTCACAACAAGAAATGTCCTGGTCATTCCAGCAAGCCGGATTCGACACTTATGACGTCCACATGACTGACATTTTGACCGGAAGAGTCTCATTGAAGGACTTTGTTGGTTTCGCTGCATGTGGTGGTTTTTCTTACGGTGATGTTTTGGGTGCTGGTGCTGGTTGGGCCAAGTCTATATTGTTCAACGATTTGGCCAGAAAAGAATTCCAAGATTTCTTTGCTAGAGAAGATACCTTCGCCTTTGGTGCTTGTAACGGATGCCAGTTCTTGAGTAGAATTCAAGAATTAATCCCAGGTACCGAAAACTGGCCAACGTTCGAAAGAAATGCTAGTGAACAGTACGAAGCTAGATTTGTAATGGTTGAAATTCCAACCGGACAGACCAACTCTATCTTTTTGAATGGCATGGAGCTGTCGAAGTTACCTATTGCTGTTGCCCATGGTGAAGGTAGAGCTAGCTTTGCTTCTATTGAAAGGCAAAGAAACTTCTCAGATGACAAACAGGGTGTTATAAGATACGTAGACAATTATGGTAATCCAGCTACTACGTATCCGTTCAATCCTAATGGATCTCCAGAAGGTATTGCAGGTATATCATCCGCCAACGGTAGAGTGTTGGCCATGATGCCTCATCCAGAAAGAGTCACCAGGAAGGAAGCAAACTCATATTATCCTAAGGAACAGGCTGAAGAATGGGAAGGCTACGGTCCATGGATCAAATTGTTCAGGAATGCTAGAAAATGGGTAGGAGACGATTCTTTATAAACGGCATGTCAATAAATAGTTAAATAGTTAATGTAGAATTAGAGTTAAACAAGAATAGTGTATTATGAGGGGATTACAACTGACATCGTGAGGGACGAGTCTTCGTCACTCTTAATCATTTACTTTGAATCTGGTACTGGCAGTTCGGAAAAAGTCCCAAGTCGTGCACCATACTGACCCTCACACGACCTGGAATTTCTGCAAAAGAATTAAACTGGTAGCACACGACTGAAAAGTTTTTTTCCACATAAACTCGAGTGCAAAAAAAATTTTTCATTTTTCATCCAACTTATTCAAAAATGGTTAACGCTATCTTATCCAAGAAGAGAAAATTAGTCGCTGACGGTGTCTTCTACGCCGAATTAAACGAATTCTTCACCAGAGAATTGGCCGAACAAGGTTACGCCGGTGTTGAGGTCAGAAGAACCCCAACCAAGTTGGAGATCATTGTTAAGGCTTCCAACCCACAAGGTGTTTTGGGTGAACAAGGTAGAAGAATCCACGAATTGACCTCTTTGATCTGCAAGAGATTCAAGTTGGCCAAGGAAGGTGTTATCATCTACGCTGAAAGAGTCGAAATCAGAGGTTTGTCCGCTGCCGTCCAAGCTGAAGGTTTGAAGGCTAAGTTGTTGTCTGGTTTGCCATTCAGAAGAGCTGCTTACGGTGTCTTGAGATTCGCTATCAGCAACGGTGCTAAGGGTGTCGAAGTTGTCATCTCCGGTAAGTTGAGAGGTGCTAGAGCTAAGGCCCAAAAGTACGCTGACGGTTTCATGATCCACTCCGGTCAACCAACCAAGGACTTTATTGATGTTGCTATCAGACACGTCTTGATGAGACAAGGTGTTTTGGGTATCAAGGTCAAGATCATGAAGGACCCAGCTCAAAACAAGACTGGTCCAAAGGCTTTGCCAGATGCCGTCAAGGTTGCTGAGGCTAAGGACGACGAAGAAGTCATCTCTGCTCCAACTGTCAAGTCTTACATCCAGGTTGCTGAAGAACAGGAAGCTACTGCCTAAGTATAGTATACTTTGTTAAATAAATATAATATTTCCTATTTATAAGTTGTATCCATCGTTATTTTGGGACTATAGCCTACTAATAATGAGGTAAAGTTTCCCGACTTGATTTGTTCCCAGAACTCTTCTAGGTCTGTCAAATCTAGGGAATCCGACACGTTGAATCCTTTGTTCTCGAGGATTACATATTTTTGCATCAATTTTACGGAAAGCTTAATCAATGAGTTATGGCTGAACCTGTCGTTTATCTGGTACTTGCTGAAATCATAGTTGCCGATAGATGCTAGGATACTTCGATGAATTAAGTTAATTTTCCATGCTCTGTAGTACTTGGGAATCAACTTGAACTCATACAACAAATGCAAAGTCACATATGACGACATCTCAACTACCCTCATTAAAACTTTCTGAGTCTGCCTTTGTACATTCATAGCACCAAGTCTTACCAACAAGCCTACGTTTATGAATAAAAGCTTTTCAATCAAGCAAATGAGCTCAGTATTAATCACTAAATTGAACCCAGAGTCGTGATGAGTTATCAACGGAAATATCTCATTGTAGATCACATCGGACATCACCTCGAGAAAATCGTTCGACTCATCAAACCTCTTTGTAGCCACAAACATTAAATAAAGATAATACGTTACCATTACCTTGCAAGAACGAATAATAATCAAACATCTCAAATGGTACATTTTAAGTACACTGTTGTCCAGATGCAATGACAAAGTCTTTTCCGACTCCGTGAATAAGTCCAAAACTTCTCCTTTACAGTTAGATAAATCAAGATTCAGTAAGAGCTGTCTGAGTTTAACCAAAAATGTGATGATTGGAGGCACATCCTGATAGATTTGATCAGGGCCTTCTATTATGCTCTGCGGAGTAATATCCAGGAACCTTTCAAAAACACTTTCACAGTCGAACCTTACACAGAGGTTCAAGTCACTTTCCAATAAGAAATACCAAATTTTGTTCAGCCCACGCGTGTTTAGTCCTACATTCACTGCCATTTGGATCAAGTCTTTCGACATCTGATTCATCAGTTCTGCGGAGTAGTATTCAGGTGAAACATGTTTATAAAATAAAAGTAAAACCCCCAACCGTAATGCCAGAAAGTTTCTTGACTCCCGAGGTTTGAACTTCAGGAAACACATTTCAGCGGTCTCGATAAAGTCCTTCGGGATGGGATGATTCCAGCGAACTTCACCCGATATAAACGAGATCCTTAGAACGACCATAAGTAAACTCACGTTGATCAAGTCAGTCTCGCAAGTTATAGATAAGGACGTTATTTTATTGGAATCGAGTGGGTCGGTTTTTAAGAGATTGAACACTGTCAATTTGAACTGAAGTTCAGCAAGTACAGGGACAAATGGCTGGAGCCTTCTGAAAAAGTAATTCAATAGACTATTGACAACGTTTAGTGGTGGTAGTATCTTTTCTAGATACCCAGCAACATTACCCTCTGTGAGCCCTGGTGGGCGTCTATTAATTGGTGAATTCGTTTCCTCCAGACGGTGATACTCCAAGAATGATTCAAGATCATCAAACTTGACCAATCTACCTTCATCAAATAGATCCAGCTTCTTTGATGAAGAATAGAAATCGCTATAGAATGCATTCAAGGCATGGTCATTTTTAAGTAGTGACTCTGATGAGAATGTTATCTTCTTAATATGATTACCACTAAACCTGCCTTGGGTTGAATCACTAAAGTATTCCTCGAGAGAATATTGTTTTGATACTTCGTTCTTGCCAGAGTCGAATAATTCTTCACTTGACCTGTCGCTGCCTATTATCTCATGACCCGCAAAGCCTTCAAAGTGACCCGTGTATTCGTCAAAGTGACCCAAATTCGCATCATCAAAGTAATCTCCAAGGCTATAATCTCTATTGTACATAGGTCGGGCAGACAGTCTATCAAGTTCTGCCAAAATCAGCAGAATATCTTGGCCTGAATCTAGACTGTCAGGTCCCTCTCCAGGCAAAGTAACAGGAGGATCCAAGTCCGAGATAATCAGGAATACGGATGGATCTAGCTCTAGCTCTAAGCTAGAAAAGCCATTCTTGTTCAGTAACTGGATTTCAATTTCATCCAACTTTTCGATGAACCCGTCAATGATAGACTCACTCTGTTCAGGCTCTAATTGTTTTGAAATATTCATTATCTTGGAGTTGAAAATGGTCAATTGACTGAGGAAACCATCATCTGCATCATTGCCATAATCGCAATTATCGTTCCCAAAGCGTACACAGCTGGAACAAGGAGAGCCTTTATCACAGCGGATCTTCCTTTTGCGGCAAAAACTACAAACCCTTATAGGCCTTTTCCTCTTCAAAGATTGTTTGGACATGTCTATTTTACATGGATCTACCCATTGGCGAATAAGAAACAGTAATTTACGATTTTGACGCAGGCCTGACTTCTGCGCAGGAAAGGAAAAATGACAATAGTACGGGGAAGCTCTACGTAAAATCATAAGCGTACATTTCGTGTACAGATAAAAAATCTTCTTTACCCTATGGTAAACCATGAACCACACATCTCTGTAAAACCAAAAGGATATATTTCTGTATATGTATTTAAAATTTGATTGGTTACCCTCGTGACCCCAGAAAACGCCTAAGTGCTCCAAGGTCAATGCATCAATGGGAAACAGTCTCGATATCCTTAGCGCATTGTACAGGTTGTTGGGGCACTCCGTTCATTTTGCCACCAGGAGAACTAGGCACTACTAATTTTCCACTATAACAACCATGACCGACAAGCGGAATGGGGATCGATTGCGGGTTTCAATTAATGGAAGTCTTAATTTGATGGTATATAGACCCTTCTCTCCTTTGAGGATGTTCGCTCCAACTAGTTTTAGTGTTATACAGGGAAGAAATCTCTCAAGAAATCGTCAAGATATATTTCAGGTGAAGCATGGGGCTGAATGAATGCAAATTCATCTTCGGGAACGGGGGTATCACCCTTCAATTCGGGAGCATCAGCACTTTCTTGAGCGTTGGTATGTTGACGGTCGTTGTCTTTTTTCAAAGCCTTGATGAGAAGCCATAGCCAGTCATTATTTTCTGGCAGCTCATTACCTAGATAATCGATTGTAGACGCCTCAATATCTTTTTGTATAGTGTTAATTATGCTTGTAACGCTTTGCGGAGATAATTTGATATTAGCTGCAAAACCGTCTTCTTTTTCATCTTCTTCATCTTTTTCTTCTTCTTCTTGCCGGCCAAATTTAGGAACCTTATACCTTCCTGACTTTGAAATAATATTGCTTCCGAACCCAGGAGCTTGTATTTTGTCCCTGAGTAATGAAAGGACTTTGCCATTTTTCCAGGCATAGTAGTACTTATTCCCAAGGACTTGCATGCACTTTAGGAAAGTCTCAGAGGCATCACTGAATAACCTGTTTAAACGTCTAACGCCTGCTTCCATATCAGGAGAAATTTGGGTGCCTGTTTTTTCAAGAGTCTTGATTCTTATCAAAAAGGAAAAATTGATCAAAAGAGCAACATAAATCAAATTGTGGACGCTGGGAATGACTATCAACTCACAGAGAGTGTCGGCTCCACCGTCGTTCTTTAGTACTATATCATCCAATATTTTATAGAACCTGTTGTAGAAGGTAGCAAGCGACCTCAAGGAGTAGAACAATGCCTTGTCATCATCTCCAATGCTGTAGTAATAGTTCGCAAAGTGGAAGTTTAACACCACATTGCTCCCGCAGACTTGACAGAGATACTTTGTCTTGAATGTGTGATAGTAGTAATGCGACAATTCAACAGTTTCATTATCTCCCAAGATAGTCTCTACATTCCCCGAGCGTCTCCTCGAAAACACTTCAAGGCACTCTTGGCCCAAATCACTCATCTTCTTAATCGAGAAAGGAGTGTTGATATCGGCAAGTGAAGAGAATACCTCAATCATGGGAGCGAAGTTAGGCGCAAACCGATACAACAGAGCACAGATCACCTTATCTAGTCTTTGATCCTTAACATTTTGATTTCTGTCGTTTGAAAACGGGGGTTTGACATCAATAGAAAAGTTGCTAATGGTGCTAGGGTCGCCGGTAGATAATGAAGTTGATACTTCTAGAGAATACAAAATTGCCCATATCTTTCTACCCAAATTATTGTGTCTCTCATCTTTGCATGCATCATCAAATTTGTCCGGTTCCCTATGTAGGCCCAAGGAGTATGCCATCTGAATCAACAAAGCCGAAAATACCAGGGGCTCACAAGATCCAGGTTCATCACCATATTCAGGGCCATAGATCTGATAGTATCTGATGAACAAAGCCAACTGTAACACTAATAAGTTCGAAGAACTCACTAGATTGAACAAGTTCAAACAGATATGTGCAATGTTGATTACTTCCAATTTGACGGGATTACTAAGTAGCAATCTCAACTTAACGTCTTCAGGGTTGGTATTCGTACGACTTAATCTTGCTTCATTAATTGGTGTCATGTTGGATGAAAGAGAGAGGTACGACAACCGTGAGATTATCAAAAGTATACCAAGGTATGCAAAATCCAATTTTTTCTCCACAGTTAATGTAGTTATGTTCTCATCTGTGAGACTTCTGGGTCCTATGATTCTTTCAAGATTCTCCGTGAAGTAGTATTCGTCGATAATGGCAAAAAACGGATACAACTGTTGGAAGTATCTATCCATTAGCATCCACACAATTTGTCGCTTGGGTAAAACCAATATTATTTTCGAAATCAATTCGCTTTTGGTATTCTCTGTCTCTCCTTCAAAGAACATTGAGCCCAAGACTTTGGCCTTTTCATTCATTTCGTTTCTCTGTTTCTGGTCTATCTTTATCTTCTGTTTAGGTTCCGAGTGGGAGTTATGATTGACATTTTCCGTTCGGAAAGAGCCCATGAGCTTATCCTGTCCCTCGGAATTGTTGAGTCCCGTGTATACACTATATAACATAGGATCGGCTCGTAAGACAGAATTGGCTGTTAGGGGACCGAAGTGGTAACTGTCTGTGGGCTTGAAATCACTGATTGCGTCATACAACTCAGGCAAAGTGACATGATCAACATCAGTATAGAAATTTAGATCCGAGTCTTCGTTAACGAGGGAGGATACAGACACCCTGTTCCGGTTCGGGTTATGAGAAGTACCGGGCGAGTCAGTGAAGTTAGTAGAGGAAGAAGAGCCTACCATAGTGGAACTTAGTTTGCTTGATAGTCTGGATTCCAATTCCGTAGCTCGTAGTCTCAATTTACGTAGAATATCTTTGTCATCTTCGATGGATTCGTTATCTTTCCGAGCGGACGATACACTCAGGTATGAACAATTCGGGTTGCCGTACTTGATGCAATTAGAACATGGATTTCCCTTATCACACTTTACCTTTTTCAGGCGGCAGAATAAGCAAACAGAAGTAGGTCTGGACCGCTTTATTGTCATGTCGATGGGATGGGAAATTAAACGCTTGTGCTAATATTTTTGAAGGTGACTTCGACGTTGATGAATTCTCGTGGTTAAACCCGTCCTTTAGTTGGGTTCCTTAGGTTGACCGGCTGAGAGTATTGAAAGACTTCAACGATGTCCTCCTCAACCTGTACATATAGTTTGATCAGTTTACGAAGGTGTGCGACATTCTCTTATACAGCTCAAGGCTGAACCTACGCAGACCTCACGTCGTGTGGGAGTGGCACTTCGATCTGTCTCGAGAGTCAGCTATACGAACAGTTCGTGCTGGGAGCGAGGTTCTATCTGACCACTTTTGTGTAATATATACAACTATAGATATCATTATCCGTATTCAAGTGCAGTCTTGAGACAACAGGTTAGTAACATTTATTTAGGGTATTCACAGTTAACGTGAAAATAGATATGTACAAGTCATCACCACAAGGTGGAAAATTTAAGAAAGGCCGTGTTTTGCCATGCCCAAAACATGTAACCATATAGAATCATCTACTTGGGGATTTGATTCTTTCAAAGACGTATTAAACTCCATGTTGGCTAAAGCAGTGTCAATGATGCTGGGTAAATCTGGTATATCCTGGGAACCCACTTCATTTTCAAGCATAAGCTTATCGTAAACCATGCCATTGATCTTATGCACCTTCCAAGAATAGAAACCTATGTTCGACAATTTCGCCAAATAGTCCATAAAACGCCCGAACCCTTTCTTTACAGCTTCATTCGATTGGCCCTTTGTCTTGGCCAATACCACCAAATGTACTATAATTATTCTATTGAGGACAGTCTGTAACGAGGGGTATACGGAGATCTTATTGAACGACTCTTGATAGACCTTAGGATCAGGCGCCATCAAGACCGCCGAAACATCATGTATGATCGGTAACATCTCTCCGTAAATGAGATTGAAGAGCTTGATGGTATTACTTGCGAATCTTTCAAGGTTACCATAAACATACATGTACTGAATCAATTTCAATTTAACTGGTATTAGAACACAAAAGTTTTGAAAGTATAACCTGACTCGAAGGGACTTCATGTAATAGTGTTCCAAATCAGACTCGTGGGTGATTAGCTTAGAATAAACAGGGGTGTCGATTAATAAGGTTTCACCATAGATAGGGATACGGAAATTGGCTCTAATACTCTTCAATGGTAATGGCCTATTCATATCAAGGAATAGCCTGTGATATCGACGGATCTGCTTGAGGCTATTTTCGATATAGATGGCCGCAGCGATCGCAAGTTCTTCGATACCCAGATCCTTATTATTGGCATTAATTTCATTCGGGTATGGAGCCTTTGTATCGAACTGAAACTTCATACAACTGACAATTTGTCCAGACATACTACCCAATACATCAAGGAGGATGATCCAATACCAAAGCTTCCGTTTAATATTATTGAGTCTGCCATCTTCCCCTGTAGGATCCAAGATCAAAGGATCTCTCTGTAAACCAAGAAGCTGCCCTTTCTGTAGCAAAAGCACGGAAGGTAACCCGGAAGCGTTTTGATCCAAACCATCACTGACATCAGGGGAATATAATTGGTAGTACCTGAACGAGGTCAATAATATCAAGAAGTCTATATCGTTGTAACGGATTAAATCATAGTTCATGATGCATTCCTTAACTAGGCCCATAACTTCAGGCCCAACAGAAGGTAAATTAGAATTGTTCATATAACCAAGTCGTATAACAGTGAAGAGCTGTCCAAAGTGAATAAGCGATTTTTCGTCCCTCAACCTGATGATATAATCATCGTCTGTCCCAATAAGTAAACGCATCCTTTCTCTAAAAGACATTTCATCCAAGATGGGAAGGAAAGCATAAATTCTTTTGAAGTAGAATTCTATTAGTTCCCAAATATTTCGGTTTGGAGGTAGAGATTTGATAATCTTTTGCAAGAGTAATTCTTTCCTGAAAGCTGAACTGGATCTTATAGATAAGCTGAATTTTGAAAACTCTGAAAGGTTCATTTCATAGTAGGAAAGAAACGTTTCATCTTTTAGAAGCGAGTCCCACACATTCCTCAAAGCGGGTTCTGACTTGATCAAAGCCGCATGACTTAAAGGGCCCAAGAAATGACCTCTCTCCATTAAATCATGATCATAAAAACTGAACGGCTGATCACTTTCTATACCATCATCATCCTCTTCTTCTTCATCTATTTCTTCCAACGGGCTGTCATCTGCATCGGAGTCCTGGGCTCTAAACTTTGTGAGATCATTTACTTTCTTATCCAAGCTTTCAACCTGAGTTATTAGTCTTTGGATAGTTTTGCGGTCATTAGATTCTATCGCAACAACCCCCTCAGGGTATTCACAAGTGGGATTATTGAAACGAATGCAAGACGAGCAAGGTCTTTCCCTATTACACTTGATCTTCCTCTTCCTGCAGAAATTGCAGACGATAGTGCTTCTTGTCCTTCCCATATACGAACAGCTTCGCGAGAACAAATCATATGAATAGAAACAAGCAATTAGTGTCTTAACCGTAAATATGCTACATTTAATACATCATACTTCAAAGTGTGGGTGTACATTAGAATACATTTTATATACATGAAGCATTAAAACAGGTTATAAGCTTTATTAAATGCTCGAAATCAAGTGATCATAGTGATCATCAATCGTGTACTCCGACACTCCACGCTTCAACCCTAGGATGATAAGCCACACTTCGTCAAAGTCATCTAACCCGTCAATGTCTCTACACTCAGAGGAAGGCACTGAATTCATCTCTGGATCATTTATTCCATTTGAATTTGACACGGATACGTAAAACGCCTGGTTTATTTCAATATCATTCATCGCCTTACTCAATGCCGTTTCCAACATTTGAATATTGTTAACAGTGAACCCATACAGTTCCGAAGAATCAACGTTTTCTTTGAGGCTTACTAAATCAACGTTACTGGTCAAAAGAGTGTGTACCTCTAACGCTGCCCAGCAGAACAAGAACTTATTAGAAAACACCTTAAACAAATCTTTTATAAGGTTCGCAAGCTTTGTAAGTTGTTTCTGTAGGTTTTCTGATTCATGACCTGACAACTTCAACCTAACAATTGTAGAAACTGTTATGAGAAGAACTTTCTGCATAGTGGGAAGCAACTTCGAA
Source organism: Yamadazyma sp. yHMH685 (assembly GCA_030571055.1). Lineage (NCBI taxonomy): Eukaryota > Fungi > Ascomycota > Pichiomycetes > Serinales > Debaryomycetaceae > Yamadazyma > Yamadazyma sp. yHMH685. The sequence continues at coordinate 371,843 of JAJLXC010000003.1, forward strand.
AAAACAACCAAGATCAACATCTTCTTAGGGCCTTCAGGACTGAGAATTGCCTTGTCAATGACAGGTAAAAAATATCGAGCCGTAGCCTCATAGATTTGAATCAAGAACTGGATGCCCATACTGTGCTTCCCTTCCATACAATAGTGCCGGTAGGCATTGAGATTGATGTTAATCAATGCATAGATCGAAGACAAGAAGAACTTCAAGTTGTACGAGACAAAATACCTAAAAGACATGTCATGGTTGGATTCATTGATGAGAGAATTAAATAAGTTGGTAGATCCTCTACCAACAGCGAATAATTCTTCATACATTCTGACAACCTTCCGCATGAATAATGGTTTACGTGAATTGCATAAAGAAAGAACACGGTCGATCTTTTTTTCAGTTTCCTTCATATGAAGAAACAAACGGTTTGCTTGCCGTTCTGACTCGGGGTTAATGGTGCAGTAGACTGAAACATCTTCCTCACAGTTTTCAGGATACCCCACGTCATTTTCAACTCTCAGTGCACAAAAGTTACCAACTATTATTGCTGTGTTATATTCTACGATACGAGAAAAGTACCATAACCTTTTCCTCAAATTGTTGTTGGTTTTATCACTTCCAATGGGGTCCTTGTGTAAACCCAATGATGCTGCTGTTTGGATCAACAAGGAGGCCATTACTATTTCTTCTTCCTCGTTAAGAGAATCGCTGAATTCAGGAATGTTCATGTGGTAGACTCGGATGAGTAACAACAACAGATAAATGTCAAGATTGATATCCCCGGACAAGTCATGTTGATCTACAAACAATTGGGCAAACTGGAGGCATTGGAAGTTGTCACAAATGACATTGTCTGTAGCGAGCTCGGCAACCCATTCGCGTGAGAAACCTTTACTTTCAGACACATCACAGTCTCCGAAACGTAAACTCAGACCGGTCAATCTCAACACCATGAGCAAGGTCCCCAAATAAACAAAATCCATTCTATGGTTGATATTAAGATTGGTCACCGGGTTAAGATCATCACGTTTGGACCCTAGTAAATATTCAACCTTCGCTCTGAACTCTAGTTCATGTAGTATAGGAAAGCTTGTGTACAAACTATCGAAAAAGATATCTATGAGTCCCCAGATTACCCCATGTTTAGGTAATAGAGTCAATACTTGGCCAAGAATTTTGCCTTTTGCTTCAGGGTGGTCAATTAGGTTGGAGAGGCTTTGATTGCTGTAATCACCATACTCTTTCCAGAATCCACATTTCAAACATTGAAGATGTGATACATTTTCCTGTCTGTCAAATTGGGGGTTTAAGCACCTTAAAGGTTTAACATCTATCGGTATTCTATCAGTCTTGTTCAACAAAGTGTCTTCTCTCTTCCCTTTAATATTGAGGCTAGCTGCTTGGTCAAAGAGGTATTTCAATACTGGGTCAGTCTTGATCATTCCCAAGTAACTTAATGGATTGTGGTATCTATCTGTCACGATGTTATTTTTGTAACAAGAGTCATATAGTTCGAACAAAACAACCTCGTCATCGCTCTCATACGTTTCATCGAATCCGTCTCCTTCCACCAGCAAGGCTTTTTCGAGTCGAGCGATTTTATCGGCTAACTTTTGTAAGTAACCCAGGAATTGGGGATCTGATTCATACTGGGGTGAACGTTCGACGCTTTCCTCCACGATTTCGCCCTTATACAGACATTCCCTTCTATGCTGAAGACACTTGGAACAAGGCAGCTCCCTATTGCACTTGATCTTTCGCTTGCGACAGAAGTCACACAGCACAACTTTCCGTCGTTTAGGTAACAGCATGCGGTTTAATGATTAGTGCGAAGACGTAATTAAAAACCAAGAAATGGCTTGTATTGGCTGGAAAATTGGTTCTTGTTTGGGGTGGTTGTAAGTATGTTGCTTTATATTAATGGGTAGCATTCTCTTCCAAGATAGAGGCAGAGCGGTATAGTAGGAGTCGTGCAAGGAAAATATGACCAAAAAATTACATAGTCAAGTATTACTCAAAGGGTGAATTTTACAGAAAAGACTGATCCGGTTAACTCCTTAGCACTGATTTCTAACAAGCCACATCTAACAAATTGATAAATTTGCTTTCATGGCACATACGAGGAAGCCGTTTTAGACGCATACAAATGTACGGTCAGACAGATTAGTACTCCATACATCATCTTGGCAAAGCCCAGGAAGCTGTTATGCCACATCTGCCAATGCCGATAGGCTCCTAACATTCTGAAGCATAGTACTACCACAATTGCCGTTGATTGGCTGCACCGGAGGTGTCCTACTGCTTGGCAAGAGGCTGTTTGCCTATAGTGCCTGCATGTACCAAAGTCTCATTGCACTAATGGAACGTATCATTTTGGGAATATTTTCCGATTCCGAATCGCAAGTCTCGACTAGAAAAGCGTATCAACGAAGAGATGTGCTCATAACCTCGTAATGCACATCAAAATTAGGGAATCATTGTGTAAACCTTTCCCAGGAATATGCTTGGCAGGCAATAAGTTCGGGCAAATTTCACAACGTTCGAAAATGATTTGTGGCACTTTTTGACTCGGCATCTGTACTCATCGCTGTTTCCAACGCTTAGCATCTACCTGCTGAGCTAACAGATCAGACTATTACGTAGAGATATCTGTCACTGAGACTTCACCTCACTCAAATAAGCGATAGCACTTCTTCTTATGGTTGTGACAAGTGAGTCTCATGAAGAATCAATTCATAAAAGCCTCTGACCAAGAAAACATAGCTGCCGGGATTGCCCATAAGAACTAAAGAACATAGTAATTAGTTCACATCTGACATAAATACGGATATTCCATTCGTGCTAATGTGATACAATAGATGAGTAAGCAATACGAATTAAAGCCGAAAAATATTACCCCAACTGTATTGGTAAATGGTCCTTCTAACCAATGGAGCTACTATTGCGAGATTCTCTTATTTACCGGCTTTGCAGCCCTTCTTGTCTATTTTCTTTTTTTTTTTCCACGAGGCATTTCACTTCCAACAATAGGCACTTCCGGTCATCTGACACTTCTCACCACGAACTACAGAGAATTTGAACTCAACCTTAACCTCTAAAGTCTAACACCAATGATGTCAGCTTGACATAACGTGCGAGATGTGTCGTATATAACTCCTAAATTCAGGTAGTCAACCACTAAAGGTGGCTACTCAATTTTTTAACTGCCAAAGCTGGTCGAATGTACAATTTTCGGGGGGCTTTGAGCGTTGGTGCAATTAAAATTCTTGGTATTCTTTTGACGCATGATTAATCTGATAAAGGTTGGTAATGTAAAGTGCTTGAGTAAGGCGGCTCAAGCTCTAGTATTTAAAGTTCATTGTTTCGCCGTTTAGATTTTTTCTGTCTCTTTTTATACTGCATAACAATGTCTTCACCAAAAGCGGAAACCACGGCTTCTCATGCTACGTCAGATAACATTGAGCCTGTCACTTCTCTTCATTCGGATGAGCAGCATTCTGTGGGAAAGACCTTCGAAAATGCTGGATCGGACCTTGAAAAGTTAGATGAGGTGGTGGACTCTGAATCCAATGAGCTTCACTTGATTACATCTAACACATCCACCGAATTCGAAAAGTCCAGAGGAGTTAGAAGAATTGAAAACGTTAAATCTTTAATCGAAACCTCCAAGCATGGTAGGGGTATCCTCATCGTGTTTAGTACCTGCCTCTTGATTATTGCTTGGATTTACAGTTTAGACTGGGCCACGACCTACAACTATGCTGTCCCAGCTGCTTCCAGTTTCAACAGACACTCAATGATTGCAAGTCTCGGAATTGCAACTTCAATCATCGGATCTGTCATGAAGCCATTTTTGGCTAAATTGTCTGATCTCACCTCTAGACCTTATTGTTACGCCGTTTGTTTGACCCTCTATACCTTGGGTACAATTATCGCTGCTTCTTCGAGTACTATTGGTGCATATATCATTGGAGAAGTGTTTACTACGATCGGAACTAACGGTATCAGCTTCTTGAACGATGTTATTGTTGCCGATTTAACTTCCTTGCAGTGGAGAAGTGTTCTTAGGGCTATGTTGTCAACTCCGTACCTTATCAACGTTTGGTTCTCTGGTTTGATTGTTGATGCTATATTGAAAAGGAACTGGAGATGGGGTTACGGTATGTTTGCTATTATCATGCCTGCGGTGGTCATTCCAACCATTGGAGTTTTGTTCTTCTTCGAGCATAAAGCTCAGAAGCTTGTTCCAAAGGTCAAATCCACTCCGAAACCAATTGGAAAGATCATCTGGGATTCACTTGTTGAAATCGATGCTCTTGGTTTAATTCTTATGGGTTTCGGTTGGTCTTTGTTGTTATTGCCCTTCTCTTTGTACACTTATGCGCAAGGAGGATGGCACAACCCAAGCATGATAGCCATGGTGATTGTCGGTGGTATATTATTGATAGTTTGTGCTGTCTACGAATTGGCATGGGCACCTTTCCCATCCATGCCAAAAAGAATCATCTTCAACAAAACCTTTATCACGGCAGCTATCATTGATTTCATTTACCAGTTGAATGGTGGAATTAGGAGTCAGTATTTATCCACAATTCTTTGGATTACAAAAGACTGGTCTAATCAGAACTGGACGTACTTCAACAATACTTTGACTATGGCCTTATGTTTCTTCGGTGTTGTCGCTGGTGTATGGTGTAGAATTACTCATCGTTACAAGTATTTACAATCGTTTGGAATTTTCATCAGAATGGTGGGATATTCTCTTGATATCAGGCCACAAGGTACTGTCGCAGATACTGCTTCCTTCGTTATGGCCCAAACCTTAATTGGTATGGGTGGTGCATTTTCCGTTATCGGTACTCAAATATCCAGTGAAGCTTCTGTTCCCCACCAGGACTTGTCTTTGGTTATAGCCTTGTTAAGTTTGTGGTCGAGTATAGGTGCGGCTGTTGGTCAAACTATATCCGCCCCAATTTGGGCCTCTAAATTACCCAAATACTTGAGGGAGTTTATTCCAAGCAGTTACGATGATACTCAGGTCTACGGATTCTTTACCAACGTGACTAGCTTGAGAAGTTTGGATTACAATGATCCGGCCAGACAAGGCGCCATTAAGGCATACTCCTATGTGGCTATCTACTTGTTTGTCCCACCAGTTGCTTTGGAATTGATAAGTTTGACTCTTTCCTTCTTTCAAACCAACTACTACTTGGGTGAGACTGCTAATGCTATCGAAGATCAACATGGTAGAGACCCAACCAATCCCGACAAAGAGAAATATGTTCCCCAAACCAGGAAAGAAAAGATCTTGTATTTATTCCGTTGAATGTCTTATTCTTATTATTAGTGTATAAACTATGTATGTCCTTAATTAAAGCCATTTACTCGTTAAATGCCAGTTTCTCATCAAGAAAATATTGACTTCTGTTCATACAAGCATTTTAGGTATAGTTTAAGTAGATGTACTTTTGTGTCTTCATTATATTTACGTTAGTGAATCAAGCTACCCACCAGTAGCATCATATTGATTGCAATGCACATGTCACTCTACCTTTACAACAGAACGCTTTACTCTAGCTGTGGACTTGTAGCTTACAAGGCCGAGGGCGCCAAGACGGCTCAAATTCCGGAGATGTAATTCGTTGCACACGACCAGCTGCCGCATCGGTGCCCCACCCCCGCTTTGTAAAAAAAACAATCCTTCGATCGTGCAATGTTGAATTAAAGGTAGTTGAAGGTAGCAGAAGGTACACAGCGAAGCAGTGCTCTCTAATCTCGGCATATCTCAGGAAACAGACCGTGGACAATAGCATCATCCAAAACTTTTGCTGAAAATTGGAGAGATCTAAGCTCTGGAGCTGCATCACGCACCCCCTTCGCACTTGCCCCATTAGGTGGGGATTGGATTTTTCTCCACAAAGCGGAGTCACATACACACCAAAATTTTTGGTCCACACGGTACCAACTTACTGTGAGGCCGGGAAATACTCGTACCGGAAACGTCTCGGTGTGTTCCGATTCGCATATATATTGATTTCCCAATTTATCTGACAGTTGAACGTTTGAACTTTTTTACGCAACTACACCACCATGTCTGCAACGACCCAAAGAACTACTGCTATGCGGAACTGGAATATTAAAAACAACCCTCAATCCCTGGACCTGCCTACCTCTTCATCAACTGACTTTTTTCCTGCCTCTCCATCAGCCAGTAACGACACTAATAAGCCCGAAAGATCCAAACCTAAGGCGAAGAGATCGGTACGAGCCAAATACTCTCGACCCTGCGATGGTTGTGCTCTAAGGAAAGTTCGTTGTGATCAGAAAAAACCTTGTTCTCGGTGTGTAGAACATAATGTTCCTTGTACGGATAATAGGATGAAGAAAAAGTGTGGGCCTAAGCACATCCATAAAAAGACCCGTGAACTGATCAACAGTTTACTGATGGGAAACGCCAGAATCAGTAGTTTAGGTTCGTATAATGAAATCTTGACTTTAGATAAACTATTACCGTGCTTACAAATATACCAGACATGGTACTACGGAATATGGCCGGTTTTACTGGTGGCTCATTTGGTCCTGAGAATTGTTCAGCTTAACCCACTGAGTCAGCTGTCACTTAGTGCTGAGAATTCTACTAGCTATTCTCTTTGTTGTGCTGTTTGTGCTGCTATGACTCGTCAGTTGGATTTTCTTACAGTTGGGAGTCCTATTGTGGGTGCTCCTTCAAATGTAGACGCTGCGGTTTACGCCAAAGAATCTATTAGAGCACGTAACTTGTTTGATTATAGACTCGAGCCCAGTTATGATAACTTGTTGATTTCGTTTTTCCTCTACATTTATTATGTTAATATCCAAGGTGGTATTCAGGCTGCCATTTTATACATGAAGGAGGCCATATCTATAGCACAGCTTTTGGGATTACATGACCCCAGAACATACCTCAATAAACCTTCAGCAGAAGTTCACCGCTTGCGAAAGATATACTTCATGTTATTGGTAACGGAGAGATTTATGTGTATCGAGGATAATGTTCCTGTATGTTTAGAACCTTCTATACCATTACCTTCATTGGAAGATGAAGAGTATAGTGGGTTATTACTGGGATTTATTGAGTTGGTCAAGACTTTTTCCATCCCCGACAAGAAGTTCTTTGATAACTTGATCAATTATAGTAAGAAAAATCCTTCCAACTTGAACAATTTCGAAAACTTGTTTGTATCAAGTGGAAAGCCTACAAAACAATGGATAATCAAAGTTCAATCTGAATTGAAGAAGATCGAAATCGCTAATGCTTCAAGTGACACCCAAAGATTAAACATTATTCTTTCCAAGCACTGGTTGCAGGCTTTAGCATGGCACATCTCCAGTCAAAATGGGTTGTTAGTCAAGGACAACAAAAGTCCAGAAGAGTGTTGTTTGACCTATCAGTTCCCTATAGAAATTGCTAGGAATTTTTTACTCAGTACTGAGAATTTACCAATTTTTGCATTCGAGTCCAATGGTCCAGGTGTGTGCGTCAAATTGCTTGAAATTGCTTTAGCTGTAGCTGATGCTGTCAACGAGTGTATTATCAACAAGGGTGAGTATTTCACCGCATACAACCTTTTGACTTCCATTTTTAGCTTGGTGCTGAAGTTCAAAAGTGATATCACAATTTCGCAAGAACTTTATGACAAAGTGGAAAACATTGTCAAGCGTAAGTCTGGTCCTTCTCCGATATACCCAAAGAGTTATATACGTGAAATCAATGAGGATGGGGAATCCATAAGTTCTGGCGAAAGATCTACTCCTGATCTTAACTATAACAATCACTCTGAAGAGTACAAGGAAATAGTTCTGGCTAGGCCAGAAGACAAAGAAGGTCTTGGTGAGTTCAAGTACTTCGAGGCTCCTTTAATCTCCACGGCACACGATTCTCCAAACTCCCACTTGCCGCAGTCACCTTTTACACAAATGACAATGGCATTTTCCATGTCCCCCACGAATGCTGCAAATGCAACTTTTGAACCAGATTTCAACATGGAGATGATTCACAGTAAGAACATGTTTCAGACGTTCCAGCAAACGCAGTCACCTTCCACCGCACAGCTACAGCAATTGGAAATGCAGTTGCAGCACCAGTTTCAACAGTTTCACCAGAACCAGTTTAACCAGTATCAGTACGGAGAATCCGACCAGAGCAGAGAGCAGGTGAGCTCAAGTACCAAGGATGATGAAGCCATCTTGGCTCATAATGCCCATATAAGTGACTCCAATGGGTTGAACCAGTCTCCACAAGATTTGTTCGAACTGCCAGATCAGTCTGATTCTAGTTGTAGTGGCTCGTCCCATCATGACGAACAGGACCCGGTTTTGAGTTTCAATATTATGTAGGCTGTTTCATGAATAAATAGTAATGTAAATTTTCTTTTTGCATCGAAGCACGGCAATTGTCTGCATTGTTATACCTCCGCAAACGATCGGATTTTTCGCAACCGAATTATTCCCGGATTATTCCAGAGTAAAGTTTATCGCAAAACCCTGGTGATTTCCGTCCATATAATGTGTTTTAGGACATCCGAGGGAGGAGAGGCGAGGGGGAAGACAATACTGGAGTGAGACTGTACCGCCGTTCAATGGAGAGTTTCCCGTCGCTCGTTAGAAGTTGCACCTTGATCGCTTATTTAGGTTTAGCAATATTTCCGTACCCCCGCTAGAGATCAAGTACGAGCTAAGCAAAAGCGGAGATATAATGGGCAATCTTGTCAGTGTTTGCGATCAGCAACCGTGGATGAGTTTTGAGATGAATTACCATCATTAGGGAAATGTCGTGATCTATTCCTCAAGAATTACGCTAAATTAGATATCACATCTCTATTGATTCGCCTTCAGATTCTAAGCATATATTTACTTCTTCATTTGGCGCTTATATTGCATTAAATCCTAAGTTTTGTACTGAACTCTTCCACCGGTTTTATTCCACAAACTCGAAAAAATGACATACTATGAAAATGTCGCAACGGAGTGATTCCAGTACACTGTGGTAGACAATACGACTATACCATAGACTCCTGCATTTCTTGTGCGAGTCGTCGAATTATGGCCTCAGATATTGGCGTAAACTTCACATCATACTTGATAGCCAGAAGTCTCTTAAACTGGGATAATTTCTAGGATAAAACAAATTCAGCTGACTGCACCGTACCAGATAAGTTAGCTCAGATCGATAATCGCCTCATCTATAGTTCGTTGTAACTCGTTTTATCGCATATGCATATGCATTATTCTTGTTTTTGATGTAAAGTTTGTTGAATACGCCACGAAGTTGTAATCAGGGTTCCAATAAGCTACATCAGCCAGCATTATTGGCACTGCTACTTTTAGCCCAAAGTTACTACAAATTGGTAATGAGAGGCGAAATTAATGATGTACACTCTACTAGTAGTACTGACATGTCCTGCTCGATCAGGGCGAGACGCGTTCCAATATTACTCTTTGTCCATCGTAAGTTGAAACCTCCAATATCTCTATCATTCAACCCTTCACCCTAAACTCTCCACACAGCTTTCTCTAGAACTCTGACAGCTGCCGTTCCTACGCGCGTCAGACACCCATACACCCAGCTCCACTAGGCCCCCTCTGTCAGCACACCCACGGACAGTCCGCTATAGAGCGCGAGAAAATTGAAATTTTATCAACAATTTTCAATTCCTATCAATGGCACAGTTACACGAGACAGTTCCGTCTCCATCGCCTCAGCCTTTGGTTGTAGCACCCCAAGACGGCTCCACCAGTACCAAGGTGGCTGAAAATAGGAAAAAGTACTTTGCGACTTCTGAAAAGCCCCAGTTCGATGAGGAGGATACTACCAAGCGATTCACGTACTTGCTTGGACTTACCGGGTTGTTCATACATTTCATCGGGGCCAAAGCCGAAAAGGACCCCAGAATAAAGCGTATTCTCACTAGAGTACAACTGGAAAATCGCCAGGAGAGTGCTCCCAATCACAGAGGACGCAAGACTGAAAAGGAAGAAGACGCTGAATTGTTAAACGATGAGATCGACACCCCTTCCATCACAGAGTTTACCGAAAGTCCCGCGTACGTCCATGGTACCCTTAGATCTTATCAGATCCAGGGTTTGAACTGGCTCGTGTCGCTATACGAAAACAATCTCTCGGGAATTTTGGCTGACGAAATGGGGTTGGGTAAGACCTTACAGACCATTGCTTTTTTGGGATACTTGAGATACTTTAAAAACATTAACGGGCCTCACATTATCATCACCCCAAAATCTACTTTGGATAATTGGGCTCGAGAATTCGCTCGGTGGACTCCCGAGGTGAGGGTCTTGGTGTTACAAGGTAACAAAGATGAAAGACACCAGTTGGTCAACGAAAGGCTCTTGTCCTGTGACTTCGACGTGGTGGTGACCTCCTACGAGATTGTCATCAAGGAGAAGTCATCGTTGAAGAAGTTCAAGTGGGAATACATCATCATCGACGAGGCCCATAGGATTAAGAACGAAGAATCATTGCTCTCGCAAATCATCAGAATGTTCCATTCAAACAACAGGTTGTTGATTACTGGTACTCCTTTGCAAAATAACTTACACGAGTTATGGGCGTTGTTGAACTTTATCTTGCCCGACGTGTTCGGAGACTCTGAGTCTTTTGACCTGTGGTTCCAGGCTGAAAATGAGGATGAGAATTCGGTGGTTCAGCAATTACATAAAGTATTGAAACCGTTCTTATTGCGTAGAATCAAGAGCGACGTGGAGAAGTCCTTGCTCCCCAAGCAGGAGATGAACGTATACGTCAAAATGACTGACATGCAGAAAAAGTGGTACCAAAAGATTTTGGAAAAAGATATTGATGCTGTCAACGGAGCCAACAAAAAGGAAAGTAAAACCAGATTACTCAATATAGTTATGCAGTTGAGAAAGTGCTGTAACCATCCTTACCTTTTTGAAGGAGCCGAACCAGGGCCTCCGTTCACTACAGATGAGCACTTGGTATTCAACGCTCAAAAAATGATTATTTTGGATAAGTTGTTGAAGAAGTTCAAACAAGAGGGATCGAGGGTTTTGATCTTTTCCCAGATGAGTAGAATGTTGGACATCTTGGAGGATTATCTTCTTTTTAGGGAATACGAGTACTGCAGAATCGATGGTCAAACTGATCACGCAGACAGAGTCAATGCCATTGACCAGTATAACGAACCCGGCTCTTCTAAATTTGTATTTCTATTGACCACCCGTGCTGGTGGGTTGGGTATCAACTTGACGACTGCAGATATAGTTGTCTTGTTTGACTCTGACTGGAACCCTCAGGCTGACTTGCAAGCTATGGATAGAGCTCATAGAATTGGTCAAACTAAGCAAGTCAAGGTTTTCCGATTCATTACTGAATACGCTATAGAAGAAAAGGTGATTGAAAGGGCCGCTCAAAAGTTGAGATTGGACCAGTTGGTTATTCAACAGGGCAGGAATGCGCCAAGCATTGGTAACCAGAGCAACAAAGCTGCTTCCAAAGATGAGTTGTTGAACATGATTCAGCATGGTGCTGCCGAGATGTTCAGCACCACAGACTCCAAGGAAGTGACGGAAGACCCTGAAGGCGATGATATCGAGGCGATTTTGGCCAAGTCTGAATCGAAGACCAATGAGTTGAACAAGAAGTACCAAAAGCTAGACTTGAATGCTCTTCAAAACTTCACCAATGACGAATCTGTCTACGAATGGAATGGCGAAAACTTTAAAAAGAAAGAGGTCTCTACTATCTCTAATATCGGGCATGCTTGGATTAACCCGGGGAAGAGAGAAAGAAAGGAGAACTACTCGATCGACATGTATTATAAAGATGTATTGAACACAGGTGGAAGCAGCAAATCCAATATCAAGTCCGGCCCTAAGCCTCCCAAGCAGCATAACATTTACGACCACCAATTCTTTCCTCCCAAGTTACTTGAGTTGCTTGAGTTGGAAAAAAACTACTACAAGAAGCAGATCAAGTACGTGGTACCTCTCAAAAGTGGCCCAGCAAGTACTTTAGATGGAAGACAATTGGAGCAGAAACTAGAACAGGATGAGATCGAAAACTCAAGAGAATTGACCGATGAAGAAAAAGCGTTGAAGGAAGAACTTCTCACGCAGGGATTCAGTAACTGGAACAGAAGAGATTTCCAACAATTTATCACGTTGAGTATAAGGCATGGTCGAAACTCCATTCAATTGATCGCTGACAAGTTTGAAGACAAGACCATCGACGAGGTGCGAGAATATGCCAAACATTTCTGGAAAGCGTATAAAGAGATCGACGGGTACGAGCGGTATATTGCACAGATTGAAGCTGGAGAGGAAAAAATTGTTAAGACCAAGTTACAAAAAGAGGCTTTGAGAAGGAAAATGAGTCAATACAAGTACCCATTGCAGGAGCTTGTGCTAAAGAATCCTCCAACCTCCTCGTCCAAGAGAATTTGGTCCGAGGAAGAAGATAGATTCTTGTTGGTGCAGTTGTACAGATTTGGGCTTGACCGACCAGATATTCACGACAGAATCAAGGAAGCAATCCGTGACTCGGTTTTGTTCAAATTTGACTTTTTCTTACAATCAAGAAGTGTGACGGAGATTGGAAGAAGGTGTCAGACCTTATTGGCGTGTGTGGTCAGGGAGATTAATGTACCAAAGGCGCAGAAGAGGAAGTTGGAGACGCCGGAGGCGGGAAAGCATAAAAAGACCAAGTAGTTATTTATATAATAATACAGATACAGGATATATGGAGCCGGGAAGCTCAGACACGCTGGATGTCAAAGTCAGTGTCTCGTGTACAGCCTGCGGTAAGGGTTATGGGTTTATATTAATTATATGCTTCTTGAGCTACACTTTTGCAGCCTCTCTACAACTGGAGCAACGACTCAATGTGCTTATCAAAACTGGAAGGGCGGATGTTGGGACCAAACCTATACACCACATTCCCCTCTCTATCTACAATAAATTTTTCGAAATTCCATAGCACTCCTTTAAATCCGAGCCGGGAAGGCTTGCTTTCTTTCAAAAACTTGTAAAAGTCATCGGCCTTTTCACCGTTGACCAACACCTTATTCATAATCGGGAACGTAATGCCAAATTTCTCTCGGGTTTCCTTGACAATTTGTTGGATTGGCTGGGGGTCTTCATTGCGAAATTGGCTGCAGGGGAAGGCTAAAATCTCCAAGCCGTCTTGGTGATATTTGTCGTACAAGGCTTGGAGTTCAAAGTACTGAGGTGTTAATCCACATAAAGATGCGGTGTTAACCACCAACACCACCTTACCCTTTAACTCCGCGATAGCGAACGGTTCGAGCTTATCATCTAACACCGAAAGGTCATACAAGGACTTCATGACGGGGGTGCGAGGATTAATGCAGGAAGGGAATTCAGACTTACTAAATGCGGCAATTGCGAATTAGTAGTAGAGGGTACAGCAGCAAAGGAACTGTACTACTTATGTACCAGATGGTTAAGCCCGGGCTGGAGTTTGGAGGTTTTTCGCACTGTCGGAGCTTACAATTATTCCCAAGTCAGCGATTGTGGGAACTTGCGCGCGCACTCAGTCGTCTGATCCCTGAGAAAAATTTTATAAAGGTACAAATATCTCCTCATAATCATAACATAGGATTTATTACTTGTCTGTTGTTTCCTCCCGCAGGCCCACATAAAATCCGTGTTTCCCTACAGATTCTGTGCATCCCTGTTTAATTCTCTCCGCATCCAGTACCACAGCAATGTCGTTCAAAGTTGATTGGAACCTCTTGGAGACTGAATCCATGGCCGAGTGGACCAAGGAGTTACTCACAGAGACCTTGAACTCGGGCAGGAGGCCCAATATATTGGCGTCTGAGATCGAGATCAAGGACTTGAACTTTGGTAAGATCCCCCCAACTTTTGAAATACTAGAGATTGGAGAGCTTGAAAAGGATAGATTTAGAGGGATCTTTAAAATTAACTACGACGGCGACGCCCACATAACGTTGCACACGAAGGTGCAGGCCAACCCTCTCAAGATATTTAGCGACAACCTAACCGAGCTCGAAGGCTTTATGGGCGGTTCATCTGATTTCATCAAGCCTAATTTCCAGCTCTCAAACGAGGAGTTCTCGCTCCCGTTGGATTTAAAGTTGAGCGATATTAAACTTTCAGGTATAGGTATAATTGTGTTTTCCAAGACCAAGGGCTTGACCCTCGTGTTCCGCAATGACCCATTGGATTCGATCAAGGTTAGCTCTACGTTTGATATGGTTCAAGTGTTGGCCAATTTTTTACAGAAACAGATTGAAAAGCAAATCCGAGAGTTGTTTAGAGAAACTTTACCGACGGTGTTGCACAAATTGTCGTTGAAGTATATCACCTCCAACACGGATAACTTCTTGCACAACTTGAACTTGGACCAGTTCACCACCGCCAACAACAACGAGGTTGTTCTTTTTGATTTGAACAATGAGTTCAACAACTACTCGGCGAAGAACTTGCAGAAGAACTTGAGGTTATTCAACTCACGAGAGACTTTAACCCTCCACATCCCCAAGTTCAGAAACGTGATACAGCGATCGAACCTCCAGAGATTTAACAAGCAGTTGTCACCTAGTCTTTTAACGGCGTTGAACTTGATCGATAGCGAGAACAAGGTTGTAGATAACAACGCCACTAACGGCATCCCGATCAACTTTTTGGCCAACAAGGACTTCAACGACGTGCAGCATATCGTCAAGAATATCTCGAACATCCAATCGAACAATTACTACCAGAAGAATACCAACAACAGCACCGCCAAGCCGAAGCGGCGAGTGATTCGGTTGAACCGCAGGAAGCAGAACCGCAGTACGGGCGAGAGCTCGCAGTTGTCGAACAGCACCACCATGTCGATGAACAACAGCACTATGGTTGAGGACGGACTCGATACCACCCATTTGGAAGAATCGATAAGCGAGTCCAATACCTTGATCGAAGACAAAGAAGATGTGTTGCAGCAACCGCAACCGGTGCGGTTGGGCGACACGAAGCCGGTGCATTCACACTCCCACTTTCAGCGCAATTTCTATAACAACTCCCCCAATAACTCAAACAGTTCGTTTTTGAGCGGCGTGGGGATCGGCAATAACTACTTCAACTTTACCAACAAAGAGTATGTGAATCCAGAAGAGTTCAAGCGTATTAATAATGACTATGATGATAAGAAATCAAACAACTATATGGATACCAAGTCCATCAAGCAGAAGCTAAATGAGTTACGAAAATTGGAGATGGAAAACCACAAGCACTTTTATATGGAGCTCCCCCCTCCCTACCAGGTGTAGGTATATATATTTATATTTATTCATGTACATAACGATATGACACGAGACGTGATAATTAGTAGTTCAGGCGGTCCTCAAACGGAAATATAAAAATAGCTCGCTGTTTTGATTTTATAAAATTTGAGAAGAATTTTTGATGCGTAAAACCTTGGTACGTCTAAGTTTTATTCATTCAATAATGGCATTCGGAAGCTTTAATGACATATGTCAGAAAACCGCCTTGCCACTCTGCTCGGTAATAGCCTCGTCCAACTCCACGCTGGAGTTCTCCAGGGGCGTCTTGCCCACATGCTACGCGAGATCGGTCGAGCTAGCCAACACCATGATCTTTCAAATTGGTAACGCATTCATGCACTTTGGAGCTCTCGTGATCTCGTTGATCATCATCTTCAACATCAGGTCCAAGTACACGGCCATCGGGAGAACCGAGTTTCTCTTTTTCTTTTATTTATTTATTGGTTTGATCGTCAGTACTTTGGTGGCAGACTGCGGTGTGAGCCCCCCTAGTAGTACCAGTTACGCATATTTCGTTGCGGTGCAAATGGGGTTCGCTGGAGCCTGCTGCGCAGCGTTGTTGTACAACGGGATTTTGTGCTTCCAGTTCTGGGAAGATGGATCCAAGCGGTCGATGTGGTCGATCAGGTTCGTGGCTACTGCCTGGTTCTTGGTCAATTTCTTTGTGAGTATATTCACATTCAAGAACTGGAGTTCGTCTCTCAATAACTCAGAGACCACTGCGCTATTTGTTGTGAGTTATGTGCTCAACGCGTTAATCTTGTTCCTCTACGTGGGGAGTCAGGTGGTATTAGTGTTTGTCGCCTTGGACTCGTACTGGCCCTTGGGGGCCATTTGCTTGGGGGTATTTTTCTTCTGCGCCGGCCAGGTCTTAACCTATGAGTTTGGTGAAGCTATCTGCAAAGGTGCTTCCCATTACATTGATGGAACGTTCTTTGGGAGCGTGTGTAATTTGTTCACGGTGATGATGGTGTACAAGTTCTGGGATATGATCACCGACGACGACTTGGAGTTCTCTGTTGCCACGGCTGAGAACGGCGTCAATGCATTTGGCATGGACGATGAAAAGAGGAGCAGAACCTTTTTTTAATGGGACACGGAGCTAGTTAGGTATGATAATTGATGCACAGGGTGTCGATCTAGAGGATCTAGTAGACTGCAGCACAGGGTGCCGATCTAACAGATTGCAGAGCAGGGGTTATCGATTTCATAGCACCCACTCGGTATAATAGAATTAGTATAAAATAGTCTAGAATTGTACGAAATAGTTAATACAATAGTACGAAAGAACACGGTAACAATGTAATCAACTCAATATATACACAGGATAATTCACTACATCAGCCTCACAAACGGCTTTAATCACTTTGAGCACCCTGTACACCCCCATACACGTATACCCCTGGACACTGCGACTGCACAGTAAATTTCCTCGATGCGCTTGTTCATTCTTTCTTGGTACTCACAAGCATCATATATTTTTAAGCCCTGTCGCGGTTCCCCAAACAACTTTCGTGTAAACACTTTTTGCTATTGCCCATGTCTGAAGAAGCCCCAAAACTTTTGGAGCAAGAGCAGATTGTGAAAATCCTCAACAGCGACGCCAGTTTGGACTTGTTGTTGGCCCGATTGAAGAAGAGTGTCACTACCGGTGAAGAGTTTGCCAAATATATTAAAAAGAAAGCCATCATCGAGGATGATCACTACTCCCAGTTGAAAAAATTCGGAAGCCAGTTCAGAACTACTCTCAAGAACCCAGCCAAGTTGAAGAATGACTCCTTCAGCGATAAATTGGACCGGATCATCGAATATGACGAGAAGTTACACTCGGTCGGTTCCTCTTACGTCAGTGCCTTGAACGTGATGTACGACGAATTGTCGTCCTTGATCGCGGCCGTCACCCGCAACAGAAAGCAGGTTAAAGAGGAAGGAAAAAGAAAAGAGAAAGAGTGCCTGGAGTCCATCCAAGCAGCAGACAAGGCCAAGGTTAAATACTATCATTTATGCGACGACTTGGATAAATTGAAAAACGGAGATCCTAAAAAGACCTTTTCGTTGAAAAATAAAAGTTACGAACAGCAGGAAGATGATTTACAACGGAAAGTAGACTTGGCAGATCAAGAGTACCGATCTAAGGTGGCTACCTGCAAAAAACTTAAAGATGAAATCTTGATGGTCTACAGACCCACCCACACCAAGAAACTTAAAAATTTGATATTGGAAATGGACATAGCCATGAACGTCCAGTTGCAGAAGTTGGCCACTTGGAACGAGAATTTGATCATGAATTCAGGAGTTTTGGTCACCCCCTTAACGGCAGATAAAATCTCCATGAAGGCGTTGGCGAACTCTGTTGACAACGAAAAAGACCTTTACAACTACATTCTCAGAAGCGAAAAGGAATTCAGTGCCAGCAGAACGCCCTTGGTGCCCATAGAGTATAAAGTGCACCCATCTTTGGCTAAATATCAACAACCTAAGTCTAACAAACCATTCTTGAGCACAAAGGCCAGTGCCCTAACGAATAACACCACTGCCAGCACTAGTAATGCCAACAATACCAGTTTCAATAGTAACGCCTCCTCTGCAGCCTACGGCTCTGTGGACCTGCCTACACCTGTCCCATACAGTGCCGCTAGTGGGGGGGCTAATAGTGCTGGTAGCAGGCAATTCCTTTCTCAAAGTGGTGGCAATACGGGAGACTCAACATTGTCCTCCTCTACTAGCACCAATGAGTTTACCAGATCGACGCTGCCTAATCCTAAACTTGCTGGGGATAACCAAACCAGTTTCACTTACAGCTCTTTGGACCCAAACAGCCTGCCCAATACCCCAGAGCTAAATGGGGCCAAATCATTAGCCCAGATGGAGGATAGTCAGCCTACATTTGGCGTCTCTATTGAGGACTTGATTGCATTTTGCGGCATCGACAATGTGCCCTTGGTGGTGAAAAAATGTATCGATGTTATCGAAACCCACGGATTGGATTTGGAAGGGGTCTACCGTAAGAGCGGGAACGTCACGATTGTGCAAAGCTTAAAAGAATCCATCGATCAGAAGTTCACCAACTACTTATTGATCGGTAATAACATCGATCCTTCAAATGTGATAGACACTGATATCTACTGTATTGCTTCGTTGTTAAAGCTATATTTCTCTAGCTTACCCGAGCCTTTATTGACCGGCGAGTTCTACCAGTCGTTCATAGAAACCGTCAAGTCTCTAGATGAGAACTTTATTGCTAAAAAGTTGCATCACTTGGTTTATAACTTACCCGACGGGGCATACTTTACGTTGAGATCATTAATATTCCACTTAAACAAAGTGGCTGCTCACTCAGACTCTAACAGAATGACAGTCAAAAACTTGGCAATCATTTGGGGCCCGGTTGTGTTGAACGATAACTCCATGAACCCACAGGATTTGAGCTACAAGAGTAAAGTGGTGGAAGAGTTGATGCTCGTGGCTAATGACATCTTTGATACAGATGATTAAGTGTAGGTAGTAAGTAGGTAGTATATATACAGGTAGTATACAGTAGTGTACATACACGGGTAGAAGGCAACAGGATATCCAGTTAGTACATGAGTGAGAATCCCTTCTTGGTTTCACTGCGTGTCGTCTCCTTCGAGTCCCGGCTCAGAACTCCACTATACTTGAATCTGGGAGCTCTGTTGACCTTATTATGACTGACATTCGACTCCTCCTCTTTCCGTCTCTCTCTGTGCTTTTTCTCATGCTCTTCCTGGTCAAGAATCTTCTTGTACTCCTCATCGGAAACGCCCTCTTGCCGTCTTTTCACGTCTCGCAACTCTTGCTTTAGACTATTATGAAACTCAGGTGAGTCAATAATCTTTTCCTGGATATCCTTGTCCACTATAGAAAGCAAACTAGTACTGTCCTTTGCAGCATGCTCACTCATAATTTCCCCCTGGATCAACGCTGCCATCTTACCCTTATTCTTCATCAAAATACCTGGGTCATTTTTCACTTTTGTTTCTACCATCAATTTTAGCTTCAATAGTAAATTAGAATGGGTTTCAGAGCCTCTGAAGTTTTCCAAAAGAATCCTCCTCTGTTTGTCAAAAAGCCCACTCTTCTTGTAAACCCCTGAAAGCTCTTTCGGATCAGTTATTTTCTTGTCCGTGCTCTTATCTGTCTTCTTATCCTCCGACATGCTAGTTATCAATTGCTAAAAATCGCGATCTCATTACAACTATGGATCCACCCACGGCGGAAATCTTGACATTTGGAGGCCCTAGCTCGGCCAGCGACAGATCAGAAGTGTCTGTGTCCTCCAATGCTAGTGCATTAAGCAGCGTTAACAGTCTCCACGAAGTCCATCCCGTGCCCTCACACTTGTCTCAATCTCGAACCCGTCCCAGAAGCCAGGCTAAAATGCATGTTAAAAGAGTGAAACCAAATTCGAAAGCAAGAAATGAACAACACTCCCTCCAGCAGTTGGAGATTTCCAAGGAAATTGTCCACGAGGCCATCGATCATGTGTTCACCGGTCGTCCTTTGAAGCTTGGCTACAGCTTCTACTACCAAAAAGTAGAAGCTATATGTAAGTTTAAACACTCTGAGCAGTCCAAGCTCAGTGACTATTTGATGGGCAAGATAGATGAAAACTTTAAAGAGGTAGAAAATGGCGTGAATGGCCTCGTATCGAGTGACAGTGGTAATGAGAACTCGCATACATTCATACTCTTCTTCTTGAAGTCATACAGAGAATGGGAAGCCAAACTAAGGCTCTTGGGGAAACTCTTTCTCTATCTTGACCGACACTATCTCCTTCTGCACCCGCATAAAAAGGTCATCTTGGAGTTTGGGCTTAACTTGTTTGCAGAGAATTTGTTGGACGATCCCAGCAATCCAGATTCGGGACCGGGAGGTGTGGTAGTCAGAAAGTTTTTGAATTTCATGGGAGAAACATTGATGGAAGGTAGCAAATCAGACATGGAATTGCTAGAGGAATGTACTACGGTGATACTCAAGTTGAATTATCACGGAAGACTCAACATTGATAAAATTATGATGACAGCATGTGATGACACTTTAAAGAACAAAGTTTATCTTTGGCGTAATGGCAACATTTACATGCCTACATTATTGAATGTGCTCTCCAAAATTATAGCATTTTTCAAGAAGTGTGGCGAGACGAAGCAGTTTTGTGAACAACTACTAACGAAATTAAAATGGACCACTCTCTTTCATGACTTTAACGCAATTATAAATGAGTGTTTGCCCAGTATGCTTCTACCTGGAAACGAGGCACAGCTAGCTACGATATACAACTTCTGTGAGTTGAGCCGCAAGGAGTACAGTCTTGAAAGCATTCCTATATTAGTGTATGAATGGGGCCGAGTCATCACTAAACAAGTGAATGATGTTGTAGAAAAAGAGATTAAAAATAATACCGGGGACTTAATCAATAATGTTGTTGAAATCTACAACAAGTACCGTTCGATTGTTGACGAACGGTTCAAGAAGAATGAAAAGTTTGAATTTGAAATCAGGCATTCCTTTAATAAGTCCATCAATGCCACCCGAAAAGTCAACTCCTTTGTGATAAGCCAGTTGTGTAAGTTTTGTGATGGCTATTTGAGATCAAAAAAGCACAGTGCCCTGTACGATGAGTTTGAAGAGAAGTTTTTGATTATATTCAAGTTCTTGAACAACAAAAACGATTTCATTATAAACTTCAAGAACCAGTTGTCGAGGAGATTGTTGTTGGGAAAGAACTCGTCTGTTGTAATCGAGAAGAAATTGGTCAATTCCATAACAAACATTGTTGGGGACAACGAAGATTCTCTCGGATTGAATGCTATGTTCAAGGACTTGCAAAAATCGCAAGAGAAGTATTCGTCAGTCAAGGGATTAGGAAACGATGATATTGAATTCAATGGGTTGGTCCTCGAGAAGAAGCATTGGCCCGAGATCCCCAAACCCGATACAGAGTTGGTATTGCCTGCGGAACTCTCGCAAATGCTAGAGAACTTTACCAGTTCATACAAGACACTGGACGAGAAGTTTAAGAACCATGTATTGGACTGGGGGAACTATAATTTGCATCAAGTCTCGATCCAGGGACACTTTAAGTCGGGTGTGTATGAACTTAATGTGAATTTACTCCAGGCAATAGTAATCGGGTTGTTCAACAACAAAGAAGAAGTGGCAATGGACGATATGATTATTCTTACGAATATGGATCAGAAGTTACTCAGGCGAGTAGTCCACTCGTTAGCAGACAAGTACAAGATACTTATCGAGCAGGCGGACACGGTAATATTCAACGATGATTTCAGTGACAAGTCTAAAAAACTCAAGATTCCATTGCCGAGAGATAGAGACATGGGCTCGGGGTCAGTTAGCGATGATAAGGTTGTGACCGTTAATCGAGATGCCGAAATCAGAGGAGCTATTACGAGGATCATCAAGACTGAAACCCGAATGAGTTTCACTGACTTGATCAGCAGAACCATAGAAACGGCCAGCGCAAAGGGGCCTGTCTCTATCCAGGATATCAAGAGCAACATCGAATTTCTTATTGCGAAAGAGTATATTACTAGAGAACCTGATAACGTTACGTTGACGTATGTTCCCTAAGTGCCTCTATTATAGCTTCCATATTCAATAGTATACTACATCTTTATGAGACTATGTTTATTACATCTCTATGAACATCTTGGCTAATAAATACAGACTAGATTAGACTGGAACATCTTCTGGGTCTGGGTTGTATTCCCAATGCTTACCAAAGTACGGGATCTTGGCGTAGAAAGTGTTTTGGAACAACGGAACACCTTCAGTGAAAGTGGCTACACCTCCAGCGGCGGCACCGCCCCAGAGGACAAAGTTTGGGACGTACTTTCTAACCACAGCGACGTTAAGACCGGCAAAGTGGGCGATAGTTTTGTAGGCTGGGCCTCTGACGTACTGGAATTGTTAGTATGCAACGTATATGTGGCATGCAGTGCCATTAGGGAGCTAAAAGTCATGTGCTGCTCTGTACTTGCGAGTGGGAGCGATACATACGGAAACCATGCTATTTTATTGACAATGTAATTACCAATTTTTCGCATTTCGATTGGCTAGATGAGCGCGCGAGCACTGGTGTAGAGCTACGGTTTAAATGGCTAATTTCTACCCTACGTCTCTCCTCTATGTCTGTTTATTCCTAAATACATGCAATCAACAAGCATCTGGCTGGGCCAAGATGAAATCAATGGTTTGCCCAACTGTCTTCAAAGAGTCGGCCTCGTGGTCTGGTATTTGTATGTTAAATTCATGTTCCAACTCCATAACCACTTCAACAACATCCAACGAGTCCAAGCCCAAGTCCTGGGTAAAAGAAGCATCTTCGGATATCTCTTTGTTGGCGATCTTCTCGTATCCTTCGAGTAGTTCCAATACTCTTTCCTTTGCGATATCTCTCGTCAAGTCTGGGAATGCAGAGTAGAAACGGACTCTTTGATACTGTGGAGCCAAGGGTTGGACGGTAGCCTGTCTGGCTAGAGCTGGAAGGCTTCTTGCCGCGGAAATCCTGGGGAGCTGAGTCTTGATCAATGACCTGAACATGATACGGTAATAGGAAATGTTTCAATTTTGAGTGGCCGGTGAAAAGTGCGAATACTGGTTACCCGGAGTTTGGGGTAAAGGTTTGGAAGACTAGGGCCGGGCTGGATATAGTGCCTCAGGTGGGTCGAGACTTGGACATAGGGGTTAGCTCTGGTGTTCTAGTAGGCGTACGGTGATCAATTCAAGGTAGGCGTAACTATGCAGGAGTAACTACGGTAGGCGTAACCAAGGGAAGCGTAACTAAGGTGCCTATAACTAAGATAATCGATACATCTCTGTCATTTATCTATCCACACATACATACATGCAAGCACGGCGTATCTCTGTATGTACTCCTTGTTTTACCTCTCCTGCCCTGGCGATCAAAACATTTTGCAACTTCTTTCTCCCTCGCACGAAATCTCAAATTTTTCACTTCATCAAACCTTCAATGTTCAGATCAATATTGGCGGCGGTTAAACTGGCCAGACCAGTCAATCCCTACTTCTCCAACATAAAGACAAATGTCGGTATCGTGCCCACCGTGTCACAAATGCTCCACAACCAGAAAAGATTTGCTACCTTGAACCAAATAAAAAGAGGAAAGCAGGGGAAACCAGACAAGCCATATATTCCATTTGCTCCTCATTTAGGAGGAAACCCTTTCAAAAAAGGTGTTATCTTGAGAGTGATGATTGTAAAGCCAAAGAAACCTAATTCGGCCCAAAGAAAGTGCTGTAGAGTCAGATTGACCAACGGTAATGTTGTTTCCGCCTTGATACCCGGTGAAGGCCACAACTTGCAAGAGCATCATGTGGTATTGGTAAGAGGTGGAAAAGTACAAGATTTACCGGGTGTGAATTATAAGTTGGTCAGAGGAGCCTACGACTTGAATGGTGTGGCTAACAGAGCCACTTCGAGATCCAAGTATGGTGTGAAGAAACCACAGCAGTAATGTAAATAGTATTTCATATGTAAATATAGACACAGAGTTAGTACAGGCATTGGTCAGACAGTCTCACGTTCATTCAATACCTAGTCATATATACCTAGGCTCTTCCAGCCTCGAACCTTCTGCCACTGGCGGTCTTTCTATTTTCGATCAACTTCCCATCGTCATCCACGTTTTCAGGCTTGGCTCTGTTCAATACCTTCAAGAACTCTTTGACCCGGAATCTCATTCTGGAGTGCATGTACGCCTTGGCGCACTTGATGTGGTAGTGGAAGTAGTTTCTAAAAAACTGGATATGAGAAATACAGTTTTGTCTTCTGTCGCCCTTAACAAGGTGCCTTGGGAAAAGCACAAATGTCACGTAGCCCCTGTTGTCATCCGAGCGGTGGCTCACTACGTTTTTGATGTCAAGAGGAGGCTCGTTGTGGGAATACAACACCTGTGGAGCCGTCTGGACCGACCTTCTTCTGGCATCAACAAACTCCTGTAAGAAAACTCTACCGAAGACTTTGTCGGTTTCGTCCTTGAAGATGGTCGAGAAGATAACGGTGACTCTATCGAAGGATGGCTTGATGTATATGCTTTCGTCCAATCCCCTATAGTTGATGGTCAAGATCGATTCACTGTCCAATTCTTGCTTCACCTCTTCCGAGTAGACGTTCGAATTGGCGTGTAACTGGGCCAATTCGTCGTACCGGGCGAATGCCTGCTCAAACGGGGCAGCGATACAGTTTCTCTTTAAATTGGCCAATTCCGTCACCAAGTCTTGTTCAACCTCACTTGATGCCAAGGCACTCAAGTCCAATACGAACGAGTAATCAAACCCGGCCTCGGCGTCGGTGATCTTCAAAACGCTCGAGAACATCGAGTACTTCTGCGATAAGTAGTCTGAAACGCCGTATTTGATCAAGTCTTGCCAGCACTTGACGTAAATAGAAATGAGCACCAAGTGCTTAGAGTCGGGGAGGTTGGAGACGTGGTAAGTGGTGAAATCGAAATCGGTAAAGATCCGCTCGACGGCCTTCAACGACTCCACAGGCGTGTCAATCAACTCACGCACAGTTTTCTCCAACAACAAGTTACTCTGTTCAATTTGTAGCATAGCTTCAATATATTACGGGTGAGATTTTACGTGCGACAGCTGAATAAAAGCTGAGTATTGGAGATTTCTCATATATTGCAAAATATGTCCTCTATAGTTACAACCCATATTAACCTATGTACTAGCGGTTCACAAAGCTTCGGTTATTGTTGAAGAGACCGCCTCTGTGAAGGGCAGGCGCACGGGGCGCATGGACCTTGCTCTTCAAAATGGAGCTGACGTTCTCCTTTGGTCTCAGCGAACCTTGATTGATCTTGCTCTCAATGTGCACCTGGTTGATTCTCTCCTTGACGTAAACTTCAAACGAATCGGTAGGGTCGCCCCTGTGCTTCACAAGCCATGGGTGGTTGAGTAGCGCTTGGTAGCTCGGGCGCAAGTCGGGGTTCTTATTCAAACACGACTTGACAAACAACTGGGCTTCCTTACTAAACATCTTTGCGTCTAGCTTCGGAGGCTCACCTTCCACCATGGCACTCAATTGAGAAAAAATGTTGTCGTAGGTCTCGGCCGGGTACGGGTAGTTCCCCTTAGCGATCTCAAGAATCGTCAACCCCAACGACCAGATGTCCGACTGGACAGAGTAGGTACTATCGTCCGGCGTCAAGCTCTTGATTCTCTCCGGTGCCATGTAACTCTGACAGCCAATGTTGGTCTTGGCCAACGATGCCACCAAGTTCCCACTAACACCGAAATCACAGAGTTTGACTTTACCCTTTGAGTTGACCAAGATATTCGTGGGCTTGACGTCTCGGTGAATGATATTATGGTTGTCTTTCAACTCCTTCAAACCTCGGATGATCGACTCGGAAATGTAGGCCAAATGGCTCTCGTCTTTAATGCCTACATCCTTCTCGTACACTTTATCTAAAGAGCCACCGTCCATGTTTTCAATACACATGTAGACGGCTCCCTCTACGAAAAACGCTCCGTAGAAATCCACAATGTAGGGCGACTCGCACTTGTGAAGCACGTCCAACTCCATTAAAATCTGGGTAAACTTGGACTCGTCAAGTTCCAAACGTACTTCTTTCATCGCCATCAGTACCCCGGTGGGTTTGTGTAGGACTTTTGAAACGGTACCGTAGTTACCCCGACCAATTTCTTCGATAAACTGTAGCTGGTCCAAGGAAATACGAAACGACGTCCCGGACGAGAAGTCTATACCGGTGGAGTTCAACGAGGCCTTACCGGTGAAATTTAAAGAACCGGACTTGATATCGATGTACTTGGAGTAGTTGGCGAAAAGTCCCTGAAGTTGCGGAGTTCTATTTGGGTCACTGCCCCTCTCAATGTTGGTGTCATTAGTGTCATTATTGTCATTAGCTCGACCTTTGGCTTTATCGTCGCTTAGGTTGAGTTTGAAGTTCGGTTTTTTCTTCCTTTCGGAGATTCTTCTCGACAACTCGCCAGTGGAGCCCACCAAGTTGGGTTTCGAATCTTCGTTAAAATTAACGGGCGGGCTCAATGAGCTAGCTGTGCCAGGAGTACCATTGTCGTTAATGTTAAGCTTCAACCCGCCTCTTCTCTGTGATAATGATGACTTACTGGGAACGTCAGGCCTGTCTTCATCCAACACATCTTTAGCATCGCTAGTGGAGAAGGACCGGATGTTCTGGGAAGGCAATGGAGGGATAGGGGGGAGGCTTTTCTCTATCGTGTTAATACTCAGCTCCGATTTTATGAATTCTTCCTCAATGTGACTGCTCTTCTTGCTGGCTCTTTTCTGTTGAAAGGCTACAATTCGGGCTTGGATATCACTGTTGAGATGAGTGTGACTGGGGGTGATCATGGGGCTGGTTGGGGTGTGCGCCTGAGACTGCGTGGGGGTGATTACTTTAGGAGACAACTGCTCCGCTGAATTATTGTTGGAGTGGAGGGAGGTGGCAATGGAAGCGTGCTCTGAGGCAGGCGACGACCTGGTGGTGGACGATAGCAGAAGGCCCGGGAACGACTTGGATAAGTCGTGGTCTGCAGACATGTTGCAGGAATTCCGGATCAGGTCGTTATTTGGAGTTATAAAGGAGTGAATATGCGTAAGGAACGTACGCTTTCAGTCATAAATTTGGATACAGGTTGGGGCGAAAGTTGTTCTGCCCTTCGTGCACGCTATCAGACACAAATCGCTGTTGGGGTAGTAATATTACAAGCGAGATAAGGACACAAGAAAAAGGGGTATATCTGGGTCTTTGTCTCGAGGCGATTCTATAACTTTCTTACGGGATCAGTGGGATTGGTGGGAAATCGCTGGAATCTGTTGAGGGGCGCAGGTGGGAGCGTTCTGTATGGTATGGTACAAGTAGAACAGCGAGTCGGGTCAGAAAGATGCGAATTAACTGGGTCTATGACTGAACAATTTATGTAGAAATTAACTGGAAACCAAAAGTTTTTTGGTGAGCATTTTTTGGGCGACACGACTGTTTATGAATTCCGTACTTAGGGTCCTCCATCGGGGAGCTAGGTAGGACTGAGTGTGCCACGATGGGGGTGCAAGAGTGTGTACGTGTATGTAAGTGAAATATGTATAGTTTAATTCCGGTTGTCTCAAGGTTTGCTCCTATTCAAGGGTTTCTTGCGTAGGCCAGGGCGATGACAAGTGTTAGGGTTCTGTCACTCATCCTTCATCTACGCCCCCATTTCTACCTTATCTTGTACCTTTCATCGTTGTAAATCTCTCCTGTGTTTAACCTGTCATTTTAAAACCGTGGCGGGGCGGCACGGCCTTCCACGTAGCGGTATTTGGGTTCAGCTACCACTCTTTCCCCGGGTTACAAAAAAGAATGCTAAGTGAAAATGCTTTACCCATTATGTGCACTGCAGGTACCACGCATGAATGGGGCCGTACCGCAAATGCTGCAGCTTCACAAGGAAATTCTCAAGATTCATCTCGTGATCAGGCAAGTTGGATGCGGGAGTGTGCAGCTTATCCATTGTCCACCTCTATACCGACAGGTGCGGTTGCATCGTTAAATTTCATACCTCCTTCTTTTGGTTTTAAAGTCCATCACACCTCCAGCCGTTCGCGGAACCTTCAACTTACACCCCTCCGAATCCCTGTCCCCTTGTTGCTACTAGTACTGCAACACTGCTCGATCCCCTGGTAGCAAAATATAGTTGCTACGAGGAAATAATAAGATTAATAAAAAAAAATTGACCCAATTCGGTATGTACCAGTTGTGAATTTCACTGTATCCATCGCTGCAAATTCCTTCTTATTGTGTATTGTTTGTTGTACAATGTTGACTTTTATACGGTATTCCCTCCGGTGACCGGAGATGATTCGGGCACATAACTCAGATAAGCCCCCCAACAAACTTCAAATATACCTTAGCCGTTGTGCAGGGTATCAGTCCTACGCCCGAAGCCACTACTATTGCGCGCGCCGCCCCGCGCCACTGGTTCTAATTCATCACCATTTACGGCTAATGAACGATGGCCAGTTCCGTATACAAATAAACAACTACGACTCGTACCAGGCACTGCCGCTGTGCCTCGATAACCTATCGGCCTCTGTTGCTCATGTGCCTGTCATCAGAATTTACGGCTCCTTGGTCTTCTACTACAACTCTGTAAAACACGCGTACAATACCTTGATTCACGTCCATAATGTCTATCCGTACGTCTATGTTTCTTGCAATTATGAGTTTGTCAAATCCGTAAACGAGACAGCTCATATTGCCCAGGTGATGTCGTACTTAGAGTCTTTCCTTGCAAACTCGTTCAAATACAAAAAGAAATCTGGAGATGAAGAAGGCGATGACTTTCAAGAGGAGAGCGAAGTACCGGAAGCCACGGGGAAAAGACGGTTCATTGCATCGATTGTTCTATGCAAGGGTGTACCTATTTATGGATACAGAGTAGGCTATAGGCTTTTCTACAAGATAAATTTCTTGTCCCCATTGTACAAGGCTAGGTTCTCAAACATGTTCAATGATCATCAAATGGATTTCGGCCAATTCTCTAAATCTAGGTTCAAATCCGAACTATTTGAATCACACATACCGTATTTATCCCAGTTCTTAACTGACTTTAACCTATTCAGTTGTAATTGGATTAAATTCAATACCTGCTTCTTTAGGTACCCGGTAATCGCTTCCAACCCACTTTCGGATAACAAGCTACTCTCGACTTTGAAAAAATACTTGATTAAGCGCATAAATAATAACGTATTACATATGAAGCACGAGAGGATTGGCAAGTGTGTGTTGGAGTTGGATATCAAGTCAAATCATATCTTAAATCGCCAGGATACCAGAGAGCGTAACTATAATTTGGACTTTGGTCAATTCAGTAAAACTGATAATGGAGTTAACTTGAGCTCCATTGAGCTTATGATGAAGGAGATCATCTACCAAACCAAGTTGCACGGGGTGAACTTCAAATTCGATAACAATATCATGGACTCTAACCCCAAGCACGAAGGGTCGGTTTGGCCCAACAATGTGGAGCTAAGACAATTATTGGAATACTCTATAAAGTTGACCCACAGTATCAAGACACCGGATATTAAGCACTATGAAGCCTTGTTTTTTGACAAGTTTAACCAAGCTCTATCCAAATACCCGACGCTATTCAAGACAGTAGACATTGAGAAATTCTCTTCTAATCTGAATGTGTTGATGGCAGACTTGTGTGAGTACAAGGACGTTAACGAACTATTCATTGGATACGATGATAGTGTTCACGACAACTCCGGAGATTTCGAATCCTTTGCAAATCTGACGGAGCTTGCAAATATAATAGACAAACCAAATCATGCTAACGACAATGACGATAATAACGACAAAATTAATGACAATAATGAAGAAGAGGAGAATAAGAGAAAGGAGGAAGAGATCTACTCTGACTCGGAAATTTCAAGTAGCTTCAGTGATGAAAATGCAGACAGAGCAAACATTCTTCCGAGTCAGATTCTTGATGACGATATCGACCTCGACGAATATCCTGAGAGGACTTTCAACGATAGTCAGATTTTTCAAAATCTTTCCCAAAATATCACACAGGTAAAACGATCTTTTAATGAAGACGAAGACGTGTCAAAGGAGAATATTTTGAAAGATTTAGAGGCCTCTGGCATAGTACAAATAGACTATGATGATCCGCATTATGATAATGAAAATGACATGCATGCAAGACATTTAATATTTGCCAATAAGAAGATCAAAGTACCCTTAAAATCTTCCACTACTGTCCCTGAGGTTTCAATTGACGGTGTTGGGTTTTCTGGGATCATAAAGAAGCAGTTGAAAAATGCAAGTATGGACCTCCAGAATTGGGAGTATGCTATTGCAGCTCCCCTGAAGCATGAGATCATCAGGACTTTCGAGCAAGAGCTTTGGGAAAGGAATGAAAGAATCAAGTATAAGTCGCAGCTTCAAATGCCTATTTCAAGGTCGAACGATTTCAAGTTCAGCTTGAATGGAGCGGTAGATAGAAGACCTGATGACTTTATCCAGCTAACTAATTTATTGATGGAGATCCATGTCAATACCTCCTCAACTAAATTACCCGATCCACGCAGAGACGAAGTATCTGTGATTTTCTACAAATACATCGATAGTAATCTGATGTTTCCCGGACCGACAAAATCTGGTGTCTTGATTAATAGAAAGGCATTTCGAAATATTAAGAATTTGAATCTCGATAGCTTGAAAAGATTCTTACGGAATGTAGATATACTAGTATTCGATACGGAACTGAGTGCTGTGAACCACTTGTTAGAGACCGTTGAACACTTTGATCCTGACATCTTGTCGGGCTTTGAAATTAATTCGATGTCCTGGGGATATATAGTCGAAAGGTACCAGAAGAAGTTGAATATCAGTATACTACCACAACTAAGTCGGTGCACGATCAAGAATACAGGAAAGTACGGTGATAGGTGGGGATACACGCATACCTCGAATATTCGGATTGTGGGTAGATTCACTATGAATATATGGAGGGTTTTGAGAAAAGATCTTGCGTTGACAAACTATAGCTTCGAAAATTGCTGCTTCCACGTATACCACCATACATTTCCCAAAGTTGAAAACCTCCAGTTATCTAAATACTTGAATGGAACATTCAATGAGATTCTTTTTGCACTCAGTTATTATACAAACAGGATAAATCTCACTGAGTTTTTTATCGACTCGCTTGATCTTATCGACAAGAATGTCGAGCTATCGAGATTGGTTGGGGTGGACTTCAATTCTAACTTCTACAGGGGTTCTCAGTTCAAAGTGGAATCCATTCTTTCCAGGCTATCTAAATCACAGAACTTTCTCCTAAACTCGCCTTCCAAAAAGCATGTACATGAAATGAAAGCGTTAGAGCAGATCCCATTGATCATGGAACCCATTTCTAATTTCTACAAGTCGCCGTTATTGGTGCTCGATTTCCAATCCTTATACCCTTCAGTTATGATCGCGTATAACCTATGCTACTCTACATTTTTATGTAGGTTACATGGATTTAAGCCCAATAAGAATCCGATCGGTTACCTCAAGCATTTGAATTTACCTCCTATGCTAATTGACTTTCTACACAAGAACGATTGTTTGACCATAACTCCTAATGGGCTATTGTTTGTCAAGAGTAAGATCAGGCAGTCGATATTGGCCAAAATGTTACAAGAAATCCTTACCCTCAGAATCAATATCAAGAAGTTCTTGGGCTATTTCCAGACATCAAAGAATCCACAGCTTCTTAAGGTGTTTAATTCAAGGCAGTTGGCTCTTAAGCTTATAGCAAATGTGACATACGGGTATACCTCGGCCACATTCAGCGGGAGGATGCCAAACTCTGATATAGCAGATGCAATTGTTGCAACTGGAAGAGAAATCTTAACGAGGTCAATTGAGATGATCGAGAAAAGTGGACATGGATGTAAAGTTGTGTACGGTGATACAGATTCATTATTTGTTTACTTGCCTGGTAAATCTAAAGAAGAGGCATTTGATATCGGAGAAATGCTTGCAGATCAAATCACAAAACAATTCCCTGATCCTGTCAAGTTGCAATTCGAAAAGGTGTATCACCCCTGTGTGTTGTTAAGTAAAAAACGGTATGTGGGGTATAGCTATGAGCATAGACATCAGGAGAAACCCAAATTTGATGCCAAAGGTATAGAGACCGTTAGAAGAGACGGCATACCCGCTCAGCAGAAGATCGTAGAAAAGGCATTAAAGATTTTATTTGACACAAGCAATATATCTTCTGTAAAAAAATACGTGATGGGAGAATTCCACAAGATCAGACTCAATAAAGTTATCATCAAGGACTTTTGTTTTGCCAAAGAAGTTAGATACGGGACATACAAGAATGAAGCGTACCTACCCCCGGGGGCAATTGTAGCTAGAAAGGCCATGGAAGAAGATGCGAGAAGCGAACCCCAATATAGGGAAAGAATTCCATATGTTGTATACCGAGATCCTACCAAGGTGAGGTTGAAGGATAGATGTATATCACCAGAAGAATATGTCAAAAGCTTGAACTCTTCGGAACCATTGCAATTAGATTACGACTATTACATTTTGAAGGTTTTAATCCCTCCACTAGAGAGAATCTTCAATTTGATAGGCGTTGATCTTCAGGACTGGTATAAAGAGATGCCCAAGCAGGAAAAAGATATTGTCAAACCTGATAATATCTTCAATTCCAAGTTCATCCATAAAAAATCATGTTTAAACTGTGGGGCCCGACTCCCACCAAAAATGTATGATTTTTGTGAAGAGTGCATTCAGAATAAAGAACATATGATCATATCTCACAGCAATAAAGTGAAAATGCTACAACAGAGGATGAGAGACCTTGATAGAATATGCTTTGTGTGTGTAGGGCAGAGTAATGGTGATGGTATAAATAGCCATGATGTTTTCGACAAGTGTGTGAACAAAGATTGCAACAACTACTATAATCGAGTCAAAACTCACAATGAGTTAAGTTCTGCAGGTCAAAAAAATCTCCGAGTGTTTGAAGCGCTATAAAAACCCCGAAAATAGAAAGTAGAAAATACAAAATATACTGCGAAGAGCCAAAGTGGCCGCGTTTTTAGCACCTGATCAAGCCCTAAGAGAACATGGCCTACACGAAAGAAATGACATTGCCACCAGGCTATACCTTCAGAGAATTACAGAGGTCGGACTACTCCAATAACTATAGAGAAACATTGGAAGTTTTAACTTCTGTAGGTGAAATTTCAGAGCAAATGTTCAATGATCTCTTCGACTACTGGAAGTCGATGCCTCAAATCTTCCACCCTCATGTTATCACCAATGAAGAGGGCAAAATTGTGGCTACTGGAAGTGTGATTGTGGAGAAGAAGTTGATCCACGAATGTGCTCTGCTTGGCCATATTGAAGATATTTCAGTCGCAAAGTCTGAGCAGGGGAAGAAGTTGGGATACTCTATGATTGTCGGATTGACTAAGGTCGCCAGAGAGTTTGGCTGCTACAAGGTTGTTTTAGACTGTGCACCATACAATGTCGGGTTTTACGAGAAATGTGGATACGGCAATGGGGGTAACAATATGTATGTGAAGTTTTGACCTAGAGGACATAATTAGGAGTAAGTAATAAATGAGATAAACAAGTAGAGGTGTAGTGCATTAGGCAGGACTATCATGATCTGAAGCCTTAGGTGGGTGGGTGTAGTTGAGGACACGAGATGTGTGGTTGCAGAGGTTTATCACACTATCTGGAGAGGTGAATGCAAACAGCACTATACTATCAATCATTGATTTATTAGACCTATCTATTAACCCATTTAATGGTTACATATACTGTCATAGTAGGAGGACCCTGAGTGCCCAGGCACTGAAGGCCATTCCAAGATGTCTAGCCAGGCGAAGTATACTCCCCTGGAGCAAGCACGGGGCTTGTTGCAATATCCAGTCCAGCAAACACTAACACATCACGAATAACGTCTATTACTCTACTTACCTATTCATCAATCATATCTTCTCAAGAGCCTAAATTGTTAGTACACCCATCAATGGTTTCATTTGTCTTTACATACCTCCATAGAAAGGATCGAATCTC
The DNA here is from genome assembly GCA_030571055.1 of Yamadazyma sp. yHMH685. Classification (NCBI taxonomy): domain Eukaryota; kingdom Fungi; phylum Ascomycota; class Pichiomycetes; order Serinales; family Debaryomycetaceae; genus Yamadazyma; species Yamadazyma sp. yHMH685. The sequence goes on from JAJLXC010000003.1 coordinate 405,794, forward strand.
CTCTTATCACCTGTTATGTTAGTACAACTCAAACACCACTTCCACACATTACATACCGCAGTGCCAATATTGGTCCTCTCTTTTTTCTGGCTCTCCTCCATCGCATCAGATAATGTTACATTCAAAAAGACATCAAAGGCCTTCAATGTTCCCACCACTTTTCTGGTTCCATTAAGATGGACAGCAATCTGCTTGTTCATATACTGATCGTTAGTACTCTTCTTCAGACTCTCAAACTTCCTTACATACCTTCTTCAATTCTGGGGTAGAAACCATCTTTCTTGAAACGAGAACGCTGCGAATCGCGTTTTCTGTTACTATCGATGGATGACGATTTCACGTCTTATTCAGACCTTATAAAGTCTCCGGTCCAAAACTCGCCCGAGAGCCCGCGGAGGGAACGCAGATCGAAATCTCTGTTGACTCCTGTAAAAGATCTGGAAGTCAGGCGGAAATCAAGTGCTCAGAGCCCTCTTCAAAGTGAAATACTTCGAAAGCAACGAGAAAAGATCCAGCTTTTGCAGCAAAGAGACGATTTAGTAGAGAAAAGACTATCTATACTCAACCAGGTACATGAAGAGCAGAGACGACATACACAGCTCAAAGAAGAAAGGGAAAAAATCAAGGTAGAACGCATGTTGGAAACTCTTATCCAACAGAATAACGCAGAATTTGCAACCGACAAAGAACTCCAACTGAGAAAAGACGTGGAAGTAGAGATAGATGACGCTCAAGACCTCACGGAAGCATTGAAAGTTTTCCCCTCCGCCGACTGGATGCTACGGCTAGAGAAGATAAAGATGTTTCTCCCCCATATCCAAATAGTAGATGCTTCGGTATCCACTCTGTACCAGGACTCGACCCACGTAAGAATTTATGCATTTTCAATTGTATCCCAGGATATATTCAGAATACCTCTCATGTTGGTTGTGAACACCGAGGCCCTCTCCATCCTGTCGGTGGAAGTTTCAAAACCTGATAGAATAAACAAGAACAGATTGCGAGCTATAGGAATACTCTCGGCGTCCTTTCATAATGCACTTATAAACACATATGTTCCCAGCAAAAAAGTTAATTTGATTGTTCAGGGTTTAAACTCGCTAGCATCTTTGGTGAAACAGAGGGCCTCCATTTTGGCAGACGTTATGAACAAGTTTCAACGTTATTTAGTTCCAACGCTTGTGTTGCAGGAACTTCTCCGAAGTGCAGACTTTTCAGTCCGTAGAATGAAAAATGTGAACGAGTTGGTGTTTTTGATCCCCAGTACCTCTCAGTATGAAGAGCACCGGCTAATTTTCCATTGGGATATAGTCCTAAACGATGAGATTATAGGTCAATGTGGATCTTCGGTCACAGTTAGTTTGGAGAGGAATGGCCACGTTTCAGATTTGTCGGTGGTGTATCTGAAGCTTGCAAGGGATAATGGTGTCTTGAACACGCTTCAGGTGTTGTTTAAGAATATTTTTAACCTCGTTGTGTGAAATCGCTAAGTTGGAGCTATGGAGAAACCCACGGAGTTGGCACTCTCGATAATGGTGCTACGTAATCCTCTGCTAATGCAATGTTATACACATAAAATCTTTGCTATAGAGTGACTCGCTGCCCCACAGGAAATTTTCTTCCCTCTTACGTGCTATGTAATATAATACTATAAATTATTTTGACACTTGTACACATGTTGATCTGTAATGTAATGCATGGTATTACTTTATAAACTCTTTTGTGTTTGTTTACTGGTCACCTACCTATTTTACTGCTATGTACCATACAGCATCTCGTCTTTCTCCAAATCAAACGTGATCAGCGTAGGCTTGGACTGCTTTTCTTGTGCCCTCTCCTCAAGCCATTCTTTACTAAAAGATATCAAATCATGAATGTACTGGGATTTCTCGTTGTCCAATTCAAAGTCGTAAAAAGGCTCATACTGCAAAGTCGTCTCTTGTTCCCTCTTTTCGCCAACTCTTTCGAACAGCTTCAAGATTTCATTACCCTGGTTCCTATATAAATAGTCCTCGATTCCATGGATGAGATCGTACCGTATCTCTTCCCATTCAATCCCCACCAATCCGTTGGAAACAGACTTCTTATACTGGAAGAATTTGAATAACCAGTCTTTCAACCTGATAACACCGTCTTTAGACTCGGCACCGACGATTTTCTTATTTATGTTGTTTGCAAACTTTTGCACCAATGCCTTTCTGTGTGCCCTTGAAAGTGTCTCATCAGGCTCAATAGGGGAGGATATGTCGTCTTGCTTTTGGTTAAGACTTATCACTTTATCAACACATGAAATTGGGAACTTCAAGTGATTACTGATCAATTTCTCAGGGATGTCACCATCGTGAACCCTCTTTTCAACCTCCTGGTACCCCGTAGCTGCTTTTGTAATTGGAGATAAATTTCCTGGTACTTTCAAAGCTTTCTTTCTTTTCTTTTCAGGTCTTTCATCGGCTTTTTTATCGTCAATTTCAGTTTCATCATCCTCTTCTCTGTCCTTTTTGGACTTGTTGCCCCTCTTTGGGTTACTATTATGTTCTTCGTCGGCCAAGTACTTTAATCTGGTTCTGAACATTTTTTCAGAATACTCGATTTCATAATCAGTATCCTTGTCAAAATTGTTCAATTGTTCTTCGGGGACGTACTCGATTGGTGGCATTTCGTTCGGATTGAAAGGGTTAAGAGCCAACTCTTCAGGACTAAAACTAGTCTCTAAATAAGTGTATATCAACCATAAGAACCGCCTAGCACGATTTGCTGGATGGATCCTTGTTTCCAAAAAGAACTCCATAAAGCTATTGGACACATGGTGGCAATCAGAGGTGTGTTCATGGTGGAATTTGACACCGTTGATGTTGTTACTCAACAAGAATAATAGTAACACCAAGTTGGTATTTGGTTTGTTTTGTGGAGGGCTCTGTAAGAGGTGTTCGATGGACTTGAAATCTTCTTTGACATCGCTCACAGCTTTAAGGATCGACTTTAGCCTGGGGGTATCTTGCAACGGTTTAGATGCCCCTGTTGAAGAGTCCGCTTGTAAAGATGGGATCGAGTGGTAGGTTCTCAAAGTACTTCTCATTTCAGGGACAAAGTTGATGGTGGTATTCATTCTTCCAGTATTGACCAACAAACACACTTTCGCCACCGATTTGCCCATGTCCATATCTCTTAAAAGTCTCTCCTTTAAGATCTTCGAGCATTTGGGCGATTCAGCCAACGTCCTCACGTACAACTCCGCAAATGTGTACTTTGGTCCGTTATGGAAGTCCGGTACCGAGCAGTACTTGAAAGGGTTTGTAAACACTCTCTGGTCGTTTTCAAATAAAGCATGTAAAAAATCATACTGGATATCTTTCCTCCAGAACGGTTCTCCGTCTGACTTTTTAAGGTAGCGAACACCTTTGGGTATCGAAGCACTTACGGGTCTTCTACTCTTTTTCTTGTCACCTGTCTCAGAGATGATCGATAGTTCAATTTCGTTGTCGTTGTCTTCGTCTATGTGGGAGTCGTCGTCGATTTCGTGGTCGTCTGAGTCGCTTGCCGCGAGGTTAGACATGGCATACGAGTTATTGACAGGGAGGTTGGAAGGGCTGCCATGAGGGTTCAGAGGAGCGATCGCACGTCCTGGCTGTTGCTGGGGTTGGCGTTGCACTACCTGGGGCGGCTGGGGGACTGTCTGCACCTGAGGGGGGACCTTTGTCGACATCTGTGCCTGAACAGGGTTTTGCAATTGAGGTTGCACTTGAGGCTGAATATGCACTTGAGAGCGGGCTGCTAAAGCTGGCTGCAACAGGGCCGTTTGCCCAGAACCGTTGGCAGAAACTTGTTGCTGCTGCTGAGACGGGTCAGGCATGACTTGCGTGTCTTGGTCTACAAAAGTATCGTGGATTGGATCGTAGTTCATACTTCACAGACTAATTGAAAACTGAAAAGTTGACCTCAACAACGCGAACAATATTTGAATTAGTGTTTTAGGTGGGTCGGTTACTATCGCGAAGGTCAAACCTAGTCAATCACCAAACGTTTACTAAACCTAAATATCCCATGTCCTTGCCGGCGAATTGGAGACAACTCCAACTCTTCGACGTCTTGCCCGTGAGAGACCCAAACCTCAACACTGACGATGCTCTATACTCGGACCCGTCACTTGCAGCCATCCAGGCCACTCAAAACTATATGGTCCTAGCTGTCAATGGGTGTTTTATCAAAATTGTCTCGAAGAAATTCACCACTGTGAAAACATTCATGGCTTACGAGGCCGACTACAGAATTACCTTCATGTACTCGTTGAACAAGTCAGATTTGTTGGTCACAATTGCTGAAAAACAGGGTTTTTCGTCTATTCTTAAACTATGGGACTTGAATAAATTGGTCGAGCTGGACTCAAAGGAATTGATGCAGAAGTTCCAGACCCAGGCGTTGATCCAAAGTGGTGATAACTCGTTCCCTATAAGCTGCTTCGCTTTCAACACTGACTTCACATGTCTTGCGGTGGGGTACACGAATGGGAAAGTTCTCTTGATCAGAGGTGACTTACTTAGAGATAGAGGATCGAAACAAAGATTGGTCTACGAATCTCCCGATCCAGTAACGGGCTTGCATTTTAACGAGTATCACGAACTAGTGTACGTAACTACTACTTCCAGAATCTTGTCGGTACCCACTACGGGTAGAAACCAGGGGAAACCTGACAGCATTCTTTCCAAAAAAATAGGCGTCCCGCTACAATGTTCAGCTGTAGACCCGGAAAAGCAAGAATTGATCGTGGGGGTTGATTCTTCCATTCGCTATTACAACCACATTTCCAAAAGCCATGTTCTTAACTTTGAAATCCGTAAAAAAATGATCTACAGGTATACAAAAGACTACCTTTTAATCATCTCCCCAATTGAAGAATCTCGTAAATTGAGTACAAGGGTGATCATCATTGATCTCCGGTATAAACACATATCATTTAGTTTGACCATCGCCAATACCACTATAAATCATGTCTTTGGGATGTGGGACGAGTTGTACTTGTTGAGTAGTGACGGTATGCTCTACAAGATCCACGAAAAGCCAATAAATCAGCAGGTGGAGTTGATTCTCCAAAAAGAAGTGTTTCTGTTGGCCTACCAGTTGGCCAAGAACTCCGGCTTGCCTATACAAACACTTTTACGGATTTGTAGATTGAGTGGAGACTTCTCTTACCAACGGCATGATTATGAAGAAGCAATTAAATCCTATATAAAGTGCCTCCGCTACTACAAAGACGAAGACTTGGTAATCGATGAGGACGATGAGCCTTTGAACGACTTTATTATGAATATTATAACCAAGTTCAAAGACGTTTCAAACATTCATGGCTTGACTGACTTCCTCTACCAATTGTACAAGCTCAAAATTGCAGATAATGATCACATAACATTACTTTTGTGCTGCTACTGCAAGCTCAAGTATGTGGATAAGATCAGAAAGTTCATTGATGGAATCAACTTATCAGAAACCGCAAATGACAGCGATTCGAGTGCTAACAACAAGGAGACTAATTTTTCGGATTTGGACTTCCCATTGATCATCAACTTGTTCAAAGAGTGTGGCTACTTCAACGAGGTGATTAGGCTCCTTTATGAGTTAAACCAGCCAAACTTGATTGTGGATATCCAACTCAATGATTTGAAGAGTCCCCTGAAGTGCTTGAAATACATCAAGTCTTTATCGATTGACGAGTTGTTGTTGATCTTGATCGAGCATTCGAAGACTCTATTGGACAATTTGCCTCTAGAGACCACTGAACTTTTGATTAATGTGTTCACAGGTAAGTATGTCCCTGATTCAAACGCAAAAGTCTTAGATCCTAATGCAGAAGACAATAAGGAGGATGAAAGTGAAGGCATATTTCACTTGAATAGTTACAAGTCCTTCTTGGTATACATATCCGGTAAAGATACCGAAGATGATGAAGCCACTATCAATTCTACTAACTTCAATGAACCCACCTATCTTCCTCCTAGACCCAGTTTAATTTTCCCTGGGTTTATCAATAATCCTAATGAGTTTGTGATTTTCTTGGAAGCATGCATTGAGACCTTTGATAAGTACCAAGGTAACATCAATGATAAGAAGGAGTTATTAATCACTTTGCTTGAAATGTACCTTTCGTTGTCTAAAAAGGAGACAGAGAATCATGACGAGTGGAATAACAAAGCCGAGCTTCTAGTTGATCAGTATTGCGACTTCCTTGATGAACCGTCTTTCCTACTCATATCTCATTTGTATGGCTTTAAAATGGATTTGCCTCTAGACAGAAAAGAGGGTTTCGAGGAGACGGTCTTCCGCTCTGCTCAACTAAGCGGTGACGTCAAGCAGTGTTTCGAAATTGCTGAGAAGTATGGTGATACTAAGCCTGAATTGTATAAATCGCTTCTTCGTCTTGTTGTGTCGAGTGAGAAGGTGTTCAATCAGGTGGATAAAAAGGAATTCCACTTCATAATCAACAAGTTAAAGGAATTGAAGTTGGCTTCACCTTTGGAGATTATCCAAATTTTGAGCTCCACTGAATACACTTCTATTGGCTTAATCAGAGATTACTTGATTGAGATTATCGATGTGGCCAACCAGGAGATCAGTAACAATGAAAAGCTTGTTGATTTTTACGAGAAGGAATCTATCAAGAATAGCTACAAGGTGACAGAGTTAAAGACGAAGCCATTCATTGTACAAAATAACAAGTGTAGTGCATGTAATTTGAAGTTGGACTTTCCGGTGATCCATTTCAAATGTAAGCACTCGTTCCATCAGAGATGTCTAAATAACAACTACTTGAGCAATAACGAATTTCTCAACTCTACGCCTACGTGCTCAATCTGCATTAACGATATTGACCTGATTCAAACTCTCAGAGACGAACAATTAAAATCCAAGGATGAAGTAGACTTATTTGAGCTATCGTTAAAGGAAGCCACCGACAAGTTCAAGGTCATATCCAACTACTTGGGAAAAGGCGTGATGGAAAATGACTTTGTGCAGCTTACTGATGAGATCTAGAAAATGCGGGAAATTTTCGCAGCCAAATGTTTCAGATATAAAACATACTTGAAACAAGCCAGGAGTATATAAAGAATGTATACCATGAAGTAATAAAAAGATTATGATTGCCCTCAGAAACAAGCGTACCTCTGAAGTCACTTCATTATATTCTTCTGATTCGGAGTACAGTCCTGTGGTGACAAAGAAGGTGGACACACCGCTTTCAAGCAAGCTTTTGGAGAACTTGGGAGATCAGGATTGTGGGTTGGAGCAGGCAGTTTCTGAGTTTATCAAGAACGAACTAGACTGCTTTCAAAGTGTTAGACTGGTAATTACAGTGTACAAGTCTTTGCTAGAAAACGTACAAGAGTATAATAATATTTTCTCCCAAAGTGAGCAGAATCTAGTGTTTGAAAATATAACTATTATTTCCAATACCCAGAAGAGGTTCATCAAAGACTTGATTAACGAGCTTATCAAGGTATCAATAACTGGGAAGTACAGGGCTATCGATGATGATTCTTACTTAGAACTCAATGTAGACCATTTGGTTTATACAAGCGACCTAAGTAAGTTCGATTTGGGCGAAGTGGTCAACAGTACACTTTTCGGGCTGGATGAGTTCAAAGATGCTCTTGTTCACCTCGGAGCTCGAACTGCATTTATCAACCGAGTTATCAACGAGAAGAGTCGGGTTTTCAAACTCGTGAGTAAATGGTTGGTAGAGTCCAGTCGGTTGATCCAAAATCATTCCAGCTACATATCCTTTGAAACATTGTTAGACAAACCTATACAGAGAATGTATCATTACCCTAAGCAACTCAAAAAGATTATGGACTTGAGTGCTGAAAAAAATAAGTATTCATTGAATTTAGCATTAATCAAAGTGAATAGAATCCTCGATGGAGTTTACGAGGAGCCCAAGATCACCAGTTGGGAAAGCTTGAGAGACTTCAATAAAAACAAAAACAATCGTGCAGTTGGAGAATACGATAACAATTTAGAATTTCACATCAGTCCTGAAAATGAGTTCAAACTCTCCGGGAAAAGTTCTATTTCCAGACACAATGATGAGCTCTGGAAGTACATTGACAAGGTGACAGACACCAATAAACTATTAACCAGGATGATGAAAGTTGTGCAAATGTTCCTCCAAAAAGTGGAAGAATACACTCGGCTGCAAATTGCTTACTCCCAGCTGTGGTATCTGGTACTTGAAGGAGGCGAATTCTTCGAGCTTATATTCGAAAAATACAAAGCCAAGCTAGGTACTCTTGTGCCCCTAACTGAAAAGCTTAAGAATTCAGTCACTAGAGATATTCTAGGCCCGGTACAACTATGTCTTGAGTACTTGAAACATGTGTGTAAGTTGACAGGAAAGCTTGACCGAAAAAGGAAAAGAAAGAGCGACGAGACCCACAAGCTTGAGAACCGATTGACAGATAAACTCCCTCAATTGTGTGAGTATCTCCAAGCTTTCATTCAGCAACTACAGTGGCAATTTATCCGGCATGAACTACAGTGGATGCAACAATTTATCGGTGACAGCAAGATCGAAGAGTACGAAAAGCTAAGAGCCGAGGAGCTGCACCACGGAGATATTGTACAGTTCTACATCGATCGGTGCATCGACGTCGAGTCTGAATCAATCTAGCATAGGTAGTATATACTGACCCTACTCAATCCATACTTTTTTATACCTTTCTATATGGTAGTTGCAGCCCATCGCAATTGCTATCACAAGAGCACTATCGGGGGTGCAGGAACAAGGGGATTTTTTTCGTCTCACTTGACAATTGACTAAGTGAAATTTTCAATCCCCTACACCACATTTTTTAAATTATTCAACTAATTATGTCTACTATTGCCCCATCCCCCTCCACACCATTGAGTGATTTGTTGACCTGGAAAGATCCAGTCAAGACCGGAAAGGTCTTTGGCTCGGTTGTCTTTGGATTAATTGTGTTCAAGGCAGTTAACTTGCTCAATATTTTCTTCCATTTATCTTACCTTGCTTTATTATGTATGTATACCAAATTTATTTGGATCAATCGAGCTTGATCCAAGTATTAAACTTTTACAATAACCCCCAATACTGTTATGCCTTGTCAAATGTTTTAATGGGTACAATTTTGTGAAGAGGATCTATCGTATACTAACTTTTAGTGTCTGCTGCTGCTGAATACGCCAGTAAATTGGTCACCGGCCAAGGATTTGTCACCAAATACAAGCCCACTCAGAAGGCCTATGCCAAGACCGTTAACGATGCCATTCTCCCAGCCATCGGCGAAGGTGCTAGCTGGTTGGAAGAAACCGGTAACAAAGTCATCTACAGTCATGACGTTGAAACCACATTGAAGGCCGCCGGTGTATCTTATGTTTTGTACAAGTTGACCTCCTGGTTCTCCTTCTTCACCTTATTGACAACTGCCACCGTTTTGTTGTTCACTGTTCCTGCTGTCTACCAAAAGAACAAGAAGGAAATCGATGCCGCCGTTGCTCAGTACACCAAATTGGCTAAAGATAAAACTTTTGAATACACCGAGTGTGCTAAAGACACAGCTTGTCCTCACGTCCAAGCTTTTCTTGATAAGATCGGTCCTGTTGGAGCCTTTATCAAAACTAAGATCCCTGTTAGAACTGCTGGTTCTACCGTGGGTTCCGACAGATCTCCATCTTTCGATAAGAGTGAAAGCCTTTCTACCCCAACTGATTCCTCTGCTTCTGCTACTGCCACAGGTGCCTCCAAGTTTCCTGAAGTTCCAACTGATTCACTCAAGGATGATGCCACTTTCGAGGACTTGGTAGAAGAAGTCAAGTCTGCTGGAACTGAAGCTGCTAACAAGTTTTAAGCTACTTATATAGGAGTCCCAAATTTTGATTGATTTGACTGTACTGTTTATTTATTGCGTCTCTGTGACGGTCTTCTTAATAAAGTACTTTGTATCGAAATAAATATTGTGCAAGAAAGTGAAGACAGGGCCTGTTACAAGTATAGTATGGGTATATCAGCATTTGGAACGCTGAGAAGTATCCGTCCTAGAATACCAGACGCCAACTTTAGTAATATCTTTTATTAAACCCTATAGGTCTCACTGAATACAACAATACTCGCTTCAGCTGGATACATGTTTTCCCATATCCTATCGATCCAGTGTCCATTTACTCGATCATCTAACTACTAACTTCTCTATATATCTGGAGTGGGCAATCTCTTGTAGCAAGCAACCCACTTGTCTCCCTTATTCCTCTCGACCTTCTGTCCCTCTTCGGTAGAATTATACATGATTTCTACACACTTGTCGTTGTTCTCCCACTCCTTGTCCAATCTTTCGAAAAGAGGATGGTCGTCTAAATGCTCTACCATCCACTTGTGTAAATCCTCAACATCAGTGATGGTATATATGATCCCTCCTTCTTTTAACGCATAAGCATATTCAGACAAAAGAGTGGTGGTCACAATTCTAGCCTTGTGCTTCCTCTGCTTGAAATGGGGGTCAGGGAAACAGAAAAACATCTTGGATAATTGGCTCTTCTTGAAGAAGTTGGGTAAAAACTTCATAGCATTTCCTCTGATAACAGCGATGTTCTGGTAATTGAATTTACTATTTTGGTGCTTTTCTCTCAAGGCAATGATTCTATCTTCAACGTACTGTGTGACCTGTACTCTAATTTCCATTCCTAGTAAAAGTTTGTCGGGGAACTCTTTACCTAAACCTGCCAAAAGTCCTCCGTAACCGCATCCAATGTCTGCAATTTCAACGTCTTGGGTTAATTTGCCCGAGGCTTCGTCAAGGTATTTAGGATAAAACCTACCCCAGTCCATGTCTTCTGGAGATTTGGGATAGTCCAATCTGTGATCACTGAATGGATTCGAATGCGCTCTTTGCCTATAGTATCTCTTTCGAGGAAGGTCGACTTTCTTCTTTTTTTTGGGGACCTCAATAGATACCATTTTCTTGGCTTGATTCCTGGCCTCCTCTTTCTTCTCTCTGTATGCCCTTCTTCTTGATTCAGCCTCCATCTGCTGCCTTTTTTGGGCCTCTTTACCTTCAGACATGATGAGATGAGATGAAAAAATGCGGGACTCTAAACAGCATTCATCTATGAAGAATTATTTATTGATGTCTGTCTATTTACAATGTACCAGCCCTACTGCTCTTCTTCTCTGTCCTTTACACTCTGCTGTAAAGATAAGTACAAGGTCGTCTGGGTGCTCGATAACGTTTGTACCAAACCTGCTCCACTCAACACGGTCAATAAGCCGGCCAATTGGCCTTGTAACTGGTCCTTAGTTGGTAAGTCCTTGAACTTGTCGATCTGGTCTACATCGAAAGTAGACTTTTCGATTTTGGCCCCAACCAAAATCAATTTTTCCTGAGCAGACTTCAACGTTCTCATCACCTGGGCAACAACAGAAGGGTCTGTGTTTGGCACCGTGATGATACCTGTCGGACCGTTCAACAAGGGAAAAACCGGATGCTCAACGTCTCTATTCTTTTCGCTGATTTTTTTGTCAGCAGGATCTACTTCGTTCTCTGATCTAAGATATACTTTGTAGATACCGTTTCTGATGATGTTCAACTTTGCACCAGCCTTATTCAAATCGCTTCTGACCTTCTTGTTTTCCGACTTGGTCAAGTTATTGTGGTGTACGTATAATATGATTTCGTTGTTGTCGTTTAAGTACTTGTAGTAGTCAATCAAAAAAGTCTTTCTGGATAAAAGATGTTTAGCTGTATCACGGGACTCGAACTCGCTGGCCAACTTCTGGGACACTTCAGGAGTGGAGAAGTGACGAATGTGTGAATTTGGGTTTAATAAAAGTTTTGGAAGTGAGACCCTTAGAGGAAGTACCGGTCTGAAAAGACCAGGTACTTTGAAGAGCTTCAACATGGTGTAGAATTTTTCACTTTTCATTCGCGAGCTTTGGATAAGAACCGGGATTGTGGGTGCAACACTGACGAGGAAACCACAAAACAGTACATAATGCATTGACTTATGAATACGGGGGCCTCCATTGGCAGAATCGGACGTGTGAACAATGGGGATAATATAGCGATTTTTGTCCTTCCCTTAATGCCTCATTTGGACTTTAATTCATGTGTGGGTGCAAACTGAGAAAAATTTTTCCCAATTGCAGCTCTATAAGGATCGCAGGCTATCCTGGATATATCCTTTACTACCACTACCCCTGATGCAAAATGAACGTAAAAGGCATATGACAGAAGATGAAGGCACTTTGGGATTAAAAAGACAAGTCACGCCTGATTCTGTAAACCCCACCTTTGGGTATGTCGACATCAAAAAGCTCGAGCACAGTGCAAGAATGTTGCAAAAGAATATTAAAGTTATATTGGACGAATCGCCTTCTCTTGATGAATTGGTAAGCTTGATCAATTCGACTGATCACCAAATGGACTGGATGACCTACGATAATATAAAAAACAACAAACTCGTACACTTAGCTGCCCAGTTGAAAGGTCTACACGAGCAAGGAAAACTTGGCATCTTCGACGACATTCTTGAAAACCGGGTGGCTATGGAAACAGAAGAAATAAATGCTTTTGCTGGTGAAGAAAGGGAAGAGAAGCAATTGGCAGTCCCTGATATAATTTTGAATGAAAATGAAGATGTTTCAGATGAGTTCCCAGAACTCCCCGAAATCAGAGACCCACATTTATACGCAAGAGTTTTCATTCATAAGTCTACCATCAACAATAAGTCATACTTGTATAGATCTGAGCTCATCAACAGCCACAACGAACGGCTCGAATTCCTAGGTGATTCGGTGTTGAACAATATTGCCACACTTATTTTGTATGAGAGGTATCCCACAGCTCCGGAGGGTGAGTTGTCGAAAATGAGAGCCATTTTGGTCAACAACGTGACGTTAGCGGAATTTTCTATACTCTATGGCTTTGATAAAAAACTCAAGTCGAATATTGATGATGCCATCTTAAGACAGGGGACACAGAAAGTGTTTGCCGATATTTTCGAAGCCTATGTCGGGGCATTATCTATGGAGAATAATCTTGAGTCTGCGGTTATCAGGGACTGGCTTTATAAGCTATACTTGAGTAGGCTCAAGAAGTTTGACCAGGAGATCAAAAATTCTGAAGAAGTTAATAAGGATGCAAAACTGGAGCTCTACTCTTTGGTGGGTACTGCTGCCTTCCATCCAAGATACGACGTTATCAAGACTGGTGATGGAGCCACGAAACCGTTTACAGTGAACTGCGTTATGAGTAATGACATTTTGGGTACGGGTATTGCCCCAGGCTTAAAAGAGGCTGGTTTAAGAGCTGCTATGGTGGCTCTTAAGAATAAACCCTTGTTGGAAAAGTACATTCAACTCAGACTAAACACTGATAAAAATCAGTCGGTAATCCGCCAGAAGTCCCCCACACCTCCTGAGTTTACATTGCCTAAACGGGATTCTATTGATATTGCATTACCGTTGAAAGCTGATAAAGAGGTTGATTTCGATAGCGATGCTAGAAACAAATTGTATGCCATAGTATCCAAGAATTTCAACCTAGTGCCCGAGTATCAGTGTGATGAAAGAGAAGACCACGTGTTCTGTGCAGACTTGAAGATCAATAACAGAACTTTTGCTTCAGCTACAGACATTTCCAAGAAAAAAGCTATGGCTAAAGCTGCAAAATTGGTGATGGATAATCTTACAGTCCTTGACTGCTTAAATCACAATTAATTTTAAGTTTGAATATACGACAAAGAGTTCATTCAAGTGTGTATTGAAATGTGTATAACTGAATCTTTGAAAGGGGTTTTTATTCTGTTATCCAATCAAAAATAAATAGTCTAAAATTGCATAATCTTTTTGAAATGAGTACAGTCTTAGACATTACGATTACTCTAACCGTGATTTTCGTAAATTAGTACAGAGATAAACCATTCCTATTTCTTCAATCTTACATTAACCAGCATGACAACTAAATTAACACTCTCAGATCAACAAATGGATACACGATATACACGATTATTTCTTCTAATACAGGTAGTGCACCCACTATTACTTTAGTCTATAAAGTTTTGTAGGTATTGAAACGTATAAAATGGTCCCTTGGCCCAGTTGGTTAAGGCGTGGTGCTAATAACGCCAAGATCAGCAGTTCGATCCTGCTAGGGACCATTTCTAATTGGGCGTGTGGCGTAGTTGGTAGCGCGTTCCCTTAGCATGGGAAAGGTCTCCGGTTCGACTCCGGACTCGTCCATTTTTTTAATTCCCTAGAGATCTACAATAAATGCCTTTCTGAATTTACTTACCTGTTCCTCTTGTAATCTTGTAATTAATTCCCAACTCCAAAATAATCTCAATTCGCGCCTAAAAAAATCGGTATCAGCTCAAGTATAAGTGAATACTACCATAAAGGAAAAAGACACACCTCGACGATGTATAATCGAGACAGGCAGAGCAGTGGAGTGAATTCCTCCTATGACAATCATAATTCGCGTGAAAACAACTTACACCCGCCAGAACACCTTTCCGAATTCTACTCATTTGTGAACAACCATTCGAATAGTTCTATTCAAAGTCCAAATGGAGATTTTTCAAGTACTAGTAGAGATCTCAAAGACTTCTCGAACCCCAGTAGAGACTACAGGAGGGTTACAAGACAGCCTTCTCTCAACACATTCACTTCCTTCACTCCATCTGTGATGGATTTACCCAGTATCCTAACGTCTAAAGACTTTGAGAACTCCGTGAAAACCTATCAAAACACTCTAGATAGGGTCAGTAAGTTTAGACAAGCGTTACTACAGGTTTCCGAAGCAGCTAGTGAACTTGGACAGGCTTTGGAAGATACGATCAATCTTAACCCCAAGGTGAATAATAGCAAACAGGTATCTGATGGGCTTATCAATGCAGGCAGTTTACAGTACATAGTGGGTAGTAACAACCAGATTTTAAGTAGACTTCTTTTGCAAAACTTTGAAGAGCCGTTGGCGAAAGAATTGGAGAGTTTGAAGCAGACTTATAAGGCAAGTCATGAATACTACCAACAAGAAGTTAGACAGAAGTCACAGGATCTAAGAAAGAAAGAGCTTGAAAACATCAAATTATCTAAACTGAAAACCCGAAATTTATCAGTTTACAAGAACAATCTATTAAATCTTACCAGCCAGCTCGATGAGATTGATAGATTAAAGTATGATTATTATCTCGAGGTGAACTCAATAATGGAGGACTTCAATCAGAACAAGCTTCTCACACGGACTGGGTCCATTGTAAGGGCCGAGTTGGAGCTATTTGAAGGCATAGCTAGAAAGGGGTGGAGTGGTGGAGGTCTTGATAAGCTACTTGAGATATCACCTGACTTATTCGCTGTAGACTATGACGAAGGAGGACACAACAATGTTGGAATAGTTAATGGCATGGATAGCATTCATGAGGACAACGAGAGCTTCCTCAGCGGTGAATCCGATCGTTCCGGTCTCCATCCAGATCCCAACCAAACTGTGGAGACGGTTAAGATCAGAAGTCCCGAGCCTGTACTAGCCGATCAAAGATCTCAAGATAAAACAGATGCTGAAGAAGAAGTGGATGCAGAAATCAATGAGATCGATACGTATTCAAAGAATCTGCTGGAATTGCAGCTTGACGAGTCGTTTTCATTACCGAAGGTGAGTGTTTCTTTAAAGAGCAAGGACTATACGAATGAGGATATTCTAGACGGCATTTGATAAGTCAAATTTCGAGTAATATCTTATCGCTCATTCAACCCATCATGATGAGCTATGACAATCCAAGATGTCTTGGCAGACATTTGCAACCAAAAGTCTGGAACTAAGATACTGAAACTACAGACTTACTAATAGAATCGGAAGCGGAGGTGTAAAATATTCCGATAACGAACCGTTAGAAGCCACGAATTATATGCTGCAGGGCGTGGGTAATACCGGTGCAGATTGCTGGAACGTTACAGCCCATCGACGCTTAGGAACATACGGCGCCTGATTTTTCAATCGTAAAAATCGCCTTGCGACGTTTGCCAACAAACACTACCCTGAATTAGTCTCGCTTCCGAGTATTCGACAATTGTGGCACGGGATTTGGCACCATAATTTTGCTGTCTCCACAGTTATTTGATGCCGCGCTGCACTTGACGTGGCTTGGTATGTGTCAACTGTAAATCTATAGAGGTTTATCCGAACCGTAAGAGTATAGGCTTTCGGCAAATGGAAAATACGAATAGCTTAGATCATAGATCGTAATCAAGAAATAATACCGATAAGCTGCAGATCACAAAGACCTGCTTCAGATAAAGCAGATAGGTGAGGCTCTGGCATCGCACCTGATTACACCTTGCCAAAGCCTTCCCATGCCATGGCACTAAAAAGAAATATTAACAGACGTGCGGAAACACTTTCAAATAGGCAATATCCAGAAATGTGTCCAACGTCGTAAAAAATATTTTATTGCTCTTCACGTTTCAATGGTGGGGCGTATCATCGATCAAACTATGGGCCCTTTTTGATGCCGTGCGAGCCTTATTGTTTTGGTGTAATTATCGCGAGATAATGGTCGAAGTAGGGTTGGAGCTCCGCAAGCACGTAGGTGGAAGTAACCCCTTTTAAGTGGACAGAAGACATTGTGTTCAAGTTTGGGTTGGCTTTTTGAGCACTGAATTGTAAAGTCCAAGCGGTTGATATCTTGGGTAATAGTTGTAGTAGCATAATAAATCATAATGGATTGAAGCAAGTAACATTTCATTTCCAAATCTAGCATCATTCTTTTGACGCCGTCTGGATAAATTTCTGGCAGTTTTGGTCTCTTATCAGAACTGCCAAATGCACTATATACAGGAAAACTCGATATCAAACCACAGTTACATTTACTTTACGGCGTTGTTGTATTGTGCCGAATCACAATCAAATCTCCTCTCATATAAATATCTCCCTCTTCACCCATTCATCTCAGTAGTATTAAATGTCTTCAACTGAAAAAGTAATTGTTGCTCCTGAGGATAAGACGGCCTCTGAAGAAAAGGCCAAGGTCTTGGAACAAACCTGGTCCGATGAAACCTCCGAAGAGTACGACTTCGACGATGCTAGAAACTACAATACCCATTTTGTGGACGAATACAATCCTAGAGGGTTGAGGATCCCCACTAAGCATGAAGCTAAAACTTTGAGAAGGACTCTTGGTACTGCTCCATGGGTAGTGTACCTCATTTGTTTGGTAGAATTGGCTGAAAGAGCCTCCTACTATTCCACCAGCAATCTTATTACAAACTTTGTCCAAAGACCTTTGCCTGAAGGTTCCACTACGGGAGCCGTTCCAAAAGGGCCTGGTAATGGTGATCTCTCTGCTGGTGCTTTGGATAAAGGTTTACCTACTGCTACTGCTTTATCGTTATTGCTCACTTTCTTTGCTTACCTTGTGCCATTATACGGTGGTTATATTGCTGATACTAAGATTGGTAAATTCAAAGCAATCTGTATCGGTACTGCTGCTGGTTTTCTTGGTCATGTTTTGTTTATTATCGCTGGTATTCCAAGCGTTATTGCAGGGGGTAATGCTCTTGTCCCAACAATCTTGGGTATCTTGACTTTGTGTGTAGGAACTGGATTTATCAAGCCTAACTTGTTGCCTTTACTCTTGAACCAATTCAAATATGAAACTGACGTGGTTCGGGTATTGCCTTCAGGTGAAAAGATCATTATTGACAGGGAAAAGTCAATTGAAAGAATGACCTTATTTTTCTACTGGTGTATCAACATTGGTTCTGTTTTTCAGTTGGCTACCTCTTACTGTGCCAGGGATGTTGGTTTCTGGTTAGGTTTCTTTATCCCTATCACGGTCTACATGATTTTACCAATTGTTTTGATTTTTGTTGGACCAAGATTGGTTAAAGAGGAAATTCAAGGTTCCGTTATGACTGAATTCTTAAAAATATTGAAAGTTTCTTATCAAAAAGGATGGTGGAAGAGATTGAGATCTGGTCAATTCTGGGAATGGGCTAAGCCATCCAACTTGGCTGCAAGAGGTGTTGATTCATACGGTAAAAAGAAAAAGCTGATTACCTGGAACGATCAGTGGGTTTTGGATATCAAGCAAACTATACATGCCTGTAAGATTTTCATTTATTTCCCAGTGTATTTGATGAACGATGGTGGTATTGGATCCATTCAAACTTCTCAAGCCGGTTCCATGAAATTGAACGGTGTTCCAAACGATTTGTTCAATAACTTTAACCCTATTACTATTATTGTTCTTATCCCAATCTTGAATAACGTTATCTACCCATTATTGAGAAAGAACAATATAACATTCAGACCAGTTCCAAGAATTGTCTTTGGTTTTGTTCTTGCTGCGCTTTCTCAAGTTGCAGGTGCTGTTATTCAAAGTCAAATTTACAAGCAGTCGCCTTGCGGTAACCACGCATCCGACCCTGGATGTACTGCTCCTATTTCTGCATGGGTGGAAGTTATTTTGTTCGTCGTACAAGCCTCTTCTGAATGTTTTGCCAACACCACTTCTTATGAACTTGCCTACACTAGAAGTCCTCCACACTTGAAGTCTTTGGTTATGTCTATTTGTTTGTTTATGTCTGCTATTGCTGCTGCTATTTCACAAGCTATCACACCTGCTTTGACCGACCCTAACATTACCTGGGCTTTCGTTGCCATGGCTGTTGTTGGTATTGTATTTGCGATTGGTTTCTGGTTCCATTTCAGAAACTTGCACATTGAAATGGAGCAGGAAAGAATTGCTAGAGAAGCTGCAGACAGAGCATCACTTGATGCTGTCACCCACGGAGCTATTGACGACGAAGCCAATTTGGTTGCTGTCACTTCTATCAAGTCTGCTGTGGGAAAGTAATACGAATTATATAATAATGTACTTTAGTTTTCGAATACGCAGCCGTAGAGTGGAATATAAGGGACCACATGATGGTGGGTCGAAGAGGGTATCTATGTATACCCATAGGCCCTTAATAATAATATATGAACCTATTTCTACTCAATATCATAACATTTAGTTTAAAGGTCATTATTCTGGTTAACGTGATCATGGTAGGGGTGTTCCGTACCAGATTACACCAATTCTTCTAATTCGCTCAACACTAACTGATTTATATATGGTACTGTGCTGGGTCACATTATTTTTATATGGTTCATGAAAAGGTGATAAGTGACTGGTAAATAAAGTACCGGTATAACTCACGTGAGTTGATGAACATGCAAGAAATTGGCATCACACATTATCCATAGACACATAGAATAAACGTACAAGAGGACTGCAAAACATGGGTAGCATTATCATAAATTCTAGTGAACATTAGAGGTGAAATAGAAGAATATACGATCCATAGATTAGCTATCTCTGCTAAAACTAGTGTGGGGTTTTGAGGCTCATCCAATTATTGAGGGCTTGAGCCCTCAATGGTAGTTTCTTGAAAAAATCCGAACTACATATTTCTATCTCAGCGAAAAATAATTTTTCATCTACATCACAATGGCTCCAATCGTATGTATACTAACTACACAGACATAAATACTCCAGCGTACGGGTATAATGCAACACCGTGGGCACCCCGTGTCTCTTGAACGTGATCTCTTGCAACCCCACCCGTCCCAGGGCTATTCTGTCATTTCGTGCAGTAGGCTAACCGGGATTTCTAGACCTCTAAGAAAGCTAAGACCGCTAAGAAGTTCGTCGTCGACTGCTCTGCCCCAATCGAAAACGACGTTTTCGACCAAGAATCATACGTCAAGTACTTGGTTGAGCACATCAAGGTCGAAGGTATCGTCGGTAACTTGGGCGAGGACATTTCTGTTTCTGCTGACGGTAACAAGGTAGTTGTTGTCTCCAACGCCAAGTTCTCTGGTAAATACTTGAAGTACTTGACCAAGAGATACTTAAAGAAGAACCAAATCAGAGACTGGATCAGATTCGTCTCTGTCAAGCAAAACCAATACAAGTTGCAATTCTACAACGTTGGTGAAGATGAAGAAGAAGAAGACGAAGAGTAGATAATGTGTAGTAATAGACATGGTTAGTTTGGATCCGTATTTTTATCAGGTGCTTTGTAGCAGTATATCATATATTATGTTCCTTGGAGGTTCTTTTCATTGTTCGTGAATCTTGCTAGGTGAGTGACAGAGGAAAAATTCTCTCAATTCGCAGTCTTGACGCCTGCGGCCGGTGGATCTTTATTACATATTGCTCTACTGGCGTCTCTACTCGTACCACACCCCTTCAGTCCACCTCTAATCTCGCTCTACTCTGCGCTTCGGCCCATCCGGTGTAGTCATAAGATTCACCCGCTAAATATCCGTTATACCGCTCGTCCTGCACATAACCCCTCATCTTCACAGACATTTGTAACCCACTTTTTCATTTCTGTTTCTATACACTTTTGTCCCGTACATTTGACCATGGAACAGATCACCAGAATGTCAATGAAGGTATGCCCCTTCGTGAGGTCGCACTCTGCTCAGGCCATGCGCCAGATTAGCCAGTCTTCCTCCTTGTCTGCTGAAGCACGTCTGTGCCCATTCATGAAACTGGCACGGTCATACTCTTCTGCCTCGAAGCCTGTAGCTGCATCTGCTGCTCCTGCCGGATCTTCTGCTAGTTCTGATCCCGCAGCTGCTTCTGCTGCCTCTGCCTCGACTTCTTCCTACGCATTCAAGGGCCATGATTTGAATGCTACCCTCGACCTCTCGTCCAATGAGGAGCCGTTCGATTACCAAGGTTTCATGGAAAATGAATTAGCCCAGAAAAGAAGCGACAAATCTTACCGGTTCTTCAACAACATCAACAGATTGGCAAACGAATTCCCAAGGGCTCATCGTTCTGTGGAAGAGGACCAGGTCACTGTTTGGTGTTCCAACGATTATTTGAGTATGGGAAGAAATCAACAAATCTTGGAAACTATGAAAAAAACTTTGGATAAGTACGGAGCTGGAGCTGGCGGTACACGTAATATTGCCGGTCACAACCAGCATGCTATGCAATTGGAAGCTGAATTGGCCACTTTACATAAGCATGAAGCCGCGTTGTGTTTTACTTCTTGTTTCGTAGCTAACGATGCAGTTTTGTCTTTATTGGGCCAGAAATTAAAGAATTTAGTCATCTTCTCAGATGAATTAAACCATGCTTCTATGATTCAGGGTATTAAAAACTCGAGGGCCAAAAAACATATTTTCAAGCATAATGATTTGGAACACTTGGAATCCTTATTGGCGTCTTACCCTAAGAACACTCCTAAGCTTATTGCCTTTGAATCCGTTTACTCAATGTGTGGATCTGTATCCCCAATCGAGAAAATCTGTGACTTGGCTGAACAATACGGGGCTTTGACCTTTTTGGACGAAGTGCATGCCGTAGGTATGTACGGTCCTCATGGAGCCGGAATTGCTGAACATTTGAACTTCAACGAACACTTGAAAGCTGGTGTCGAACAGCCAAACACCCGGACTGTCATGAACAGGGTCGATATGATCACTGGTACTTTGGGTAAGGCATTTGGTACCCTTGGGGGCTACGTTACTGGTAAAGCTAATTTGATTGACTGGTTTAGATCCTACGCCCCAGGCTTTATCTTCACTACTACTTTACCACCAGCCATTATGGCTGGAACTGCCACTTCTATCAGATACCAAAGATCTACTTTGAAAGATAGAATCTTGCAACAAAACAATACTAGGTACGTGAAGAACAGTTTGGCTGATCTTGGAATCCCAGTTATTCCAAATCCGTCTCATATTGTGCCTGTTTTAGTTGGAAATGCGGCTGATGCTAAGAATGCTTCGGACTTGTTGTTAGAAAAACATAACATCTATGTCCAAGCCATTAACTTCCCTACCGTCCCGATTGGCGAGGAAAGATTGAGAATCTCCCCAACTCCGGGCCACGGTAAGGAGTTATCTGACCAATTGATCGGTGCTTTGGACTCTGTATTTAACGAATTGGACTTGACTAGAACAAGACAATGGGAGCAAAGAGGTGGTTTGTGTGGGGTTGGAGCTCCTGATGCTGTGCCAGTGGAACATATTTGGACCGACGAGCAGTTGAAGTTGACCGATGCGGACTTGAATGCCAATGTTTTTGACCCTTTAATCAAGCCACTTGCCCTGAGTAGTGGTATTTCTCTTTAATTGACCTTATTGTAGTTTTTTTCCTTTCAGGTTTTCTACGTTAAATATATAAAACTATCATTGAAGTACGGTAGTCGAACAGGATAATCATGACATATGGAGCAGGTTTATTAAGAGCTAGGAAAACGAGGGTACCTCACACATCTTTCACTGAAACACAGGGTAAACCGTGAGTGAGCCACTTTGGTTGAATCACGATTTCCTCTAGCAGGATCTGCAGTCAAACTTCCAACCCATCGTAGTTTTCTTGCTGATGAGCAAGGTCAGGGTCTCTCATCACTAGTCTAGCTATTCTACATTGCCTATTACGTATCGTCTTACTATCCCCTTCCCGCCATTCTGATTCCACTAATTTAGCTGCTCTACATATCTCTAAATTCATCGATTTACCAGTGTTTGTCGATGCGTTCATTTATCACCTACTGCCCTCAGTATTACGGAGTGAGACTTACGAAACATAGCTAGTGCTTTTCAGCATCTCCCCATACCTACAACCCCCATACTCTTCCTTCTCTGTCTCGACCATCATCTGACACTCACCCCTGCCCTCTAGTCTGCCTCACCCCATCACCACTCTCCTACACTTTTCGCAGCTTTGTTTTTAGACGCGCTCTATAAACAACATGCTCGATACAAACCAAGTGGTGAAACTCTACACCACCAGACTAGTCAATTCCCTCGTGCCCCTCGAGTTCGGTAACGAGTATATCCAGAGCGTGACCGGTGATGTCCTAAGCCAGCTCTCAACTCCCCGGAAACAAAGCTCAAATGACTTTAACCATATACTCAACCAGTACAAAAAGCTCTTTGTTAGCAGTGGGAAAAATGCAGAATGGGTGCGTTTCAACAACATAATTGGCTCGCTCACCCAGCTCAAGTCTGCAGAACAAATCAAGACTTACTTGGTGTTCCTTGCGTCCTTGAAAGGTATAGATTTGCGAGTAGACAAGCCAATACAGATTGAATCATCCCCATATAAACGAGATTTCTCCCACAGCTTCCAGCGTAGCTCGAACTTGAGCCCAAGCTATCCAGGCTCTAGTCCTGTAGTGACTCACCAGGTGCTACTGGAAAAAATAACCCCTTACTACGAAACCCTCCCCGAACAGACCATCATCCAGTATCTCTCATACACGCTCAACGGGATAGATTCCAAAATCTTTGAATTTGCAGAGGAAAACGGCGAAATCACGGTGCAGATACCGAACAGCATAAATAACAGCTATTCCTTACTACTAGGTAAAATCATAGAGCCTGCATTGATATACGTCCGGCTCCGGTCGACGCTATCCAGTGCTGCAGGAACGGGCTTGACACCGATAAAAACGTCCTTCTTGGCCATTTTGGAGAAAGAACTAAACTCCTACTCAGCATTTGTAAACATGCTATTCGGAGAGAGTCCTGAGTCTTTGTTCCAAATCTATAATTACTTGCAGCCCCGGGTGTCTCGTCTAAGACTCTTCTACGACCTCACAAACCAGTTGAACCTCAGTGGGTACGAGTTTCTCCAGGCAGTCTATGGGCTTACGAAATTTGGGGACGTTGATATAAAACTGTTGAGCACAGAGGTGTTTACAGCCATATCTTCAGAGTACTATGAGATACTAGAACACTGGATCCTCAGGGGAGAGCTTGTGGACACAAACAATGAGTTTTTCGTGGAGTTCGATAGTCTGGGTGAAAACATCCAGGACATAATCGTATACCTCCCAAAGAAGGTCCCTTCATTTTTTGTCACTATAAACAAAGACATCGGCTTCAAGATATTTCAGGTAGGCAAGATACTTTTGTTCTTGCATAGGTACTGTAAAGAGTTGAGCTGGATCAATAATTATACTGCCAAGTATACAAAGCTTGTGCATCAGGAGTTCTCTGGGTTGAAGAGTATGAGCATAAACTTGATCAATAACGTGATCAGTAACCAGTATGAGGAGTTAGTCAACTATTTCACGTACATTGTTCACTGCAAGTTCGAGATGGTCAGCCATCTCGACAACTTCAAAAGGTTCCTCTTGATGGGGTCCAATGACTTCATAGATTCTTTAATCTTGAAGGGATATGATCTCTTCAACGAGCCTTCTAACCAGTTGACCTCGACGCAGTTATCCAAGATCCTAGTCGACTCTGTCAATTTCTGCAGTGTGAAGAACTGCGATCCGGAGGTAAAAAACAGGCTCGATGCGAGGATCTTGAGCCTCAGTCATGGTAACATAGGGTGGCAAGTGTTTACCATAGAGTACAAAGTAGAGGACTTGCCCATCAACACATTGCTTAACTACAAAGACTCCAGTATCGAGTACTTAAAGATGTTCAACTTTCTATGGAAGTTGAAGCAGTTCACATACATGTTAAGCATGAGCTGCGTTGAGAGTAACAGTCTCAAGCGGAATGACCTCAGAGAGTTCTTCGCCGTGTACAATAGGAGCCGCAAGGTGCAGCTAAAAAGTTTGAAGGACGTTAAAATCAACTTCATTATCAAATCGTTCAAGACAGTGAACTTGATTCGGTACAAAATTACAAGGTTCTTGAACACTATCCAGGAGTACTTATTTGCTGAGATAGATGAGAACTACAAACAGCTCATGAAATCATTCTATAACAAAAATGTCGAGAACAACATGCAGTTGGGTACCAAATTCAAGAATCTCCTACGCCAAGAGGTGACGCTTCTTCCTGCAATTCACAAGTTCGAGACTGGCGTGAATGAGTTGAACTTTGAAGAGGTGATCCGTATCAACTTGAACTACACCCGGCGTTTCAATTTTAAGATTCTCGATACCAAAACTGTTGGCAAGAGCGGTGACTCGTATATCAACCAGATCTACTCAATACTTGAGACTATATATCGTTTCATCAACAGTAACGAAGAATTCTTCTTCCTCGCTATCGAGTACATCACTTTACTCAATATCGATAAAAACTTCGATATGAACGAAATAGATAGCGATTTAGAATACTCGGAGGGCAACTTGAAAAAGATTGTGGCCAAGATTTATGAAGATATCTACAAGGAATTCAAACAAAGGTTGGCGCAGCTTTCCAAGGATCTCAGGAGCGATATAGATTTGAAGGAGTTAGGGAAAATGGTTTGAATACCCGGAGAGCGGCTCTGGGGCCTATCTTTTCGGAGCTAGCATACTGCTCGAGTATCCCTCGAAGAAGTACAACAAACGATGTATAGTCTATTTTAACGTGCCCCACAAAATAGGTGCGGCACGACTTAGCGTGAGGTAAATTTTCACAACCATATGATAGCAGTAGAATATACTAGTTCGCTGGGCACGTAAAGGCTAGAGATACTTCCAAATAGATGGATCATGTATATACCGGTCGTGTATACTGGGCTGCTTTTTCATTGCCAAAAATGTTGATCACCTGGTGAAACAAGTCTCGTGTGCTGATTCTATTGGAAATAGCAAATCTCTGTTCCGAGGACTAAAGGAAATATATAAAAAAGCTGATATTTCCCGAATTTTTCACACTAAATTTATCAGGTAAACTGAATCGATATATTTTATTGTGTACTAGTTGAGTCTGTCTACTAGTCGTCCGCAGCAGCCCTTCAATTCTTAATCTAGTTTTTATTCCTTTATCTGCTCCAAGCTTACATTCAATATGGAAGAAGTCGACAGTGTGTTGGTAGACAACGTTAAATCTTTTGCCTCTGGAGGCTTTGGTGGTGTATGTGCTGTTTTAACTGGTCATCCGTTTGATCTTGTCAAGGTCCGGTTGCAAACTGGTGTCTACAATTCTGCCATCTCCGGAATCAAGCTGACTTTGGTCAAGGAGGGTTTACCTGGTTTTTACCGTGGTGTTGTCCCACCTTTGGTCGGAGTCACGCCTATGTTTGCAGTGTCTTTCTGGGGTTACGACTTGGGTAAGAGATTGGTGGGATCTGCCACCGGCTTGACTCCAACTGAATTCCAGATCTCCCACATCTCCACTGCTGGATTCTTATCTGCCATTCCCACCACGTTGGTGGCTGCACCATTCGAAAGAGTCAAGGTCATGATGCAAATTCAGAAGGAAAAGTCAAGTATGGGTTCTGTTATTGCCGAGATGTACAGAACAGGAGGTATCAGGTCTATTTTCAAAGGTTCGGCTGCTACCTTGGCTAGAGATGGTCCTGGATCGGCTTTATATTTTGCAACCTATGAATATTTGAAGCAATCCTTGTCTAAGCCTGGTGAAGAAGGATTATCCTTAGTCAACATTTCTATTGCTGGTGGATTTGCTGGTGTGGCTATGTGGTTGGGTGTTTTCCCAATTGACACCATCAAGAGTACTCAGCAGAGTTCTAATACGAATGTTTCGATTGTGCAGACCACAAAGAATATTTACGCCAGGGGGGGAGTCAAGGCATTCTTCCCAGGTGTGGGTCCGGCTTTGGCCAGAAGTTTCCCTGCCAATGCCGCTACTTTTGTCGGGGTTGAGGTTGCCACAAAGTTTTTGAATTCCCTTTAGACTGGGTTTCCGAACTTCATTATTTATTAGAACCCATTTGTACGAGTTATAAAGTTATACAGTTATACAAAAGTTGAGTAGCACGCAAGCAAATTTAATCTATCGTCTCTATGGTTGTT
Organism: Yamadazyma sp. yHMH685; assembly: GCA_030571055.1. NCBI lineage: Eukaryota > Fungi > Ascomycota > Pichiomycetes > Serinales > Debaryomycetaceae > Yamadazyma > Yamadazyma sp. yHMH685. Next base: position 432,516 of record JAJLXC010000003.1, read on the forward strand.
GGAGATCTGACAGGGAGTATACAGTAGATGGTCCTATTTTCTGGGCCTAGAAAGAGCAATGTATATCCGTAACGACCCAGTGAAGCACCAATGCTCCAGAGTCTCTGCAGTGTCATCGAGAGTAGAAGGAAGGTTGGGCCCAGTAGTTAATATCTGACGTTGTACAAGGCTGTCACACTGCTCATGGGCTCAGTTGTGATTAATAGAGACAATGAGCGGTATACGCTTGGTCTTCTTAGAGAATTCACTCTAACCAAGATGTGTCAAAGCGAATTTTAGCGATTTCAGGTTTCTACTGTTGTTTATCCACCCGATTCGAAAGACTACGCAAGAGAGAACTCTTACATCAGCTATCTAAGGCTGCTGACGTACCGTTTTGCGCCTGTGACTGTGAAGTCAAAAGCTGATAAATGCCTGGGTGTAACCATAGAAGTGAGTGATGGCATGTTTGTCTATGCTTCCAGCATACATATCTACGATACGAGTAGTCAATGAATAGCTGCAACAGCTCCCCTTATCTCCCAGAGCGTGCAGCCACCACGCGCACTCAGCGACGAATTTAATCTCAGTCAATCCACTCAACCCTCCAAATAACCATGTCTTTAACCGACGACCAAGTACGTATCCAGCACGAATCTGGAAGCCATTTATGGGTAGCCGGAGGCACTCTATGTGGCTGCTACCTTAGAATCCCAGGTGAACTTTGCAACTCAAACCTGTTAGAGTTACTAACCCCCTAGGTCAATGCCGAGCTCCGTAAGATGAAGGCCTTCATCGAGAAGGAAGCCCAAGAAAAGGCCAAAGAAATCCGCCTCAAGGCCGACGAGGAGTACGAGATTGAAAAAGCCTCGATTGTCAGATCAGAAACAGCTGCCATCGACGCCAATTACGAGCAAAAGTTCAAAAAAGCTTCTTTGGCTCAACAAATTACCAAATCCACCATCGCCAATAAAACCAGATTGAGAGTTTTGGCAACCAAAGAAGAGGTTTTGGGTGAAATTTTCGACGAGGCTAGGTCCCAATTGAGCAAATTCAGTGCCGACAAAAAGAAGTACAAGGCTACATTCCAAGGATTGGTTTTAGAAGGATTATTCACTTTATTGGAGGAGGATGCCGTCGTCAAGGTCAGAGAAGAGGACTTACAGTTGGCCAAAGATACCGTGGACGAGGTCGCTAAAAGCTTCGAGGAACAGGCCAAGTTCCCGGTTAAGATCAGCATTGATGAGACATTCTTGAACCAGGACGTTTCAGGGGGTGTCGTGGTTAGCAACAAGAACGGTAAAATCGAGGTCAACAACACTTTGGACGAGAGATTGAAGTTGTTATCTGAGGAAGCCTTACCTGGTCTCAGATTGGAGCTATTTGGAATTTCCGAGTCCAGAAAGTTTTTCGATTAAGCATGTGGCTCCTGGAATAGCTGTTGCTAGTGCTGGACATTTGTTTAGTGCAGAATAATATACGTTGAGTTAGAACACTTGTGAAGGTGCATGTGCTAAACGGTTTCTACGACAGACACTGTCTGTGTTAGAGACAACGTAGGTGGGTATACCACTGTTTTGTAGTTTGAATCCAGAGCAAAATCATAGAGCATATACGGGAACGCTGGTTGTTGGCAGCCTTGTGGTGAAGACAGCAGCTGAGAGACTTGACGTAAACCCCACTGCTACTCTGCGATGTGCGCATCTCACTTCGATCAATTTATCAATTTATCTCTCATCCAGGCTTTACTTCATGTTCCCTGTTTGCCACAGTCTCCGGCAGAACATATCGAAGCAGCTACATCTCATAGATCGCGTATCATCCAGAGCTCTCTCAAGATCCTCGCAGTTGCAGTTTTTCAAGTGGAAATATGACCGATGGAACCTTGATGCTGTGACTAACCCCGAAAACGACGTTCCAGACCTCAAGGAGTTCACCTCCAACGCCAGGTACAAAATAGACATATCCAAGTTTGGCAGACTCAAACCTGTGCCTCCTAGTGACGCCCATGTATCATGTACGGTGTTTGACAAGTCGGGGAACAACGTTGCCATATCAAAGAAGTACCCCAAGACCCAGTTTTTGAACGACCACAACTTGTTTCCTCGTGATTTGAGAAAGATTGATACCTCGGTCATAGAAGTGGCTCCCCAAATCATGGTCAGAGAAGGAACAATCTTAATTAACTTATTGCACATCAAAGCCCTTATCAAAGAAGATAAAGTGATGATTTTCGATACCTCAATGCCTGAAATTGCTACCCGTTTGGGATTGTTCATCTACGACTTGGAGCTGAAGTTAAAGACCCCCACAAGCGTGCCATTTGAGTTTAAAGCTTTGGAAACCATCTTGATTAACGTGATGGGATACCTAGAGGCGGAATTGAAGATCCATATAGAAAACTGTGGGAGCATTCTTTCTGACTTAGAGAGAGAGGTTGACCGGAAAAAATTACAGGACTTATTGATCCGACTGAAAAACGTCCAGAGTTACTACCAAAAGGTGCTTTTGATCAAACAAACCTTGGAAACGGTGCTAGATAACGATGAGGATTTGGCTGCAATGCACCTCTCAGTGCCACGGACTGAGTTCATGAAAAGTACTGAAGAGCTTGAAAATATTTTGGAGTCGTATTATTCTCATTGTGATGAGTTCGTCCAGCATTCGGGGTCCTTGGTGAATGATATCAAGTCCACAGAGGATATTGTTAATATCATTTTAGACGCAAACAGAAATTCGTTGATGTTATTCGAGTTGAGAGTGACCATTTATACGTTGGGGATAACATTTGCCACTTTAGTTCCTGCTTTCTACGGAATGAACTTGAAAAACTTCATGGAGGATAGCTATGTAGGGTTCGGAGCAGTAGTGTTGTTCTCGATACTCCAAGGATGGTTCTTGACAAGGATAAATCTCAGTGCTTTGCACAAGGTGCAGAAATTGGGCAGAATGGGTGGTTCCAAGTATAAAAAGCGGCTTCCAAACACCCTACATATGAAGCACTTAGAGACGAAGAGAACTTGGTATAACTGGACAAGGCAGACGAACAGGACGAGGTATCATAGGCCGACGATGAAGGAAAGGTACTACATTTGGCGGATGATGAATGATAACAAGAAGAGCAACCGGTAGGAGTTCGTGAAGACTTGCAAGAGAAGCTGTAACGGTTCCAAAATAAGAGTGACATGACCAAAGACAGGGATAAAAGAATGATAGACGCTCATTATATATGATTACTAATTCACGAATGATGGCTTGTACATACCTGTAAATATACACCTTCAATGACATATGAATGAACGCAGGAAAGTTTGCCAAGGTAGCCGTTAACAGAATTAAAAGCCATAGTCGATATTCAATCTCAAATAATCAGAGACTAAGCAGAACTATCGAACGAATGCATGAGTGTAAGTCATTAACCTATATGCTATACTGTATACTTCTCAAATGAATACTAGAGACCCTGTTTGAATCGCTTCCACCCTCTATCTATTCGGACTCCTCGTTTATCACAGCGTTCTCATTATCAGATTCGTCATAGTGAGGAGCCTCCTCCGTCACCTCCCCATCACCAAACTTCTTATGGCTCCCACTACCCAAATTTGTCGATGCTTGAAATTGGTCGTTCGACAACGAGGTCCTTCTATTTCTGAACACAGGCTGGTTTTCCTCTTCAGCTCCTGGCGTAATCAATGACCCGTCAATCGATACCATTTTTCCTGAACTATGAATATTCTTCACATTGAACTTCAACTTTCCCTCAATCTTTACTTCATTTGAATCCACCCAGTATCCCAAGGATTTGAAATTGTTTTCATTTTCATCATTTTCCTCTTCGTCCATCTGACTAGGTATGAATCTCCAATCGGAAGGAATATTGAACTTCTTGATAGAAGCATTGAACGTGTCATGGACCAAAAGACCTATGTGACTTGCCGTTTGCATGTATATGTAACCTTCCAAGATATCGCCGAGCTGAGGTCTCCAAACCAATAGATCGACAGAAACCCAGGAGAAGGTAAAGGGTGAAGAATCCGATAGTTTTGCCAAATATCCACCACTCTCCGACGAGGCATCGAGAAGCTTGATATTTGAGTATGAGATTACCACACCCTGTGCTCTTGGGAAGTAATTCATGATCAACGGGTCCAAATGTTGGGCTTTAATACCATTGATGGGGTTGGAAATATGAGATGGTGCGAGTGAAAGATAGAGCTGTGTGTGGAAGCGCTGGAAGCACTCGGAGACGCCCTCTTCGCTTATGGGGTTTGTGCTCTGTGGCACTATAAATTGTTTTCTTCTTTTTCCGCTCATGGTCTCTGATAAGGTTAATGGTATTGTACAGATTATAGATTTAAGCTACTTGAAATTTTTTTTTGCGATGCGATGAGAAGATAGCTGCGAAAACAGACTGCATAAGGTGGTGATATTCCTATTACTGCCGTGTTCTAGTATTACAGTATATTACAGTATGGATTACACACTAAGTCAACCGGCTCTTTATCTTCAACTTGGTTCCGCCAAGAAACCCTGAGCTCGTTTTCCCCAAGGCTGACGGTTGAATTGGCGGTTGGTGGAGTTGCGACTTGAACAATAAACTCTCCTCCTTCTTCAACTTTTGATCCTTCATCTTGAACCCCGGCTTTGGTGTTTTGAACACAGCAAAGTTCTGGAGAATCCGATTGGCGTACTTTGTAGGAGCATCTTCTGCTGCTGTGTACGCTGGAACGCCAGTGAAGCGGACCTTTCTAACGGTGACAGACTCGACAGAGATGTTGTTGATGGTTGAGGTCTCGGAAACGTTCTTGGTGGAAACACTCGATGAGTTGGAGGCTAAGTTGATGATCTCGCTGTTCCGTTTAGTGTTGAGCTTCGTCACTTGGTCTCTTCTTGTTCTTCTTGGAGCAGATGCGGAAGTAGATGCTAGGGATGCAGAGGCAGTATCAAGAGCAGCAGAATCGGGGGTAGGTGAGGAAGCCGCAGGAGATAAAGTGGAAGATGAGGAGGAAAAGGGAGATCCCACTACTTCCTCTGGTTGCTTGTCTGCATACTTTCTAATGTTGACAGAAGATGGAGCATTCGGATCAAAAACCACAGGCGACAACACTTCCTTCTCTTGGGTCATCAAAGTACCATTTTTTGCCGCCTGCTTCAAATGCTGCTGTAATCTCTGATTGGCGCTCATCTTTTGTGCCTTGGGAGCCTCAATCTCCTCCAGGATGACTGCTTGCTTAATTGTGGTAACAGATTTCCTAGTTGTGGATGACTGCACTCTTGCGTTGCTTGCGTTTGTTGTTTGACTTTTATGCTTTAGGGCTGCTGCAGCTCCAGAAGAAGCGATTCTCGAATTCAACGGCGACGTAGCAGGTGATGGAAGAGTATTCACCAGTAAGTGCTCCGGCGAAGTTTGGGGCTGGGAATTAGATCTCCTGCGCCCGGTTGGTCCCAGGCTGGTTGTCGAGTTGACGTTGGAAGATGTGGTGGGTTTCACAGGCAAACTGTTTGACGAGTTGTTGTTAGTAGGGCTCAAGAAGATCATCGACGCGGGTCTTTGTTGCCTAGGACTAGACATCCTAGGGATAGTCAACGAGTTCCTAGTGGCAGACGTTATAGATGCTCTGCGGGAGACGCTGGCATTGGAGGTATTGGAAGAAACAGATGATGATCTTGAAAGCCTGTTGGATGCCAGCCGTTCTTGTTGGTCATTTTTCTCAAGGGCCTTAGCGTCGTTCGCAAGACTCTCCTTTTTCCTTTCCTTATCCTGCTCCGCCGACTCGGCCTGGACTCTTGTATAGATCTCTGTCAAGTAAAACCTTGGTAAGTCGCAACTCTTTCTAAACTTCATTTCCGCCGGTAACCATGCTTTCCCAAACTCTTCGAACTTCGCAAGTGTGGTCTCCATTATACCAAGACCTTGACTGGCGAAATTGTTAAAGTCCAACACGGTCTTTTGGGTTACATCGTACTTGGAATTCTGTCTAAGAAGCCTAGTCAAATTTGCAATCAAGACCAGGTTTTTCTTGTTTCTATTGAAAGTCTCTTCCATGTTGCCCAACACAGTCAGTCTAAAGTATCCGGCGTTGGTGCAACTCAAAAACCGTTTATCGGTCAAATGCAGCAAGTTCACAAGGTACACTTTTCTTGCGAACCGTCTTAAGATTGTATACATATCGTTCAACCGCAACGTTGCCAAGAGGATCCTGTGCAATGAGAGCAGCCACTGCTTGTGTTTCACTGGGAGGGGTGCTTTTTTGAACTGAGAGAGAATGGTCTTCAAATGAGCGAGCCCGCTCTTGAAATTCTGGATGATCAAAAGCATCATCTTTATGTCTATATCTATTAGGGCAGCCTCCACGAACGTATTATCCTTGAGGAGGGCTTCATCTGTGGGCAATTCGAACAAGAGTTGCTTCGAGCCCACCAAATCGAGGTCGTCCTTAAATGTTTCCTCCACAAGGGCATCGTACTGCGATACGTCTGGATTACTCAACTCCGAAACCGCATGGGCGAGCCGCTTCTCGTACCCCTGGAGGCAATGTGTGTACAAGGCCTCCAACAATTTAGTACACTTCAAGCTGGTGGCCGCTGGAGGGAGGTGTAGGAGAGGGTCTACGGCTATGTCACTGGTATCGTACGGGATGTGGCTCACGATAGGGGAGATATTGATGGGGGAGACTTTGAATAGTTTGAAGTTCGATACTGCTTCAATTCTAGAACCGAACTGGCCCTCATTGATGGCGAATATGTTACCTGAAAGGAGGGTTAAGTAGTGGCATAGGCTAAGCAGGCCAGGACCTGAGGCGGAGATTTCCGCCAAAAACGGGAGGAATTTTTTGACTTTGTAGATGGCATACTTATACTGGAGGATCTTGCACTCTATTGAGGTAATGTGGGGTGGTCCCAGTCCGGGTACCAGCTGGGTTCCAGCGCTGGTAGACGAAAGTCTGGATGACATGTTTTTCAAGACGAACACCAGTTCACTAAACGGGCTGCAACTGGGGCGAAAGGAACGAGGCAGAGAGTTCTAAAGATATGTGATCTATCAGGCGGTAAAAGGGCCAGGTGTGTCAGCGATAGGTTGGTGTGGAGCGGTAGAGCGGTTGGCTTGCTCGCAGGATGTTTCACAGTTTCAGATAAAAGTCGCGTTACGAAATCTTAAGTAGCGAATTTTACGATTATAAACACTGTAGTATGGCTAAAGCGGACGAGGAAGCGACCGAGTATAACCACCGCATCTCGTCGCTCCTTACCGAGCACTTCGGGTACCCTCCCCTCGCGGTAATCGACGACGTAATCAACGCCGTCAACCACATACTATACAAGTGCACCCAGGCCATGGAGACCTATCTTTCTGAGAGGAAACAGGAACGATTGAGGGAGTACGAGGCGGCTGGGTCAAACGAAGAGGTTTTCACCCATCGGCCCGATCTTCGAGGCTGGGTAAAAATGCCCCCCGACGAGATTAGCTTGGGAACTGCCAAACTCGAAACCCTCTTGGAGAATCAAGTGGATAAGAACTTTGATAAGTTTGAGTTATACGCTTTAAGAAACATATTCATGATCCCCGCTGACTTGGTAGGGCTGGGATGTGTGCGGCTCAAGCATCAGGAGGAACTCACCTTCACAGCCGATACGGCTGACGATGAGCAAATCAATAAGTTAATGAAGGATATAAAGCTCGAGCTCAAATTGCGAGAGATTTTGAAATTACAGGTGGAAAAGGGCAACAAGCTCGTAAGCGTGTTACGCAAGTACAGCCTGAATTTACGGTACTTGAACGAAAAGGAGATCAATAAGAAGTTGAGTGATAAGGGGAAACAGATCTTGAAGGATTTATCGCCAATCGATGATAACCTACGGTTTATATTGAGGCAGGCAAATATCTTGATGGAGCAGATCAGCCGGTTGTACACCAAATTCGAGAAGAATAAAATGGATATGAGCTTCAAGCCTGATCTCAGAGACTTCTACTTGAACGGCAAGTCGTATAAGCTTTTGCAGAGCATAGGGGTCAGGATCGAGGGAGGTGAGATAGACGTTTTGGATCCGGAGGAGGTGACAAAAAGAGTTGAAGCAGAGTAGATCTGCGTCTCTCCGTGGGTCCCGGTGTATAGTAATGTATATTAATGTGAATATATGGCCAGAGGGCCGTTACAGAAGATCGTGAGACCGCAGATGGGCTTGATTTGTCTTGTCTTTCGGGCACCTACCTGGGGACTCCATCATGAATTACAGAAAACGCCCATACAGTAAACCTTAGATGTGGAATTTATATCCACAATACCATTCCAAGCATCAAAGGGAGCGTTCCTAAGAATTGTGGAGTATGTTAGGCTTGTCTTTCTACCCCTACCTTAGCCTCTACAGATGCTGCAAAATTCTCATTGTTGTTTGAGTAACGATTGTCAATCTTCTGTACATCAAGCATCTAGAGCTATATTGTGCACACCCATTATTCACCCCAGTGTCACCATACTAGATGTTGATCTCGTGTTACATAAGGTGGTTTATGTAAAATATCAACTCTGCTAAGGGCCAACTTGAGACGCTAGTCTCATCCATGCAGTTTTGTCTCGGTGCACTACCATTGAGCTCCAGCTCTCTGCGAGCCAATACTATGAAGTTCGCGTGTTCGGATCAAAAAGTTTTCTTCGCCTAATAGCTACTGGTCAACGTTCTTGAACCCAAGCGTTGATCAGGGTGTAGATAATGGGTGCAAAAGGAGGAAACATGCGGTCTAGAATAGGCCTCCAATTTTTTATCATTTCTTTTTATCTACTTTTGCTCCTCTCGAACATTTTAGTATGCTCAGTAAATTTTGCAACAATCAAAGAACAACAATGTAATGAAGTTTAATTCGTACAGGTCAATAGAAATTCCAACATGCGCTATAATGATATCAGGAAAGTATTCAACCCGAATATGGTGGTGAATAGTGTGTCATGCCTATCACATACTCATAGCCTTTGTGACGTCACTCACTGCTAGCATCGTACCATTTGGCCAAACCAAAAGGTGAACGAGAGAGTAATAGAGGGATAGAAGTTCTGTAACGCTTTCAACAAGAGCACACTAGTCTAAGTGCATGTTCTACCTGTCCACTTCAAAGTGCAGCCAAAGCAAACAACGCAGTAGAGGCACAGGGCGTGCGGCAATTGTGGAGCAGGGGCATGACCTGGCATATGTAGTCCCCACAATAATAGAATTCACAATGCTGATAGAGGCTACAATGACAGCAGGTGCCTTAATCATAAGCCACACAAACGTTTATTGATATACAGATATATAGTATGGCAATCAATCCTTAGTTATTTCAACCGTCCAGTCGTTTGACAAAACCAGCTCATCGTCAAGGTAGTAGGTAGAGTTCATAGCAACCTGGCCTCTCAACAAGAATCCAGAAGGCGTGGTTTCTTCGTCAAACTGCACCGAATAGAGTTCCTCCCTAGGTTCAAAAGACTCACCCAAGAATCTTTCAGTTCTCTTGAGAGTAATACCAGCTTTTTTACCGGTTTGAAGGTATCTAAAGTTCTTAATTGGCTTGTTAACCTTGAAGTGGATAGTAGTGGTATACTTTGAACCTTCTGGGATCTTCATGTAGACCGAATCCTGGCCCTTGACTAAGATTTCTGAATCTTCGTCTCTGCCTTCGATTTTAACGGTGTACTTGATGATTTCGAATTCGCCTGATTCCGGGAGTCCCAATGCCATTTTAAGATATTTACCCGTCAAGTTTGACGGCAAAGGCACCTTTTTATATGCGAATATTTCGTACCTCGGTATATGTTTAGTTTCGCGTACATGCAGGTCGGGGAAATCAATTCTGGGGTATTTTGTTCCGGTTTGGTTCCATATTTACGTTGACAGTAGTAGGATAAGTCTGCCACTTTTTATAGTTTATTATTCATTATATGTTACTACTCTCGCTACTTCCTATCACGTTTTCTAACTCCTTAGTTCAACTCTATCTTCCCAATTCCCCCCTTTCTCTCTTTACTCTCGCTTGACTACTTTTATACTTCCTATCCTCGTCCCTTGAAGTCGCCTGCCCGCTGTCTCCGGAATGCTGCCACATCTTTGTGTAACCTACGCTTCAAACTGTGTCCGTCCACGCACTCCAGCTCAAACGAAAAATCAAATGGCTGCGAACAGGCTGCTTCCTGCTCAGGAATTCTTACCGTCTCGAAAAAAGGATGGTCGAGTGCATCCCCCACAGTCATTCTTTTGTCAGGGTCCCATGATAGTAACTGATCCATCAAGTCCACCGCAACATGAGATGCCATGGGAAATAGTTGTTGCAACGGGACGGGGAGATAGAATTCGGATAACATATTTGACAGCCAGTTGTGTCTCTTTATGAGTCTCTTGGGAGGCGAGCCTCTTACTTTGAGAATCTCTGTTACCTGAAGAAGTTGATCCTTACCTACAAATATTGGAACACGGCCATAGAGTTCGCATACTATGCAACCCACCGACCACATATCAACGGCAAATCCATAGTCGCTACACCCTAACAACAATTCTGGGGCTCTGTACCACCTGGTCGCAACATAATTGGTGATGGGAGTAGTCTCACCTCCTGCGTCGGTGTAGGAAATACCTCTAGCTAAGCCAAAGTCGCAGATCTTTAAGTGGCCATGTACTGTGACCAAGATATTACCAGGTTTCAAGTCTCTGTGAATAACACTGGCGGAATGGATATATTTGACCCCACACAAAATCTGGTAGGCAAAGCTCTGAATGTGGAACTCACTGAATTGAGTAGCAGAGAAAATCACACTGGAAAGGTCATAATCACACAACTCCTGGTAGCAGTAGAGACCGGTATATGGCTCATCGTAGACAACCTGGAGGTCAAGGAGAGAGATTATATTAGGGTGACCATTGAGGTGGACCATGAGTCGAAGTTCTCTAATTGCTCTAGTCAACAAGACTTTTCTGGTAAACACTTTTGCAATCTTCTTTATGGCTAGCGGGAGTCCAGGGGTAGATACTGTATCAACGGCTGAACACACAATACCGTAAGAGCCCTTACCGAGAACCTTGTTTATCTGATAGCGGGGATCAACAAGAAACAGGTTCTTTTCGCTGTCGTCTAGTTTCATGAGCTTTTGTGGAAAAGACAATTAATTTGCGGCAAAACCTCAAGTATCTTTTTACAGCCAAAATTGATCTGCGCGGACCAAAGTGAAAATTTTCACTGTTCAACATGAGTTCTTCACACTGCAGATTCTATGAAAACAAGTACCCCGAAGTCGATGAGGTGGTCATGGTCAACGTCCAGGAAATAGCCGAGATGGGGGCCTATGTGAAATTGTTGGAATACGATAACATCGAAGGAATGGTGTTGTTATCTGAGCTTTCTAGAAGAAGAATCAGATCCATTCAAAAGTTAATCAGAGTAGGCAAAAACGAAGTTGCTGTTGTTTTGAGAGTCGACAAGGAAAAAGGATACATCGACTTGAGTAAAAGAAGAGTCTCAGCTGAAGATATCGTGAAGTGTGATGAGAGGTATAATAAGTCCAAGGCGGTTCACTCGATCTTGAGACACTGCGCCGAGAAGTTCAACATTTCATTGGAGGAGCTCTATCAAACCATTGGCTGGCCTTTGAGCAGAAAGTTCGGCCACGTTTACGATGCATTCAAGGTTTCCATCACTGACCCAACCGTTTGGGATGACATTGTCCCTCCATCCAAGGATATCTTGGAGGAATTGAAGTTGTACATCTCAAGAAGATTGACGCCCCAGGCCATAAAAATAAGAGCTGATGTGGAGGTCAGTTGTTTCAGTTATGAAGGTATTGATGCTATAAAGAGATCTTTATTTGAAGCAGAAGCGCTTTCCACTGAGCAAATGCAAGTCAAGGCTAAGTTGGTGGCTGCTCCTTTGTACGTCATCTCATGCCAGGCTTTGGATAAGAACAAGGGTATAGAGTTGTTGAACAAGGCCATCGAAAAGGTACAAGAGTCGATCGAGGCTGCGGACGGTAACTGCAAAATCACCATGGCTCCAAAAGCTGTTACGGCCAATGAGGATGCGGCATTGCAGGCATTGTTGGAGAGAAAGGAGGAGGAGGATAAGGAATCTTCTGACGAGGAGGAGGAGTAGTGTAATATTAGTAATTGGAGAGAATATACATAAAGAGATAATGGAAGTAGGGTAGGTGTGATATGGAGATGATATGGAGATCGAGAGGTAAGGGTAAGCATAGCGCCCCCCTTAATTATGACGTGTATACCAACCAGGGCTAAGAAAATACAAGTCTTGGAAAAGCACCTAAGAACTACGATATAATATACATAAAATACATAGACTATACAACACCAATAATGAAGTGACGCGACCACTCTTTAAAAGGGCAACGACTTAGTAATGATCAACTCCTTGCTATTAGCTCTCTCTATAATATAACCAGGAAGATTAGGTATAAGCTGGGAAGGGATCTTCAAACTCACCAACGAGCTTGGGAGAAGAAACTGATCTATCTCGATCAATTCCTGATTCCCACTTATATCTAAAATCCTCAAGTTATCATGAAATTTGATGCCTTTTATAAGCTTCAAATCATTGTAGCTCAAGTCTAGCTCTTCTAAACCTATGGGGAATTCAAAATTTTCCAAAACTTTAATGCCTTGATGTGCTAGCTTCAATACTCTTAAGGTGCTTGGGAAAATTACATCCTTCAAGTTGCTGATCCATTTATCGTTTTCCTCATCATTAGGATCCAATTCAATGTCCAAGACCTCCAACGATGGAGGGAACACTACATTCTTTAGGGTGGTGATTGAATTATTCCCGAGATACAATTGTTTCAAACTCATCGGGAACTGCACCTTATTAAGCGTCTTGATATTGTTCCCTCCAAGGTAGAGGGTTTCTATAGTATTAGGTAGCTTCAATGGGTTTATACTGTTGACCCCGTTGTTACCCAAGTTCAAATGTTTCACGAAATTTGGCAACTTCAAGCCTCTCGTGTTTGTCATGCTTTCCTGGAGATTGAGAGTCTCAATCAGATCAGGAAACTTAAGTCCAGTCATAGAGTCATTAGGGATACATGATATGTCAAGATACCGTAAACGCTCGGGAAATTTCAGGCCCTTGATGTTATCAATAGGATTGAAAGCAAGACTTAGAACCTCCAAATTTTTCGGGAAATCTAGGCCTCTGATATTATCAATTCGGTTGTTGGACAAGTTGAGCTTTCGAAGAGACTTTGGAAACTCAGTATAGTTCAAGAAATAGATCTTATTATCAAACAAGTTTAAGACTTCAAGTCTGGGCAGTAACTTTAGGTTGTCGATGGAAGTAATAGAGTTATTACTCGCTATCAACACTTTTAGGTTATCTGGTATCTCAAACCCCGAGAGTGTTTCAATACAGTGACTACCACCGATATTCATCACCTCCATAGACTGTGGGAATTTAACACCAGGAAAGAATCGTATGCAGTTGTCACCGTAATCAAAGATTTTGAGGTTTTCCCACGGCCTTATATCGTTTTGAATTTCTTCTCCCAAGGTGGTGAGATCGTTCTTTTCTGTCAAATAGATAGTATTGATGTCGTACTTGCCGATGAGCGAAACATGAGTGACCTTGTCTTTGTACTCTGCCAATGCATTGATGAATGCGGCGTATTGTTCTTTCTCAAAAGAGGTATAGTCCTGCCAATTTCTGTTGTCGAAATGAATATGATATCCTATCTCGTTGACGGTGGAAATGAACTCACCATACAGATCTATGAAACCACTCAATTTGCGCATGTTACTCTCAAACTCGTCATTATATTCTATACAGAAATTGAGGTGATGGTAGGGTCTCTTTATGGCTTCAGATGTGCTGAAGCTGTCGATTTCGTTGATATCTAAGGTGTCTGTAGGCCCTTGAAGGAGTGCTTCAAGTTGTTTCTTGATAGGTGCGTGTTTTGGATTATCGTAAAGAATGACTAAGCGGGTTTCCGGGGTCTGTGGATCCGGGATTTTGTTTTGAAATGTGTCCTGGAGGCTTGAATTGGTTGGGTTAGTAGAATCGAAGGAACTATTGTAGCCATAACTTATGGAATTGACCAGCTTCTGTTCCAGAGCACCGATTTCCACAGGAACAGGAAGGTTCAGCGTGGATGACTCGAGTGCAGAGACGGCTGCCACGAGGTCGTGGTCTACGACAGAGGCTTCGTCGTGGGTGACCGGGTTATTTTGCATGCTCATCGAGTAATTTTTCATCGCGGCTGCGAAAGAACGGTGATGGTACAGGGTTCGGAAATTAGGTCGGTGTAGGGTATATTGTGTAGGTGTTATGAAGTTATTCTACCATATGCTTATTTCTGTATTTTGTGTTCAACCTAATACTTGAGTATGAACTTTTTATGAGATCGTAAAGTGCAGCTCACCATGAGCGCAATGTCCAAGGATCTTCTATGGTACAATCAAGCTACAGTCCTTTGAGGATTGCAGCATCTATCAGGAGACATACAGATACCTACCTCTTACACAAAATTCAGCCCACCAAGAGTAATTTCTGATGCATATTTTATTGATATGAAAAGCTCATTAATATGAGGATAAATAAGTAATTAAATCATTAGACGGCAGCGTGGTACCGCTCTTAGTTCGTTTCGTATGTCTAAACCTTCACATTACGAAACCGATACAAATTTTCAATCGCCATTGTAAATGGAACTCTCACAGACACAAGTGATTGAGAATCCACATCTTGTGTACCCTGTGCCTTTCTCAGACTACCAAGACCCAAAATCCTGTCCCTAGCTAAAACATATCCTCTCAATATAAACAACAGGAATGCAGCTGCAATGAACGATACCCCAGAAAAGATAATACAGTGAAGGTACAGGGTAGGATCAGTAGTGCCATTTTTCTCCACTACCAACGATGTACCAATGATTGGAGACGCTATACTTGCAGATCCCAATACCAGGAAAAGCATGCTAAAAGTAATATTCATTTTTTGAATCCCCACAAGCCTGGCCATCATCGGAGCCATAGTCCCCCAAATTGTTCCCATGAGTCCTCCAACGAGGATTGCAAAAGCGATAACTGTAGCGTAGTTTCTTGCAGGTAACCACATAGCAAGGGTGAATATCCCGGAAAGGAAGTAAGTGCAGAATGCAAGGGTAGTAGGGCCATAAATATCTGCTAAGACACCTACTATCGGCCTACCTACTACACTACCTACCTGGACCATAGCACTGACTATACTTCCCTGGTACTCAGTGTATCCTAATGACGTGGTGTAATGAGCCATCATGTACAACACCACGACATATCCAAACATGCATAAAACCACATAAGCCAAAGCTGCCCAGAATCCCCACATTTTGACGACTGACTTGTCGAATACCGTAAATTCAACCTTATGGTACTTAGCTCTGGACCTGAACAAGGCCACAGATATCCACACACACCCGAAAGAAATAATGGCTTGCGCTCTCAAAGCCCACCACACACTTCGGGTTTGCACAACTTTTTGCATGGCCAAGTTGAAGATGATTCCTCCACATCCACTGCCAGCGGAGGATAGTCCACCTGCAAGCACTCTTTTTTTACGAAAGAACTGGGGCAAAATCGTCATTCCTGGCAAGGAAATCATTGTTAGCCCACAACTTTGCATGAGCCCCTGTGTCAAGTATAACTGCCACAACTTCCTTGAGAAACTGGCTAATATAAGAGATGTGAACTGCACACAGTTTCCTATGATAATCACCGTTCTGGTACCGACTTTTCCCATGAAAAAATTGATAAACGGAGTAAAAATAATGGTGGCACCGAGAGCTAAGCCCCCAATCACAGCATAGTCTAAGTTCGTAGCTCCCTCAAAGGTATTTTCGTTTATATATACAGAAAAGTATATCGCAAACCCAGAATTCATACCCCAGGTCATGGCATTTATTAAAAAGCATGCAAAGCAAATGACCCAGCAATATCCTTCGTCATACACGAGCAGCTCAGCGTCAGGTTGAGCTTCGTCCGCTTTTTCTGGAATTTCCTCTGATCTCGTCTCTGAGTCATTGAGCTCGGAGTCTGGGGTTGGTTCTGCAACAACTTCAGAGAGGGCAGGAGAAGATGCAGCAGAGTCCCCAGAGCTAGGACGTAGATCTGCAGGCAATACATTCAGACTTGGATCTGCAGGCAATACGTTCAGACCTGGAGTTCGCATTTCAATCTGTCTGTATTGTATCAAAAGCGTTAGGCAGACTCCAGCATTTATATATTGAAAAAATTAAGTTTTCGATGGTTACGAGCACACATAAACACTGACAGGATTGAGGATGGGAATCGGCTAATAACCCGTCTCCAGCCCGAGATGATACATCTATTAATCAAAAGTACTACGTGCGTTAGAACTGCTCAAAGCTACCTTAATATACAGCATACAAGGTGGAACAGTGAGTGTGGCGAGAGGTACTAGTTTACGTCTTTTGGCGGTTCGACCGCACCCGCATCTCAAGACTTATTGCCGATTACTGAGGAGAAATCCAACAACCAGAAACAGCCAAAAGCAGCTCTCAAGTAACCGGAAGCAGCACCGTTCTATGGCAATTCCTGGGTTACTTAACGGTAAAAATGCATAGTTTTTCCCACTGGATGTTCGGCAGTAAAGTTGAACGGCTTACTAAGACGGCTGTGCGATGAGGATAACTTTGCGAAGGTACCGCCATATCGGGCCGTTGGTCCGTACCAGAATTTTTCCGGCAGACCGGAATCAGATATCTCATAGGTACGAGATCTTAATGCTGACCATAATGAATAGAGCTTTCGATGCAGTTGGAAGATACGCCGTACCTTTCTGTACGCCATTTTCTGGCACTTGGGGTAGTAGCAACATGGCCAACTATTTCATTACAACACACAAGAGACCTATAAATGAACGGCTCCGGTAGTTAAATAGAGCATGTAGTTGATTATGCGCTGACTTATATATTAATGGTTGACTCACGCAAAATAGTTTCGATTCTGTCTTGAGGCAAAAAAAAGTGGGGGCGAGCCGGGAGTCGAACCCGGTACCGCTTGCAATTCAGTCTGAAGTGGCATATGCGCACCCTAAGCAAGAATCATACCGTTAGACCACACGCCCTTTCTAGGTCGTGGCCTACGAGCTCCGCGGTGGAACTTTCCACGCCGTGAAGCTTCCGTCTGGGCCACGAGATCATAAATTACGGGTAATTTCAAATCTGTAGTTTATACCGATAGCTGTGAGTGCATCATTTTAAAAACATTAACCAGTCAATGCACCCAGAATTATACCTGGTAAAATAAACCCTAGGTTGTGAAATAGTCGAAGATGATTTTGTTAAAAAACAGATACAGGTAACTGGAATGGCTATAAAGGACATATAGCCACCGTCGACTAACATGATGCACTAGTTGTGTTCACTCCAGGTATAGTAGTGCAATGAACTATTAGAACTTCAATGATGTTTTAGTCTTTGCTTAGTATACATGGAGACTTGGAGGATTCAGGATATGGAGGCTCTACCCCAGCTCGCAGCCGTTAGTACTGCGTTTAAAAAAGTTGTGAACATCTTGGGATGTTTTTAGAAAGTTGTGCTCCACAAGAATTGATAATAGGCGTCCTTCAGCCAACCTGTTTCACATGCCACCATCAATCGAATTCTCCCTTCTATTGTCTCTTCTTGCCTGTCCTTCGTTAACGATTTTCTGCTGCGCGATGATTTTTCAGTAATGAACCTTGGTCGAAGATTGAGCCCAATATATAGGGCATTCAGCATCTCGCTGAGAGCTCTAAATGACCAGATAAATACGATAGGGATACAGAGAACAAGGGATATTGGAATAATTGCTCACATTGATGCTGGGAAAACTACCACGACCGAAAGAATGCTCTTTTTCAGTGAGAAGACTAAGCGTATAGGAAATGTAGATCAAGGAGACACTGTCACTGACTACTTAGAAAGCGAACGAGAAAGGGGAATCACTATACAGCTGGCTGCAATCACTATTCCGTGGAACAACAATAAAATCAACATCATAGACACTCCAGGGCATGCAGATTTCACCTTTGAAGTGATCAGATCGTTGAGAGTGCTCGATGGTGCTATTACTATTTTAGACGCCGTGGAAGGAGTGGAGGCACAAACTGAAAAGGTATGGAAACAAGCACAGGAACTCTCATTACCAAAGATTGCTTTTGTGAATAAAATGGATCGAGATGGTGCAGGGTTTAGTCGGACGGTTAAAGAGATGGTAGAGAAGCTACATACTCGGGTGGTACTCTGCACGTTGCCATATTTTGAAGTTGGAGCACATGGCATTCCAAATTTCAAGGGAGTTATAGACGTGGTGGACAAAAAGCTTTTGCTGTGGGATTTGGAGGCAGATTCAAATGGGCGAAAGATTAATGTAGTGGACGTAGAAGAAATGCCCGAAATACATGAGATGGTGAAAAAATCCAGAGAATCTATGGTTGAAACTTTAGGAGAGTTCAACGACAAGATTGTGGACTCTTTCCTAGAACACGACGAGAACTGTTTGGACATCCCCAGCTCTACAATCCGCGCAGCTATTAAGCAGACATGTATATCCAATGATGTTACTCCTGTCTTTTGCGGAACTGCATTCAGAAATATAGGAGTGCAGCCGTTGATGGATGGAGTGACCAGCTACCTTCCATCACCAACAGAAGCTCTGATCCCCGAAATCACGTCAAGTAAGCGGATAAAGAAACTGAAAAAGAAAAAAACGGCTGCAAGAGATCAAAGCGAAACCGTTCACCTTCCAGCAAAAATGAATCCTCAAAAGGGTATAGTAATCAACAACGACCCGAATTTGACAGTGGCATTGGCCTTCAAAGTTATCACCGATAAGATTAGAGGTGTGATGACATTCTTCCGAGTCTATTCAGGAAAATTATCCAGTAACACTACGTTTGTTAATACGAGAACTGGGAAAAAGCATACAGTAAGAAACCTTCTTTTGATGCATGGAGATGAGCCTGAGCCTGTCCAGTCAATATCTGCTGGGAATATCGGGGTTATTGCAGGAAATGAGGAAATTGTTACGGGGGATACATTGGTATCACATGGCCCTTCTCACAGCAAAACATTCAACGACGCAGAGACCAACTTGAAGCTCATGCCAATTGAAGTTCCTCCTCCTCTTTTCAACTCTTCAATTGAGCCTTTGACGGCTGGTGATGAACGGTACATGAATGAGTGCATCCTGTCGTTGGTGAGAGAGGATCCTTCGTTGCATGTCTTCCAGGATGAAGAATTGGGCCAGACTATCATTAGTGGGATGGGTGAATTGCACTTGGACATCATCAGGGAACGGCTCGTTAACGATATGAAGGCCAAGATCAAGTTAAGAAACGTAGCCGTATCGTACAAGGAGACTATCAGTAGACCTAACTACGAGAGGGTGACGCTCGAAGATAAAGAAACTGGTATTAGGGTTCAATTAAGTTTGGATTCTTTTGAGGGAGAGTCATCTGAAAGCTCTTTTGCTGAAGAGGAAGGTTCAGAATTGCTCGATCAAGATAATAATATTGTTATTTTCGAGTCAAACGCTACACCGGAATACATGTACAGAGCCATTGAAGACAGACGGTGGAAGTGTGAACACTCTCTCGATGACCTTCAAGACACATTAGTACAGGGTATTCAGATCGGACTTCAAATCGGGGGCCCGATTGTTGGATTCTCTCTTCATTCTACCGTAGTTCGTATTCATAGCTGGGACTTCCCTGTTGACGACAAGAGTGGGGATTTATCCAAGCTCTTGGATGCGGCCAGAAGGGTGTTGTTGAAGTCTGTAGGCCAATTGGACTCTGGGAGCTTTACGTTACTCGAACCTATTATGGAGACGAAAGTGTATCTCACTTCCGACAAGCTAGGAGATGTTACCCATGATTTGACACAGAGATGCCAGGCCAACATTATGAGCATTGAGGATGAGGGAACAGAGAACGTAGAGATGATCCATTGGGCGATGGAGGAGGCCAGCAAGATTTACTTGCCCGAAGACTACACGATGAAGCTGGCAGCAGATGTGAGCATCAAGAACAAGAAGGTGGTTGTAGCGGAGACTCCGTTGAGAGAGATGATGGGGTACTTGAGCAAGTTGAGGTCGATTACGCAGGGGAGAAGTACCTTTGACATGACGTACTTGGGGATGAGAAGAGCTAATAAGTCGAGAATGAGTGGCATTATGAAGCAATTAGAGTTATAGGAAGATAATTGTACATAGGCAGTAGACCGGGACTACGAATACACAATAGGCATAGTATTCATCAGCAGATTTCGCAGCCTCAACCCAAATCCTGCTGCAAATCTAACAGCATATTCTCCTCACTCATAAAATTCACAGACCAACGCGAATTGTCTGATCATGAGTGAACAGATGGCCAGTGTCTTGGGCACGAATACCGACCCTTCAGCCTCTTCAGCATCGCCTGATGCTCCTTCAACTTCTCCCAGCTTGTCTCCTTCCTCCTCGTTTGTACCAATTGAGAAGCAGGATGCGGTTCAGGTAATTGACGAGGACAAACAGTTCAACGGTCGGTTGATCGACTACATTGCAAAAACAGTCCCGGTTTCAAGTATCGGAGATGACTACCACATTGTTTCGGTTTTCGGTTCCCAGTCGACGGGGAAGTCGACGCTATTGAATCGGTTGTTCAACACCAACTTTGACGTAATGGACGAGTCAAGAAGACAGCAGACCACGAAGGGGATCTGGCTAGCGTATTCTCCATTAATCACCAACAGTGGTGTACCCAAGGCGTCTAGCTCGTCTTCCACCATTCTCGTGATGGACGTCGAAGGAACCGACGGAAGAGAAAGAGGCGAAGACCAGGACTTCGAAAGGAAGTCTGCTCTATTTGCTCTTTCCACCAGCGAGGTCTTGATCATTAATATATGGGAGACCCAAATCGGGTTGTACCAGGGGGCTAACATGGGACTCTTGAAAACCGTGTTCGAGGTGAACTTGTCGCTTTTTGGTAAAAACAAGCTAAATAAAGATACCCACAAGGTGTTGCTCTTGTTTGTCATTAGAGACCACGTAGGGGTAACTCCGGTGGAAAACCTAGCCAGTACCATCACGGCTGACCTCGTCAAGATGTGGGACCTGTTGAACAAGCCTGCGGACTTGCAGAGCTTGACATTTGATGACTTCTTCGATACCCAGTTTCACACTTTGGGCCATAAGGTGTTACAGGAAGACAAGTTCAACGAGGATGTGAGGCTATTGGGGAACAAGTTTGTAGACCCCGGTAGCAACGACTATCTCTGGAAGCCTAAATATCATCACAACTTGCCTATAGATGGCTGGACCTTGTATGCCTCCAACTGTTGGGACCAGATCGATAAGAACAAGGACTTGGACTTGCCAACGCAGCAGATTTTGGTGGCAAAGTTTAAATGTGACGAGATCGTAAACAGCTTGTTCGACGAGTTTGTGGTCAAGTACACAGAGTTATTGGCCAGGCATTCAGTCGAAAGCACCGCCCTTGGTGACTTTGACTTCAACGAAACAGGCTTGTTAATGAAGGACTTGAAAAGCGATTTCTTGGAGCAGTTTGACCTCGTGGCTTCGAAGTATAATGCCTCTGTTTACCAACAGAAACGGGCCTTATTGAACGATAAGATCTTGGATAAGTATAAGGAGTTGTTCAGTGTGTATAGCAAGAAACTCGGCGGTTTGATTTTGAGGCAATTCAGAGTACAGATGGCTAGTGATAATGAAGAGGGGAAATTTATCGATAAAGTGACTCGGTTGAAGTCCAAGAGTGTGACTATTTTGAACGATAGCTTAAGTTTGCTTTCCATTGGGGAAATCGAATTTGACGAAAACACTGCTTCTTTTGTGGAAGAATTGGACGAGGAGATCGCCAAACAACAGGTAGTGGAATTGGATGCGATAGTTGGCAGATTGACAAAGAAGTTGAGCATCCAGTTGAACAAGTTTGTTGTGTTTGAGGTGAATGAGGCCAGCGAGTCTTTGTGGGATAGGATTTTGGGCAAGTTCAATGAACTTGTGTCCTCCTCTTTAAGCAGTTACAAGATTGAAGGCTCAGAAGAAACCCAGGGCAAGGCCGTGTATGACTTCGACTTGGGAGTGTCTCTGCAAGATAATGCCTTTGCCGTGGACAAGTTCAAGTTCAAATCGTGGTGTAAATTCTACCAGATCATCAAGAAAAGTCTTTCGAAAGATAACGTCTTGAACATCTTGAAGGAACGGTTTGATGAGAAGTTCAGATACGACGAAAACGGCATTCCTAAGTTATACAATAACGAATTTGAATTGGATACAAACTTCAACAAAGCCAAGTCTGAGACGTTGAGTTTGGTTCCGATCTTGACTATTATCAGATTGTCTGACTCCACTGAGATCATTCCCGAGTACGAGATTTTCGAAGATGACTTGAGAAAGAAGTATGATGAGCCAGCCATTGATGAAGACGAGGAAGAGGAGGACTCTAATAGGTTCAGCCACGCTATCAGTGAGATGGACAAGGCCCAGATACTAACCAAGTTTAAGAAAGAAGTGGATGCTAAGTATATTGAGACGAAGAGGTCTATTGTTCTGCACGTGACGTCGATTCCCTACTACATATATCTTGTTATTGTAGTTTTAGGCTGGAACGAGTTTATGGCAGTGATTAGAAGTCCCGTTTTCTTCACTTTGACTTTACTTTTAGGCGGGGTTGTGTATGTATTGTACCAGTTGAACTTGATCAAGCCAGCGATTCAAGTAGGCCAGAGAATGGTAGAGGAGGCTATGGCTCTTGGGAAGGAGAAGATGAAAGAGTTTTTACTTGACGATAGCGAGTTCCACGGGAGAAACTTGAGCAAGATGCTGAAGGGCGAGGAGATCGAAATGGAGGATTTGAGCGAGAGTAAGAGTACCTAGTTTTATTAGTTCATAGTAACCGAAATAATGATTTGCTGCAGACTGTAGAAAAAATGTAACCGTGGTGTAATACCACAGCGTTGATAGCATATAGTGAATGCTGACAGCTACAGTGAATGTCATAATCATGGAGGTAGCATTTCGGCCTCAGTTCTACCACAGGGTGTACGGGTACGGTGACGTAAGGACAAGAAAGTCGTACGTGAGTCTAGAACACTCCCAGAGCTATAGCTCAACAACGGTTAACAGGTCGAATAGATGGAATGTTAAACGCCGTTGCATCAACCCCAGAAAGTGTGAGGGTAATCTAAGCAGCACAATGGGTGTATTCATGACGTTGTAGTTTCACGCCTCATTGGGCACAATAGGCACGATGTAACCTCGGTGCGAAAATGAAACAGAAAGTGGAAATGCAACCTCTAGAATCGCATCGGCTAGGGCCATCACTGATATGGCGGTACGCTCGCCGTGCTGCCCGCCACTACCGCGTCGAGATAGGTCGCATTTTGCCCTGTATCATTTTTCAGTGGGTTACTGCAACCTCAAGCCCCAGGCTGGAAGAGCTAAATAAATATAGAAATAAAGTACCATTTTTTAAAGTAAGAATAGTCAGGTTCGAAGGTTGAATTACAGGTCTCCCGTGCATCGTATAATACGTCCAGGTCCTCAGATCAGTATCTCACGTCAATAAGTTTTCATTACCAGGACAACACCGTAATCTTTGATCTCATAGAATTGTCCCCACCCCGTATCAGATAACAATCTTGCACTGAATTCACGTCAACCTACTAATTGAACATGATCCACTCGACAATACCCCTCTCCAGTACCATCGACACCAAAGCCCTGCTCCTCGACTTGAACATAGCCGATCACCACGAGCTTCTGGATGAAAGTGTTCTGAGTTGTGATGAGGTGTTCACCGACGTGATCGCCCAATTTCTGAGAAAGTTAGATCACAGTGACATCCACAGCCACCTGGATGGCGTCTTAAAAGACTTGAACGAGGCCTTAGTGGAAAACTCCCCGATCACCATGTTACCAAACTTCAATATAAATCCTACTGGGGAAGAGCAAGGGAAGTATTTGGTAATCGATTTAGGAGGATCTACCTTGAGGATGTCTGTAGTGGAAATAGCTCCTCCCCAAACAAGCGGCAGTGAGGCCGGATCCAACGGTACCAGAGCCTCGAGAATCACCATTGTCAATGAAAAAAAATGGATCGTTGCCAATAAGGACAAGCTCATCGATCTCAACTTTTTCCGGTTTATGGGGTCGAAAATAATTGAAACCATAAATGACCAGTCGGTCCTCAGTCTCTCCGATACACCCATAAATGTTGGTATCACGTGGTCTTTCCCACTCGACCAAGACTCTCATAACTCCGGTAAGATCGTCCATGTTGGTAAGGGCTGGGTCATTGGTGACGAAGTATTTAATAGAGACTTGAAGACCCTTTTGGAATCCACTTTGAAGACCCGCTTTCAAGTCGATATCGACGTCAAGGTCGTCATCAACGACTCTCTCGCTGTTTACGCTGCTGGTAAATTTTTGTCTTCTGACTTGAAGTTAGCAATGGTGTTGGGAACGGGATTCAACATGTGTTGTTCGCTCAACACTTCTTCGAAAATGCATGGCTGCAAGTGCTTAGACGATTCAGCAATTCTTGTAAATAGTGAAACCTCGTTATTCGGAAGCAGCTTGTACGACTTGTCGAACGAGTTTGATCATTTGATCGATAACCGCTTCTCCCGCCTCCGAAGACCATTTAAGTCGCATATGACCACGGATGATGCTTCCAAGTTGATTTTCCAACCTTTTGAAATCATGACGAGTGGAAGATACTTGCCTGAGTTGACCCGTCTCTCGCTCATTAAGTTGTATCAGAACAATGAGCTTTTCCAGGGCGAAGCTATACCATCGGACAACAGATTATTCACACCATACGACGGGCTCAGTGGTGAGCTTTTATGTGTGATTTCAGAAAACAACGATGCCGAAACTGTTGGCTGCAAGTTTAGTGAGGAGTTTGGATTTCCAATCTCGCTCACAGACGCTTACAAAATCAAGCAGTTGGTCGACTCGATCATTCAGAGAGGCAGTTACTCCATAACTATTGCCGTGGAGTCGTTCATCAAGTTGATGGCATTCCACAATAAAGAGGACTTTCACAATAAAAAAGTGATTGTGGGATATGTGGGGTCTATTATGGTATATTTCAACAACTACAGAAAGTTGATTTTGGAGTACATAAATGACAGTGCATACATTAAAGACATGGGTGTCACAGTCGACTTGATGTCGATTGACAATAGTTCTATAGTGGGGGCCGCTGTTGGAGCCGCCTATTTTAAGTAGATATGATACATGATAGATGATACTGAGCGTAGACAAGGCTTCACTGGACGAATGAGGGTAAGAAAGCTGGAGCTGTATTATGCACTCTGGGATATTTGTTGTTAGTATAGAAGCCAGATTCCTTCGGTAATTTTCTGTATTAACTATATACCTACATAAGGTATATATGTGCTATGTACTATATATTATTGCTGCAAATACTTCAGCCCCGCCTTTGCCAGGTCGGGGTCTTTCTTTGACTAGGGCGAGTGTTCTCTCTTGTAACTTTCTGTCTCCATCTTTCAAGATCTGGAAAGTGGTAAGCCGGGGATAAAAGGATAGCTCTTGTTTTCTTCTTGTTGTTAGTGGCGTTGATGTTCTCAACCGTGGGTAGTGCTTGCTCTTTGCCCTTGGTCTTTTGTCTTTTGTGTGATCTCTTTGATTTTTTCTTTTTCTTACGGCAAGAAGTATCTTCTTGAAAAAGTTCAATCTTTGCCGTTGACGGTAGTCTGGTACCTTGGCCATTGTCATCTAGTATTTCTTTGATCAATGTATCTGGTGTGGATGCATATGAGGCAGTAAACGTGGTAGAAAGCAGAACAGGGTTATACACTTGCAAGCTCCAGTTCTTATTTCTCATGATCAAGCTGGTACTTCCAGTATCTACCTTGTCACTATGCTCAACATCTACAGTGGAACAAGTTACCTCCGGAGAAACTCTAGATGGGGAAAGTATCTCTGGAGCAGGACTTTGTCCAAGATAACATTCTTGGGTAGGCTTGCAAGCATACAAGCTCCAGTTCTCATTTTTGAAAAAGTTTCGCTTGAGACTATTCAAGCGAATTTCTGGTACACAAATAGTTGTTTTACCTGTTTGTTGAAGGGAGATTGTAGGGGGTGTGGTTCTTGGGGTGGCGAAAGAAACTTGTGTGGAATGGGGCGAGTACTCAGACTTATAAGTCTTTAATTCGCAATTATTATCTCTGACAATCAAAGCAGTAGAAGTAGCTTCGGTTTCAGTAGTGGTGGGGTAATTGGTAATGGGGTAACTGGTAATGGGGGAATTGGTGATGGGTGGATCAGTGGCGGTAGATACATC
The DNA here is from genome assembly GCA_030571055.1 of Yamadazyma sp. yHMH685. NCBI lineage: Eukaryota > Fungi > Ascomycota > Pichiomycetes > Serinales > Debaryomycetaceae > Yamadazyma > Yamadazyma sp. yHMH685. The sequence continues at coordinate 458,818 of JAJLXC010000003.1, forward strand.
TTTTGTTCTTTTCGGTGTTGCCTTTTGGCCGGCAAATCTTGCAAGTTCACATTTGACTCGAGAAATTGCCCATTGAGTCTTAGCGGCATCAACTTGTTTCTTCAAGATTCTCTTCCGTTGTATCAACTCACTTATCTGGTTGTCAAGATCCAGAGGGCTTTGCTGCTCTAAGAAGGAGGCATAGAAGATGTTAGCGTCGTTATGGTTTAACTTTAAATAATTCATTGGAATCGATAGTTTCAGATAGAATTAAAGAAGAGAGTTTGGGGGGACATAGTTCCCTTTTATAGACAATCTAAACGTAAAATGCTGGAAACTTAACTCAGGATCTCTCAGGGAAGGTCTAAGGTTTTTGCAGCCTGAATGACTGCAAAATTGCATCTGTTGAAATTCGCAGCCAATGCTCTGGTCGTGCATACAATTATCAGCTTGTTAGTTATACTTACGTTTTAAAGGTAGCTTGGTAGTTGCATTGTAGTGGCTATTCGGCTTAATTGAAAGTAGCTTCGTTTGAACATGTACCCGAAGTCGTAACTTTGGTATCAAAAAGGGTCGTAACTCTGCTGGGAAGAAAGACTCCAAAAAGGGTGAGAGTCTATCGAGTCCTGTATTTGTGACATATCAACAGACAAGGATGAGGCGGCACAGAGCTACGTGTTCAGCACTTCATAGATTTTATATCTTTAAATGCTGAATCCTATCATCATAATTTTTTTTCTCGGAAAGTAAACCTGGCTAATTAAAGAAGATATTGAAGAAAAAGAAGGGCGATGTACAGGGAGAACGTCTCATACACGAGGGATGCACTTTGATTTGGTATAGACCATTTGTGTATGCTGGAGTACCGTCTATTCTACAAGAATTTCGCCACTATTACACCATTTTGGGCTTCCACCATAACATATAGAGTTAATACTTCGTGACCATTAACGCACGCCTTTATCACATTATGCATTGCAGTTACTCTACTCTATCTATCACAATTTGTACTTGATGTCTGCAGCGGCAAAGTCACTCACTACCAAAGCATTACTGTGGCCTTGCAAGTAAGAGGCTGGGAACAGAGGGTCGTTTTTCTTACCGTTTACGGCCTTGTCCAAAGCTGCCTTCTTAGCCTTTCCCAACACTATAAGGATGATTTCATCGGAGTTATCCAAAATAGTGGAGATTCCTACCGTCAATGCGTACTTGGGCACTTTTTCTAAGTCGTTATCGAAGAAACGGGAATTAGCTTCGATAGTAGAGGGGACCAAAGAAACTTTTCTCGTCCGAGAGTCCCTTGCAGAGCCTGATTCGTTGAATGCCAAGTGTCCTTCAACACCCATTCCTCCCAAGAATAAGTGAATACGGCCGTACTTCTTGATGCGGGACTCATAATCACGGCACTCCTTTTCCACGTCATCTGTCAATCCGTTCAAGATGTTAATGTTTTCTCTTGGGATATCAATGTGGTTGAAAAATTTATTGTACATGAAATAATGATAACTCTGGTCGTTTGTGGGGGCCAAGTTCAAGTACTCATCCATGTTGAATGTGACGACGTTCTTAAACGAAACTCGGCCCTTTTTGTTCAATTCGATCAACTTCTTGTAGACACCTTCTGGTGATGAGCCGGTTGGTAACCCCAATACAAAGGGTTTTGCGGGGGTTGGGTTGAAAGCATTGATTTTGCCAGCGATGTAAGAGGCGATGAACTCGGAGGCTTCTTCGGCACTGGAAAATATAGCTTGTCTCATAAGGGTTGTGTTCAGAATTTGATTATTGCAATAAAAAATTGAAGAACCAGAGCCATATATAAGCTTCTGCAGTGAGCCTGCACTCTGCCGTGTGCAAACTTGAAGCTACCGCCAAAGTTGCAACCCACCGCGAATGTTGCGTCCAGAGCCCGTGGTGCACTCAAACCGTGTGGTACCGTTACGATAAGTCATGCGCAGGTTGCATTTCCGATGTTACATTTTGCGCGATGTAACCTAGCACGTTGCATTACCTGAGTGGTAACATCTTATCTGGGGTACTTTTATTATTATATAATGATGGGTATTCTAAAATTTCACCACTGTTTTACCAATTGTCTATACGATGACTTTTGAGGCAAAATACACTAAATTCACCAACTGCCACCTCCTCGATAATGGGATCACATACTACAATACGGACTTGTATGTGAACAATGAAACCGGCAAGATTATCAAGAACCCTAATAACCCCCACCACACCAAGGTAGTCGATTTGAACGGTCAGTACTTGGCTCCAGGCTTGATCGATATCCAGAACAATGGATTTTTCGGGCTTAATTTCTCTGACTTGAGCAGTAATTCGACAGAACAAGAAGTAGAAGCTTATAAGAGATTCTACGAAGATGTGATGGCCAAATTTCTCCAGACCGGTGTGACGTCTGTGTGCCCCACTGTGACGTCCAACTTCCCAGAAGTATACCAGAGGGTATTACCGATTTTAAAACGTCTGAGGTCGGATGCAAAATGTGACTCCTTGGGAGCCCATTGTGAGGGCCCCTTTATCAGTATGTTGAAGAAGGGTTGCCATCCTACAGAGACATTTGTTACTGCTAAGGATGGGTCCTCCAAGTTGGATGATGTGTATGGAGCCGACAATTTGGTAGAAAATGTTTGCATAGTGACGGGAGCTCCAGAAATCGAGGGAGTTTTGGATGTTATTCCGTACTTGAGACAAAAAGATGTAGTTTACTCTATTGGTCACACCAATGCAGACTACGAAACCGGCTTGAAAGCGGTTGAAAACGGGGCCACTATGCTCACTCATTTATACAATGCCATGCCCCAGCCACATCACAGAGACGCCGGAGTGGTCGGATTAATTAACAACCCGATTTCGAAAGATACTCCATACTTTGGTATAATCTGCGACGGAATCCACGTAGATCCTTCGATGGCAGTTATGGCCTTCAAATCCCACACTGACAAGTGTGTTTTGGTGACGGATGCCATTTTCATGTTTGGATTGAAAGATGGAGTCTACAAGTGGGATTCTAGAAACATCGTCAAGGACGGCTACAAATTGACCTTAGAAGGCACCAAGACGTTGGCCGGAAGCGGTACTTCCTTGATACAGTGTGTTCGTAACGTCATGAGGTGGGCGAACGTCCCCTTGGCAGAGGCTGTCAAGGCCGCTACCAACACTCCAGCGAAGTCTATTGGATTAGAGAAGGAGAAGGGGTTCTTGAACGAGGGCTGCGATGCCGATTTGGTGGTGTTGGACGAAGAAGCATTCATCCAGCTGATTTACAAGTTGGGTAATAAGATTGGTGTTAACGATTTCAACCAGCCGGCCAAGTTAATTGCCAAATTATAAGATAGTAAGTAGAGAAATACAAGTGCATAGAATATTGATTACTAAACCACTAGCCAAGTTAAGGGGCATTGACGTGATTCCCCTAAGACCTTTCTTCATCAAGGCCGTCCGGTTTTCGCACGCATCCATTCCTTATCTTCCGGTTCCGCAAATGCGAGGATGAAAATGATTCTTAGGGTGGTCCGAAAGCACAGCCCACCACTCATCGCCATTGGCGTCCTGAAGTCCCCCGATTGCTCCGTATCCAGGGCCTATGCCACCCTCTCGCGGATTCTGGACTTTCACGATAAACATGAGCTTCCTCCTTGGCCCAAAAAGCTGTCTCCGAGCCCTCAAGAGCTCTTTAATTTGTCTCCGGAAGAGCTTCGTCTTTCGCCGTTAGAGTTCAACAAGCTCATCAAGAAAACCTACTCCAAGTTCGTAAAGATCTATCACCCTGACACTCTCAAGAACCTTGATGTTTATAACGAGAAGGATGCATTTATGACTGATGAAATGAAGCGAGCTCGTTTTGATACGGTGCAGCACGCATATTCGGTGTTGAAGGACCCAAAGCGCCGTGTAGCGTACGGACGTGCTGTGCAGACCGACTGGAGCCAGTACAACCGCAAGACTAGCGATTTCGATGCGTTTAGAATGGCCAATGCTCATAGAAAAGCCTACCAGTTTGAAAATGACGAAGCGTTTTGGAGGGCAGGAACTTGGGAGGATTACTATCGCATGAGGTACAACCGGGGTGCCCCCACGAAGGAAGAGTTCGACAAGAACAAGTTCAAGATTTTATTCGGGGTGATTTGCGTAATGATGATCTCTACGACGATTCAGCTCATGCTAGCGTTTGAGAACAGCAATGACGCGCAGCGGCAGGCACATATCCAGAATTTGCGGTTGTTGCAAGAGCTGGAGCGGGGGTACTATGACGAGTACTCCAACCGCTTTTCGAGTTTGAGGAGGCTTTTGGTAAACAGGAGAGCTGGAATAGAGGATCAGCAGAAGTTGAAGGAGAGGGAGCAGGAGGATGCGGCCGCATTAACAAAGTATGCGAGACAGGAGGTGAATAAAATGGGATTGGGCAGCGATGCAGGCATTAGTGGTAACAGTAAATAATGAACATATAAAATTTGTAGAGGGAGCATATAGACTAAGTCTTGTGTAGTGAGGATCACTCGTCATCAGGCAGGCCACGCACTGACGTACAACTGCCCGACGTGACGCAGGCAGTATAGACGCACGAGCGAACATTCGTAAGTAGAACAAATAGGTGCTCGTGTTCCTGCCGTACGGGTGGTGCTCCTGCCGCACGCCGGTAGTAATTCTCGCGGCTGTTGGCCGAGGTTGGTGACAACTCGGTTAACATAGTTCGGGCAACAGCCGCGAAGAATCCTAATCTACAACAGCAATGGATTTTATGAAGCCCAGCACGGTCCTCGACCTCGGCAACATCAGAGAAGCTCTCGTACGTATGGAGGAGTCAATTGTGTTTGCTCTCATCGAGAGGTCTCAATTCTACTCGTCTCCATCGGTGTACGAACCTCACAAGTTCCTCCCCAACTTTGACGGGTCGATGCTCGATTGGTTTTTACTTCAAGTGGAAAAGACCCACTCTCAAGTCAGGCGGTACGATGCTCCCGACGAAACCCCGTTCTTCCCCGACCAGCTTCTCCCTGAGATTCTCCCTCTGGTGAACTATCCAAAGATTTTAGCTGACTACTCGGACGATATCAACGTCAACCTCGAGATCAAGCAGTTTTTCATTAGTGAAATTGTCCCTAAAGTTGCATGTAAGCAGGGCGAGCAGCAGGAGAACCTAGGCTCGGTATCTGTGTGTGACGTCGACTGTTTGCAAGTTATTAGTAGAAGAATTCACTTTGGGAAGTTTGTCGCCGAATCAAAATTTCAAAACGATAGAGACTTATACACAAAATTGATTCACGATAAAGACGTGGCCGGTATCGAGGCGTCTATCACGAACCTGGCAGTCGAGGCCAAGATTTTGGAAAGATTAGAGGTCAAGGCTTTGAGTTACGGTACGGATCCTAGTTTAAAGTACTCCCAGAACAAGCAGAGTAAAGTCGACCCTCAGTTGATTGCTCAGTTGTACAAGGATTACATAATTCCCTTGACCAAGAAGGTTGAAGTGGAGTATTTATTGCGGAGGTTAGAGGATGATTACTAGTAGCGTACAGGGGATGATTCTAGCTAGAGTATAGTTATTATATGATATGGAGTGCTGCTGGCATCTACAGCGTAGGAGTGGGACCAGCGTTGGGACCATCTACACCTGGTTACAATACTTATATTGGTGATTACACATAGCCTAAAAAATCAACCATCCGATGATGAACGCGACCAACATCAATATCACCGTCAATGGCAAGGAGATGCCGCCGAAGGAGTCTTCAGTTTTCTTCACGGCAGTTTCAGTCTTCTCCTCTTCGCTCCTATCGAATTTTTCATTCAACTGCTCGATCTTCTTGTACGAGTCGGAGGCTTCGGACTCAGAAGACTTGCTGACGTTCACAGGCTTGGCAGAGGTATCGACGTCTCTGAGAGCAGAGGAAACGGCCTTGTCAGCTTTAGCAGCGGTGGAAGCAGACGCAGACGCAGAGTCTGGGGCTGAGCCGGAGGCCGAGCCAAATTGAGCAGAAGTGGAACCGATAGAACCAGCAGCGGCAGCACCACCGGTGCTAGCTGGCTCCTCTTCGATACCGTCACCGCCTTCAATCACATAATTGACCCTCAACTTCTTGCTCACCAACAGGGCCTTTTTCTGTTTTTCCAAATCAGGCCAAAACTCACCAACTTTACTGGCCTCTGCATCTTCCGGGCATGGGAGAGAAACAATCAAAAACTTATCTTTGCACTTGTAGTGTTTCGACAAAGGTTGCGAGAATGCCTGTAAAATGATGGCAACGCTGATACTTTGACCAGGAGGGATGATGCTGGCGTTTGGCCTGACGCTGTAGAGCTTTGGTGCGGTGGTTTTGACTTTGAACGCCAACTGACCGGCCGTGGTGTTGGATATGGTCAAGTGTTCGGTGTTCGGGGTGAGAAAGTCGCCTTTGAATTCTAATACGCTTGGGGATACTTCCATGGTTGTTGTTGAAGTGAGATTTTCGCGCTGTGAAATTTGATGGAGCGTCAAGCCCTTGATACGAGCCAGACGGGGACAGCAAAGAGGGGGCTGGCAGCGGGCCCGGCAGGGTGTAGGCGACTACTACTAGAGTATATACTTTGTCCCGGAGGTGTACGTATAGAGGAGAGTGCTGGGAGTGAATTGCAGACTGGTCAGCAATTTGCTCTCACAGTGCTGAGTGATCTGAGACGCGAGACGAAAATACTGATATATCTGTACAGCGTCGTGTTAAACAGGACAAAAATAGGCTCTCTCATCTCGGCGTATGGCTGGCGTTTGACGCCACAGATCACGGCTGGATTGTACAGGGCCTTCGCTCAGTCGTCCTTGTGTTCGGGTAAGTAGATTGTAGACTCAGCGAATGGTCACCAAACACTACCACGGCTGTGTAAGCACACGATGCATTAGATAAAATCCATAAAGTGCTGGACTTGAATTTTTACAACTTTCGCATACTCCAACGCATCTGCTTTCTCGTCCAATAGCAGAATACCAGTCTTACTATATACTCAGGAGATATCGGCTCGAAACCGTTGGCTATCCGTAAACTGCCAGTTGTGCACTAGATTCAAGACTGTATACTGACCGGCTCCTGCCTACATAATATTATGGCCCTACCGGAGAAGTATGTAATGTAGTGACACAAAACCACACTGAGCGTTACAGTGGAGCATTTGCTGAAGAAAAGTGTTGTTATACATCGGTGTCTAGCCCGGTCAGGCCATAGCTGTCTAATACCACTCCCTATACCACACGCCTCGCTATAGAGACGTAAACTCGTCCAAGAAGTTGCTGCAAAAAGATGGGTGCGAACAACGGAATTGACGCTTATTGGCTTCTTCATAACCAGACTATCTTTTCCGATCAGGATTATACTTTCTGCACATTGAAGGGCCTCGCATACTTCTTTACGGGCATTGTCTTGAATCTCTTTCATTGTTTACAAGCGTTTCACGCCCGCTTATGGAAATTTTGTAATACGAGCTCTTGGAAGAGCTAATCACATCGTCCCACATATGCACGGTGAAAATACCTAACCAGTCAAAAGTCTCGGGAAATACATTCCTTTCAGATCGGATTTAGCCTTTCTTTAGACGTTTGAGCTTGCCTCCGTAAAAGGCAATTCAATAATGCATGTCTCTTGCCAAGTAAGAAAGATAGACCCCAGCGTCTGGATATATAAACCCCAATTTCGCCATTTCTATACCTTCATTTCAATACATGTTGTTCACTCGCTTATCAATTTTGGCCGGGGTTGCCTATTTAGTAACCCCTACTTTGGCCGTTAACATCCAAGAAAATCAAATCGACAGAGGTGTTATCACTATCGAACCCCTTACCACCTACCACACTTACCCCGATTTCTACTGGTCTATTATTGACAATCCTACCTCCGAATTCTCTGGTACAATCAATAATGAGGGTGGTTTCTACGTCACGGCCGAAGACCCATCCGTTGATTTGTATGTCAGTATGATAGCTGCTGATAAAAAATTCCTGAGCAGTGGAATACTTTCTTTTGACGCTACAAGATCCAGCACTTCTCCTACTTTTATTATCAGTGCTGCAGGATTCTCTAACGGTAGAGACAAAACCATGTTTTTTGCCGGTGATGGTTCTGTAGGTACCCCAATAATTAGCATCGTTGCTACTGAATGGAAAAATACCGGAATGGTGAAGTTCCAAATGAACACTAGAACAGATGGTGAAGTTATTTTGGGAGCTGCATTGACTACCGGAACCGGTTCCATTGAGAATGGTGGAACCATCTGTTTGGTCAACGAAGCTTACCACCAAACCACTGCAATCACCGGAACTGGCTGCTTTGACATCGGTGAAGACTCTAATATCTGGTTGAATGGTTTGGATTTGAATGCTGCTAATGCTATTGCCACTACACAAGTCTTCTACTTGAGCTCATCTGATTCGAGTATTCGTGCAGATGCTCTTTCCACCCTGCAATCATACAGTGTTGCCGGATTCGGAGGCGGAAATATTATTGGTCTTTCTTCCACTATAACTTCATGGTCTTATGAAGATGACACATTAACCTTGAATTCTGCTGAGGGTACTGTTGAATTTATAATTGGATCTGGTTATGATGAAGATAACTTCAGTCTCGTTTCATCTAACTATGGAGGCTCAAGCTCCTTACCAAGCAACAATGCCATTTCTTATAGCGGAGCAGTTCCTTCTGATGCAACTAGCTCTGATATTTGTAAAGTATGTGCGGACTTACCAGTCGCCCCTGGTGTCGGAGAATCATCTTCTAGTGAAGTTTCATCTTCCAGTGTAGTATCGTCTTCCAGTGCAGTCTCGTCTTCCAGTGAAGTTTCATCTAGCAGTCAATTCTCCTCCAGCAGTGAAGTCTCGTCTTCCAGTGAAGTTTCATCTAGCAGTCAATTCTCCTCCAGCAGTGAGGTCTCCTCCAGTAGTGAAGTCTTTTCTATTAGTGAAGCCTCCTCCAGCAGTGAAGACTCCTCCAGCAGTGAAGGTCCGTCCAGCGCTCAATTACCGTCAAGCGTTATATCCTCTAGTGCTCAGGCTTCTGAGTCATCCGACAGCCAGGTATCACTGGAAAATCAAGGATCTACAAGTGCTGAAGTGTCGTCTAGTATTGAAGCAACTTCCACTACTCAAGGAAGTAGCAGTTCTCAAGTGATTAGTACCCAAGAGCTTTCGAGTACTGTTCCTTCAAGTTCCCGATCATCTTCTAGAATTGATCCAGTTACCTCTGAGGTTGCATCTAGTTCTTCTGTTATTTCTGACCTACCAGAGAACTCTGGTAGTGCAAGTGATCCACGTTCCAGCTCAGTGGTACCTCTTGTAAGTACTGCTCTGCCCTCAAGCAACTCCCCAAACTCAGAGTTTTGCCCTGAATGCACTGAGTACACCACCGACTTCACCTCCACAAACTCTAGTGGTGCCACTGTTACTGGAGAAGCAGAAGTAAAGGTCACTACCGACGATGAAGGAAGTCTTGTCACCAAAACTTCTATTGTTAAGATCGCTACAGCTACTTGCACCGAAAGTAAATGTGTTGCTGCAGTTGTAACAGAAGAGTGCCTGGTGTGCACCAGCTACCCAACAACAATTGTTACTGAAGCTGAAGAAAGGACAGTTACAGTTCCATGTGAAGTTGAAGTCACCACGAATGCCGTTGGAGAGACTCACACGTATACTTTCACTAAAGGAAACTGTGATGTCTGTAAAGGTTACAAGTCTTCTATTGTCACAAATGTAGAGGGAACTACTGTAACTGTACCTTGTGAAGTTCAAGTCACCACTAATGCAGAAGGTGATATTGTAAGCACTACCACTTTGGACTTAACCGTCACGCTTACTCCATCTTCTGGTGCCCAGAATACTGACGCCGTTACTGGAGGATCAAGATCTACAGCAAGTGTTAGTGGTGGTTCTACCCTCATTACAAGTGCTTCCAGTGGCCTGGATATTACAAACTCTAGAAGTGGAAGCTCTAGTGAAACTGGGGGTGTTATATTATCAGTTGCTAGTGATTCTTCTGCTGGTATATCAGAAACCTCTTGGGTATTTGCTATTCTTGCAGTATTCTTTTCTGCCATTTTCGTTTAGATAGACCTTTCGTTGTCTAAAAATTTAAATATAAGTATAACTGTAGTATATAAGGGATGTGTAGGCTCTTCTCTGTGCACATAACTGTGATATAGAGCAGTTTCCCATTGAATAAAGCGAACAAATTATGCAGTAAGAGAGTCTAGAAAGGAAATGTATATCAACATTGATACGCATTGTATACGGTACAAGTGTATTAACCATAGCTCCACTACACGGTCTGAACTTTTATTGGTCATAATCGATAGTATTTCAAAGATTAGTAGTCGTCACCCCGACTCACCACCTCCTTCTTGTGTGGATGCAACAAAATGGTATGCTCAAACTGAGCAGTATAACTCCCTTTAACATCCACCAAAGGAGGATAGTCATTCACAACCCCAGCCCTGACTAACTGGTTCAAAGCCAATAAATACTTCTCCTGTCCTAAACGGTCTAAATACCGTCTGCACCATGGCAAAGTGTTGAAGTTGTCTTTGATCACATTTCTTAACGTCTTTGCTCCCTCTGGCAATGGGACATCTACATCAGCATTCAACGAGTAGTGAGAGCATTCACCTTCACCAATCACATACCCATTTCCTGTGGTGCCAAAAGTTTCAATTGCAAATGTCTCTCCTTCCTCCATTTTAGTCATGTCTCCATTAGGAACGATAGGCACGGACTTGTCACCATGAATACTGTAAGGGAAAATGTTGTGACCGTTCAAATTCTTGATACACTTAACGGGGAAAGTTTTCCCATTTAATTCGAGTTCATAACTTTCCATGGCCTCTTGAATTACTTCACCGATATCGTTCAATCTGACATCTATACCGGCAGCCTTAACTCCAGTATTGGTAGCGTCTTTCACTGCTGCAAGCAAGTTATCATACTTGTCATCCATAGTAAAGGTGAAAGCAGAGTCTACGATTCTGCCGTTGATATGCACCCCAATGTCTACCTTCATGACATCTTCGTACTTCAACACCACTTTATCTCCAGCATTAGGAGTGTAATGCGCAGCTACATGGTTGAGAGAAAGACCAGTGGGGAATCCAATTCCTCCGTCCAAGAGGGTTTCCGCCAGAGCATAACCTCTGACAGAATCTTCGATCAAGTTGGCAATTTCCGTCATGGTCATACCTGGTTTAATTGAAGACTGGGCCTTGTGACGCACACGACGGTGAATTTCGGCCCCCTTTCTGAAATCCTGCCATTTCAGATCATCCTGACGATCAAGGTATCTTTTCTCTTCGTCAGTGGTTCTGTAGGAGTTTACTTCGAGGGGGTATTCCATCCATTGACCTTCAGGGTACACTCCATCGGGAAAGGAAGCCGAAATGGCCGTGAGCTTCTTTTTCTTCTTATTTTTCTTCTTCTTTTTGGCGGCACCAGCAGCCTCAGTTTCTACTGGTGGTACTGTTTGAGTCTCGTCCGGCTTGGACTGCGATTCAAGAGATATTTCACCCACTTTTTGCTCAACTTCGTTAACACTCATTGGTGAAAATTTTCGCACTATGGCTGCAACATTTTGGTGGGGAATACTTCTGTCACAGCAAGCTTTTCTGAACCCATTGAAGAGTTTAAGCTTTACTTTACCCGTTCTGGGTGACTAGTGTATATGATTTTGAAACATTTGATCCAGCTGAATATATTGAGAGTAAGAATACAAAAGCCGTAAGTGCAAAATATTTTCTCACCATGAAGCTATAAGCAGCTAGTACGAAGCCAACTTAGTCACCAAATCTACCTGCCTATATGGCAGCTCTACATCGGCTATCCTGAATATGTATTATAATGCGAAATCTAACCTAATGTACACAAATTAAACAGCTCTTATCCTTATCCTTCTCTCCTCTACTGCACCTATTCCTTCTGTTCCGAATTTTTGAACAATCCCACCTTATCAAAATTAATCATCTTCCCGTCAACAGCTTTCGATCCATTCTGCACAGCCAAAAGATTATTGAAGTCGGGCGTTTTAAGGAAGTTTTTGCTCAAATTAGCCCCTCCAGGAGATGGAGAGAAAAAGTTCACATAGTCGTTCATGTTGAATCCAGCCGGTGTTAATGCAAGACCCGATGAGGGTAAGCCGGAGGCCGAAGCAAGGTGTGCATTCCCATTGAACAAGTTCACCAGAGGAGTGAGTCTATTCTGCGGGGTTTTGCTGTTCATGGTCGAGTTCCCATGGCGTTTCGGAGTCAAAGGGGGTGGTGGAGCGATAAATGAGTTAGCAGACGAGTTCAGGGACGTGTGTTTGTGCACGGAGAAGGTATTAGCCGAGTTTGGTGCTGAGGAAGACACAAAGTCGCCACTTGTGCTTGCAGCTAAATTTCCAGCTGCATTACCTACTCCCTTTTTCACGTTCAACTTGGGCGTGTTAGGGAAATATGACTTTGCCGGCGATGGAGAGGTAGCCAAGTACATCAACAAGTCTGCTCCTTCTTCGTCATTGTAGTTGCCCAGTTTCTGACTCAGCTGGGTAGGAGTACGCAAGATGGGGTTTGTAGCAGCAGCAGTATTAACATTCAATTGGCCCTTGGCGAGGGTAGGAGTTGTTTGAGCAGAAGGCGATGCAGCGGTCGTGGTAGAAGATGATGTCTGGGTCGACGTCTGGGTAGATGTTTGTGGCTTGTGACTCCTCTGAGCGCTTAAAGGGGGAGATGGTTTCAAAGACAGACCTTTAGAAGGCGTTGTAACCAGCTGCAACACCATCGTGGGATGGGCCTTCAACGGAGACGAATGCTTGGATCTCTTGACAGGCGAATCCTGAATAGGGGATGATGAAAGCAACGATGCAGCAGAGCTTCTCATGTGGGTGGGGGACTTATTATTAGGCGAGTAGAGAGGTGAAGAGCTCAAAAGGTAGTTGAACTTATTGGGGCTTTCAAAGCTCTTCTTAGATACATACTCTTTCAATGGGCTAATGGGCTTGGTCGTTTTAGCACTAGGACTACTTCCATTCTGCTGATGTTGGTATTGCTGTTGCTTTGCCGTGATGGAGGCTTTGGAGAGCTTCTTCTTCAACTCCTTAGCGATCTTTTCTAATTCTTCTTTCTTCAAAGGAGTTTTAACTTTTTCTTTGGGGGTGTCTAATTCCATGGTATCGGTGGGTTCACTATAATTCTCCTTGTTGACGTTTTCTTTGGATGTTCTCAATACGTTCATGGGCATTGAGTTTATGTATGCTGAGGTTGAAGAGGTCGGGAAATCTTTGAAAGATGGGGAATACTGGTTGGGTTTCCTTGTGAGGCAGATCTAAGTGTAAAACCTATGTTTAAAAGGGTTCAAGGGGGGTTGGGGACGCTCAAAGCTCTAGTTAGAGGTGTGCTAGCAGGTCCTTCGGATTTATATCAGGAAAAGGGGATGCTGAAGATTGAAAATTTAGCAAGAAGAATTTTGACGCGTATAATTTAGCGATATTTCCTCTTTGAGACAAATTGGTTGGGAGTGATGCCGGAGAGCCCTGGGAGGTATGGGGCGATTAGGGGCCGTGGGTGGATATTACTGTATTGATTATCGTGTATGTCTAATTATTTTATACATGTGTGTACTACCTATGACCGGTAAACATTCCATTACTGGAACTAACCGAGAGGTCTCTATTCTCAGATCTGATCCAAACCGATCCTCGCACAGTCTTGGAGTGATCAATGGATATGTGGGAGTGATCAAATTACGGTGTGGAATGATTACACTATGAGGTAGTTTGCTCTGTAAATTGTACCACCGATCAGAATAGTGTTGCACCACTCACTTCCATGGCCCAACTGGCTATTATTTCTGGTAGATTCTTTTTGTAGAGCGTGCTACTTCAAAGTAGAATGTCTGATGGAGTGGCTACAGCTTTTGTAGACAACCTCGAGACTCGGACTCCCAGCCTAGTTGAGGGAATTTGTGATATCAAAAACCATAGAACCTCTCAGGTGGCCCAACTCCTTTCCTCTCCTTTACTAGACTGATTATGTCTCGTCGGCATGAACCGAAGCATCTTATCTGTACGTTGCAGCCTGGGCAATTTTCGAGTCGCCCCATCGTCGCACCGGGCCACCCCACTACGCAGTGCTCTCCCTATTTTCGCCTCAGCTCTTCCCTTCGCGTTTTGCCGACTCTTATCTACAATTTTTGTATATAAATTTTCAGCTTTCCGTTTGGGCAGATTCACAAAATGATCCTAATATTGCTCCTGGTTCCTGTAGTGATAGCCATCGTGCTCTACCAGATCCTCTCTACCGCAATTCCCCATTTTTTTCTTGTACCGGCCCAGCACTGGCAGGATAAAATCAAGGCTGTAATCGACCACCCCAAGCCGATTTATCTTAAGGTCGGGGCTAAGAGATCAAGTTTTAGAAGACGGCTAATTTGTGCATCGAAGATTCCCTTCTTCTATAATAACTTCAACAACAATAAGCTCAAAATCAGTCCCGACGAAGACGAGGATTACATGGACCGAATGAAAATAAGAGATCCAAATGATCAGAGAAGAAGCATACTTTTTGGATTCTTCCATCCTTATGCCAACAATGGTGGTGGGGGAGAACGGGTTTTGTGGCAGGCCGTGCGGTCGACGCTTTTGGCCAGCGATGCTAATATTGCCATCATTTATACCGTGAATATGGAAGAACCGGCCGTGATAATCCGTAAAGCCCTGCTGAAGTTCGGCATCTCGGTAGATGCAGACCGGGTGGTGATGATATACTTGCGTAAGTACGGTGACCTCATCGACAACCGGTATTGGAAGCATTTTACTTTGGTGGGCCAGTTATTTGGGTCGCTTTTGCTCTCGATTGAGGCCATGTATGAGCTTTCGCCCGACATTTGGGTAGACACTATTGGCCTTCCAGGAAGTTATTTCATGGTGAGTTTGGTGTTGAAGATTCCTATTTTGGCATACGTTCACTACCCCATTCTCCAGCAGAACATGTTCAATAAGCTTCGGTTTCAGAGGTTCAGCCAATTGCTGCAAATCCGGGGCTTCGCTGACGCGAAACTGGCTGCGAAATTAGTATACTGGAGTGCTTTATACTACCTTTATGTTTACCTTGGATCGCTCGTGGACATCACTCTTGCCAACGGATCGTGGACCCACAACCACATGAAGGCGATCTGGCGGTTGAACAAGCGTAAAGTCGTCGATAGGTTATATCCTCCATGCAATACTGAGGAAATGCCTCTGCCTGAAACTGTTGATTTAGGCGGTCATAGGCAGAACAAAATGCTTTATATTGCTCAGTTCAGGCCTGAAAAACGTCACCTTTTAGTACTCAGAGAGTATAAGAAGTTTTTGGACGTGTTCAAGCTGACAAAGCAGCCACTAAAGAACTTACCTACTCTTGTATTGTTGGGTTCGTGTCGTACGACTGATGATACTGATACATTGGCCTCTGTTACGGCCGCTGCCAAGGACCTTGGGTTGGAGGAGTATACTGAATTTGTTGTAGACTGTCCGTATGATGAGATGGTGAGTCTTTTGAACCAGGTATCGTTTGGCGTGAATTCCATGTGGAACGAGCACTTTGGTATCGGGGTGGTAGAGTATATGAACCACGGGGTGATACCTATTTCGCATGCCTCCGCTGGTCCGTGGCTAGATATCGCTGTGAACCAATCGTTGGAGCATACCAATGGCTGGAAGAGCGATAGTGGGTTTTTCTTCAAGAGTAAGGAAGATCCCGACTACGATGCAGAGGCCCAATCAGGAAAGCTGTATGTGTTCGAGAGCGGGAGTGAGGAGTTTAAGGCCGATGCTCTCGAGTTTGGCGATGCCGAGTATCCTCAACTTCTGACGTTGCTTCAGCGGTTGTTTGTATTTGAGAGGGATTTGGTACTGGAGACGGCGTTGCAGAAGATGAGAGAAGTGGGGTATAAGGTAGCGTACGAGCGGTTTTCTAATAGAGAGTTTGATAGGCGGTGGATGCAGTATTCTAGATCCGTTGTTGCGTTAGAGAGGGAGTACCGCGATAAGCGTCCGGGGACTGAAAAGGTGTACTGAGGATATTGAGTACGATGTCTTTGGCTAGAGGAAAGTCGAACTTGGATGGCTCTACGGCGTCCTACCCTGGTTCTACCTCAATGATAACTAGACAAGCCTCTAGAGGTTCTATGCAGAATAGTCGAGGCCATGTCTTGGAAGTTTGACGCTGAGAGGCAGTGGGGTGGCTGGCGAAAGTGAAAATGACCACAGCGGTACTGTGCTGGCAGCACTTTGCTGATACGTGTTGGCCAGGAACACAACACAGAGGCTACGTTGCTGATCTCCACCTTGCCATCACACATAGCTGCTACTAGCAATACACATATCTACTACTAGCAGTACACATATCTACTACTAGCAATACACATAGCTACTACTAGCAATACATACAGCTACAATACAATACACTAGCAATAATACTACCTAACATAGCTCGTAAATGATCTCACGTCAATAAATGTTTTTCAACTTCGCAGCACCAACAAATTAGTGAACAACATGAAACTAGACGTGGTCAAACAATTCCTGATCCGCTCCGAAAGAGTCAAGGGCATCGACCTCCACCCCACCGAGCCGTGGGTGCTCACCACCTGCTACAATGGGAAGATTGACATCTGGTCGTACGCCACCAACTCGCTCGTCAAATCGATCCAAGTCACCGAGCTCCCCATCAGAACCGGTAAGTTCATTGCCCGGAAAAATTGGGTGGTGGTGGGAGGAGATGACTTCCAGCTCAGAGTGTACAACTACAACACCGGCGAGAAGGTCACTCAGTTCGAAGCCCACCCGGACTACATCAGATACATCGCAGTCCACCCCACCAAGCCTTACGTCCTCACCTGCTCGGACGATTTGACCATCAGGTTGTGGAATTGGGATAACAACTGGAAGTTGGAGCAGGTGTTTGAAGGCCACCAGCACTACATCATGTCCGTCAACTTCAACCCCAAGGACCCCAACACGTTTGCTACCTCGTGCTTGGATAGAACCGTCAAAATCTGGTCGTTGGGTAGTCCGACCCCAAACTTTACCCTCGTGGCCCACGGAGCCAAGGGAGTCAACTACGCCGACTACTACCCTCAGAGCGACAAGCCGTACTTGATTACTTGCTCAGACGATAAATCTATCAAAATCTGGGACTACCAGACCAAGTCGTGCATCGCCACGTTGGAGGGCCACTTATCGAACGTGTCGTTCGCCATCTTCCACCCAGAGTTACCCTTGATTGTGTCGGGCTCGGAGGACGGCACCGTCAAGTTCTGGAACTCCAACACTTTCAAGTTGGAAAAATCCATCAACTACAGCTTGGAAAGAATCTGGTGCGTGTCGCTCTTGGCCAAGTCAAACTTGTTGGCCATCGGGGGGGACTCGGGCTTCGTCATCTCCAAGTTGGGTAACGAAGAGCCGTTGTACTCGTTGGACAGCAATAACAAGTTGGTCTACGCCAAGAACTCGGAAGTGTACCAGTCGATCATCAGACCTAACGTGTCCGAGGGACTCAAGGACGGGGACGTGTTGCCGTTGCAACTGAGAGAATTGGGATCGATTGAAATCTACCCCCAGTCGCTTGCCCACTCGCCCAACGGCAAGTACGTGGCCGTGGTCGGTGACGGGGAGTACATTATCTACACCGCTTTGGCGTGGAGATCAAGAAGCTACGGGAAGGCCCTCGACTTGGCCTGGAACGCTCACGACTTCACCAACAACTGCACGTTCGCCATTAGAGAGTCGGCTTTGTCCGTCAAGATCTTCAAGAACTTTCAGGAAGAGACACAGCTTGAGTTGGTGTACCAGGCCGATAAGATTTTCACCGGGTTCCTATTGGGAGTCAAGTCTGACGGATGTGTTACGTTCTACGACTGGGAGAGCGGCCGGTTGATTAGAAGAGTCGACATCGATGACGATATCTTGGACGTGGTGTGGTCCGACAACGGTGAGTTGGTGTCGATCGTCACCAGCTCTTCCAGTGGTGACAACAACAGCTTGAGTACCTCCAACCTCACCTACTTCTTGGACTATAACCACGAAGTGTTCCAGGAGGCGCTCGCCAACGACCTGTTGGACGCCGAGGAAGGTGCCGAGTCATCGTTTGAGGTGTTATCGCAGCTTCCTACTTCAGAGCCACTCTTGTCCGGTAAGTTCATTGGAGACGTGTTTGTCTACACCACTGCTACCACCAACAGATTGAACTACTATGTCGGAGGGGAAGTGATCAACTTGGGTCACTTCGACCAGAAATACTACATCACCGGCTACAAGCCTGCACCTGAGGGCAAGCTATACTTGATCGACAAGCTGTTCAACGTCATCTCCTGGTACGTCAACTCGGACTTGTTGGAGTTGCAAACCCTCGTGGTCAGAGGTGATTTGGAGCAGTTTGCTTCCAAGAAAATAGAGGACCAGGACGGGGAGTTGGTGGCCGATATTGCTTCCATAACCCCCGACCTGTTATCTGACGAATACAGAAAGTCTTTGAGCGGCTTTAACAAGACTGAGCTGAACCAATTATCTCGTTTCTTTGAGAAATTGGGCTACCTCTCTTTATCTTTCTCTTTATCTCAGGACTTTGACTCTAAATTCCTGATCTGTTTAGCGCAGAACGACTTGTCTCAAGCCCGTGATCTCTTGTTGGAGAACCAGGGTGATGGAACTTCTGTGTTGGGTAATGCTTCCAAGTGGAAGAAGTTGGGTGATTTGGCATTGAGCCAGTGGAAGGTGGGCTTGGCCCAGGATGCCTTCTGGTACGCCAAGGACTACTCCTCATTATTGTTGGTGTTGTCCTCGTCCAATAACATCAAGGAGTTGGCCAAGTTGGCAGAGGAATGCGAGGCAAAGGGCAAGTACAATATTGCATTCCAGGCCTGGTGGGTCTCTGGTAACAAGGACAATAGTTTCAAGTTGTTGCAGAAGAGCGAGAGGTTCACCGAAGCGGCATTCTTTGGTAAGAACTACGGTGTAGACGAGAAGGACGTCTTGAAGGCCGTGGAGAGCTGGAAGGAGAAGTTGGATGGGGCTGGTAAGTCCAGGATTACCAATAGATTGGAAACGGGTGCTGGTACTGGTGATCTTATTGATGTTTCTGATAGCAGCGAACCTGCTGTGCCCGAACCTGCTGTAACTGCTGAGGTGACTGAAGTCGAGCCTGCTGAGGCATAGCTGAAAACACTACATAGTATGTAAAATACATAAACTCATTTGGAGCTGTACTCATTTTGCTGTCTATATTACACTTATCAGACATTCATTCCCCCTTCCCTTATGTTGACTAGTAACGGGCTCCACCCCATACAGTGACTCATGATACTGAAAAATTCATCTACAGTTAAAGAAACATACTAATTACATCCAGCGAGTCAATGTTAACACCGCCATTACATTACATTATCATTACCGTGAATCTCTATCTAGCTGACTACCCGGTGCTTGCAAATACCTCTTTCTTGTCAATATCCTTCTTCCCCAAGCAAATAAAAAACAAATCCTGACCTCCACTAATCTGTCTCTCTTCGACCTTCTCAAAAGCTCTCTCCAAGCGCATGCTGAGTACGTCCAACTCCGGGTCTTCTATATCCACAGCTGCGAGTCTTATAACGAACTTTCCACCCGGTTTCAATAATTCACACGCAAGAACAAGCGCAGCATCTGCCATATCTATAGAGCTCTTATACTTATTCACGATGGGCTGTTTTAATGCTGGATTCGACGAAATCCTGAGCACAGGCTTGACATGCGTATTGTCATAATAGCCGTTATGCTGAATAAAAGGGCTGGCCAAGTCGCTAAGTATGAGCTCAGGCTTATAGTCTAGATCATTGAGAGACACGCCGGACATAGCATGCTGGATTTGCTCCACTTCTGAATCTATCAACATTTCAGTCTGTTCCTTGACGAAGTAGGAACTGAGATCAGAGATCGGGTTCTGGACACCTTTCAGCTGTAGCCTATGTTTAAGAGCCAACTCTTTAAAGTGTTCAGCTATACGCTTATGCGAGGCCATGGAAAATATGTTACCCTGAAGAGTCGAAGTGCCGGAAGGGGGTGTTGATATGAGGATATCAAATCCTAGTAGATGGCACTTCTGAGTGATGCTCTCTTCATCTATACCATGGGCTTCACACATTTTCAACTTGGCGAATTCTAGCCAATTTCCAGGCGAAAACCCGAGGTCAAGTACCTTGGTGATATTTTCATCAAAGAGCTTGAATTCTTCGTTTATATGATAGAGCTTGCTTTGAGAAGACATGTTAACACGGTTAATCCGCTCTTCACGAGTAAGCCTTGCACCTGGAGATCTCGGACGGAGTTTGCGGGAAACAGATAGGTCCGAGGCACTAGCAAGAGCCCTGTAAACTGCCAGTGTGGGCGGGACCACCCGGCAATGCTTAAAGACCAGGAAAGTGTAGCCCAACATGGATCGATACCTAGAAATATTCACTTGATAAGACGCGTATAGATGCAGGATCAAAAGATATCACGAGTTGTGCGAGGGCACCAGCCCTCAGTGTGAGACAGAAGACGGCCACCCAATTAAAAACTTCCAAAACAGAGGGAAAAAAATTCTATTCGCATTCAATATATTGTTCTCCGCACGACCACTCAGCTACATCTCAGGCAGTGAAAAATTTCAAAATTTTTATCCTCGTCGAATCAGTAAATTACCAAACTATATTTGGGAGACGCAAACATGTCGAAACTTACTACCACCCACGTTCGTGAGAACGTCCAGAAGTTGTTGCAACACTCCAACGAAACCAAGAAGAGAAACTTCCTCGAAACCGTCGAATTGCAAGTCGGTTTGAAGAACTACGACCCTCAAAGAGACAAGCGTTTCTCTGGTACTTTGAAGCTTCCAATTGTCCCAAGACCAAACATGACCATCTGTATTTTTGGTGATGCTTTCGATGTCGACAGAGCCAAGTCTATTGGTGTCGATGCCATGTCTGTTGATGACTTGAAGAAGTTGAACAAGAACAAGAAGTTGATTAAGAAGTTGGCCAAGAAGTACAACGCCTTCGTCGCCTCTGAAGTTTTGATCAAGCAAGTTCCAAGATTATTGGGTCCTCAATTGTCCAAGGCTGGTAAGTTCCCAACTCCAGTTTCTCACTCCGATGACTTGTACTCTAAGGTTCAAGACGTCAAGTCTACCATCAAGTTCCAATTGAAGAAGGTCTTGTGTTTGGCTGTTGCTGTCGGTAACGTTGAGATGGAAGAAGAAGATTTGGCTAACCAGATCTTGATGTCCACCAACTTCTTGGTTTCTTTGTTGAAGAAGCACTGGCAAAACGTCGGATCTTTGGTCATCAAGTCCACCATGGGTCCATCTTTTAGATTGTACTAGCTTATAGGTAATAATTCATATCTAGTGTCTGAAGGTTTTAGCTTGTAGGTTAAGATAACAGAGAGATGTACATCGTGTTAAAATATGCACCTATGCTATGTATTCATGGCAATGCTATTATAGGACATCCTATATTATGGCATATATTCACACACTACTCAAACACCCATCATTATTCTGCTTTTATATTTTACTAACACCCATACGGAATATCTTGTCTCTACTTCTACTCATAAATTTATATTCACATTCATCTTCAGCATTAAAATATCTCTTCCGATCTTCCCACTACCATCTTTTACTTACCAATCTCCACGCCTTTGAAAATAGTGTTGAGATCACTCGGGTCGATCTCATCCCACAAAGGAAATATCACCTTGACATTTGACGCCTCAAATTCCGGATACTTCTCCGAAATGATCCTCTTCAACTCCCCATACAACACCTCGTACGCCTTCGGAGTGTAGTGAACTCCATCGTAGACGAAATCTTTCAAAGTATCGAACTTCTCTTCCAAGATCTGCTCCTCCGTGTACCCACTCGCATTCTGGAGAAGGGTGAACGTCTCAAGAAATGGCACACCCGATTGGCTGCAAACATCTTTCAACCCTTCAGAGTACTGCTTGTACACTTTGTTTGTAACAATGGGTTCTGTGAACCTATCCCGAGTCAATTCTGCATCATGCACACCCGGTCCTATAACTATGGGCTTAATACCTTTGTCCAAAACAGTCTCAATTATGGTCTTCATATTCGAAAGGTACCTTTCCAAAGGCACGTGCTGCGTAGTATTAACAGCATCATTCGTACCAAAAAATATCGTCATGATCTTGACCTCAGAACGGCCTTTAATGTGCTCTGCATTCAAGATATATGGAAGCATTCTGACTGCGTGGTCTGAGTTATACCCCAGAAACCCTCTGTTAACCACATCGAGTCTCCTGATATAGTCGTGCAGGAGTTGTGTTGAGAGAGAGAATTCCTCTGCTGGGTAATAGCTGTGTTGCGTAATTGAGTCGCCAAAAAGGAGGAACTTGTTCCAGGAGACAGACATAGTTGATGTGGAGAAATTTAGATTTGACTGCGAACGAAGTGTCGGGGCTGGGTTGGAGATTAGAAGGCAGATTGTTTATACATTTATATTAGTGGGTTTAAATACTCGTACACTTCATATTACTATTTGCTGTTGCTCATACTTCCAATCATTTCTTTTGTCATTTCCTGGCCTCTACTGCACAAGTATATCCCGTATAAGTCCATAGAAAGCAGCTGGCTCTTCTCCTGACTCATCTGCCCCACCTGTACCGGTAATAATTCTGGCACCGGCGTTCCCCTGGGTGTTGGAGGCGATTCGAGCTTGTTTCTGGTACTTTTCTACCTGCTCCATAAGGTAGTTAAAGCCCACCAAAAGCATAACCGCTTTCAGAACGGCAGCAAGACTCAACTCCAGGTAGTTGAAAGTGTCTGTTATTATATCTCTGAATTCGTTCATAGTGTATCTTAGCTGAGTATGTTAGATAAGAAATTTTCTCTTATTCTAATGGCAAATTATAATGGCAAAATCTTATTCAGAAAAAGAAACAACACCAAAATACGCGGCTGGCTTCCGATGACCAGAGGTGGCAAATCCACTGAGTGCCAAACCTAGTGAAGCCTCCTTGCATATGGAAGGCACGCAGCATCTGTATGATCTTTGCAGTCAGTCCAGTAAGATCGTTGGATGCCCATTTTATGGTAATAAAATCTTGTTGCGTAGATCTCGCTAATCTGATTACTTAAGCTCGCCCATTTCCTTTCTTGGTAGCTGCAAATTTTGCAGCTCGATTTACTTACCTGAATGAATTTACTCACATTCCCCGTTTCATTTGTTCGTCTTGATGTATCTATATATATCCTATATCCCCTTTCAATTGGGACTCCAGAATTCTTCTTCTTCTGTGTTCGCTCTGGCTTCCAGCAATAGTGATGACACGAGAGCCGTCTCAACAACCCCAAGCTGGAGGTATGGGTATGCAAGATAGTTCTGGAACTCTACCGTGTTCAATTCATTGACCTTAACCCGAAGCAAGTGTTCGAATGAAAGCAAGGCAAGCTCTATCTCACCTTTAGCTTGCTCTGCCTTTAATTCTGCCCTCTCTCTTTCTCCCTCGGCTATCTGTACTCTTTTCTCGGCTATCAACTGGTTTACCTCCTCCAATGTTGATTTTTTTGGCTTAATTTGGAAATGATGTCTGCCAGTATTTCTCGTTCTTGTGTCTCGGACTTCTGATTGTGCCTTTGGGCATTGTGATTTTTCTGCGTATTTGTGGATACTTTTGTGTGACTTGATGGTGGAGTGTGGAGCAGCATCATTGGTAGCAGGAGAAATGAGTTCCCCAAATGAGGTACCCGATCCCTTGGATACATTGAGAAAGCCGTCCATTTCAAGCAGCAGCAATACGTATAGCTATGTCAGGTGAATAAAGAAATTTTCGCAACCATTTAAAAAGTTTATATTTGCGTGCATACTCTACTATCTCGTCTCTCTTGATCATCATATAAAATCATTCTTCTAAACCATCGAATCTCCAGGTATCGTTATTACGAACGGTGCCATATTTTTCTTCCAAAGAATTCAAAAGCTGAAAGTCTGCATCTTCGAGGGTAAGAGTCTGGAGATTTGAGTGAATTCTCTCGAAATTTCCAGACCTTGGAATCACAATAGTACCTCTTTGAACAGCCCAGGAGATCAAAATTTGGGCCTTAGTACTACCATACTTCTTGGCCAATTCTTCAACTTCTTTGAAATCAAACACGAAATTACCAGTACCACCCAAAGGAGAATAAGCCTGAACAAGGATGTCTTTCTGCTTCATATAAGCCAATAATTTAGGCTGCTGAAGTAAAGGATGCGCCTCAATTTGATTTACCACTGGAACTACATCAACCTCCTTGTCTGCAAACAACTGTTTAAATTGACCAGTAGTAAAATTAGAAACTCCAAGAGATCTTATCTTATTGGTGGTCTTGTAGATGTGCTGCAACAGCTTGTAGGTGTCAACAATAGTCCAATCTTTGTAGACTTCATGCTCGGTACCTTCAATTTCAGGCCATGGCCAGTGAATCAAGTATAAATCGACATAATCGAGTCCCAATCTATCCAATGACTCATCCAACGCTTTGGCTGCATCTTTGTGATGGGTGTTCCACAATTTGGTGGTCACGAACAATTCTTCTCTGGGGATTTTCGACTCCTTGATAGCTTTTCCAACCTCTTCTTCGTTTCTGTATATAGTAGCAGTATCAAGCTGACGGTAGCCAGCTTTCAATGCCTCTAAAATACCATCCTTCTTGATCCTCATGGTTCCGAAGCCAACTTGTGGAACCTTATGTCCATCATTGAGCGTGAGGTGTTGTTTATTGACTGTCAATTGTGGCATTACTAATATAATTTTGAAATTTTCTACTCCGAACCTTTATATATGCGTCCCCCCACTGTCCCCCACCCCCCGCATTTCCTTTTTCATATTCAGGAGGATCTGAACTCCACTGACTAATTGGAGTAATACAAGTTATATTACACTTTTGCCTCCTATTGCACGGTACTTTCAGAAGAAAGTCTGTTTCACTCTACTTTATCCATGTATTAACTCTAATTAACTAACCCTTCGTAATCAGATGCATCTTCGCTCACAAGACCATCAGCCTGTTCTTTCAATTCAAGCCAAATGACGTGAGAAAACCTCTTGTCATTACCCGTTTGCTCAAGAATGCCGTCTATAGACTCTTCAACCACAAGTAAAGAGATTGCATCATAACCTCCAGCACCCGGTACTACACCTCCAAAACACCCCATCAAGGTCAGGCAGTCATTAAGAAGAGCAGTTTGTGAATCTGGCTCAATCTCTGCAGTGGAATAGGTAGTCAACTGCTTTAAAAAATGACGGATGCTACCAATAGATGCAATTAGTCTAAAGAATGGAGAGAACTTCTCAGAAACAGAAGCAGTCGCTAGAGAGTGCAGTTTGAAGTATTCAATAGCCTCTAAATAAGAGCTCTTGTCGGCTCTATAGAAGTCGTGCAACCCGTTCAATGAGTCAATAAACTCTTTATTTGCGGCATTCAATCCAGCATAAATGGGCTCACTTTCTTGAGGCTTCTCTTTTTTCCATTTCAATACGGTGGACACGAGTTTAGGAGTTTCCGAACCTCCGGAAATATCTCCCATCAATAAACGAATATGTGGAGGCATATTACACGGTTTGTTAGTGAAGTCCCAATCCTGTTCGACCAATTTAATCAATTCGTCAGAACTAGCACCGGAGCTAGGACCAATGAACGGCTCAATAAGCAGAGGTTCGAACCTACGGTACTGGATAGAGCCGTATATGGCAGTAGCTACATCAAATCCCGAGCCAATCTTGCCCTGGGCCTTACAGTGGGCAATTTGCGAGAGATTATGGAGGATCTTCTTATTCTCAAGCGTACTGGGTCTGAAGTGGGACAAGATAGCGGCTGTCACCACTGCAGTGAGACATGCCAGAGACCCAAGTCCAGTCTTAGCCACTTCTGTTATCGCCTTTGTGTGGTAAAGGAATCTTTTTGCTCCATTGGAAGAGACTTTAGGAGTAATATTATGCTGAGTGTGGAAGCCCGCATCCGAGAATATAGTGATATTGATCTCGAAAGGGTCTGAAGGCTGGACGTAGTTCGCCACGAGCCCTACAGCAGCTTCGAGGAAAGGGTTTCGCTTATTGGAAACTTCAACAGCTGTCGTGCTGGAGCAATGGTAAGTCCATTTCCCATCTTCGAACTGCGGTGACGAAACCGAGATCTGGCGTGCGTCAGGAGAAGGATTGGCAGCCGCGGTTACAACAGCATGCATTCTGGAAGATAAAGCGGTGGCGTATGAGTCATATCGAGGATCTAGAACAAGGTATCCCCCGGCAATTAATGCTTTTCCTGGAGAACTGAATGCGTTCATGATTGTAGAGTGATAAATAATTTTCCACTTGGCTGCGAATCTGATTCAAAAATTGAATTAGGAATAGGTGGTGGATAGATATCCAGCTAGTAATATATTGACGTGGTATAATTAGACTAGAAGAGATTTGAATATTTTCTCCGCCTTGGGTGTAAATATGGTGAAAGCCAGAAAAGACTCCAACGTAATTTGTTAATGTACTGAAAGCGTTTACAGGTCAACTGCAAGAGAGAAATAATCCCATAACCTTTGCAAGCCCCACACAAGGCAATGTCAAGCCGAGGTAAGTGTTTTTGATTTCTTGTAGTTGTCGGCTTGCATTAAGAATATTTGAAAGTTTTGACAAATTTCAATTCTTGATCTAAATTCGTTAATTACAATTCCAAAACGATAATAGCCATGCACGACTACATGCTTGTTAACCATTTTATGGAGTATGTTCATATTGATGTATAAGATCTTCAAGGACATAAAGGGACTATCACTTAGCCTATGTGAAGTGGTTCTAAACAAAGTACACTGTTGAGATGATGGTTGATTCACTTAAACGGCGATGGCAAAATTCACGTATTGAACTGAGAAGCAAGGTAGATTGAGAGGTGAAGTTATAGCAGACTTCTTAATTAACTGGTCACGTCTACATGTTTACTATATATCTAATGCAGTACATATGTACATCAAGAGCCGTCTAATTATCCATCTAAGCCCTTGTATACCCGAAAAAAAAGGGACTTTGTTGCAAACACTGTAAGGACCCTTTACCCTTTCACGAGCTGATGAAAATCAGTAGAACAAGCTAATGATATGACAAGAGATTCATCATAAGTCGTTTTTATTAATCACCTATATTATACACGTAACTATTTGTCATTAATGCTGAAAGTCGTCAATGTTTGTAGCCTCTTCTGTGAAAAGGCTAATGCTATGACTAAAACGTGATTTCAAAAACACAACCTTATTGTGAAAGCCTATACCATAGTCTTCCAATAGGAAATCTGTTGGAAAGTTCCTAATCCCAGAAATGATGTCTAGAGAGACTTCCCTCGGAAATAGGATAAGCAGAGGGTGAATTCTGATGGTTGAGAAGTGAGTGAATTTGGTTGAAAAGTAAAACCTAATCAATTCCTTCACTATCCATGTGGAACATAAGGCATCCCACAATATATGGTTCGGATGTATGCATGTATGTGATTTGAGAAATTAAGGATCGAACTTATGACTCATAACGAAAATCGGAACACCGTCCGAATCCGGTAAGCCCTAAGTTACTAAAAATCCCAATAGGAAACCAATTACCAAGGCCGAAACCCCAATATGGACTTTGGAAGAAGCCCTGGATTGAGATACAGAGGACATGGAGGAATGTGTTGGTTCCAGTTCCAGGAAACGGGAGGTAGTAGTAACCTTTCCTTCGCCAATACCTTGGTTTCCTTCTTGTCCAACGTACGGAGCAACCTTCATCACCGTGTCGAGCGAAGTAGAGCTGTAAATACTAGTGGGACTTGTAGAAGCGGAAGTAGTGAAAGCGAAATAGGCACAAATAGCTATAATGGCAAATTTTAATCTCATTCTTTTGATGAAGGACAATTCAGCAGCCAGACCCACAGCTTTTATACTGAATGCCATCGATGTCATATATTCTATGTCATCCATAACAACCTGGTATCGCCTGGAAATCTGGCATATTCGTAGCTGTAGTAGGTGAGGTTTGTCACAAAGGATGTCCGGAGAATTCCAAATGGGGATAGAGGCGAGAGGCGTACTTACAAAAAGAACCCTACATACGGGCTTTACACCCGTGTAACAGTACAATTATTAGTCATAACAAAAGAGGAGTCAGTAACATGTGGGAAAGTTAAAGGGCTACAGAACTAAACAATTGACACAAAATATCACCCCCTCACGTATTACGATGTAACTACATACATGAAGATTTTTCACTCCTTGACGGGAAACATTCTCTGAGGACATGCGTATATAATATCATCAATGGATGCATAATAAACATCACAACGTACTTAATCATTAATAGTTAACTATTCTATGTTTCTTGGCCGATTTTTTGTTTTTCTTATTATGCTTCTTTCCTCCTTCAGCTTCGCCCTGCAAATGGAATGGCTTATTAACATTCCCCTTTACCTCGCCCATGCCAAAAAATTCCTTATCCAAGTCATCACCAGCACTCTCCAATCTAGCTTGTTTACCACCGTAGAACAAGGTTTTGGATTCTTCGTTCTTAGACTCACCTATGTGCATAGAGAAATTCAATCTAGCAAGGTCTCTAGAAAGGTCAAACAGATCCGGGTTAAGGTTTTTGTCTCTTATGGCATGCTCGATTTGAAGTTTTCTTGTCTCTGGCAAAGTATCGAAGCTATACAATGCTTTATTGAACGTTCTTTGTTCTTCAAGAGACGGGAAAGTGAATTCGCCGTTGTCCAAGAACTTGGGCGGTGGGTTGACAAACAAGAGCTTACCGTTGATATAGTCCTTTAAAATGTACCTAGCGGCTCTGGCCTCATCGGCACTACCGAAACCTTGGGTCATGTAACCCCTGGACAAAGCATATGCATTTAACAACTCGGGGGCAGTAGGATACTCACCGTTACCACCGTCTTCGACTTTCTTGATTTTGATGTGTATACCATAAACGGCCTCCAAGTAGTATTTAGGCACTCTCTGACACACCAATGAGACGGGAGAAACGTGCTCTCTCAACTGATCGATGGGCAAAACACCATTACAGACCAATTCTCCATTGGTGTATGCAAAGTTAGGAAACACTAACCCAGGACAATCACAGAGTAAGATCTTGGGAGATAAATGAATGGTTTGAAAATGCTTAGTCTTGCCTGGGGTGGCAGAGACCGACACTTTTTTGGATCCGACCAAGGCGTTGATGGTGGACGATTTACCGACATTAGGATATCCTACCAACCCAATTTGAAGTTTCCTATCGGGGAACTCGGGGTCTATTTCAAACTTTGGAGATTTTTCAATAAATAAGTCTTCCAATTCGTTAATCTTCAAGATTTTTATCTTGGAGATGAACTCCTTATCGTAGTCCAAGTGATCATGCGACTCTTCTTCTTCTTCGATAATGTGGTCCAACTCTTCTGTTTCTCTTTCCAATTGTTCGTTGGCTTTGGCAGCCGAGAAAAACACAAAATTGATGTTCATTTTAATGAAGAGCTTTGCCCATTCGATTCTCTGATCCAAGGTAAGCATGTCCGACTTGTTGACTAACAACAAGTTATTTTTTTGCTTACCGTTTTCTGGATCACTCAAACCGTTTACATAGTTTACCAAGTCGACTGATCTGAAGAACAAGGGGTTTCTGGCATCGACAATCTGGACAATCAAGTCACACCGTTCGACAACTCTCCACAACTGTCTCCAGACTTCCAAGTTTCTTTCAAAGGGGGTTAAAATCAAGTCGTTGTTCTCAGTCAATTTAGCCAAGTCTCTTCTCCATTCTAAGAACGATATATTTTCCTGTCTTTCAATCTGAAATTTCAGCATATCCTTAGTCCATTCGGGTCTTCTGGGTATGGTTAATTCATTTTCAAAGAGTTGATGCTTTACTCTGATCTGTTCCATCTCTTCTGCTGTTAGCAATCCGGTCTGACTAACTACTGAAGTATTACCAACCTTGATAATTTTAATTTGGTTGTTTTTATCAGCGGTAAAATCAGTGTCAGCGAGTTGGGCGGTACTCAAGAACTCATCCAAGGAGTTTTCTTGGGTGACCGATCTCAACTTAACCCAGTCAGCCTCTTTTTTATCGGTGGTGAATCTCATTTCACCATCTGGAAGGTATTGGATTTCATTTTCGGTTCTTCTTTGGTTAGCGATGCTTCTTCCAAGCCCGATGGTGTTTTTGTTCTTTCTCTGGATCGGCTTTGGGCCTTTGGGGATGGAGAACTTTTTCTGTTCCGGGTGGAGAGCTCCTTTATTCATGATGGGAAGATGAGGTGAAAAAATTGCAACCGCGAAGAGTTGATTTTAATGGCTGCGAAGCTGGGGATTGTAGACAGCGAAATGTCGGAGCGTTGGGTGGAGTAGAGGAGGGTGATAGTTGGGTGTATGGGCATACGGAGCAACTGTAGATTATAGTAGCGTGCCGGAATTTCACGCCAGAGCTTGTTACCATACTAGGAGCTAGTGTGAGAGGGATGCGCTGGAGCTGAAGTTGGTTCTGCTAGCTGTTCTGATCGTCGTCTGTATTTTTTCGGCAGCCGTCCCAGATTACGTGTGTATATTTCGCTAGTAGAGACTAGACTGAGTGTGTATTTCGCTAGTAGAAACCAGATTGCTGATATGAATATTCCCGTTAGTAGAGACTAGACGAGCGGACTCAGGCTTCAAGGAGCAGATCTGTGTATTTGCTAGCAGAGACAAAGCGAGACTCTAGACCCACAGGAGTAGATGAAGGGAAGACACTGTAGAGTGCTACAGACTACGGTATGCAACATATTCACCGTTACTAAACAGACCTAAATATACTGGGATAACCACTTGAAGCCCTCTCCGTAGCCACTTCTCATCACCACTGAGCACATAAACACTTCGATCGGTCTCTGGCCATCCGGCAACTTACCACCTTCTTTACCGGTGGTGTTGAACAAGCCCAAGGCACTCTTCAATTCCATTTCCGGGCACGCGTTGTGGCTATCGATCTTGTTACCCAAGATCAAGAATGGCACTTCCTTCAACTCTTCAATCTTGAAGAGCGACTCCAATTCAGCCCGAGACTCCGCCAACCGTTCGGGGTCAGCGGCGTCCACGAGAAATACAATCCCGTTGACTTCGGGGAAGTAGTCTTTCCACAATCTTCTGGCCTGCTGATGTCCACCCAAGTCAAAAGTGGTAAACCGGACAGTACCGATGGCGAGCTCCTCAGAGGTGGGGTGCAAAGTTGGCTGCAATGTAGCCAACCGATCGTTCTTAAGCATGTGCAAGAGAGTCGTTTTACCGGCGTTGTCGAGGCCTAGAAAGAGCAATTTAGCGTGCTTGTTCCACAAGCCGAGCGACGAGAGAACGTCTTGGACTAGTGACAGTTAGTATGCGAGGTACACGGGGGTCCTACTGGCCAGGCCCTGTCTGAGCTGATACGTACACCATTCGAAAATCCACATGTTGTTGGGAGTTGAACTGGTGAAAATGATTTGACCGCGGCGGTGGCTACACGAGTCGTGCGGCGTCGGGCCATTACTGTCAGCCTTTCTGTCAGCCTTTTCGTCAGCCTTTCCGTCAAGCTACTGCCAGGCTACTGCCAGGCTACTGCCAGGCTACTGCCAGGCTACTGCCAGGCTACTGCCAGGTTTGCTGTACTCTTGTCAATTCATCACGCTAAACTAATCGTCTCACTATTAAACTCTACAAGCTCTTGCCACGTTATCAACTCCGACCCGTGCAAATCTCGGTGTTTCCATACGCTCTCTGCCGTTTGTCGAGCCATCCGTAAACTAGCCAAGTTCCTCAACTGCTGCATCTCATCTAACCGATTGAGTATAAACCACCGAGCCTCCTCGTCCAAGTTGACCCCAACAATCGCAATCACAAAAAGTGGCCAGATGAGCGTCATCGATACATAGTCTATAAGCTTAATCTTCTCAATGATCCCCCCAATCATCCCTTTCAACTCACTCACCATGGCTGCCAGTACTTGCCCGCCATTGTGGTACCGGGCCCCGAGTAAATCAATCCTCGCAAACATGTAGACTCTCGCCGTCTGACGCTTGATCTCAGCTATGATCTTCGTCCCT
The DNA here is from genome assembly GCA_030571055.1 of Yamadazyma sp. yHMH685. Classification (NCBI taxonomy): domain Eukaryota; kingdom Fungi; phylum Ascomycota; class Pichiomycetes; order Serinales; family Debaryomycetaceae; genus Yamadazyma; species Yamadazyma sp. yHMH685. The sequence continues at coordinate 490,900 of JAJLXC010000003.1, forward strand.
AAAGTACTCAGACCACTCTTGTGCATAACCTGCTCGAGATTGTTGAGCTGGTCCACGAGAATGCTCTTCCGGCAAAGAATTAACGTTTCTAAAACCTGCCGGTTGGCACTGGACTCGCCTTCAAGCGACTCATAGTACTCACCAAGTTTGGTGATCTCATTGATGATCAGCATTAAACTCGGTGAACACCCCAATACCAAATCTATGTTATCGTCGTCCTCGTTTTTAAACTCCTCAAAGTTTAAAAACGTATCGTCCGACCGACTCAGCTTGATGGTATCACGCATGATTTCGTGGCTCGTCAAGTACCGAACGAAAAATTTCTTGAAAGGGTCCAAGGCATCGATGTTGGTGAACACAGTGCTGTTCAAGAGCTTCTTCCCTCCTTCAGTGTGAAGTACCCACTGCATGTCGCAATCAGAGGAAATATTCGAAGAGCATAATAAAAGAATCGTAGCGAAAACTTCTTCCCAGTCATTCGAATTAGTGGATCTCTTGAACTTGATGAGCTCTGGTAATTCAGCAAGTACCTGTCCCATGTACTTGTTGGAGAGCTCCTCGCATTCCTTGTTCCCGAGTAAAATGCTGTACAGTTTAGCACCATACGCTATCAATGCTTTGAAAAGGATATGTGAACTCGTAGAAAGGGGAACTATGTAGTTTAAATACGGGTTTTCCTTAGAGTTATACTCTCCCCCGTAACATACACAGTTGGGGAAGATTCGCCTGACCAAAAAGTCAAACACGTAAAACTCTTTAGCATAGTTTTTATCGTCTCGATTGAAACCCAACGAGACGTTAGGGAGATGCACGAACATATCGTTGATACTCAGCTCGAATCCAGGCGAAAACCGGTTGAAAGGATCAAGAAAGTCTGTGCTGGGGCTGTCGAGACCGGGAATAAGGACCTCATCTTCGATGTCATCATATATCTCCATAACTTTACTGTATGTGTGGTGGTTCAAGTTCGACCGTACATGCCCCGGGTTAAAGTCGTCGTAAACAGTATTCACAAACATACACTTGTTTTTCACTTCCATCCATATTTGGTTGAGCCAAGACATTTCGGAAAACGTGAGGTCCAACACCTGTTCTTGCAGGGCCTTCCTCTGCTTGGTGATAAGCCTGTTTGACTTTGACCGACCAAAAGAGATACCCATCTCTAGAGCATCGTCCTGCCATAAATATTTTTGAACGTATTCACAGTCCACGTTCAGCTTCACACACCGTTTACACTTGGGGTGGGTTTCATCGCACTTTACTCTACGTGCTTTGCAGGTTGAACAGCCGCTTCTGCTACGTTTTTCGGCTTTCCTAGTACGTTTCCTAGCGATCATTTTGGCTGCAAAACGATAGTTCTTTGATTATGAGGAGGAACAGCGGTGGATAAGTCTATATGCCAAATATATATGTATTGCTTTCGCTTGATTCTATCCGGTGGCTTAAAAGACTGAACAAGCTTTGTTCGTGAATGCAACACCAGATTAAACCTTATCTGTGAATGTTTGAACGGCACAGATACGTTTTGAAGCTGCTAAAAAGGGAGAACTGGTGCGGGGCTTTGGTTCCTTTTAGTACGCCTGAAGGAAAAACCTACAGTGCTCTAGATCAGATATGCAGTTGACACTCTGGTGTCAAAGTAAGTGGAGCTGAGTTAAGGCGGAAGCAGATGCTGATGCGCGGGTAAGATAACCAAAATGGGAAGACGGGTGCAGTGGAGGATCGCGGAATCAGGTCTACCACAAGAGTGGTGCCAGGACTGGGACGAAGTTGGGGAGACTGGTTCGCTCCAAACAGTACGTGGGGGTATACCTTTAGGCCAAGAACCTAACCCCGAACGCCCCCGGCCATTTTACAGGTGGTTTCCATCCTCCCTCCACTGTTAGTAACCCGCACTTTCAGTTCCTATTTAGCCCGTTCAAGCTGCTCCTATTTAACCTGTAAATTTTCGCTAACCCGCGTACGCAATGGCTTAACCCGTAACCACTTAACACGCAGTCCGCAAATGGTGGCTTATCTTATCTCTGACTTTGGAATCTATATAAAACCAAGATTCTTCTTGTTTCAAACAGACGAATGACCAATTTTTTCCCAGATACAACCCAACCAGTTCAATTGATAGTTATTGGAGCCGGTCTAATTGGACCCCGGCACTGCCAGCATATTCTAAACCGGCCTGACTGCAAGCTTGTTGCCGTAATTGATAGGTCTGCTAATGGCCCCGCCACCGCGGCGCGCTTCGACGCGCAGTGGTACCGCACCCTCTACGATTACTTCGAGGCCGTCGAGGCGCACCAGGCCACGTGCGCTCATGGAGCTATTGTGGCGACCCCGAACGCTACCCACGTCGAGTTAGGGGTGGCCCTCGCGGCACGGGGGATCCATATGTTGATTGAAAAGCCATTGCACGCCCAGGCACACGAGTGCCGTGTGCTCATTGACGCGTGTCGTGCTGCCAACGTACGGCTTCTTGTGGGTCACCACCGTCGTTTTAACCCCTACATTGTTCGGGCGCGGCTGGCGGTGGCGCACATCGGTCGGCCCATAGCGGTGCAAGGCTCTTGGTGTTTAAAGAAGCACCCGCAGTATTTTGCAGAGAAGCCGTGGCGCGTCGACCCAGAGGCTGGCGGTGGAGCCTTGATGATTAACTTAGTACATGACTTGGACTTGTTATTGTACTTGCTAGGCCCAATCATCAAGATCTACGCAGAAGTCTTACCATGCCAAAGGGGGAACGCAGTAGACGAAGGAGCCGTGTTGATCGTACTGTTTAGAAATGGCTGCAAGGGCACTTTTGTGTGCTCGGATAACGTGGTGTCTCCGTTTAACTTCGAGAGCGGAACTGGAGAAAACCCAACTGTGCCCTTCCATGAAGATGTAGCAGGAGTGTATAGAATATTCGGCTCGGAAGGCACTCTCTCGGTGCCGGACTTGAAGCTTTACCACCAGAAGGGTCCTGATGGGTGGCTAGAACCCGTTGAAGCCACTAGCTTCGCAAGCATCCCTTTGGATTCGAGGAAGTTGAACGGACTGGAAATGGATGCAAGCATGGAAAGTTTCACCTCTTTGAATCTCGGCCTCAATACCCCGAACCCCTCTCCTCCTTCCGGCGAGTTCATGGCACCGCCTCCCAAGCCATTTGACTTGCAACTTGAGCACTTCGTAAACTTGATCACGGGAGCCGAAACGGACAGCAACTGCAGTGGTGAAGACGCTTTGAATGCATTGTTGTGTATTGAAACAGTAATGAGGAGCATCAAGTCCGGCATGCCAGAGTCGGTGCCAGAAATGGTCTGATGTATAATGTGTATATGATGAACAAATGAATAAAATTGAACTGATGATGATTGAGACTGATAGCCTGTAGTTACCATGTCTCTTTCGTTCTTCGATGTTGAGGACTGCCTCTAGCCGTGTAACGGAGCTTGTACAGCTCATTGGTTGATGGCGGGGTTGGCCTCAGGCTAGTTGCCAGAATATGCTCACACTTTGCGGGAGCTCCTTCGGGCACTCTCAATCATCCAGATACCAGGCAAAGAGCGTTTAGACTAGCGTGCTTAAGCTCTGGTCATAAATCCCAGACAAAATCTCTCAATCATACATTCAATATAAACTAAACAAGCACAAGTCTTAGCTATCAAGTGCTGAACTTGGTTCTCAAGTGACTCCACAAGTCACCAAGACTGAAGAATCTACGGAAACCACGAGTGACAATAAACCGAGGGAACTTCAGAAAGAACCACATAACAGTTGCCTTGCCTCCTCTATAGTAGTCTACGACACCCATATGGGATTTTTCAAAGTCAGTAACAATCTCCTTGGCAAAGTCTTCCGGCAGAGTAGGGTTATTTCTTTTAGACATTTCCCTCCTTCTCTGGAGAACTTCTTCAATTCCTTCGCTCTGGTAGATTGAGCTGGCAGGCAATGGACGGGTGTCGGCTATTTCGGTCCTAACTGCACCAGTGATGAAGTTAAGCACCTTCACATCAAAAGGTTCCAACTCAAATGCCAATACCGAAGCATACTGGTGAATGGCAGCCTTGGTACCCGAGTATATAGCGGAGAAGGGGAAAGGTAAAAGGGCAGAGATACTCCCGGTAAACCCAATGGCCCCTTTGGTTTTAATGACAAATGGCACTAATTCTCTGACTAATCTAATTTGGCCAAAGACGTTGACACTAAAGCACTGCTCGACTTGGGCATCGGTCACGTCGATGGCAGGGAACGTACACGCCTGACCGGCATTGTTGAACAAGTACTTGATTTTCCCATCATATTCTTTCTCGATAAGCTCCACTAATTTTTGTACAGATTCCGGCGAGGTTACATCCAAAGGAATAATTTTCACCCCGTATTCTGCCAAACCCCGCATGGGTTCTAATCTTCTTGCACCAGCAATGACACTGTAGCCACGGAGAGCAAACTCTTTGGCCGCAGCAAGACCAATTCCCGACGAGGCACCGGTGACGACAACAGTTCCTTTGATCGACATAGTTGAGCTTATGATATTTCGCAATGATATTTCGCTGATATTTCGCGGTTGCAAAATCGAGCAAGTCGGCTCTCCAATTTTGACGTTCTCACTCGGCGTACCGGTGTTAAAATAGCATGCGATTGAAGCTGTCAACGTATAAGAGCTTTGTACACTGCACGCATGATCCATCCATATCAATGGTGCCAATAGATGGCAGGTGCCACGGTACTCTGCCATCTGCATGCACCGGCAAGTGTGACTACAAGGTTTTAGAGTTTTGGGACATACCACTGAGCCCCGACACCATTAGGCAGCCTTCGCCTCACACGTTTGGATCTTTAATCTTCACCTCCATGTAGTTCCACCACCAGCGAGTAAATGCTAGTCTCTATGCCGGTCATCAACTCATCACAGGGCCACTATGACCTCGATAAGCTTTCAAATCTGTCATCGGGCTGCTCTGCGGTTGTAAGCCATCTGTAGAGGGAAATGACAGATATCATGCTGAAATTGGTACTGGAAATTTCATTCTCAGTCCTACCACTCCGCTCCATCGGCCTACTTCTCGGAGCCTTTTACGGCCTCTACGATCTTATTCTTAAACAACTTGTGCATAAAAACCACCGTCTCGCCTTCCTGTTCTACATGTAGCACGGGAATATCATAGCAGTATTTGTCCCACCACTCGGCATTTTCATTCCTCTCTATATCGACGATTTCCAATTCCACCGGCTTTTCCAATTGACCAATTGCATTATTGAGAGTCTCTTTGGCCGTGTGACAAAGCATGCAGTTTTCCTTGGTGAAGAAACGCATTCTCACAGGTCCCAATACCCCCAGACTAGTAGAAAAACCCCTGCAAACGTACTTGCAACTCTGAAGTTGCAAAGCTTTCCACATCTCAGCTGAAACTTAATTCCGAGACGTGAGAAAATTTCGGTAGTGGTGCTGGTAGACCAGAAAACGGCCAAGAGTGGCAGCGATAAAAATTAAAAAAATTATGATTCTGCCCAGGATCGAACTGGGGACGTTATGCGTGTTAAGCATATGCCATAACCGACTAGACCACAGAACCATTTTCTTTAGGAAATAAGGCTTGAAATTTTAAATTGTAAGTCAGTGGCCCAGGTTTCTTGAAGGAACTAAAAGTAACAGTATATGGCCCCGAAATACTCATACCAGACATACATATCATTTCTAGCAGACAACAGTGTATGATTTACACCTATTTATTGCGGATATACAGAGACAGATTCTTGAACGGTGTATTACTTGAACGGTGTATTACTTGAACGGCGTCTTTGAGTTTTATATAGGTAGAAAGTGCACATCAAAGCTCTCCTATCGCTTCTGTAGCACCTCTCGGGTGAGCTCTATTGTCCACTCGTTTCCTTGTGAAACCATCTCAATCTTGGTCATTGTTAGTTCCCCCCGCTTCATTTTCCACATTTCGAAAACAAGTTATCTCGTCTAAAAAGTCGATATACAGTACCAGAATACACCGCTTAATAAGATTCAAAGCTTGCCGGTTTTAAACTAAACTACACTTACCGTAAAATCACTTAACGCCAGCACAATTTCCTGCACTGCTATCGTACGTTTGCCAAGCTGGAGCTGGCGGTACGCGTACGGGAAGCGTATGGTAAGAACGCGCTGCATGGGAGAAAATGGGGCACAGGACCGTTTTATATACACTCCCAATCACAGCATATCTTTTCCAATACCCACAAATTTAGTTTCCGGTACATGTTCTAGAACCTGCCGTAATGCGCGTAATTTCATAGGCCCGCGGACCCTTTATCTGAATTAATGCAGACTCTTTACAGAAACAGATATATACCGCTTCTATTGTTACCTATTGTAGAGGTTTATTTACTTCACACGACACAATTATTGTTGTATCACCCACATTTTGTACTTAAGCAGCCCAAAATCCTTGATATCATAAGCTGCACGGTACTTTACAACCCTATACAAATGAAGACTACAAAATCTACTCCGGTTAATAGAGGTAACCATACGTTTTACAAAGTCTCTTCTACAACAGTCACCAATGCAAATAAAGGATGTGGAAGCAATACCAATAAGAAAAGACCTTTAAGAGGGATGACGCCGATACCTGAGAGGGAGAAGAAATACTACATTCGACAGTAGCCGGTAAGCTGAAATTCGGAGTAGGGGATACAAGACATACGGCAGCGTACCACGATATACTTAACCTCCCCTGATAATTACACCGTATAAAACACGGTACACGTTGCATAAAAAAAGTACACGTATGTACTTACTCTCGCACGCCTGTGTCTGTATAATGAAGAATATGATATTTTATAACAATGTACGCTATCTGACGTAACTATAGCTTGCGGGGGAGACTAACTATTTACCAATGCACTACCATCCTTGGACGACATCATCTGGGACATCTTAAACGACATATATTGGTCGCGACATGTGAGCGACATAAAGTTTTTTAAAATCACGACATTACCATGCCGCGAGTGTCCGCCCGGATGAGTTGTTCCGTTCGACGGCTAATCGGATGCATCTCAACCGAAAGTTAGAGGACGAGGGTACGGTTCAAGTTACACCGACCACCGTAGATGAATGAATCAAACAGTCTCAAATGGTTGCAAATGGTCTATTACGTACAATACAATACACTCCAGAGCTTTGACTGTAAAATCCTCTCCTCTTGCATGGCCAAGAAGGGTTTCTTGCGGCGCCCAGCCCTTTACCGATCGGTCTTCTCATCTGATGGGATAACTATACTCCGAAGCGGAACAACACAATATACAATAAACTAGTAAGAGCTATTTACTTCTAATCGTTTGAATTCGTTCTTTCTCAACTTACACAACTACTACATACATGTCTTCCGTAGACAGTGAACTCTACACCCTTAACGATATTCCACTTGGAAGAGTTATAGTTTCAGGCCTGTCAAACGAATTTGTTACTATAGGCAAGAAGAAATACTATAAAGATGAACTAGTCCAAGCTTTTGGTGGTAGTTTGACACCCGGACTTTCTCCTCCACCTTCTTACGGCTTTGCTAACCCTGTTCCACTTGGGCTCTGTGCTTTTTCGTTCACTACATTTGTATTATCTATGTATAATGCAGGTGCAAATGGTGTTCATACGTCCAATGCTGTGTTAGGAGCTTCTTGTTTCTACGGTGGTGGAATTCAGCTTCTTGCTGGGATGTGGGACTTGATTTTGGGTAATACTTTTGGAGGAACAGCCTTATGTTCGTATGGAGCATTTTGGCTTTCATTTTCTGCCATTAATATCAAGAGTTTTGGCATTGTTGAAGCTTATGGCGACGATGTTACTCAATTCGATAATGCCATGGGATTCTACTTCATAGGATGGACACTTTTCACATTCATGCTTGTTTTGTGCTGCCTCAAATCTACTTTGGCTTTCTTTTCACTTTTTTTTAGCTTGTTCTTGACGTTTTTGCTCCTTGCAATTGCCCAACTTACGGGAAGTGCTGGATGTGTCAAAGCAGCTGGCATTATAGGTATTATCACTGCTATCATTGGCTGGTACAATGCCTTTTTGGGTGTCGCTACACCGCAAAATTCGTATGTAGTTGCTAAAATCATTCCTTTACCTTGGGTTAAACGTGAGTAATGGATGCAAATGGTTGGCTACATGCCCCGAATGTTATAAATCGGGTTCTGATTTACCGGAATTGAAATAGAATAGTTATGCCCGGTTCTGTCAAGGGTCTTTGCCGGACTTGGCGATAGATACCCGATCACGTGAGAACCGGATCTTAGAATAATAATAATTATATAGAAATAGAGTTTGCAAAGAGAAGGTTACTGTTTTTGAGAGTTTATAGTGTGCTACAGATTATGTGGTCTGGATTTCTTGTGCACAATACCAATAACCATATAATCACTATCTTTTAATGGGCCTATTTGATACACTAGAGGCATGTACACAAATTAGAGCACGATGATATGTGATAAGTCATCTTCTTGCTTAGTCGTACATACACATTCACACTTAAGGTTTGTTTGTGCTGAAAACATACTGCAAGCTGGAAAGTAAGGCATAATTTTTTTGTGTTCTGATCATGTGTGCATATCGTTTATCGGCAACTCGTGCTCCTCTGTTCACTTACGCCTTCTCTTTTGGGCATTTTATACTTTCTCCTTTTGATACTTTTGTGGAGTATTAGTATACTTTCCTCGATATTAAATAGCACTTTCCTTTTTTGGGAAAGCTGTTTGGCTGCAAAAAAGTTATGCTGTATCCCAAAACCATAAAAGGTGCTTAGATTCCCATCAATTTATTTCTTCATCAGCTAATACAATGAGTATTTTACCAGCTATCCTGAAGAACACTTTCAGCCCTACCTTTGTGGACTACAGCCTCTTCTGCAGGCTTGTCGAAAACGATAAACGAACCTTTACGAATAAAGGTCACAAAATCGGTTCAACGGAGAATAAAAGTATTCCTTGCAAAGCTGAACAATCTTCTACTCAGAAATCAACTCAAAAATTCATATCTAAGCAGCCACTTAGCAACAAAACCAGCATCAACTCTCAGACTGCTGCAATTCCACTTGATGACACCATCTTTGATTTCGAAATCTACAACGCAGTTGGAGAGTTTTTTGCCAATGCCACTATCAATATCAACACCAATCTTGAGTTTTTCGAAGTGGAAGGAAAACTCTTCTATTTCCCTGAAGAAAGAGTCCTTGATTTTGAAAAATATAACGGCGTTGCAGAACTTTTCGAACTTCAAGACGAAAACGATTATGATTTCGAATCCCATAAGAGGGTAGGGGAACTCTTTGAACAGGATGGAAACGCTTTCGATTTCAGCTCCTACAGCGGAGTCGGAGAGCTCTTTGTTTTAAAAGATGATAATTCTGCAGGGCTATTCGAATCAAATTATGATGAAAAGGAGGGTGGATATAATGAAGGAGTAAGACAGTTGTTCCGATTCCAGGATGAGAAGGAGAACGAACGCTGTTATGAAGAGGTGAGGGAGTTATTCCACCTTACAGGCAAAGAAGACTGTGGTAATCACGAAAGCGTGAGAGAGTCACAGAAGAAGGATGAAAAGAAGGATGAAGATTATTACAAAGGAGTGAGAGAGTTGTTCTACTGGAAGGACGAAAAAGAGGATAAACGCTGCTACCAAGAAATAAAAGAGTCATTCTTCTTCCAAGACGAGTTAGAGGAAAAGGACCGTTCCAAAGGAGGAATCGAATTACTCAATCCAAAGAAGGATGAAGGTACTCACAAAGATGTGAGTAAGCTACTTGAAAACGATAAGAAAAAGAAAGATGATTATAACGAACGCACAAGAGAGTTGCTTCGACCGACGAAACCCAGCAAAGAAGGGAAACGTGCCCAGAAGAGGTCCAAGCACCCAAAGAGCAAAAGCCTCATGGTCAAAGAATTTCAGAAAAAATCCAAGTTGAAGAATAGGAAAAAGTCCAAGCACAAAAAGAATATACGCTGATGGGTACCTTTACCATGAACAGAGTTCGAGACATTCAAGTATACGCAATAATAGACTACATAAAATAACACACAAGCAAGAAAGGTGATTAGGAAGTAGGCTGCGACAAACACTAGCAAGAAGAAGAGAAAAGTCCCATAAGCAGCTCACAGGTGTACTCGCTCGTAAGAGCAAGTAACTGGAGATGTTGGCAAGAATGTGTGACGGTGTCTCGCCTACTGATAACTATCTCAAATTATAATGCATTCTCAGAGGCCTGAAAAATTAAACTATATGCGATTTATAATCCATTTACTTGCATTTGTCACTCTATGTCTCGCTGTAGAGCGTGTCAACGACTACAACTTCGAGAAGTCTGTTCGTAAGTCAGGAGACTATGTACTTGTTGATTTTTACGCCGACTGGTGCCGTCATTGCCAAAAGTTAATGCCGATCATTGAAAAACTTGCAGAAGCGTACGACGGCGTTCCGGGAGTCAAGGTAGTCAAGTTTAATGGGGGCGAGCGGAACGGACGTAAAATGGTCTTGAAGTATAAGGTGGATGGCTTCCCTGCCATGGCCCTCTTCCACAACGAAGACGAGCCGATATTCTATGAGGGAGCTAGGGATTTCGAGAGCATTAACAATTTCTTGAAGCTAGCTACCGGCACTAACGACGTGGAGAATCCAGACATTAAACAGGCCGACGTAAGCGATAGATCGATCTTGAAGATTGACGATACGAACATCTGGGACCTTGTTTTGGACAGCGAGAAGCTGACGTTCCTCATGGTCACAGGCCACTGGTGTAGCCACTGCAAAGAGTTTAAACCTGCATTCACGTACGTGAATGAAGTGTACTCGAATGATCCGCAGATCCAGTTTGCAATTGTTGATTTGGATAACACCTACGGGACCACCGATAAGATCAAGGCCTCGTTCGGTATTGATACAATTCCAGCTGTATTCCTTTTCGACCCTGCAAGAGTCGGCTCAGACGGATTGAAGCGTCCTATCAAATATAACGGTAAACATAAAGTGGAAAACGTCGTCAAGTTCATCAACAAGGAAACAGGGTTAAACAGAAACTACGATGGGAAGTTAAACGACGCTGCTGGTAGAATCCAAAGTATTGAGAACCAGATCAAAAAGGTCAAGACGGTGGAACAAGCAGAGGAGTTGATCAAGGAGATCGAGGCCGATCCTTTGTATGACACATACGAGGCAAAGTACTATACGAGAGTATTGCATAAATTAAGCCATACACAGGATATACACTTTGATCTCAAGTCGGAGACCGATAGACTAAACAGCTTAGGGGTGAAATCCAATCACATCTCTGCTCTCCAGCAGGACCAAATAGTTAAACGATCAAACATTCTCAAGTTCTATCAATCTATCAGGTTGAGATTTTGATCTTTAGATATCATTTAGTATGAGTATAGAATAATATGACGGTCACCGCCTGGACGTGCAATCACCAGTCCACTGGCTTGAACTTCTGGATCAACCTTACGTTATCGACCCATATCTTCCCGCCTCCCAACACGCATTCGTCGATGATCGGCTTGACGTTATTAGGGTTGATTCGAGCTAGCCACGCCATTTTGCCACTGCTTCTAAGGTAAATGATCACATTGGCAGCGTACTTGTGCCCTCCTATGTGGTTGATAAACGCCACCCGGACTCCATTGGGTCTGTCGTCTCCGTAGTCTCTGTAGCGGCCCAACTCTCTCGTGTATGTATCGATTTCTTTTTTGATAATAGGGGCAGTGACTCCACACCGTTTATCTCTTTTCCGGTGGCTACACAAGAATATCCACGACTCACTTGTGTCAACCTCTATTTCGAAATCTCCAACTTTCCCCAACCTCAATTCGCTCTTGTTCCTGGCATCGACGATGTTCTTGAGCACTGGCAAGAGCGTGTCAAACTTTGCAGCCAGTATATTTTTCACCCACACGAAATGGGGCAACACCAAAATATCCCCAACATCATCGTCGTGGTGCTCTCTCGGCAACGAGCTTGCGTTGAGCTTGATTGTGATGCCAGACTTGATCTGATCTTCATGCTTCCCGAGCCACTTGTTGAATTTGACTAAAAATGGGGTGCTATTATCGCTCAACGCGTCGTGATCCCAGTCTGACCTTCCAGTGGCCGCGAGGATATGGAGATCATACGGAGATGTGGTGTTCCATAGCTTCATGCTGGTTTCTATTTTGACGGAGGACGGGTACTTGAAGTTGCAAGTACCACAATCGAGGTCGCAGTCACTGGCTTCAAAGCCTTTTTCACGAAGCTCCGCATTTACGGATTCCTCTGACGAGCCTAGTATCTTACTTAACAAGCCCATGGTGGTTTCTGGGTGGGTTTTTCAAGAAAAGTCCAGTGATAAACACTGATAAGATTTCGTGTGCCAGTTTCGAGGGTCGTTCAATCGATGAGTCGGCCCGGTATCCGAGTGCGAGGGCTTCAAACTGTGGTGATGCGGCAAAGAGGCTGCAAAACGAGTGGCAATCACGGTGCACGGAGGCGTAAGACGCGCCGTCTCCGTGTCGGTTCTGGATTTGTGCCTGAATATTGCGGGATCGGTAGGGGCCGGGTAGGTGTATGGGGGTGGGTTTGTAAAGGGCCCGGTTAGGAGCCGCAGGGACAATAGATTGATGAGCTGAGAGCAGAGTAGTTCAAGTGGCAACAGAAAATGGAGGAGATGGCTGAAGCTGGCGGTCAGACATAAAAATATTCCATGCATGTCCGTCGAAGACTGCTCTATGTGTCTATCCAAAATTTCCATACTATCAACCGAAGAGCTTGCAAACAGAGTTCAAAGAGGAGTTATAAGTTAAAGTAACATGCATTTAGAGTAGATACCATGCAGAGTACTATAACCAGTAAATCAGTAAAGTGCATCAACAATGTGTATCGCTGTCTATCCAACACGTGATATTGACCTTGGGTGCAAAAATCGTGAGTAAATGCAGCCTTTGCAAAATCCCGAATCGGTAATCTCATTTGCGTCTCGCTCGGGAACCTGAGACAGCGTGATGAGACACGTGATTTTTAAGATATTGCCGTGCTATGCGCTGCGGTACGAATCCCTGGGGTGAGCTCGCTAATCGAACCACTGCACTTTACCAGGGGTGGCAGGGTTTGGCTCCACTTGCCTAAAACTGGGTAGTCTAGCCGTGACGTCCCGACAAAGCCGTTCAGCAACTTGTGCGAAAGTGTGACGGCGATAAGTACAGGAAGCAGGAGAAAAGAAAAATGGGGGACGTCAACATGCGACAAACAAGGGCAAGGTTAATCCAGCAGACATCTAGAGAATAAAATTCCCACAGATGTAGGTGGGGAGTTTTGAGTTTCAGTGATGTATAGAATAATGTATCCCATTACACTACTACTTCGAGCATTACTATTTACGTCTGTATTGATATGGGCCTGAATAGGACAACTTCCGCACTTATTCGGTAACAAATGACGAGGAACTGGAATAGTCAGGACGCAGAGTGCGGCGTGGCGTACCCAAATTTCCTATTTCGGCCGTTAGCAATACTGGCAATACTATTTATGTATTGGCTCAATTTGTCATTATGAAATAGTGAGAGCACTTTAGCATGGGAAACTTTAATGGTAATCTCATTTTCAAGGGTATGGAAAAAAATTTCGTACTTATATATTAACCTTCCCACAATTATTTAATACTCAATTTTAATTTTTGTTGATTCTTTCCAATATGTTAGCAATTGGTGACGTTATATTAAGAGCTGTCAACTTCCTCTTCTTGGTTATTGTATTGGGTTTGACTGGTTCTTTGGCTGCCACATCTCCCGACCACAACAATCCTCAAGTCAACTTTGCGGTGTTCACGGCTGCCTTTGCCCTTTTAACTTCCAGTTTGTATGGTCTCGCTGCTTACTTCATTGCTGCTTTTGCATGGCCTTTCGTCTTGGCTACTTTTGACTTCTTGAACTTGGTCTTCACCTTTGCTGCCGCTACTGCCATTGCCGCTGCCATCCATGTCCACTCCTGTAGCAACCAAGACTACCTTGACAAGAACACCGTTGCCCAAGGCTCCTCCGGAAGATGTAGAAAAGCTCAAGCTTCCACTGCTTTCCTTTACTTTTCCTTCTTTATCTTCCTCGCCTCGACTGTGTTTTCCTTTATCTCCGTTTTCAAGGGTGGCTTGTTCGGAAGCTCTAGAGCTTCTGCTCCAAGAGTCGGTGTTCCTACTATGTCTCAAGCTTAAGTTTCTAGCTTAAGCTAAAGTGATATCCTACAATTACGATTTCAAGAAGGGGTGGGGATTAACCCCCCGGTCATACTACCACTTGGAGTCAATTGAGACACTAGAAGCATTGTTTTGAACACCAACTGTGTTTAGTGTATTATTTGTTTTGTAAAAATGTCTTCTCGAAGTAAATTTAATTTGATGTTTTACATTGTAGAGTTGTCTATCAACTAGCCTCTCGGCCCCTTACGGTTTCCTTAATGACCGAACATGTTTTGAGGGGCGGCCCGGGGCTTTGTGTAATATTTTTTTGTTCGTGAGTAAAACGAGGGGGGCCGGAGCGGCCGCGGAAAAAGCTCTCCGGACTGCTGATGGTTCCGGTTTGCGTCCCAAGCCTATAATCATCGAGCCACAATAAGTTAGTGTGATGCGAGATCTGTGTGCAGTTTATCGGCTGACCTGGGCGTCTATGTGTAGGTCGTGACTGTACTGGACATTGCTATTAAGCGAAGGGGGCACAAACTCCTTTTCGCAGCCAGTAGTAAATGTCCAGCCCCTGCTACGATTATCTTACTACTTGCTCCAAACGCATATTCGTGTAACGACATGAGTAACCGGCTATACAGAATGGATTCTCTGTACCGCGTTAACCCTGCCTGATTGTACTCCTTAACCACGCTCGTACCGATATATTCTTCGTATATACACTAACTATGCTTGGCTGCCCTTCTCTTCTCCTTTGCGTAATCATTCTTTTCCTTACCCTCAATTGTCGAGATAGAATTAACAATATTAGCCATCTTGGCATGGTATTCGTCGTACATCTTGACCTTCTCGGACAACCTCTCGTTCGTCTCGAATGCATTTTGTCTTCTGATATCCTTCAAAGTCTCCTTCTTCTCCTTCTTGAATTGCGCTCTCATCTTGTTGATTTCTTGCTTGTTCAAGTCCAAGTCATAACTCTTACCTGGGTTGAAGTTCTCTTCAAACTTAGGTTGCAAGGTCTTAAGGGCAATCTTTCTATGAGATTGTAACGTCAAAGGTACTAACTTGATGTTACTCGATAACTTGCTCAACTTATCCACAACGGTGTTCAACTTCTGTAAGTTCCCTACCCTGTTGCTTTGGTACTGGTTTAACAACGGCAACAACTTTTCAATAAGGTTTTTGAGAATTGCGTAGTCCTTATAAGACCCTACCAATCTGTCGATAAGCTCATAAGTCTTGTTGACATACTTTATTTGTACGGATTCATTGTCGCTAAACAACTCATCCAATGCAAGAACCGACTCGGTGGAGTCAGATCTGGTACTGCTGAGAACCCGCAAGACCTTAAGTAAACAATTGTTGACCTCTGGTTCGAACCTTTGACTCAATCTTTGGTACTGTAATATGTTGTCTATGATGAAAATGCTTTGGCCCACCTTGTTGAAGTCGACTTTTTTCAAATCCTGAGGAATGAAGGACGACAAAATCTCATTCATCAATATCAAGTTGGGAACGATGATCAAATGGTATTTATCAGAACTAGAAAAAATCAATCCACATAATGTAAAAAACAAAAGATCTGATTTTGTAATGTTCTGGGATTCAATACGTAGTTGTATTTGACCCATTTCTTCTCGGAGAAATTGAACCAACTCTTCATTGTATGATTCACTGAGCTGCTTCAAAATCTTGATGATTTCATCCTTAGGAGTGATGGTTGAGTATTTGAATAGTATGCAGACAAACTTGTTCATTCTTTCCTTGTTTCCTTGTCTCAAGTGTGGTTTGTACGTCTTGACGATCCTGTTAACATATTCAACTGGGTTTGCTTCCGCTTCTATGGACTTTGCAAGATCTTCTAAAGTTAACGGGAAACTAAAATCTTCTTTCTCTTCATCAATCTCTTCATGCTGTTCCATTTCCTTTCCATCTTCTTCGTTCTCACTCTCCTCGGCCCAGAAATCATCCAAGTCATCACCCTCAGCTTCTCTTTCACCTTCCATACGCTTCAATCTTTCGCTTTCAATTTTGTTCAATCTCTCATTGTGAGCACGTTCCAATTCTTCTGTGGTCTGGGTCCTGTCTGCTGGGACAGACCTTTTGTCGAACACCAACCCTTTGACCTGCTCGTCATACTCTATATCTTCCTTTTTCTTACTGCTGAATTGAGGTGTCCCCTTTTGCGCCATGCCAGCTTCGAAAAACACATCCTGGAAGTCCTCATCCAAACTTTCAATGTCATTTTGGGTCTTGTTGAACAATTTCTGTCTTTCAGCTTTATGGAACTTAGACTTGGCTATGACTTCTTTCATGACTTCGGCTTTGGTCTTCTTCCTGCCTTCGATCACTGGCTGCTCGGGTGAGGTTTCTTCTTGTCCTCCGAACCCTTCTATCTCATCCAATTCTTTACCTGAATGAGTTAAAGTGAACCCCACATCATCATCGTCGTATTCTTCCTCGTCGCTCTCAAGACTAAACTTGTTACGCTTGCTCTGGCTTTCACGTTCCTTGGTGAATCTCTGCAACATTTTCTCTTCTTGTGATAAGCCACTATTTTCTCCGAATCTTTTATCAATGAGCCTACTATTCTTACCCTTCTGAGATTTGTGTAACTGGTAGGCAGCTTTCAAGTTCTTGTTTATGAAAGAATTCAGTTTGGTTGGATTACTCTTTTCGCTTTCTCCAAGTTTAACAAACTTACCTCCTTCTATAACTGTCACATCACGCTTCACTCTGTTAACTCTCGCATCGAAGACATTGAATTTGTTTCTTATACCGTTCAAGACCTCTTCCTTGTCGGACTTTCTGGAGTCTGCGGGGGACTTGTTTTTCTTATTACGACTCTTAGTATTGGTCTGTCCGATCAAACCTTTGGACTTCAACTCACTCCTTAATTGTTTCAACTGTGAGCCTGCCATGGTTAATGAGATGAGATGAGATGGAATTTTTCTTCGCGATTGCAAAAACTATGAACTATTAGGCTACGCAACTAAAGTCTTTGTTTGATCTTCCTAATACTTCGAGCAGCAGATGATGGGGGGGGTAGGTGGACGAAGGAGTTGGATTTATCGTCAATGATTTTTTTGTGTCCCCAAATAATTTTTTGACATGTTACCGTATATTTATCAACCTGCGCACGACCACTATTACTACAGCACAAAAACGATAAAGAAATAGTACCCCCATGACAGATAGTTCTCTACAGACGATGGACGAACGTTTACACATGTCAACTCCTAGTAATTTTGGTCCCAACCCTTCAACTTTGATTTACATGTTTGTATATTTTGCTATGCTTTCGTAAATTTCACGGCTTATTCACATCTTGCTTATAAAATTGATTCAACATTCCCAAAACACCAGACTTACCAGCCTTGTCTACACTGACTTCACTGCTGTCCATGAAATCTTTGAACTCATCGCTCATTAAAGAACGAGACGGATCAAACGATTGGTTCAATCTGGTAAGTGGTTTCAAGTTGGTTCTGTTCGACCGATGGAGGCCTTGTCTAGATGCATGATTTGCTTTTTGATTAACAGACGAAGGTGGTTCACCAACCTCTGGCGTTTCGGGCTGGTAGCTCTCTATAAAATGCATATAACTTTTAACCATTTTATCATCTTGGTATAGCATGCTCCTGTCATCATCATCAAAGTCGGATCCGTCATCGTCGTTTCCAGGCGATGGTCCTTTCTTCCTTTTACCTTTTCTATTCATCATGTTCTTCTCATTCTCTTCAAAATTGAACATCGAGAAGTAACAAACATACCCTAAACCATCAATATGGATCGAATATTCTCTAAAGAAATCAACTATAGCTCCTGAAAAGCTCGAGACGTTGAACCATAAAAGGAAGGGTGTTAGAATAATACTGAGAATCTCATTTGCAATGATCAATATTCTTAATTTGAACAATTCACAGTACTCGTTCTTTACCTGTTGGGTATGCAACTTACCCTTCCAGTGTTTAGGCAAATAGTGTGTGAACTGAGACACATATTTTATGGAGGCCTCGGGATCGTAATAGTTGTTACTATCATTCGAGCCTTGTCTGGTGTTTGGCGTATTCACGTTAGTTTCAGTTGAGCTAGATGTGATGGCAAATAAAGTACCAAAGATACTGATATAGAACAAGACCGATCTGTTTTCTGTCAATTCGAAAGACCAAAAATTGTGATTCTCATCTTCTAAAAGCAACCCATATATGACTAATATAGCAGTTACAGATCCACTGACAAAGTTCACCAAATACATTAAATTGACAAGTAAAAAATTAGAAGGGAACTGGTTAATATACTCACTGGATGGGATGTAAGACTGTTTCAATCTTTTGCTGAAGAAATGGGGCAACTCATTGAATTCTCTCAATTTCCATTCAGCATAGGGAGTGAACTGCCTTAGGTTAATGATTGAAGATGGGTTCAATCTATAGGCGTTGAAGTATCTGAAGAAGTACAACAAGACAAAGTAAATGACCAAAAACGGAGATAGAATCAAGTTTATAATAGCAGCCATTTTGAATCTCTTGTTCAACTCAACAGACAACTGATTTCTGTTGAAATCTTTTAAAATTTTTGGGTCGATCTGGCCACTCGGGGTGAATACAAAGTTGAAAATGCACAACTTCATGTTCCACTCCAAAGTTTTGGTTAATAAGTTAGAGTTTGTCAAGGAGATGGGGCCGAGCGAGGTATCCAAATCAACGATGTTTCTGTTAATCAATGCCACGAAGTAGTTTTCTTTTCTCATGATTCTATTAGCAATATCGTGAGGGTTTAGCCTAATTTTGGAGTTCAAATCATTCACATTCATAATTTGATTAGCAGACGAGGTCAAGTTGTTGTAGTCTTTTAGCAACATGATCTTATTGACGATCCTAGTCCAGCTGATCGTCATAAGCTCGTCATCGTTTTGGATATTTATCAATTGGTGGAAGAAATTCTTGATCTCTTTTAGCTTGTACTTGTAGGTGAAGTACAACTGGACTAGTCTCAAGGCGATGTAGCCGAAGAATCCGAGCAAGAAGAACTTGACGGAGAACGGGATATCTCCGAAGTAGTGTGCCTTGACGAGGTCTTTCAAGAAAATTTTGTCATCCACCGCCTGGTCCCAGCTTTTGAAATAGTCATAGTTGACCCCCCACTTTAGGAACACCGAGAACCAGAGAATGAACGCAAGGATAACAAGGTCGACAATCTTGCTCAACACGATGTTGTTGATGCCCTTGTTCTGGTAGTAGTAGTAGACGTCATTGAGGAACTCGTCCATGTTGACGATGTTGGCCCACAAGTATAGAGCTCTCTCCTTTGGGGGGATATTGAATCGCATTTTCTTACTCTTGAAGATTGACTTCTTCTTTGGCAATGAAAACCGGAGGGACTTGGTGTTTGCCCTGAGGTTGGAGCTGTTATTCATGTCTTGAGTGCCGTACCTGTCCGGCAAGTTCCAGTTGATTGACTCGGCGGGCCTGGTCTTTTTGGCGTTCTCTGGTAGTATTATGTCCTCATCCACATCGTCGTGGTTGATGCGAACGGAGGATTCTAGCTCAGACGGCTGTTCATCCGGGCCGTTCGGTTCCTCATCGTCGGTATCGCTCGATTCGTCTTCCGAGTTGAGGAGGTTCATGTTATTGAGGTGCACGGAGTGGGTGCTTTGGGGCAAATTGGCTTCCAAGTCCACCGAGTTGTCATCGTAGTAGCCATTGTCAGCCCCATAAAAGTCAGACTCGGGGATCTGATTGTAGACGGAATTTAGGCCGAATATCCGCGATAGAAACGTATCGTTCCCGGGCTGGTATGTCATTTAGCTGCCAGGGGAACCGTGGGGTTGTGGGGGTCTAGTGTAAGATTGGTATCGAGTCACTCTGTAGCCACACTGTAATCTATAGATAAGATGCGCGATGCAAGTGAGTGGTGGGGTCGTGCACGAGGCAAGTGCAGCGAGAGGGTCGGGCCATGTCCGCTGCGTACGTAAGTATATAATAAGCACGCGACAGTGCTGATCAACCGGTTAAACATGCGAATGTGAAGGAATTTCATATTTGTTGACACGAGCCTTGTGACCTCATCCTGAAAAGGTATAAATAGGTTTGCTGCGTTTAGGCGGATCGGCCAGCGACAACTCCGGGAGGATCTACGTCGAGGAGCAGGTGTTTATCGTGCCGCTCGATTTGCATCGAGCCATCTTGTGATCGAGCGGTCGGCCTGTGCGTTTTTTTCCGCAGAAGAGTAGAGTAGAGTAGAGTAGAGTAGAATAGAGTAGAGCAGAAGTAGAGTGAAGTAAAGCAGAAGTGTGGTGAGTGTGAAGTGTGGTGAAGCGTAGAGCAGAAAGACAGTACCGTAGTCCTTGGCTTGCCCCGTCCAAGACACCAAGACACCGAATCCGTTGCTGCACCAACGTGTATCTCAAATTCTTGTCAGTGCCTGGGCCGGGCCCACGTCCCCAGCAAAAGAATAATAGAGGCTGTAAGGGAAAAAGCAACACAAAAACGCTTTTTCTAAAAAAACCTCGAGGCGTGTACTTTGCCATGAACAGAAGTTTCTCAAAGTGATTTTTTTGTTTTTAACTTAGCGTAACACTTTTTCATCACTGAACGTTGATCTAAGACCAATCACGCTCCCACCACTGACCATCTCCTTGATCTCAACCCGAAGTGTGCTCAGTTACCTCCCAGCCACCCACCCGTTCATCGCTTTCCACCCGCTCACTTCGCTGTCTTGTTCTAATTAAAGCTCCCCTGATTTAGCCTTCTCACCATGTCTCAGCATAGAGATTTGACCTCCAACCACCCCAGGAGGGAGTACGACGACGACGACTATAGCCAGTACCACTACCACAACCAGGAAGACAACCCGTTTATAAATCCCACCGAGGAGCAGAGCTCGGACTCGTTTGTCTCGAATCACCAATCCTCTTCACAGCTGGACGAAGACCAGTTCCAGTACGGAAGACCGTTCAACAGCAATACCCTCAACAACGGCAACAGCAGTACCGACTTGGCTGCCAACTTGAAGCACGCCAGCTCCAACTACAATGGGTACTACCTCAGCAACAGTAATAACAATACCACCTCTAATTTATTGGCCGATAGTGGGAACAGCAGCCCCGACGACTTGAATGCCATCAACACAAACTTGCTCAACAACCCGGGCTACTCAGCCGACGGGAGAAACTCCACGAACATCCAGGTGCCCTCGGAGTACGATCGCTACCCATCTATAAACGGATCAAGAGTAGTGAGTTCCACCTCTCTATCTTCCAATTTTTTCAATAACGCAAATAATGCCAATCCGGCCACGTTGAATGCCAACTCCAAGAGCGACGGTGACTCGTCCATCTCAAACAAGTCGTCGTCCAACCCGTTCTTGAACTCGACGGATTTCTCGCCCTTTGGGGGCTACCCAGCTTCTTCGTTCCCCTTGCATATCGACGAAAAGGAACCAGATGATTACTTGCATAACCCCGACCCGATAGCCGATGCCGACTACGACAAGAACAGGTTCATACACGATTTGAAAGTATTGGATAGAAGATCGCTTAGCGGGTTGATCACATTCATTGTGTTGTTCGTCGGGGCTCTAGCTCTTTTCGTGGCCGCTCCTATCATCACTTTCTCAGGTGTCATCGACCACTACAAACCGCAGACCTACGAGATCTTGACCCACTATAAGTACCCGCTCTTGGCCTCCGTCAGAAGCGACTTGGTCGACCCCGACACACCTGACGATGCGTTGACTATCAAGTCCAGAACTGGTGACGAATGGAAACTTGTATTCTCAGACGAGTTCAACGCAGAGGGAAGAACCTTCTACGACGGTGACGATCAGTTTTTTACTGCTGCCGACTTCCACTACGCTGCCACCCAGGATTTGGAGTGGTACGACCCGGACGCCGTCACCACTGCCAACGGTACGTTGGTGATGAGAATGGACGCTTTCAAGAACCACGAGTTGTTCTACAGATCCGGAATGGTCCAAAGTTGGAACAAAATGTGTTTTACAGAAGGTTTGGTCCAGATCTCTGCTAAATTACCAAACTATGGTAACGTGTCTGGCTTATGGCCAGGTTTGTGGACCATGGGTAATTTAGGTAGACCGGGATACTTGGCATCTACCGAAGGTGTGTGGCCGTACACTTACGACTCTTGTGACCTGGGTATCACTGCTAACCAGTCTTCTCCAGATGGTATTTCTTACTTGCCAGGTCAAAGGTTGAACGTTTGTACTTGTAAAAACGAAGATCACCCAAACCCCGGTACCGGTAGAGGGGCTCCTGAAATCGATTTATTGGAAGGTGAAGTGTCGTCACCTATTAAAGTCGGTGTGGCCTCCCAGTCCATGCAGATTGCTCCTTATGACATTTGGTATCTTCCAAACTACGATTTCGTCGAAGTCTACAATAAGTCTGTCACTTCCATGAATACGTATACTGGTGGTCCGTTCCAACAGGCTGTTTCTGCGGTGACCACGCTCAATACCACCTGGTACGAAAGGGGTGGTGGTGCTCACAGCTTCCAGAACTACGCTTACGAATACATGAATGATAACGAAAAGGGTTATTGTACTTGGTACGTGGGTGAAGAACCAACGTTTACGGTTTATGCTAATGCCTTGGCCCCCAATGGTAACGTTGGCTGGAGAAGAATCTCCAAGGAGCCGATGGCTGTCATTATGAACTTGGGTATCTCTAACAACTGGGCTTATATTGATTGGGCATCGCTTGTCTTTCCAGCCGAATTAAGAGTTGACTATGTCAGAGTGTATCAACCGAAAGATCTGATCAGTATGACTTGTGATCCTGAAGACTATCCAACCTCAGATTACATCAACGCTCACTTGGACGCTTACGAAAATATGAATTTGACCAGCTGGAAAGATGCTGGGTATTCCATTCCCAAGAACACTTTTGCTAACGGCTGTCTGAAGTAATAATGTATTTTGTGTTATAAGAAATAAAGCAACTAGTTTTGTATTAGATTTTCAAACTATTTAATTGGTTTAGTATTTCCGATTCCGAGTTTTGAGACTCTGTGGAATCGGGGTCTGTAGAATCGAGGTCTCTGGAATTGGGCTTGACTTCTTCTCTGGCCTGCTCTTGTTTTTGATCCCTGCCTGCCTCCTCTTCACTCTCCTCCTCATCCTCTTGCTTGTCTCCCAAGACCAGTTTCATCTCTTCCGTAATCTTCTCGATCTCCCTCTCTACACCAAACGCATACTCGCTCTTCTTCAACCTGTCTGAGATATCATTCCATCCCAAAAGCTCACATAGCTTTTCCGCTACGTACTCACAGTCTTCAAGTATGACATGATCGTTTCGCTTTTTGGCACCAAAGTCTCCCACAATCTCTCTATTGATAAGAACCCTTGTAGCTTTTGCATTGAGCTCAGAAGGCAAAGACGCAAACGGGAATACAGCTAGAGAAGTTCCAGCCACTATTCCGAAATCCACATCGTCACAGTCTTCCTCCCAGGCTTCGAAAAACCTCACCGGTAAGGCTTCCCCAAAGAAAGTTATATCTGGCTTAACCCAGCCTTTACATTTCTTGCAAATAGGAATCTTTTCTTCAGCGATGAACTTTTTGACTTCGGCCACACTCATCTCCTCTTTACAGTCAATGCAATGGTTTGCGGCAAAACTGCCGTGGGCCTCTACAATATACTCATCTTTAACTCCAGCCACTCTTTCCAATGTATCAATATTCTGAGTGTAGACTCTTTTCAAGAGGCCCTTGTCCTGCAAAATTCGGATGAAATAGTGGAAGCTGGTGGGCTGGAACTTCCCTGGGTATAGTTCGCCTGCCAACGTATAAAAAGCCTTTGGTTCTTTTCTAAAATAGTCAATGTCAAATACGGCCTCCGCATAGGGTAAATTGAGTCTAGCAAGGTTGGAGTAGAGTCCTGTTTCAGGACTTCTGAAGTCAGGAATTCCGGCAGCAGTGCTGACACCGGCACCTTGAAAAAAAGTGATCTTATTACCAGCTTTTATGTGGTCCACAATCGGTTGCAACTGCTTCGAGATATCAGACATGAGAGCTTTTTCTGCGACAAAGCGATATCTCTGTATAGAGTATTTGAACTAAATGTAATGGCTCCTTATATGCAAGGCGGAATGGCTTGATCGATTACGATTCTGAATTGTAACACTCTCTACACGCTTTTGTGCCATATGCAATGTGTCAGATTTACCCCACAAAATGTGATGAGCATCACCTCCAGTCGTACTTCCTTCCGCTATTCTAGGTACCAGAAGCCACTCTCTTCAATGAGACGCTATATTCAAACAGAAAAAGAGATGTTGGTACGAGCCTTATCACTAGAATATTGTAGAGCACATCAAACAACGTTTATTATATGTAAATATCAGATAATGGATACACTAGCCTTCTAGGGAGTAGCTCAACTCCTCAGATTGGAACTCTTTGGCCAACACCTTGAGCTTTTGGTGGAGCATGGCCAAGTTGGAGTTAGCAGGTTGGAAGTCGTCGATCCACAGCGAAACTCCATGTTGCAAAACACCCCTGGCCCTGAACTTACCAAAGTCTTTGTGCCCATACGAACCATGCAACGTTAGCCTTTCGCTTGCAGCCGAGTACTGGGCCCTATGCAATATGTTGCTGTTGTAAAAGACCATATCCCCAGGACTCAACTTGACAGTGATCTGGCCCGAAATGTGCTGTTGACGGTCTTCACCAGTGGTCTTGCTCCTTTCTTCAGGGGTCCTAATACGCTTGTGAGAGCCTGGAACTACAATGAGACATTCATCGTTGGTCAAGGCCAAATTAAATTGGGCCCCAGCGAATGGGTTTTCCAAGAGCTGCTCCAGTTCTTCTTCCTCGGTCGCTTCAGGCCTAATATGATCTCTGTGCCAGTCCAAGCCAAAATTGGTCAACGGATTGATCAACATGTTGAACAATTCCATCGACAAGTGCTGGTGATCAGTTTGAAGAATATCACTAACTACGTTTAAGATCTTATCGCTCGCATAGCATTCGTGGAAGGGGAGTACTAACTCACCGAGTTTTGGATGCAATAAACCGGTGATCCCCCAGATATCCGGTGAAAAGTTTTTTGGCCAGGGTGGGAACTGTTTGCCTCTTGTTCTGACATCGGGCCAATCGCCTTTGCGGGCTATCTCAACCACTCCGCGAGCAGTTTCCTTATACTGTTCGATCTCTGCTTGGTCGAGAAAGCCTTTTAAAACAGTGAAACCTTGATCTTGGATTTCGTCGTGGTATTTGTGAGCAATTTCGGAAGGCATATGGGTAAACTTGTGGACAGCTTAGTCGGGAAGATCTATACTATTTATATGCCTTACCCCAACTTTAAATGCAATGTAGAAATGGAGGTTGCATTTTTCGTGTTCGCAGAGCCAGAATATTTGGGTTAGATAAGCGATTGCAACCACAAATGTGAATGTTTAGAGTTGACGTATGTCGCTTTATGCCTACCGTATGTGTGGGGATGGGTGTAGTTTTTAACACGCGGGTTCGTAGCAAGGGCACCTTCCCCAGCTTCTGATCGATTGCATGTTACATTTGGTTCAGCGTGTGAACGACCTTCGTTACATTTATTATCAATTATATACAATATCTGTGATTCGACTCCAATGCAATTACAACACTATGATACCTAATCATTTGCATTTATTTTATCTGTCTGAGCTAATTCTTATTTCAATTCCTTTTGTGATACTAGAAACTGTTTCTCTCACTGAATAATTTTTCAGTCTCAAGACTTAAATCGCAAACAGTATCATGAAGGTAAGTGGCAGTAAACTGATTGTTTAATAAGTATACTAACAAGGTATAGCAAAGGATCACAGCTTTAGATCTTCAGATCCTTACTCGGGAGTTGCAGTCTTTGGTTAGCTATAGGTTGCAGAATATCTATAATGTGTTGAACTCTCCTAAGCAATTTGTACTAAAGTTCTCGGTTCCTGACTCTAAAAAGCTTGTTATAGTCGAGTTTGGTAACAGGATCCACTTGACGAGTTATGAGAGAAATACTGAGCCTACCCCACTGAACTTTGTTGCAAAATTGCGTAAGCACTTGAAAACAAGAAGATTAAGTGGCATCAGACAAATTGGCGACGACAGAGTCTTGGTGTTGGAGTTCAGTGACGGGTTGTTCTATCTTGTATTGGAGTTTTTCAGTGCCGGAAACATTTTGTTGTTGGACGAAAACCGAAAGATTTTGATCTTGCAGAGAGTGGTTGATTCAAAAGATGACAGATTTGCAGTCAATGAAACGTACAATGGATTTAGTAAGAGCTTATTCACAGAGGAGCCTGAAGCTTATCGCAAACACGAACATTCTGTTGAAGAGGTTCAGGGCTGGATCAACCAGGAAAAGACTAAATTGGAGGACATTCAAAAGAGGCAGGCAGAGCTTGGAAGTGTTGCCTTCAAGTCCAAGAAGTACAAGATCTATTCCATTCACAAGTTGATTTTCGTTAATGCCCTGCACTTGTCGTCTGAATTAATCTTGAAGAAGTTGAATGAAAAAGGTGTCCATACCAGCTCTTCTTGTTTCGAATTTCATGACGCAGATTCTTTGGTCAATGTTGTCGACGCTTTGAATGAATGTGAAGAAGCCTATATGAATATCTTGAACAATGATAGACCACAAGGAGTAATTGCACTCAAGAAGAACTTGAGTGCTAACGAAGAGACCCCTGTGAGTTTGCAATATTTGCACGATGAGTTCCATCCGTTTGAGCCGTTCAAGGACAAATCTCTATACCGCTTTGAAGCCATCGATGGCTACAACAATACGATAGATAAATTCTTCTCAAGCATTGAAAGTTTGAAAAATGAGATGAGGATTGAGAACCAGAAGCAGATGGCTATGAAGAGATTGGATAAAGCCAAGAATGAACGGGAAAAGCAGATTGAAAACTTGATCAATGAAAAGAACACAAACGTCAAAAAGGGTGATACGATTATCATGAATGCCGACTTGGTATCCACCTGTATCGGATTTATCAATGGTATGATTGATAAGCAAATGGATTGGCATGATATCGAAAGGTATATTGAGTTACAGCAGACCAGTGGTGACCCTCTTGCCAATACCATTAGCTTGCCATTGAAGTTATTGGAAAACAAGATCAAGTTGAACTTGCCCGATAAGGGAGTAGATGAGAATGTCGGAAGCAGTGAAACCGATTCTACTGCTTCATATTCAGATGCTGATTCGGACTCAGATTCTGATTCTGATTCAAGTTCGGACTCCGACTCCGACTCCGACTCTGAGTCTCCTAAAAAGACCAAAAAACAAAAGAAGGCTAACGTCATCCCTACCATCCCTGTTTTCATTGACTTGTCCTTATCGCCATATGCTAATGCCACTGCTTATTTCAATTCTAAGAAGAATGCCGAAGTCAAGCAGTCCAAGGTGGAGAAGAACACCGAGATTGCATTGCAGAATGCCCAAAGGAAGATAGACCAAGACTTGGCCAAAGCATTGAAGAAGGAGTCTGATTCCTTGAGTAAAGTAAGAGAAAAGTATTGGTTCGAGAAGTTCTTTTGGTTTGTTACCAGTGACGGCTATTTGTGTCTCAGCGGTAGAGACGATTTGCAGAATGACATGATCTATTACAGATACTTTAATGACGATGACTTCTTTGTCTCTTCGGATGTTGAAGGTTCTTTGAAAGTGTTCATCAAGAATCCATATAGGGGCGAAACGATTCCCCCATCCACCATTTGGCAAGCTGGGATGTTTAGTTTGTCCACATCTGCATCGTGGAACAACAAGTCGTCATCGTCTGCTTGGTATTTGTCCGGACCAGAGGTGTCCAAGAAAGATGTCGATGGTGGCCTTTTGAGTGCCGGTAAATTCAACTTTAGGGGCAAGAAAGAATACATGCCACCTGTTCAATTGGCTATGGGGCTTGGTATATACTTTGTTGGTGACAATGAAGCTACAGAGAGAGCACGGACAAAGAGGTTGGCACGCCAAGAAGAGATAGGCTTGCAGATTTCGAGTGACAATCAGAAGCGAGATATCGATCAGTCTGTTATAAGAGAGAAGATATTGGAGCAGGAAAGAAAGGACAAAGAAGGGGAAGAAGCATCAGAGGTTCAGGAGGGAGAGAAAGACGAAGAGGAAGAGGACAGTGAGCAGGGAGAAACGGATAATACTACTGAAGATAAAAATACTCCCAGAAACAGCACTTCTGATCTTGACTTGGGGCTTTCGAATTTGAAGATTATAAACAAGAGAGGTAGGAAATCAAAATTGAAAAAGATCAACCAAAAATACGCCGATCAGGATGACGAAGATAGACTTGCGAGGATGCAAGCTTTAGGAACGTTAAAGCAAGTTGAAGAGAACAAGAAAAAACAGATACTCGAAGAAGAGCAGAACAGTAAAGTTCTGAAGTATGAAAACCAAGATAGAGTTCAACAGAGAAAACAGAAGCAGGATGAGAAGGAATTGAGGAAGTATCTATTGCAAGAAATGGGTAATAGTACCAATGTAATTGAGTATTTATCAATTTTTGACTCGTTGATTGCAAAGCCTTCTCTGGACGATACGATTGTTGATTTTGTGCCGGTATTTGGGCCTTGGTACTCACTTCAAAAATTCAAGTACAAGATCAAGGTGACACCAGGTAACAACAAAAAAGGAAAGTCCGTCAGCGAAATATTGACATACTTCAATTCACGTAAAGTCGACAAGAAGAGGGAAGATAGTGAATTGGACTGGGTTGAAGAACATGATGTTTTGAAATCGGCCAAGGCAAGTGATCTTATTGCAATGTTACCTGTCAGTAAGTTGAAGGTTGTTTTGCCAGCTGCCTCGAACGGTAAGGATACGAAATCTGGTGGCAAGGGAGCCAAGAATGCCAAGGGCCCTGCTAAGGGGAAAAAGGGCAAGAGATGATCCGAGTAGTAGAATATAGAGTTTGCATAAATACAACCGTCGTTACAAAGATGTAGGTGAACCTAGTAGCAGTAGTGTCTTGGAAATGAGTCCATACCCAAAGTCCTTTAGAACTGCTAAGGTGGTTCTCCGAGCTCGTTCAGTATTTATCACTGGGTTTGGCTAAAGCCGCCAGCGCTTGCCCAACGGTCATGGCTCTTTCGGTACTAAATTCCGTGGCCCAGGGCTCATGATCAGGAAATGGAACATGAAAGTGAAGCAGAAAGGGGTCAAAGGCAACAACAACAATAGAGGAGTCCAGCAAATGGGGTTCGTATCTGCCGTAAATGCACACAATTACACCGAATAGGGGAAACGGCCGGCCTGGCCCGTCAAGCTCGATACTATGAAGTGCAAAAAATACTACCCCTGTCGAACCCAAAAAATACTACTCTAGTCGAAACCGTGGGCGGTGTGAAGCAGCGGGCGAATATGTTGTCTGCCAACTCAATGAACTGAACAGGACCCGTCAATGCCATAGTACGCTCGGGCCAAGACTTTGTCTATTGTGCCAACTAGCGCCCCACTCGGTGCGGATAGTGCCGCAAGACATTGATATGGTATTCAGCTTCAAGCCCGCTAGTCCCAGCAGGTCTTCCGAGCCTACTGTACAGGCACCACTTTGGGTATGCCGTACTTGTCTTTCTCGTAGTATCTTAGTGCCGCTAGCGCATGCTGTAGCCAGGTGTTTGTGCAGTGCTTACACTCTATCGAGCTGTCCTGTATCTAGCTCCTAAACGTTTCTCAGTTCCATGTGCCCATATAAATATATGCCCATGCCCCCATAGCCTCTCCTTAAGAATGGTTTCCCTTTCTAAGTCCTTATTCACCAGCCTCTTGAGCTTGCCGGTGGACGTCTACAGACAAGTTGCCAACCCGGTGTTGGCTGCTACTGACCAATACAACATCGTCAAGTATTTATACGGTACCGGTCCGTACGTTGAGTACACCGGTTACGGGATCTCGACCGACATTCCAGAGAACTGTACTTTGGAACAGGTCCAGTTGTTGATGAGACATGGGGAGAGATTCCCCGGCTTATCGGTCGGTTTGCAATTCGAGGAATTGGTGGACCGTTTACAAAGTTACAATCAGTCTTTTGTTGGTCCGTTAGCATTTTTGAACGACTACGAGTACTTTGTCCCCAACCAAGACTTGTACGAATATGAGACCACTCCGGAGAACTCTGACTCCCCGTACACTGGGTTTGAAACCGGACTTAGAGCTGGTGCTGCTTTCAGAGCTAACTATGGCTCTTTGTACAATAAGTCAAGTCCATTGCCGGTGTTTGTCGGGGCAAGTGCCAGAGTGCTCCAGACTGCTGACTTCTTCACGAGAGGCTTCTTGGGTGGCGACTTCAAAGAAGACAACCACGTCTACAACGTTATCAGTGAAAACGCTACTCAAGGATTCAACACCTTGACTCCAAGATGGGGGTGCAAGGCTTTCAACATCAGCTCATACAAGGAATACGTCAGCGAATTCCCCACTGACTTCTACAAGGACATTGTCGACAGGTTGGTAGACGAGAATGATGGTTTGAATTTGACTACCAAAGATATACCCAACTTGTTCCAAATGTGCGGATACGAGTTGAACGTCAGAGGATATTCTCCGTTCTGTGAATTGTTCACCCAGGACGAATACGTCTTGAACAACTACCAGAACGACTTGCTGTTCTACTATACTTCCGGTCCTGGCCACAATACGACCAAGTATGTGGGCTATGTCCAATTGAACGCTTCTTTGGCCTTGCTAAAGGATGAAGAAAACGAAAACAAGATCTGGTTGAGCTTCACCCACGATACCGATGTTGAGATCTTTCACAGTGCTTTGGGGTTATTCGACCCCGAGGAACCATTACCAAACGACCAAGTCAGATTCACTGACCCTTACCACCATATTGACCCAATCCCAATGGGGGCCAGAATCATTACGGAAAAATTCCTGAAAGACGGTGAAAGTTATGTCAGATTTATTGTCAATGGATCTGTCAAGCCTCTCAAGTCATGTAACGATGGTCCAGGATTCTCTTGTAAGTTATCTGATTTCGAACAGTACGTAGAAGACAGATTT
The DNA here is from genome assembly GCA_030571055.1 of Yamadazyma sp. yHMH685. Taxonomy (NCBI): domain Eukaryota; kingdom Fungi; phylum Ascomycota; class Pichiomycetes; order Serinales; family Debaryomycetaceae; genus Yamadazyma; species Yamadazyma sp. yHMH685. Next base: position 522,066 of record JAJLXC010000003.1, read on the forward strand.
GGTGACTTTGACTTGACTGAAGTATGCAAGCCAGATGAGTCTTATCCTCAAGACTTGACCTTCTACTGGGACTGGGAGGGCAATGAAGACTACAACATTACTGCTCCAAGAATTGTTGCTTGAGCAGTGCACTAGATACCTCAAAGGTCCCTAAGTATATAATACCCCTAAAAGTTTATAACACCCCGTACATTTCGCAATAAAAGTCTTTAACAATAGAATAAGTGTGTAGTGAATCGTCACCCTAACAAGCCCCTGAGAACGTGCCCGATGACCTTGTTAGCTATTTAAACGGCCGGTCTCGCCCAATTTGCAGCCATTCGCGAATCAATTTAATCATGAAGCTTGTATCTCTCTTGGGAGGGTTAATACTTCCCCATCACCAGAACGCTGTTACTCCTGAGTTGGAAGCCAACAGCCAGTACCTCTTGCCCAAATACTTGGGAGGGGCCGGTCCTTACTTCCAGTATCCTGGATTTGGGATTTCACCGCTTCCTCCACCGGGATGCGAAGTAGAGCTAGCATACTTGATTTCAAGACACGGGGAGAGATTCCCAACCAGCAGCAGCGGTAAGAAGTATAACGAGACTATCAAGAAACTCAAGCAGCAGGACTTGAATGGTAGTTTGGCTTTGTTTCACGACTACGAGTACTTTGTCACTGATCCAGATAACTATGACCAGGAGACCACTTTGGCCAACAGTGGCAGCGCTTATAGTGGGAGCTTAAGCGGGGTAAGAAGCGGTGAGACGTTTAGAATGAGATACGGCCACCTTTACAACGACAGCGAGACGTTCCCAGTGTTTACGTCAAACTCGAGAAGAGTTCACGACACCAGTGTCAATTTTATGAGAGGGTTTTTGGCAGATGAGTATGAGGCCGACAAGGTCAAGTACAACATCATCAGCGAAGATGCCGACCAAGGGGCCAATTCTTTAACTCCCGGGAACGGGTGCGAGGCTTTTGAAGCAGTGGAAGATGACAAAGACTACGAATTGAATGGGTACAGAGATCAAATTCGTCAACGGTTTAGAGTAGATAATCCTAATCTCAATATCAGCGATAGTGATATCGAGAATTTATTCGATATTTGTGCGTACGACATCAACGTCAGGGAAACATCGCCGATCTGCTACCTATTCACAAGCGACGAATTTGTCATGAATGAGTTCAAACAGGACTTGGAATTGTACAGCGTATATGGAGGTGGCAGTAACTATAGTGTAGTGGCTGGGTCGCCGCACGTGCGGAGTTTGCAGAGGCTCTTGCTGGAGGATAACTCGCAAAAACTCTGGGTAAGTTTCACTCACGACCATGATCTTACCGTTTTGTACACTAGTCTTGGATTATTCCCGGGCGAATTGAACGAGAACCAGATCGATTTCGACCGGCAGTTTCAACAAAGTAACATTATCCCACAGGCCCTGAGGTTAATAGTTGAGAAGCTATCCTGTGGCAGTGACAAGTACGTGCGAGTTATTTTAAACGAAGCGGTAATCCCTCTCAACTGTACTTACGGTCCAGGATTCAGTTGCAAATTGCAGGATTTTCTCGACCGCATTGAGCCGGTTGCAGCACTAAACTATAACGAGGGGTGCGACAACAAGCAGCAACAGCCGGGGGAAATATCGTTTTACTGGGACTATTCCCACGTCGTGTACAACGCAAGTCTCTTTCCATAAACAAGGGCTCTTCGTACAAGGGCTCTTCCAGCGGGAAGGCTGACGGCGGATCGTGGGGCACCCAGGCCACGCAGTTCTAGGCCTTTCGTCGCCTGACGCGACTCGCAGATTTTTCGTTTCAATTTAGCGTGCCCGACTAAAGCTCAAAAGTTTCGAATGTAAATTTAGCCCGGCGAGGTAGAGGGGAGGGCGTGGCGCGGCAAGTGTAAACATAGCGTAGTTAGAGCATAGACACCCAGAGCCTTATATAACCTGTTCCTGTAGTCCTGTAGTACGCAGCTGGTGGTCGTCGTCGCCCGTACGCCCCGTCAGGCCAGACTTCGATGCGTAAATTTAGCAAGATCAAGATTTCTTTTTTCTTTTAAGCTTTACACACGTCCTTCGAGATTCCACAGGGGGTGTCTTGAAATTTTTTTATTTTGACGCAGATATAAACTTGATTTGAGCTACGTTGACACAATAAATTCCGTTCTTCACCAGTCTCTTCTCACCCCAACCGGCACAAGCTACTACTCCTTGCTATTGTACTCCCTGATTCTGTACTCCTGTGCTTAGACGACAAAGACCATTCACTATCCTGACGATCCTAGATCCTATTACGAGCAACCCCATTACGATCACCACTTAAAGTGACACCACTGTAACGATCTCACGACCTGGTTCCCACGCCATCCATTCTTTATCTCCACATTCCCTGTATCAACAATGAAACTTATAGCACTCGTGTCACTCTGCTACTTGTCCACTTTGACGACAGCAGACACCTTAGTTGGATGCTTTTCCTCAGTCGGGGGGCAAAGCCAAGGCACTTACCAGTACCAGTCGGCCTCGTGGTGTGCCAAACAATGCCCCGACAGTCCCTACGTGGCCTTAAAGGGCGGAGACACCTGCTACTGTCTCAGCCTGAAGCCCTCTAATGAAGCGGACTCAGACGAGTGTAGCACCGGATGCAATGGTTACGGCCTGCAAATGTGCGGAGGAAGCTCCGCGTACAGTGTGTATATCGGTGAAGGCTCCTCCGACGACGAAGACGATTCTAGCAGTGCTGCTGCCAGCTCTACGTCCAGCTCCAGCAGCAGTAGCTCTTCCACGAAGTCGTCCACATCCAGCAGCAGTACCAGCAGCAGTGATACGCCCTCTTCGACCTCTTCATCCTCGTCCTCCACCACCGATGCCCCTTCCTCCTCGGTCGACACGGTGGTGACCACCTCGTCCAACTCCCAAGGGTCTGTGGTGGTAAAGACGGTGACGATGGATTCCACACCCACTTCAGATTCTTCCTCTGCCAGCACCACCAGCGGCAGCAAAGCAAACGGCAACGACGACGACAGTAAGACCGAACACAAAAAGAGTAACATCGGCCCCATAGTGGGAGGCGTGGTAGGCGGAGTGGCCGGCCTTGTAATTATCGCCTTGGCAGTGTTCTTTTTATTAAAACGTAGAAGAGAGGACGATGACGAAGATGAAGAAGAGTACTTTGATAAACCTGTGGGCGGAGGATCCATTAATAGACAGTATGGTACCAACAAGTCCAAGAAATCACCAAAATCAAACGCATTGGATATGCCAATGACCAACCCGTTCACGCATCCTTCGGATAACGCCAATGAGAGGGCGGGTGATTTGGTCGACCCCAGATTAAATCCTGTGATGTTGGGTAGGCGGAGATTGAGTGAGGGCTCATTGGCAGATGAGACAGACTACTCCAGAAAGATCCTACAGGTTGCTAACCCTGACGCTTAGTTAAATATTAATACATGATTGTACATTTGAACGTTGTAATACACTTTATAGTTGATCGTTGACCTTCAAGGTCTTGTCGATTGTGCTGGGGTTCAAGCGGCCGATTGAGAGCCTGAGGTTAGTCAGGTGCTGGCTCGAGCAACAATTGTCCAGTCTGCTCCATCATAGCAGTGGGATGGTTGTATCTGCTTTGACGGTTTCTCTCTTCCAAAGGCCTACAGCTTTGTGACTCACCGTTCTCTTCCTCTGCTCTTTCGTCTTGTTCCCTCAAGCCAGTTCCTTTTACGCTTCCTACAATTTGCAAATTCCACAAAATCAGTTACACAATTACCATATCCAAAGCTACCGGTAAACCCAGACGCAGACCCAGACTCAAACCCAAACTAGTGGTGTTATCCAATATTTACTGAAATAATCCTTGCAGAGGTGTGCATGCTGTCTGCTATAACAACATGATTTCGCAGCAAGTCAAAATTAATAACGTGATGAGCTGTGAAGACGAGCACTTTGATCACCACCACGGAGGTGACGATAACCGTGGCCACGACCACGATCATAGCCATGTAGCTCCAATGCCTACTCACGAGTCGCAATCACTCTTTTCTAAAATTGATACTCCGCATGTTTCTGCTCTTAACCTCGCTAATGAAAGAGACGACCTAGAGAGTCTATTCAAGAAACCAGAAAATAAGTATAAACTAACCCCAGTAATCAAATCCGATGCTGACTCGCAATTGATTATTAACATCCCGTTCTTGAACGGATCTGTCAAGTTGTATTCAATTATCATTAGATCTAATGGCGATAAGTATTGCCCAAAGACTATCAAGCTCTGGAAGAACGACAGCACCATTGACTTTGATAACGTTACAGATAAAAAGCCCACGTACAAGATGGAACATCCTCGAGTCGGAGTGATGTACAACGAGGGCGAAGATGACTTGCCTGAAGCCCTGGAAACAGATGATGATTTTGTAGAACATTATCTACCAAGGCACTTGTTTACCGGAGTTCAACAGCTTACTGTGTTTATTGAAGATATCTACGATAATGACGAGGAGGACGAAAGTCACCTCCACTACATTGAACTCAGAGGCGAGTTCACTGAGCTCACCAAGGATCCAGTGATTTCATTATATGAGCTGGCAGCTAACCCTGCTGATCATAAGAATTTTGCAACCTCTGAAGCATTATCTGGGCCAAATTTTACGTGAATAATAAATAGGTTAATAAAATGTGTTCAGCGTATCATTAATTTATACAAAAATATTTATTCATCTTTTATTATAAATTATAAAGAAAGCTTGATTAGTAGTAGGTAGATGGAGCACGAGCTTCGAATAATTTGGTGGATTTTGGAATTCTGTGTGGTAATGGGAACTTCAAGTCTTTAGCCAAGAATTGCTTAACGTATTGTCTCTTGACGTCGTCGGTCTTTTCCAATTCAACGACCTTCAAGATGTGGATACTTCTAAATCTAGCTCTGTGTCTGGCAGCCAAGTCAGCGTACATGGTTTCAACGGCACCAACTCTGGTAACATCTCTGTATTCTTTGTACATGTTGTGGATACCGGATCTGGAGTCGTATCTGATCCAAATACCAAAGGTCTTGACCTTGGTTGGGTGAGCTTCAGCGATAACGTTGACGGAAACAACTTCACCAGAAGCCTTCTTGACCTTGTGCAATTTCTGTAAAAAGTACCAGTATCTGGACTTAGCAACAACAACATTAGGAGCAAAGATTCTCATACGGTACAACTTTGGCTCTGGGACAGAGTCAGTAGGCAAACGTCTACCGATGACTTGATATTCGTTCAATCTAGACATCTAAATATTGTTAGTACTAAGGTCGGTTAAAGTGTGATAGCTTGGATGATGCAGTTGAAATCTTGGAAAAAATTTTCGATGGCCAGAAAATTTTTCGAAACTAGGTGGGTCTTTGCTTGTTATTTCATGACAAACAAGGCGTTTGCGTTTGTTGTCGTTGTCTTTTTATACCATTGCCTGATGATCCTATTTCAATATCCCTTTGAACATAAGCCATGCTGTTCAAAGAAACTAATATCGTTCAAATGATAACCACAATCTCGTGCTTATTTTACGTCTAGTGCATTCAGTGCATATATCAAACGTCACTTATCACTTCATTGGGTGAAAACATACTTCTCTAATATATTACAAGTGTAGTGAAAATTAAGATGAATTTTTTTCATTTCGCTTGAGCAGGTTCGGTGGGAGAAAAGATCCTGCAGATGAGCCAGAAATCTCTTGAACGAAAAGTGCGCGCAGTCACGCACGCAAAGCAAGGGCGCAAGCCCTGAATGATGGTCTACGCCAGTACTGGGCACATCCACTACTGGGTGCAAAGAGACATACCGCTTGTTAAGTGAGTGTTATAGCTTGTGTATTCCGAGGCTCGTGTATTGTTGTGTTTAGAACTGATTAGCATACTATCTACTCTTTTTTTCTATATTTTCTTTCAGCCTTCTTTTTCAGAAGCATTTCCCTTCTCTCCTTCGCCAAAGTGCCACACTCAGTTTTCATTAGGGCATCCCACCATCTAAAACTACTGGCATAGTTGCCGATAAAGAAATGGTGGTGCTCATCATGATGCTCCGCTCCTGCCCAGAATGGTACGAATTTGTTCAATGACCAGGGGAAGTCATAGCCTGAGTGGGAGTCAACTGCTTGGAATAGTCTTAAAGTGATCCACACACAGATGGTGAACAAATGCAACGGTGGGAAATCACGTAAATGAGTTTTGGTAAAGTAAGCGTATAATATCGGGAAGCCAACAGTACCGAAACCAAGGGCCATAATCTCTATTGGGTGAGCGTACTCAGCAGCAAAACCAAAAGGTGCTGCATACCTGTGATGTTGCTTGTGAATATACTTGTAGAATATTCCATAGTGAAATATTCTGTGAAATACGTAGTGCCAAATGTCTTCAAGGAAGAAAAATAATGCTATTTGGGGTACCATAATTTTCCACGATGGGAAAGGGACGGACACAGAAATCTTCAATTGGGCACAAATAGGATGGAACAACCAAATTGGAATGGCTTCTACCAACAAGTGCTGTTTGATAACCGTCTTACAACATTCCCACTGTTCTCTGTTAGATGGAAGCTTTGTCGGTTGTATTTTCCATTTGTTGAAGTAGGGAATTCTATCGATAATGAACCAAGGTACACACCTACCGAAGTACATTATTTCATGAGTCAAAAAGAAAAGTAAGCCAGTAGCAAAAATGTCATTGTTGATATATATATACCAGCCAGCCCATAATGATTCGATGTAGCTTAAATCTGTAGATTCTAGATCACTCCAGATAGCAGGAATTGTTCTTGCCAGCGATAGATAGCTTAATGAAGAGGTATCATTGAACATGCTGGTATATGTTGAGAGAGGAGATGTAATAAATATCTCTTAATAGAGAGTTTCGGTGTTTATATATGGTTCTACTGTTTTATCTCCTTTGTGTGGCCCGATCAGTCGGAACGTAAACGAATGGTTTTTTGCAATCATCTGATTTTTCTTACATAAGCAGCACTCGCATAGTTATACGACCGTATAAAGTGAGCCGTCTACACCACGACGAGTACTTAAATACGATAATAGGGCTTTCCCCGTTAAGGTTCTATTTCATCTTGTACGATATTGTCATACTACTTAGCTTTAATTCTTTACGACGTTCTATTCTTCTTTAGCTTTCAGTTAAAACTTCTATACGATGAGTGTGTATGCGTCTATCTAGATCACTCTTTCCTTTGGTAAGATGTCAACGAGCAAACTGTCGTCGATGTTGGGTAAGTTCAATCCGTTACCTTTTTTATAGGTCTGGATATTTTCAAAGAATTTGTCAAACAAGAAGCTTGTGTCTAAAGGCCCTCCCTTGGCTTCAGGGTGAAATTGGGTAGAAAAGATAGGTTTAGTCTTGTGGATCATACCTTCGTTAGATAAATCGTTCAAGTTAGTGAAGTATGGCTCCCACTCTTTAGGGTCCAAAGTAGTGTGGTCAACCGCGTAACCGTGATTTTGGGAAGTAATGTGACAGTTACCGGTGAGTAAATCGAGGGCTGGGATATTGTGAGCTCTGTTACCGTACTTCAACTTGATGGTTTTAGCCCCAGAAGCCAAAGCCAATAACTGGTGGCCCAAGCAGATTCCGAAAATTGGTAAATCTTGGTGAGTTCTCATGGTAGTCTTCAAGTTTTCGATGGTCGAAGAACAGTGGGTTGGATCACCAGGACCGTTAGAAATGAAAATACCATCAAACTTGTTAGCGACTTTGTGAATAGGGTAGTTATAAGGGAAAACAGTCAATGAGGCACCTCTTTCAACCAAACAACGCAAGATGTTCTCTTTGGCTCCACAATCAAGCACAGCCAAGTGGATGTTCTTGCTATATTTCGGAGGACAGCTGATATGGAAGGGAGCCTTCGTAGTCACTTTGTGGACCAAATTTATAGTTTCTGGATCATCAAACGCGGCATCTTCGTCAGCATCGTACTCTTCACCGATGGTGATTCTTCCCAAGGAAGACCCTCTTTCTCTCAAGTAGGAAACCAATTGTCTAGTATCAACACCAGTAATAGCAGCAACACCGGTTCTTTGGCACCATTGCTGTAAAGACTCGACGGCAGTCCAGTGAGAATACTCTAAAGCCACATCTGCAACAACGATACCAATACATTGGACCGTTGGAGACTCAACGTATCTCAATAAATTGAATTCGTCCTTTTGAGTGGTAGAAGGAACCCCATAGTTCCCGATCAAGGGTTGGGTGAAACACAAAATTTGACCTTTATAGGAGGGATCTGTCATCGATTCGGGATAACCTACCAAGGAAGTAGTGAAAACAGTTTCTCCGCTTACATTTTTGTTAGCTCCAAAAGAGTACCCACTGAAAATGGGTCCATCTTTAATTGTCAAGGTGGCTCTATCCAATTGGGAAGTCTTGTTGAATTTGCTGGCGGTTGCTAAGCACCGACTAGCCAACTTAAACACGGATCCAGTGTTACTAGGGATGGTAAATGCCAACATATCTGGAATAATAAGTAGGATGAATTTGAAAAATTTGGTGAAGATTCTGACTGATTACGAATCGCGGTTAATGAAAATTTTGACCTGAGTTACCCAATCCGGTAATGACTCATCACCGCAACTGTGCTACTTTAATTTTACTACTGGTGTTCTTCCTGATGTTGTGTACTAAATATTTAGATACTGAACAGCCACTCGCAATTAGCTTAATAAGTCATCGAGAAAGTCTTGCTCCCTAGGTGGCAGAGCAAATGGTTTTTGTTTCTTCTCGTCGGATTTTACCCTCGAATCAGGGTTAGGATTGAGACTGTCTAGGAAATCATCTACATTATCTGATCTTGGAAGACCTTTGTCTTCCACATCTAGTTTACTAAGCTTAGTCCCCAATATAGCATCAAGATCGTCGTCGAGAGTATGCTGTGTTGTGTCTTCCTGGTTGGACTCAAGCCTTTTATTCACGTAGTCAACATGGTCTTTATTGTCCTGATCCAAATTATTCAACTCTATCACTTTCTTGGGCTTGGGCCGGTTCTGGAACTTGTTTTTGATCTGGATGTAAAACCTTGCTTCTTCAGCCTTTAGTTTCCTCGAATGCTCCTCATCTATTTCTTCTTGTGTCAAGTCCCTCTTTACTGCTTCCTTACTACGCTTCAGTGATATATTAGCAAGGCTATCTTTTCCCACTTCAAAACCTACCAAGTCTTTTGAATCTATGTCCTTTATGTTTCTTTCCGCTTGCCTTTTATTGTGAGATTCGTCGTAATCATTCTTCTCCCTGATCAACTCCGCATAGTTATCAATACCATACTCAGATAAAAAGTCCCCCGATTCTTCGCTTACGGGGAGTTTCCTATTTCGTTTTCTGGTGACAGGAATAGTAGGGAGAAAATCAGCCAATCTCACTTGCGATCGAGTCCTGTCTTCCTCGTCCCCCAAATAGATTCCATCCTCTGGGTCCTTGTCTTCAACTGCCTCATTGAATAATTTATCTCTTCGAGCTCGTATCTCCTCAATAGCCAGTCGCTTAATCTTCCTTTTCTGATCCATAGGCATCTCTTCCAATTCCTCGCCCACCTGTGGGTACACGAAGTTCACAATGTCTTCATCTACCTCTGAGTCCCAATCGCTAGTCATTTCATCCACATCTAGCTGAAGATACTCTTGATTGTTGTTCTTCTTTTTCGTGGAATACTTGGCTTTGACAGGCTTATTGGTGTCTTTCTTTGGAAGCAAGCCATGCTTGGCCATGTAGTTTCTTTTGGCCTGCTTGTCGTACTTTGAGTTTTTCAATACCATAGGGTTGTATGCGACTAGTTTTACGAGTCAATTCATTTTCCAGACTCAATTTTTCACACAAAAAAGGATTCAACACTTCCACCGCACGATGTCAGATAAGAATGCTCCCAAGAGGACCATCGAGGAGTTGTTGAACTTACTATCCATCGGTGCTGAGCTCAACGAAGCCCAACAGAAACAAATGAAAGACCACAAGTTTTGGAAGACTCAGCCAGTGCCTACTTATGATGAAAAGATCAACCAAGAAGGTCCCATTGACAAGCCCAAAACTCCGGCTGACATTCCAGACGAACCATATCCGTTAATCTCAGACTTCAAGTGGTGCGATGTGGACTTAGACGACAATGACGAGTTGGATGAATTGTACCAGTTGTTGTACGAAAACTACGTTGAAGACGAGGATGCGACCTTTAGATTCAACTACAGCAGAGAATTCTTCAAATGGGCTTTGAAGCCACCAGGATGGAGGAGAGACTGGCACGTAGGTGTGAGGGTCAAGGAAACCGGTAAGTTAGTGGCGTTCATTGCTGGAACCCCTTGTAAGTTGAAGTTAACCAGAACCGACACCACTCTCAGTTCGGTTGAAATTAACTTTCTTAACATTCATAAAAAGTTGAGATCCAAGAGATTGACCCCAGTGTTGATCAAGGAGGTCACGAGAAGAATCAATAAACAGAACATCTGGCAAGCTTTGTACACTGGTGGACAGGTTTTACCATCGCCAGTGTCTACTTGCCGTTACACTCACAGGCCTATCAACTGGAGCAAATTGTATGATGTAGGATTCAGTCATTTACCTGAAAACCAGACGAAAGCCAAAATGGTGGCTCACTACACTTTGCCAAAGGTTACCAGCACCCCGGGACTCAGAGAAATGAAAGAGGACGACTTGGACGAGGTTCTTGCGTTGTTCACTAAATTCCAAGCCCGGTACGACTTGGTTCAAGTGTTCAACAAGGAGGACTTGAACCATTGGCTTTTGGGAGGAGAGTCAGTGTCTGGAGGCAGGTCGAATGTCATCAAGTCGTATGTGGTTGAAACTGATGGCAAGATCACGGATTTTTTCTCCTACTACTTATTACCCTTTACTGTATTGAATAACGCAGACCATGACCAATTGGGTATTGCATACTTATACTACTACGCCTCTGACTCGGTATGGGACTCTAGAAACGACGAAGAAGAGAGTGTTTATAAGAGGAGATTGACATCGTTGATGCAGGATGCGTTGATCACATCGAAGGAATTCGATGTGGACGTGTTTAACTGCTTAACGTCTCAGGATAACCCATATTTTATTAAACCGTGCAAATTTGGTAATGGGGATGGGGTTTTGAATTTTTACTTGTTCAACTACAAGACTTTCCCTATCCATGGGGGTATTGATCCTTCTACCAAGGAAGTGCAGGCGAAAAAGGGTGGAATTGGTACTGTTCTTCTCTAATTTTTACTCATTAAATAGTAATATAATCTTGCAACCATTAATTCTGCTCATCTCACATCGCATTGAAAAAAAATTAAAATATTTAAATCCTACAAATGTTGTCTGCCACTGCATGGGTCCCAAGAGGGTACGCAGCTGAGTTCCCAGAGAAGTACGAGTTGGACGATGATGAGATGGAAAGAATAACCGCCATGGCCAAGCTCCAATTAGGTGAGAGCCAGGGTGACGAGGAGGAATCTAAATCTAGAGCTTTAAAGGAAGATATTGAAATTGATGATGACTTGAAGGAATATGACCTTGAAAACTACGATAACGACGTGGACAGTGAAGGTGAGGACGCAGCCATGTTGCCAGGGTTGTCTGGAACCGATGCCAAGTACCACGAGGGAGAAGAAGGTGAGGATCCATACTTGAGTCTTCCTAACGAAGAAGAGACCCAAGAAGATAAAAAAGAATTACAAGTTTTCCCCTCTGATAACCTTGTTTTGGCCACGAGAACTGAAGATGAGATCTCATACTTGGACGTATATGTGTATGATGATGGTGCCGGGAACATTGGCCAGAATGATATTGAAGACGATCCAGAGTTGGAAAAAGGTTTCATGAGAGAGTCCTCTTTATACGTTCACCACGACTTGATGTTGCCAGCTTTCCCATTATGCGTTGAATGGATCGACTATAGACCAGGATCCACCGCAGAAAACAATCTCGGAAATTTTGCAGCAATTGGATCTTTTGACCCCCAAATTGAAATTTGGAACTTGGACTGCGTCGACAAGGCATTCCCTGACCTAATCTTAGGTGAGCCCGAGCCAAATGCAATCCCATCAGTTAAGAAGTCCAAAAGCAAAAAGAAAAAGTCTAAATCTCAACATATAACTACCCATCACACTGACGCTGTGTTGTCTTTGACCCACAACAAGCTGCACAGAAACGTGTTGGCCTCGACATCTGCTGATCACACTGTTAAATTGTGGGATTTGAACAACGGAACGGCCGTGAGATCTTTCGATTCTGTCCACGCCAAAAAGACCGTTGCTTCGTCTCAGTGGCATCCAACCGAGAGCTCGATTTTATTGACCGGTGGTTATGATGGAACTTGCGGCATCACTGATGTCAGAATTTCCGACAGTGCTGACATGACAAAATCATACAAGGTTTCTTCATCTGAAGATATCGAAAGTGTTAAATGGGGTGTGTCTGCTGAAATCTTTTATTGTGGTACCGACGGTGGTAACGTGTACGCTTTTGATATCAGAAACCAAGACCAGCCACTTTGGACGTTACATGCCCACGACGCTGGTATTTCTTCATTGGAAGTGAACTACCACATTCCTGGTTTATTGGCCACCTCTGCTATGGGTGAAAAAGTGGTCAAGTTCTGGAAAACTCCAACTGATTCCCAATCCAAGGCCGGTCCATCTATGATTTTGAGTCGTGACTTTGGCGTGGGAAATGTTTTATCTAGTTCTTTCGCTAATGACATTGAAGTGGCTGGAAATCTAGTTGTGGGTGGTGCCACCACCGGCTTAAAGTTGTGGGACTCTTTGAACAACAGATCCATCCGCAATGCATTTAAGACTGAATTGAAAGATTTACAACAGAGGGCCAAAGCAGAAAGCGCCAAGTTCAACAAGGCTTCAAGAATTTCCAACAAGTATCAAGGTGACAACGATTACAACGACAATGTCATCACTGTAGACGCCGACTCATCTGAATCCGAAGACGAAGACGAAGAAGTAGGCGAAGAGGACGACTAATGTGTACACTAAACATCAACTATCTCATTAATATATATACATAACACTATCTAAGCCATTTAATAATAATCGTTTGCCTCGTATTCGGGGCTCTTTGACACATCTTCTCCATCGTCCACATCGACGTCATTCAAAGAGTCAACCTCGGCCTGGTCGTAGTCAGCTTCATTAAACTCGACATATCTATTTCTTTTCAACTCGACTTCATCGTCTGAGTTGATGTCTTCGGCATCCGTTTCTTCGGCTTCCGCATCCAAGTGCTCGGCTTCTTCCTCCTTTGCCTCCAACTCGATCTTGAGCTCGTGAAGTATGTCAAAGCACTCGGCCAACAAAGCGTTCAAGGTACCCTGACCTTCTGGGATCTGATTGTTGATGATGAACTTCCCATCATTTCTCAAATTGTCCAAAGACGCCAATTTGAATTGGAACGGGTAGAGCTCTCTCAAGTTATTCAAGCCGTCGATTCTCTTGATGTCCAAGAGACACCTTCTGACGGTAGATAGTTGGTTGTGAATAGGTTGCAACGACTCGCTCACCGGCTCGCTACTTTCGAGTAGCTTGTAGATCAACGAGTAGCATCTTCTCAATAAATATAATAGCAACACCTGAATGTTTTTGAACTTCAAGTTGTTTTTCAAAGAGGGCAGGGCCGTGCCCAAGATGTCCAACCGCCGGGCCTCTATTTCTTTAAGGTCGTTTTGATAGTTGTACAAGTCAGTTTCTCTCAAGGTCCATCTCCTGGTGATCAAGAGGTTTTCCAAGTTTAGCTTGATGTAAGACAATCTATTGAACAAGCTTTTGAACTGGTCCACCTGGTCTTTAGAGTTTTCAGTCAAGCTCAACTTGCTGAATAAGTCATTGAAATCTTCACCCTTGTTTATGTTGATGTCCTTGATAATGTTGTTGCACTCGTCCAACAACCCGTTCAATATCGCCTGGCTGGGGTTATCGGTGTTGTTGAAATTCCCCTGCTCATCTCTCAAGCTTTCTATTTTCTTCAATTCAGCTTCAAACTTGCCGGTGCTGGTCTCGATCTTATTGTTGTGGTCGATAACAAGGTTTATCAACCCCCTCCTCAACGCCAACAAGCGGTTGTAGATCGACTTGACGTCCTCGGGCATGTCTTTGATTTTATCCATCAAGTCAGCCAACAATTCCTCGCACTTGTTGTACTTTCTTCTGATATAGTTTATCTGCTCGTTCTTTTGGGGGTTCAGGTGGTCGTCGTCCTCGTCGACGTCGTCATCCTGGTAGCTGTAACTGTCTATGATGGACTTGATTTCGTTCAACCTTTTCTCTATCGGCTTTATATCGTCAATCGTGTATAGCTTACCGTCCCGCAAGTGGATCAACAATTTGGATACGGTTGACAAGGACGAGTAAGTTGCTGGAGCAAATTTCGTCAATCCGCAAGTCATGAAGCAGAGAGAGATGAGTTGCCAGATGTCATCTATGATCGAATCGTTGAGATTAGGTAAATCCAATTTCAAGCCCTTAATCTCTTCATCTTTTCGCAAAATGGAAAGCTCGTTCAAGTGGTCCAAAAAGCTGTTGTAAATCAGGTAGATCTTTTTGGAGTCCATGTACTGCCTCCGGTTGTTCTTCAAGGTACTGAGCTCCAGGTATATGCAGTTGAACCGCGTGTTTAATTCCTTTTCATACTTTGGGAGGTGTTTCATCATATAATGATCATTCCATTTTTAATCTCGTTGATTAATTTCCTCGCGTGGTTGCGGCACGCCTGTGGGGCACCCGGGACGACACGGTACTGGGAAGTGAAGCAAGGCATGGCTGGCCAGTGCTGTGGTGGCGAGAGAGTATTCATCTGGTGGACGGGATTTAAGTCCTGCCAGCCTGCGTAGGCCTAGGGGGCATATTAATGAGGATCTGGGGCACCGCACTGTTCTCGGCACCTCTCGGAGACTGCGGTTGAGTTTACGAGAGCTTAGCACGGGGCTTTGGAGAGCCCGGGAGCGTCAGGATAGCAGAACAGTGGGAGTATTTGAGCTGCTTCTGCTACTTCAGCTACATCAGCTACTTTCTACATTCTACATTCTCCTTTCTTCTTTCTTCTTTCAACTACTTCAGCTGGATTATTCAGCTATTCTCTACCGCCATGCATTCAGCTGCCATTTCTACCATTCAAGCTAACGAGGAATCGGAGCTGGCTTCCTTATACCTTCCTATGCCATTCTGGGGCTAGCGAGTGCAATGAGCATTCACCAAAATTGTTAAGCTGTCGGTTTAGGCGTGCCTAGTCGCTAGTACTAGCCACCGTAACACGCACTCACAGCTTCTTGTAGTTCTCTAACTGCTCTCGAGGTAAGACGTCTACGGTGCGAAAATCTGATACTATACTATGTGGGTGCTTCAGTACGAAGACTCCCAAGGTGAAGGTATGTGCCTCTTTCAACTCCCACCAGCACTGTACTGACGTTTAGTCACGACGCGTAACCTCAAACACGGCCAAACGTATCACATTGGTCGTGACATGGGCGATAGCGACGATGAGCACTTCATCCAGGTCCAAAAGATTTACATCTCCAAGAAACAATTAAGCCTACAGGTTCAGCCAGCTAGCATTGACGACGTAGAAGCACGATCCAGGTTGCTAATCACCGTCCTCACCAAGGCCAGTACTGTCATAAATGGAAAAAAACATAAATTATCTTCTAGTGTGAGAGAACCGTACACTGAAGAATTCACAGAGGCGGAAGTGAAGATGTCATTTAAAGAGGATAAAGAGAGGATTAAAATATCTTGGGTGCCGTTGGCGGTGTATACCGAGAGCATGCACGCTGAATTGACAAAAGCGTTTGAAGCTGGCTTGGACGTACGAGTTAGCAGTGTCCCACAACTCGCTGATGCCATTGTCGTACGGTCAGAGGTGCCTTCGAGCTTAGGAGCAATTGCCATGATCTACGACCTCCCGATAGTGACCAAAGACTGGATAGAGTACGCAGAGACTACAAGAAATGCTATTCTCGATGCTTCTGATATAACCGTGAAGTACCTTTTTCGAGAACGATACTCCAATAAAAAGAGCGGTATACTACGGGGCTACGTGTTTCAGTCAGCTGTCTCTAGTAAAAACGTAGAGAGAGTTATTTGCAATAACTCGGGGATATTCAAGAAGAAAAGCTTTGAGCTTTTAGAAGGAGCTCTAGGAAATGAATCGTTCATGCAAGAAAAGCTCAAAAGTGAAGATGTTCCTCCCGATTCAAAGTACGTAATCTACTCCAACAGTCCCAGTGTGAAGCTCAAAGAGTTTGCAGAGTTTTACGAAAGTGTCATAATTGGAGATAGCGATCTCTACCGAATTGTGAAAGACGAGGATTTGTCGTTGCTACGCCCTCTAGACACAGAGAAAAGGAAACGTAAGGCCGAAGAAGAAGAACCAGAGATTTTGAGCGTTCAGCCCCAAGAGTCGGTAAGAGATCAGTCTCAACGTCGACGTAGAAAGAAGATCCAAAAGGTTGATCCTTTAGCGTTTTTGGTACCATCTTCGTTGGAGCCTGAAGCTGAAGTTGCTTCAAACATGAAAGAGGCTCCAAATTCACTGGAGTCTACACGACCTAAAGGTGTTGCTAAAAACTCCGACCCCTTTAGTGGTGTAACAGAAGTGATACAGACCCAAGAAGCAGACGGTGAAGTCGAAAAACACACAGCCTTGACAGAACTGGTCCCTGAAATCCCAAATAGACCAAAACGAGTGGCCGAGGAGACCTCTTTCTCTATGTCCAAAAGGCCAAAGCTTTCTATCGGTGAAGTCCTTTCTACAAAAGACCTCGAGCTTGTCATAGACACAGGAGAGAAGAAGAAAAAGAAGCTGGATCCAGCAAAGTCCGAAGAGGAGAACAAAAGGGTCAATATCAAGTTCTATGATGCCATAAAGTCAACTAAAGAGAAGGTGAACGAGAGGGTAAAAAAAGAGCTTGGTTTAGATAAATACCTTGACGAGTCTGCGGTGGAAGAAAAATTGGGAACGCTTGCTATTGTGGAGATGGTCGATATGAAGATCAGGAAGAACCCTCAGCCGGAAGGTACTGGCGAACTCTATAAGGGACGCAAGAATTTCAAAAAGTTCAAAAAGAACATGCCTTTGAAGTCCAGAGTAACAAGGACTTTTGTCGGTTTCGGGGCAGCTCCTAGTCATCCTGAATCTGACTCGTTTACGGAGAGTTTGGGCGAAGAGGACCACAGCATGTCTTCCCAACTTTCAAAGCTGGAAAGCTCGCAGCCAGTCATCCCACCGAATGACATCTTTGTATGCAACGAGTCCCAGTCCCACGCAGCAGACATGCCGTCCAACAAGGTGAGCCCCGAAAGAGCGAAAAGAAGCTACCAGAGGCACCAGAGAACCCCCTCTATTAATGATTGTTATGACGACGACATGGATGACATGCCCAAATTTGCATTTACGGGGAACTAGTCCTAAGTACTATACCATTCTTATTCCACACAACCCCAAGGACCTAAAATACGTGAGGTGTCTCTGTAGATATGTACTGGAAATATAATCGAATACATCCCCAAAATCTCCCAGGATGCACTGAGGGTTCTCTCCATCGTAGCAGTCAACCACTTCTTCCAGAGAAGGGGTTGTCTGGAGAGCCGAGCAGTTCAAGTAGATCTGGTTGCTAAACTGCGTATACGAGTCTAGAAGGTTTCTTTTGTTGGGAATGGTTGTAACCACATCTCCTTTATGAATCACTCGGAAAAACTTGCGATGGAAGTCATTGTGTTTCACCGGACTTGAACTATCCATCACCTCATCTACAAACTGAACAAAGTGGTCATTCCCCACCAAGGGCTGGCCCATAGTGACGAGGGTCAATTGATCGTATCCCATATCGAGATAATGCAACCCCAAGAGCAACCCCACCGCTCCACCGAGAGAATGACCAAGAATCAATAGCTCATACTCTTCGTCTACGTTCAATTCATGCTGTAGAATCTCTCCAATCTTCTCGAGGGTGTGGAGGTAGTAGTCGTGGAAGCCTTTGTGGACTCTACACGAGGGTCCACACAGCCGGATATTTTTACCGGCGTTGTTGTAACTGGCCATATCTACTCTGATATCCGTATACGAGTCGAATAGGGACTTGGTGCCTCTCAATGAGACGATTATGGTCTTTTTACCTTTACCTGACCCATCGTAGCTGAAGATGTCTGAGTGAGTGGTAGCGATGTATCCACACACTGAGTCGTCAAAATACCACTGGTACACAAGGGTGACATTGGGGAACCTCAGCTCGCAGCTCAAGTCACATTTAAACGGTTTCTCGAGTCGGGTGGTGGACGATATGCAATAAGAGATGTCAATGAGATGTGCATAAGTGTACATATTCTGGAATACCACCGTATCTATGGGCATTGGAGTTTTCTCAATCGAGGGATAGGCGGGAGTGTGAGGGGTCTTCCACACTATCTGGGCCTCGACAGCGTGAAACAAGAATAGAATGAGTAGTAGTAGAGTCATCCTGGTCACTGATAAGAGCTTTCAAGATTTACCTGCCTCGCACTAAAATTTAGGTGCGGTAATATAATGGCTGCAAATTTCTCGTTAACGCTTGATAAAGCAAGAACCATCGCCACACAGAGGCAGGCAGCGAGGAGAACACTTAGAAAGAGGCCTAGTAGGTTGACCTTGATGACCGGCGGTGCAATGGTGAGTTTAGCAGGCACCATACGGGATACCAAATAAACACCAATGAGCACAATAAGGACCCTAGCAATCGACAGAAGGCACTGAACAAAAGCGCCCAACTGCCCCAGCTTTTCCCAAACATACTGCCCGGCAGTCTCTAAACTGGTAAAGGCTTTTATGAATAGTACCTGGGGAGAAAAATAACCCCGGAACGATTTCATGGCCCTGTATACCAAGTCTATCAGCCGGGCCATATACGCCACCTCTCGGTCGACTTGATTTAACCTGCTCAAAACCCCAGAAGCCTTTTGGTCAATCTGGTCCAAGTAGTTCCCGACTTTGTATTCAATTTCCTCCACCGAGAAGTGTAATCCTTCCAAGAGGTCGCTGATGAACTGGTTGACTAGCTGCCGGTCTACGCTCAACGTCTCTCTCTGCTGCAATGCCTGCGATTCCATGCTCTTCAACACTTTACTGATCTCTTTCACAAGGTACTCATTGTCCACCAAACGGCCGTTCAAGGCCAAGTCTTTATCCTCTCTGTTTTTCATTACCATGTCCAAATTAATCACCTCCTCTCTCACCTTCTCCACCACCAGCCCTACAGACTCCACTATGTCGTCACACTGAAGCGAGACGGATGTTTGCAAATTATCCATATGTTTCTTGATGTCATTGTGCTTGAAAAAGTCCTGTGTATCTTCAAACTGAAGCTTTAGAAGCCTTAAATTCACGGCCAACTCTTCTATATCAACCCCAGCCGTGAACGTGAAAGTCTCAAGGATATCCATGTTGGATTGGAAAAGGTCTTGTAGATTGGTCTGTGATTCCTGGAACCCTTTCAAAGCTGACGTCTGGGATAATGAGATATCCCTTGCCAAGCTCAGAAAACTTACCAACAAATCGTCAAATCGATCTTGGAGTTTCTGCTGTACTTGATCAGAAGATTTAAAAGATTTCTCCACTTGCTTGTCTAGTTTCTGGAATATCTTGGTTATATTACTGTAAAGGTTTAAAATCTGATCCTTTTCAAACGGAAACGACTCTTCAAAACAAATTTTTCTTATCTCTCTGTAATTACCGTTGAACATTGTCCAGTACTGTGGGATTTTCTCGATGGATAAAATGCATTCTCCCATGTTCTGTTCGCCGGCTCGGTAACAAGAACTAGGTGGGTCCAAGTTTAAATTCTGCATTTCACATAAAGTCAACTTGAGAGCCAGTGATTTTCTAGTTTCCAGGTCCAAGGAATCAATTCCCTCCTCTCGACAGTAACTCAATATCTCCCCCAAAGCCAGCTTCACACACGCAGAAGATGGGTCAATGTAAGTGTACCGTCCCAATTCTTCTATAGTATACTCAAACAACTTGTTGGAGTCCCCGAGAATGTCCAATTCGGACGACAATACCAATGTGAGAAATACCAATATCCAATGCATCGTGTATGTTCTTCAAAATTCCACTTTCCACATCTAAGAAATACTCCATTTTTTGCAGCATTGAAACAAATCTGAAACAACCGCATTTTTCAGTTTTTTTTTCACTGCAGATTCAACTATATCCTATGCCGGCTAGATGGATAGTGCACCGGGCGATATTCCCCAGGCACTATAGTTCCCGTCCTATTATCTCATTCATTCCTAACGAAAACGTTTTCAAATTCGATGGGGAAAAACTCTCTCCGGAAGAGAATTTAGCTGCTATCCCCAAACGTCCAAGGGTGTTGGTAGGGCCAAAAGTTCACCACGAAATGATAAGTCCTGAATACGTAGCAGACTTGGTAATCAAGCCAGATTTTAATGATGCATTCTTCACAACGCTCTCCAACAAGTCCCCATTTTCTGGAGATTCCTCGTACAAAGTTATACCCAAAGATGTGAAGAAGAACCCTCATACCCTCAACTTACTCTTTGGTAGTGTCACCAGAAGGTATATAGAGGTCTACAATAACCAGCTCAAAGAGCTACATCCGTTGCCTCCGGTAAGTCCTGTTCCACCTCTAAAAAGAGTGGAAGGCGATGCCGTAAGCAAAATTGAACAGTACCATAGCCGTTCCAAGATGGAATCGTTAGAGGATTTATTGAAGCTTGGAGAACTGCTCAAAATGATAGAAAATACCAAAATGGTCTCGGGTGGGCATATAGATGCTGCACTTATTCCAAGAACCGTGACGGTCGAGAGTGTTTGTCTCTACTTTTTAAACGACTTACAAAGCTCAAAGGCTCGCAGTAAGGCTTTGTTAGAGCTTCTCAGGCTCAATTTACCTCTACTTACAAACGATAACCTAAGAAGGATACTAGAGAGGATGGGCCAGGTGTTGGAACCGTGTGATGCGGAGATTGTCAGCGCATACTGTGACTTCATAAGCGAGGAGATTGTACCTCGTTACAGCAATAATATGTCCGATTTGCCTACCCCTATACTCAATTCTTTGGCTTCTATAATGGCCAAGAACGGGAGTGTAAGTACATGCAAAGAATTCTTGAGTGCTTTAGTCCTCGGGCAGGGAGTGCAGCCTGGTTTCAAAATTATCGAGGATTACTTGGATGCTTGTGGATCTCAGGCAAAAGATCATGTTCAGTTTGTGAGAGACAGCTGGTTCTTGAAGCCGGTTATTATGCACGCTGATTTGACTCCGAGATTAGCTTCGCTGATTTTGAGCAGTGCCGTTGGTTCGGTGTATGAACTAGACAATTTTATCAAGCTTTTATCAAGGCAGCATTCGAAAATCTTGCCACTGTTATCGAACCAGATTATAGAGAAGTATATGCAAGTGTCAGAAGATGAAAGTGATCAGGTCAGGACTGTGAACATGAACCACATTATCAGAGCTTTGCGTGTTCACGGAGCTGAGATTGAAGTTAGTGCACAATTGAAACAGTTTTACCAAAGCTCAAACAAAAAGAGTGCTGCATTTTTAGAAAGTGGGTTATTATAGTGTACATAGAGTAGTAAAATTTGGCAGTAGCCAGGATTGTCATCATATATTACAGTTACATATCGTGTCATCCCATGACAGTCATATCGTTCGTCACTCATTATTATTGGGGTGCTCCTCGTCCCTATCATTACCACTCAAGTCCCGTAGCTGAATCCGCTCTCTACTAAGAATCCCGTTCATTTGACTCGAGTTCAACGACACTTCTTCCTCGTCATTGAAAGGGGTGTGTCTCCTCCAGCTGTTAGTGTTACTCTGCTCAGAGCGATTGTGCTGCTCTCTATCCCCGTAGTTACTATAGAAGCCATTGGTGTAGACAAAGAACCCATCATCGCTCGTGGTTTCGTTGGAGGAAAGGGCGTGAAGCTGGTGGCGAGTTCTCATGTCGTCGTTGGCGTAGAAAAAGTCTTCGTCCAAGTGTCTCCTGGAGAAAATCGTTCGTCTCATAAAGCATACAAATGTCGCTATTATTGCCTGGAAAATAATCGGGGCAATCTGGATCCACCCGAGATAGCTTAGATGGGGGACAAATAGGATAATATCGGAGAGAAGACCGAGTAGCGTAAACAAGCATGAGAGTAAGGAAAATATCAATTGCAACGTCAAGTGCGTGGTTATGTCAGTTAATTCATGCATTTCTGAGTACTTTGTATCTCGTTCTTCATTCTCTTCATCTGGTTTGGGCGACTCTGCCTTGGCCTTACCCTTTTTCTTGTACCTTACCCACCAGAGTTGTGAAATCGTCACCGCAGCTATTATCACCAGCACGGCTGTCAGAGCGAAAGCCAATACATGCACCACTAGAAGCTTGGAGATACTATTTCTGGCCCCGGACGGAAGCAGCACTGCCGTCGCATCTGACGCTAGAAGGAACCCATCGTTAGAATAACCGATGGTGGGCCCCGTACAGGCCCCCCGGCCAGGTTCCTCGTAGCTGCATATCCCAAATACCCCAAAAGCGATACCATTATATTTGGCAAGATAGAGATTGTAGTTAAGGCTTTCTCCAGTAATGGGGACCGATAGCACTAGGAAAAGCTGTATGACAGCAGTTATTAGACAAAGGATCGCTACCACAGATAGTGTTTTGATCATGGGTTATGAAATAAATTGAGTATTGGAAACACTGTTGAAATTCCAGATTGAGAAGTGAAAAATGGAGAAGTGAAAAATGGAGAAGCGTGGAGACACTATAATAATAGCCACTTGGCGGATAGAACTCACGTGTGGCATACACCCCTTCTATGCTACTATACTCTTTCCACCTCTACCTCATCCTAATTCCCTCTCCTTCACGTGCCATGGCAACATAGATGCGAAAAGTCCCCCATGAAACTACTTTTTCTTGCAGTATTAGTAGCTAGTTGTTTGTTCCAATTCAACATTATTCCAATCAGATCTTTCTGGACCAGTATCCGTGCTCTCCTTCCTCGCACAATGACCTCATCTATCCCATTGAACCACCAATACGCTAAGGAGTTAGAGATTGCCTCTCTCGCAGTGAAAAGAGCCTCTAAGCTCACCAAATCTTTGAGCGACTCTATTGCAGTGACTAAGAACTCCGGTACAGAGATAAAAAATGACAAGTCCCCTGTGACGGTCGGTGACTACGCTGCACAAGCATTGATCAACAATGCCATCCACCTCAACTTCCCTGGTGATGAAATCGTGGGGGAAGAAGACTCCGAATCTCTCAAGGGAACCAGCGAGGAAGCCCAAAGATTGAGCACCAGAATCCTTGAGATTCTTAAGGAAGTTCAGGACACTACCACTGCTTCTACAGGTCGTATCGGTGAACTCACCGATCTCGAGACCGTGTACAAGAGTATTGATCTTGGTAACTCAGAAGGTGGTTCCAAAGGCCGTATTTGGGCCTTGGATCCTATTGATGGAACCAAAGGCTTCTTGAGGGGTGACCAGTTTGCCGTTTGTCTTGCATTGATTGAAAATGGAGAAGTGGTATTGGGGGTTATCGGCTGCCCAAACCTTCCCGAGAACGTTAAATCCAACGACGAAATGACAGGCGTCAAAGGCGGATTGTACTCAGCCGTCAAAGGTCTTGGCTCCTACTACACCCCGTTGTTTGACACCGACGAGTTTGTGCCGTTGAGCAAACAACAAAGAATCTCAATGACTCAAGAAACTGATCCCAAGAAACTCGTGGTGGCAGAAGGGGTAGAAAAGGGCCACTCCTCGCATTCCACTCAATCCAGAATAAAAGCACACTTGGGGCTTCCTGAGGAGATAGTCAAACACCAAACCATCAACCTCGACTCGCAGGTCAAATACTGTGTGTTGGCCAAGGGCCTGGCCGATATATATTTAAGATTGCCGATCAGTGATACCTACAGAGAAAAGATCTGGGACCACGCTGCAGGTAACATCTTGATGTATGAAAGCGGTGGCAAAGTTGGAGATATTGGGGGTACGGCTTTGAACTTTGGTAATGGCAGGTACTTGAACTCCAAGGGAGTCATTGCTGCTAATAATAACATTTTCGCTAGCGTTATCAACTCCGTTGGAGCTGTGTTAAATAGTAAGTAGGATTGTCTCTTTTGCTATTTACATACTTTATTTACATCAATCGGTGAACTCAACCACGTAGTAATTTTGTTTCCCAAGCCTTACCAAAAACAACTTATCGTCGAGCAAGTGGGTCTTTCTGTCGAACAAGACCACATCGTCTGAGTCATCCAATTGTTCTCTTTCGATTCCGATGTATATGGCCCCCGATTTAACCAAGTTCTTGGTTTCGCCCTTTGACTTTTTCATAGCTTTGGCCAAAACGGTGCTCAATCTCAACTCGTCGTACTCTAATTCAGAACGGCTCAACTGCAGGAGAATGCCAGACTTTCGGAAGGCACCTAGTAATCGGTCAGCCGAGAGCTCTTCGTTGAACGGCTGGTCGGGTGTGGGGAACAAGAAGCTGGTGATGTAGGCCATGTTATCCCCTGTGCCGACCCCGTGGACCAAGTCAGTCACTTCGCGAGCAAGAACTCTCTGAGCGACTCTGTACGCTGGGTCCGACTCGTGTTTGGGCATTATGTCGTTCTCAATAGTGGAAGAGGGCAATAAGGTGAAGCATTTCAAAAGCTTCAACACCATCTCATCCGGCACGTTGATAAAGTATTGGTACAACTGGAACGGGCTGGTGGAGCTCTCACCAATGAATATGGCGTTCCCAGCCGACTTGCCGAACTTGGCACCGGAGGGGGTAGTCAAAAGCGGCACCGTCAAGCCATAGGCGTGGTCTTCTTTCTCGTTTTTGTCCCGTTTAAACGTTTTTTGCAACCTGGAAATCAAGTCAATTCCAGCGGTGATATTCCCCCACTGGTCGTTCCCCCCGACTTGCATGTTAACCCGGTTGTTTTTGAACATATGCCAGAAGTCGTAGGCCTGTAAAATCTGGTAGGTGAACTCGTTGAACCCGAGCCCCGTTTGGGACTGCAATCTCGATTGGATAGAGTCTCTACCGAGCATAGCAGATATCCGAATGTGCTTACCGTAGGTGCCCAAGAAGTCCAACATCTTTACCGAGCTCCACCAGCTGACGTTGTTCAAGCTTTCAGCCTCCCCGATCTTTTCAATGGGGAAGTTTCTCGACCTAGCGTACGCTACTCCACGCTCGACGAACGTCTTCATCTGGTTCTGAATGTTTTTCACGTTGGCCTCTCTGTCGGCTGCTTCCATCTGGCTTCGCTCCGTGTCGCGGCCACTGGGGTCGCCCACTACACCGGTGGCCCCACCCACGAGCGTGACGATATCGTGGCCCCGCAAGTGGAAGTGTAGTAACACCATCAATGGAAGCAAATTCCCGAGATGCAAAGACTCGGCCGTCGGGTCTGCTCCCACGTAGAGCTTGAACTTGCTACCAGATCCAGGGCTGGTGAGGTCGTACAACGAATCGCTTGTTACCGACTCCACAAGGTGCCTTGACTGCAAATGGCCAATGAGCGAGACATCGAAATCGGGCTTGTACGAGTTGGGAGGGACCAAAGCTTCGACTTTCGGGATTATCGTCATGGTGTCAGGGAGGCTCTCGCCTGTGGCCCCGGCTGCAGAAGACTGGAACCGAAGTGTTCGTTTGCCTGAATTGAGGTACCTCAAAACCCTTCTCATTGCTGTATCATTTGAAAAATCGCGACCAACTTCTTAGCTCATCCTGCACCATGTCTGGTTCTCCGAAGGATAATAACCGGGTGGCCGGGGCCGACTCGCCCCTGAAGAAGAGAAAGAGAAAGAGAAGCAACAAGAAAAAAAAACCGGCTTTTGACGGCGTAAATGGGTCTCTTCAAAGAGATGGACTAGGTGAAATCGAGGGTAAGGCTGAGACTCCGTCAGGAGAAGACTCGCCTGCTCCTGTCGTTCCTAAGATCAAGAAGACAAAACCCAACACTGTCAGATACATTGACGAGGAAAATCATGAAGACGAATCATACCACCAGGCTTCGAACTTGAGTAAAGCACAAATGGCAGAGAAAGCTAGAACACTATTGGAAGTGAGAAAGAACCTCCCCATATACCAGCATAAAGATGAGATCGTCAAGTACTACCACAATAACCAGGTGGTGGTGATAATTGGTGAGACTGGTTCGGGTAAATCGACTCAGATCCCCCAGTTCTTGATGCCTGCCAACAAGAAGCAGATCGCTGTTACGCAGCCCCGTAGGGTTGCAGCAGCCTCGTTGGCCCAGAGGGTAAGCGAAGAGTATGGCTGCAGGCTAGGGGCTCAGGTTGGGTACCAGGTTAGATTCTCGAATGTTACCGACCACACCACCAAGCTCAAGTACCTCACCGATGGTATGTTGATGAGAGAGCTTATGCTCGATGGAAGCCTCAGTAAATACTCCTGCATCGTCATTGATGAAGCACACGAAAGAACCATTCTCACCGATATGATCTTGGGGTTCTTAAAACAGTTGTTGAGCTCTGGGAAAAGACCGGACTTGAAGGTGATTATCATGTCGGCTACGTTGAATGCTGAGTTGTTTAGTGATTTCTTCCAGGCACCAATTCTATATGTCGAAGGTAGACTCTACCCCGTGACCAAGTACTATCTCCACGACGACTCGGAAGACATTGTAGATACCATGATGCGAGCAGTGATTCAGGTAAACATGTCCGAACAGATTGGGGATATTTTGTGCTTCTTGCCCGGCCAGGAAGAGATCGACAATGCTGTATCTATTCTACAGTCACTATCTGGTGACCTCCCGAAAGAGGCGCCTGTAATCATTCCCTTGCCGCTTTATGCCGCTTTATCTCCGAGCCAACAACTGAAGATTTTTGAAAGATACCCGTCGAATAAGAGGAAAGTCATCTTGGCTACTAACATCGCAGAGACGTCTATTACGGTAAGTGGAGTAAGGTACGTGATTGATTCTGGTTTGAGAAAAGTCAAGGTATGGAAGCACCAGTTGGGACTCTCCACTCTTTTGACCACCACCATCTCCCAGGCTTCCGCTAAGCAAAGAGCCGGTAGAGCTGGTAGAGAGGCTGCTGGTAAAGTGTTTAGGTTGTACCTGAAAAAAGTATTTGAAGAAACGTTGCCTCGAGAGCAAGAGTCTGAGATTATGAGAAACGATATTGTTTTACCAGTATTGACGTTGAAGAAAATGGGGGTTGACGACTTGTTGGACTGGCCGTGGCTTGAGCATCCGGGCGAGGAGTCCATTTTAAGTGCGTTGAGCTCATTATACTCTTTAGGAGCTTTGAACGATAGCGGGGGGGTAACCAGGTTGGGTTACAAGATGGCGATCTTACCCTTGCAGCCGCAGCTTTCGGCGGTTTTACTCAGTGCAGTAGATTCGGGCGTCATCAAGGACGTTATCGATATCGTCGCCTGTTTATCGGTAGACAACCTTGTGTTGAATGTGAATGGCGGCAACGGGGAGCAAAGAGACGAGATCAACTTCAAGAGAAGAAGCTACTGCCCCTTGGGGTGCCAGTACGGAGATTTGATCGCTCTCAAGGAATACTTTAGTAACTTTGAAGAATATCTAAGCGATGGGAACTTGGATGAAGCAAGAGAGTGGTGCAGAGAGTTACACTTTAGCTACAAAGGATTTCGAAACGTGGTAAGGGTGAGACAGCAGCTCAAAGAGTATATGCTTACCGCTGTGAAGCAGGACAGTTCTGTGGGAGCGATGGAGCGAGAAAGAGCGCTTGTGAGTTTAAAATCACAGTTGCAAATCGACGCTGAGCTGGACCAGGATTTGGTCGAACTGCCACTTGACATTCCTGGGATCTTAAAGTCCTTCCTTCGGGGGTACATCACCAACACGGCCATTGGGATGCCCGATAGATCGTACAGAACTTGCACCAATGGGCAGCTAATCAGCATCCATCCGTCGTCCAACTTGTTTGGGAAAGCCAATTTAGACGCTATCATGTACATAGAATATGTGTTTACTGCCAAGGGGTACGCGAGAAGCTGCTCTGCCATTGAGCTTTCGTGGTTGCAGGAAATCGCTCCCCATATTCTCGGTGGTGGTAAAATCGGCGTAGATAAATAGAATTTCGCAGCTACTGAATAAATATTAATGGCAGTCGATGAGCCAATTCCGCTAATATCGTGGGACGATCCCCCTGAGGATGAGCCCGACAAGTACGGGCGGTCGTTGGCACTCTACGGGTACGCCATGCTCGCTGCCTGTTGGGTTCTTTTCCTCGTGTCCGTCAATTCGCTATTCCTGCTCTGGAAGTACGTGATCCAGCCGTTATCTTACCGCGACGCAACGGTGGGGCTACACAGTAAATTGGAGTTGTGGTTCGGGGTGCTAGATAAGTACGTGCTACGGTTGTGGAGCATCTACGTGGTGATCTGGTGGTGGGCTATTATATCGTGGTGTGGATTGAAGTTGTTCAAGCACTCCAGTAACAGTCTGTAGTGAATGAATTATGTATATTCTTGATCCCATATATCATACTATCTCTTCTAATTCCTACCACTCTCACCTCTGGACTCAGTCCAGTCTCCTACCCCTGTCTGTCTCCCCACGCCAGTCGTCTTCGAGACCCCGGAAGATTTGGTAGGCGTGGGCCTGTTCTCACGAGCATAGAGAACGAGACACCTGTAGTAAAACTCGACGTACGCATCGTCGTCGGACTTGCTAAAGGGCCTGATCTCTTGGAGGAAATACTGCTGCATCGACCTGAATGCCACCACCCTGATAAAATTTTCCACTTTTATCACACTCGAAACCACATTACCCTTGCTGATTTTCTTCCCCGGGTTGGTGATGTACTTATCACTCAAGTCTGCCACGTAGCTGCCGTTTATTCCAATCACCCAGCTCATCCGCTTCCCCCA
This sequence comes from Yamadazyma sp. yHMH685, assembly GCA_030571055.1. NCBI lineage: Eukaryota > Fungi > Ascomycota > Pichiomycetes > Serinales > Debaryomycetaceae > Yamadazyma > Yamadazyma sp. yHMH685. Next base: position 550,937 of record JAJLXC010000003.1, read on the forward strand.
GTTGTCACAGTACAAGTTCGGCTCGTCAAACGCATTTTCACACGGATCTAAGTGAACCCACCGGCCAAGACTCTTGCTGTAGTACTCACACCACACATGGTCCTCGTAGTTCCACACGTAGCGTATCTCTGTATCGCTCCCCAACACGGCTTGCAATATAAGCATGAAGCAGTTCACCCATTCACCACATCTCCCCTCTCTGGTCTCTAAAAGTTTCACTGGGGAATTGTACCGGGGGAAAGAAACTGGCTGGCTGCAAGTGGTGCACCGGTAGTTTTCTACCACACTGATTTGGTCGGGGTTGGGTCGGGGAGGCCCGCTCGAGCCAGTGGGGGTTATATTATCTCCGTCTGCGTGGCAGTGTGGGCACTCTGGCTTAGTAACCCACTTGAAAAAGTCGTTCTTGAAATACCGCAAGAGCTCTAGCACAACATGATCCTCATACTGGAGTGGCGAGTCTCCACTTTCCAGCTCTCTCTGGTCAACCCCCTCGTATATCTGTGCTAGATCAATCGTGTCTAGAGCCGTATCAAGAGCTTGCGAGTCTTTGTACTTGGAAAAAACGTCCGACAAGCCTAAAATATGAGAGACGAACTGTTTATCCTTGGGGGAAAGCTCAGTCAGTAACGCAGCTCTCCTGGAGGTGTTTTTCACAAGACGTCTGTGGATCTTCTCGCTGTATCTGGCGATCAAACGCTTCTTCAAGCTCTCGTAGTCCATACCGAATGCGAAAACCTAGCCTCACCCATATGGCTTAGCTTGGTACTAATAAGTAACTACTCCGATCTCTACTATACCGGGTATCTACTCTAGCGGATCTCTAATGGCTATATTAATGTACAAACTATTGATCGGATTCCTTCAACTTTTGGCCCAACTTTTTACCAACAATCTTGGTAACGTCGTCGGCAGTACCGATCTCTAACAATCCCCTCTCGAAAGCAGTCAACTTACCCTTGGCAGACTTCTCCTCCGCCTTGGCATTTTCAGCCACGTCCGAGTCGTCGTAGAGCTTATCGTTGTAGAACAACGGCAATGCAGGAGAAGTGGAAGTCTTGATCATGGCAGATCTCAAGTTTGAAGCATCGAATGTCTTCAAAATGTCCTTGATATTCTGAGCCAATTGACTCGTGGTAGACTTATTTATAACCCCAAACTTGATGGACACATTGACACCTACCGGAGGTAAGAAGAAAGTGCTAGCTAAGCATTTTTCCAACTGATTCTTGAACGTAGTTAATGAGAATTCACCAGGATTTGTGCTCGAAGTAACTCTAATCGGTAAAGGAACTTTACCGTGCCCGTTACCGTAAAACACTTTTCCAAGAGCACTGGGCAAAGAGTTCAACAACGCATCGTCAACCAAAAACATATCGTACTGGCTGTACAACTGTCTTTTCTTTTCAAACGGTTTGAACTCGGTCTTGATGTCATGCAAAGTATAAATTTTCTGTAAAGTGGTGATGTTGGCACTTTCGATTTTTTCCACTTGGTCGTTAGTGGTTACCAATTCGTCTCTGACGATCAAGCAAGTTTTGAAGTTTTCAAATGCGTCCTCTTGGACTATTGGGTGAGACAACTTTATCACTTTTGGTTTAAAGTTTGGCTTGGTAGAGTAGAACTTCTTGGTCGTTATTTGCAAGTAGACGTTTTTGTCGTCTTCGTCGTCGAACAATTCCAGCTTGGCAGGCTTTTCCTCCTTTGCCACGTATTTGGAAAGCTCGGACAAGGCTCCCTGAGCCACTTTATTGCTCACTATCTCATCATTCGTGATTTTAGTGGTCTTCTTTGGAGCAGACTTCTTAGGAGCAGGCTTTTCAACCCGGCCCTTCTTCACCTTCTTGGAACTTGGAGAAGCGTCATCAGAGGTCTTGGTCTTGATCTTTCTGATCTTGTCGGAAAGAGGGGTCTTGGGGGAAACAGGTCCTCTGGATCTAGTCTTTGCCATTATGAATCTGTGTAGTGAGAAAAAAAATCCATCTCATCTCATAATTTTCAGGCAGCCGCAGTGCGATTTTTCAGGCCCAAGGCGTCTCAGGACATCGGAGGGAACGACGTCTTGTGCACCGGAACGTTGGGCTTCTCGGTGCTGTGGCTGTCAGCCCTGTCTAGTACAATAGCCGGTACCTCATTTTCTATATCTTCGAATAGCACCTGTGGTTCAATTTTTAAGTCTCTCTCTCTGTCACTCTCGTACTTTCTCACCTGCGTGCTGTCGACCCCACCAAGTCTCTCCCAAAGAAGGTGGGAAAGCTCGGCCGGATCGTGCACGGATGTCTGGTTCGGACCCTCTTCCACCTTAGCCCAGTGGTCCCACTCGGGAGGAGGCGACAATGGTGGCGATATGAGAAACCGTTTAGACCCGTCCTCTGAAGGTAACTGCAAGTACTCAATCTCGGTGTTCACCCGCCACCCTTCACTCACATCATTATCCTGCATGCTGTATGTAATGGCCAAATGCTGCCACTCTTCGTGCAGCGTGAGGAGTTGCCGAATGTCTTGGGAAATGCAAGTGCTGTCACAGATCAATAGAATCCTTCCGAACCGGTTCAACGAAATCAACTCACAAGACTTGTCGTGCTTGGCGAGAAACAGCATCAACGGGCTCGGGTCTTCGAGGAGTGCGTCGGGCACTTTGGTGATGATCAATGTGTTCGTCGGGAACCGTGCCATTTAGTATTTGAAAAGGTGTAAAAAGGCTAATACGCACAGCCTGATGTTGCAGCAGCAAAAAAGAATGGCGACAACTGCAGGATTCGAACCTGCGCGGGCAAAGCCCAAAAGATTTCTAATCTTTCTCCTTAACCACTCGGACAAGTTGCCTCCTAACGGAAGTAGAAAGAGTCCTGCAATCCACAAGGCACCAAGCAAAAGTTTGATTTACAGACTGTGTCAATTGAAGTACAACACCCACTAAACATTCATTCCGTTCTGGTCACATAGCCCCCCCATCGACACCTGCAAGCCAAATCAGGATTTATTCAGCTCACATTAGTCGTCGCAATTTGAAAAATTCAACTCAATGGCTAAGAAGAGATCGTCCAAAGCAAAAGCCAAATTCCCCGACGTAAAACAGAAAACCCCACACAAGGTCAGCCCGTTTGTGGAGGCTCCAGTGTTTGACTTGCTCCACAACTTCCAGAGAGCTCCCGATCAATGGGCTGCGAGATACATCATTATCATCACTGCAATCATCATCAGAAGTGCAGTGGGATTGGGCTCATTCCTGGGATACCAAGAGAAACCCATCAACGGAGACTTCGAGGCTCAGAGGCACTGGATGGAAATCACCTCCAACTTGCCGGTCAATCAATGGTACTTCTTCGACCTACAATATTGGGGTTTGGACTACCCACCTCTTACGGCTTACCACCTGTACTTGTTTGGAAAATTGGGTAATTTGCTCAATTCTGAGTGGTTCAAATTCAACGCCTCCAGAGGGTTGGAAACTGTCGGTATCAAGAACTATATGAGATTCACAAGCTTAATAAGCGAATTGGTGATTTTTTCTCCGGCCTTGTTGTCATTTATCACCTTCATCGGTAAGAAAGTGAACCTCAGCAGAATTGACCAGATTGTTCTTACTTGTGTGATCATGTCCCAGCCAGCATTGATTTTGATCGACCACGGACACTTCCAATTCAATTCGGTGATGTTGGGATTCTTTTTGTTCTCATTGGTAGACTTGATGGAAGGATTCTACATCTTGAGTTCTATCTGGTTTATCAGTGCTATTTTCTTCAAACAAATGGCCTTGTACTATGCACCATTCATCTTTTTCTTCATCTTGTCGAAGTTGTTTAACAACTATTATGATTTCAGTAACAGAACAGTATGGAACTTGGCAACGAAATTCAAGTTCCCCAAGTTGATCTCGATAGGGTTGACCATCTTTGGCATTATCGCCCTCTTCTTGTCTCCGTTTGTTTCGGGAGGATGGAACGGAACCTTGACGAATTTACAACAGATATTGATTAGAGTATTCCCCTTCAACAGAGGGCTCTTTGAGGATAAAGTTGCTAACTTCTGGTGCACTACGAACTTGGTAATCAAGTACAAACAGCTTTTTAGTAATGAACAGTTGACGAGATTGTCGTTAGTGTTCACTTTGATTTCCATTTTGCCGGCTTGCTTGATGACTTTCTACAAGAACCTCGGAAGCTCAAAATTCTCCAAAACTTCCAACAGTGCCTCCAAGTACTTGGCCCCGGTATACGGGTTCTCGGCTTGCGCCTGGGGTTTTTTCCTCTTCTCGTTCCAAGTGCATGAAAAGACGGTGTTGGTTCCTTTGATTCCAAGCACCTTGTTGTACTGCTTGAACTCCTCACACTACATTTCAATCACTCAGTGGATCAATAACATCGCCACCTTTAGTTTGTATCCCTTGTTGAAAAAAGACGGGTTGGTGTTGCAGTACATGGTATTACTCTTGTTGATAAACTGGCTCATTGGAGGTCTCAAATTACGTGGGAATATGCTATTCCAAAAGAACTCTTGGTTCTGGAACGGGGTGTTTGTTTTGTCCTACTTGGCAGTTGCCGCCTACCACGTGATTGATTTTGCCTTTGAACCTCCTGCAAACTACCCGGATTTGTGGGTGATTCTTAACACTACGATTTCTTTCGGATGCTTTGGGTTATACTACTTATGGCTTAATTACGAAATCTATAAGTTGTGATTGGAACATTCTGGAAACGTGATGTTTGCTTTCATTTGGCGATCGCTTGTGAATATACCCCATTCAGTTTCCCATTGGTTACCGTCTTCGTAGAAGATTTTTTTCCACGGTTCGTCAAAGGCTTCAAAAAAGTACCATTCTACCCCATTTCCTTTATTTTCACAGACCCACGAGTCCAAGAACTTTTGAAAGCTGCCTGGGTCGGCTACTGCGCCCTCGTATCTGCCTCCGCCGTAGGGCCAGCCCACTTCGGTAATGATGACGCTTTTGTTGTGTTCTCTATTCAAAGGTTCAATTTGGTATTTCAAGAAATCATTTGTCCATGCTGTGGCGGCCGACACGTCGATGCCGCCAAAAAATGGATGTATATTGGCCCCAATGATATCACACTCTTTCAATAGGTCGCTGCTGATCAAGCTGCCCACCTCGGCTGTTCCAACTGGTAGGTCAGTGTAGCCTAATTTTTTGACAAACCGTTTAACGCTCAGAATGATATCGATGAGCTCTCGAGAGGTTTTATCCTCTCTAAATAGAACTTCATTTCCTACCAAGATGGAGCTGAATAATCTTCTTGGGTATTTGGTTAACACCAGCTTCATGAGACCGAGTTGTTGGTTGTTGATGGTATCATTTTCACCGATCCAAACTCCCATGGTGAGGGACATATTCAAGTCCAAATTGACTATTGCATCTAATATATGTTGAGTTTGGTTGCATTGCATTCCGTAGTTTCTAACTTTTTTTGTAACTTTAGACAAGAGGGCCATGTCTAATTCGATATCGCGGATGGTCACTCCACAGTGGGGTTCCATGGAGTTCAATGGCGAGTAACTAACCCCGTCGAACATGGGAGTGTGTGGGATTGCACTCAGGTTCAATAGCAGGACGAATTCTTGATCAGAATAAATATCCCGATCCAGCGGCTTGTGGTGGTACTGGGTGTTCAAGAGTTGTAACAAGTCTTCTCTTGCACCGGGATTTATTCTTTCAAAGTAGTGAAGAATCATATCCCTATTGCCTCTGGCCAAAAACCAGATGGCAATGGCTCCGGTGATAACCAAGAGCGACAACACCGCAACGGCAACGATCAAAAAGATGAGAGATTTAGCACCTCTTGACCTCTGGCCAGGGGGTTGCAGCCCCTTGGGTTCATCTGGTGAATCCATCAGGGGGGCTGGGTCGAATTTCAGGGGAGCTGGGTCGTATTTCAGTGATTCCATTGGAGCCAGTTTCAAACCCTTAACGGTGGCATCGTTATCTTCTTCGTCGCTGTTGTTAACTAAGTACCCGCTTTGTTCTCTAAAGATGGAGCCTCTTCTTGTCATTAGTTTTCCTCTCAACGGTCCCAAGATACTGTTGGAGCTCTGGGAGTCTAATTCCAGGGTAAACGCCGACACCTGGGTTTCTGTCAAGTGCTTTCCAAGGGTTTCTGGAGTCTCTTGAGATTCCTGGACCACCTGGGGTTCCTGGGGTTCCTGAGGGTCTTGGGGGTCTTGAGGGTCTTGAGGGTCTTGGGGACCTTGAGGGTCTTCAGGTTCTTGATTTTGGTCTTGAATTTTTGGGTCGGCCGACTCCCTGGCCGACATGTCGTAGGCTGAAGCGGTGCTTTCGGTTAACGGGGAGATGGCGTTGAGGAAGCTGTCTTTTTGCTCCGAGTTGTTCAAGTGGAACTGAGTGTGGGCGCCGGTTCTTCTAACGACGGTCGGGGCTCTACTGGTTGATTCTGGGGAACACAGTTTCAAGGTGCCATTGAAAAGGCTATCGGTCTGGGCTGAGTTGGGCATTAGAAGCCGGAGGGGCACCTCCGGTGGCAGCGCTGAGTGCAAGGCCGTCTGGTGCTTATTCTTCTCTCTATCGTAGTTGAGGCCAGGAATAAACGAAGACATGGATCTTGAAACTTTTCTACCCGGCACAAACACAAGCCTCCTATCGGAGGTGAGGTTCTTTGAGTCTTGAGGGTTCAACTCCGGAATCCCTGGAGCTGTAGCTGATCTTCGCATGGTACACAAGGATCACAAACGATTGCAAAAAGTTGCGAGTTATTTATTGAAATTATATGTGCAGGTATGTACAAAACCAGACTATGAGAATGAGCACCAGGGGCCCAGGCATGGATTAGTCTGGCCGGCCGGGCTGACTGACCGGGACACCGGTCTGGTCTGGAGGAGCACGAAGGCGACGCTGCACGTCTACTTGCACAGGCAACAGCCGAAGAAAAGGTTGCCGATGAATATAGCACAAGTGGTGAGACAGCCTTCTGAATCGGTAGGGCAGCAGTCCTCGAGCAACCCAAAACACGTGCAGAAGTCGAGACAGAACTCAGTACACTCGTTGTTATTCTGGTCGAAACCACTACCGGTTTCGCTCAAGGTATAACTTGTTCTCGGGTTAAGATCCGACTCTCCGTCTTCCTTGGGAGTTAGCAGCATATCAGGATGAGCATTTGGCTCAGTTGAAACGGATCCAGAGTCATCAGTCGACCCTGGAACAGGGTTGTATGCCTTGGGCTCGTTCTCGGTGACGAATTCGTGTTTTTCCTCAGCCGGTGTAGCCTCTGTGATGGTGATTTGGTTGGGAGTTGGAGAGCTCATGGTCGAGGAAGGGTATCAGCGGGAGGGTATCAAGGAGTTTTAAGTGTGGGTAGGGTGTCGTGTTATAGACCTCTAAGTTTCCGCGTATGCAGCGAGTGAAGGAGGTAGAAGGATGAAATAGTCGGTTGAGACGTTTCAAGCTAAAAATTGAAGATGGATTTGGAAGAAATGGTTGCGTTGTGAGCACCGTTGCAAGGAGTGCTTTGCGAATTATATGTTGTACCAGTAGACCTTGACAACGGAGCGATTGAGCTTGCGGGCACTTGTGGGGTGTGGGGCTTTGGAGGACATCTTCAGCTGCTGGGATCTGTGCTTGCCGTATCTGGTCCTCCGTTGGCAGATCTTTATGGCTTTGACAGTAACGCGGCAGTGCACGACTTGCGACTTCACCTTTCTTTTCTCAGGAGGGCTGTAACCGAGATTGAGATCCTGGGCGATCTCTAAGCGTGGAGCGTGCCCTGGTTGGGGCGAGCAACGCAGGTGTATTGGTCCACCCGCAGAAAACAAAGCGGTGGTTTTCAGCCAGATTTGACTAGCATATCTAGCATATCTAATTTTTTCTCTCGCTGGCGGATTGATTTGCAAAATCTACGATTGTCCGTTGAAGCAGGTCCACACCCCGACACACCCGTTCATGCGTACAGCGTCATAGTTTTGCAAAGTTGATAGTCATTTGCACAAGCTCTCCGGTCCATGTACCCGTTCGGGATATGTACCAGTACGTGCGACGTCGAAGCCGGTTAGCCGCCACAGTGGTAGCTTGCACGAGACAGCACAGGATTAATAATACATTTATCCGCTGATAAAAGTTGCGGGTCAGCTGACTACGCGATTAATAATACGGGTAAATGCTGAGGGGTGACAGTAAATGCTGACGCTATAAGATTTATAATACAGTAATTCGTTAATAAGGAACATACTAATCCGTTAACCAGGGAATACACTAATCCGTTAACCAGGGATACACTAATCCGTTAACAATGGAGTACGCTAATCCGCTGATAAGGGGGGCTAGGACATGTAGGGTCATCAGGCACTGTAGGAGCCGGATCCATGTAGGCTGATGTAGATCCTCTGTTACCATGCTAGGGCCTATACACGGTCGATATAGTATACTCATTCGCTGTAACTGTTGTTAATCCTACGGCTAATCTGAGGTGCGGCTATCATGGGTCCTCAAAAACGGTTGAGTGAGTTAAATCTAAGGGGTCTAAGACAACTCAATTTCGAGGGTGGGTAAATAGGTTACCGGACGCGGGCTGCTAATCCGGCCAGATAATTTTCGGAGTCAAAGGATACTTTTTTTGATTCCGCATTTGACAATTGGGAGCTTTAACTGTAAATCCCGATTAGGAAGTCACCGAGCTCGACCTCAACCCTATAGCAATCAGAGTTGGGACAGTGAGTAGTACCAACAGGGGCTTTAGGGGGGATGGGTATACGTAACTGCATGGACAAGTGGGTGAGAGGCGGTGCAAGGGCTCAACCATATCACACTGACAGGTACATGGGGTCAACAATATTTACGCTGGGGAAATTCGCAGTATCTGTACGTCGGGCAGGAAAATCGCGGCGTACAGCACCACAATCGCAACAAGGAGTTAAGGGGCCTTCGTTTGGAACACCTATTGCCAGGGGACCGATTGCAAGCGACTGTCCTGCGGTTGCACCGGTGGTTGATTACACACCTATTCCGGGCTAAATTCAAGCAATAACCGAGTGATATCCAACGGCGAAAAAGATAACACACCGGGTATAACAGGGTTTGCTAATGGGTACCTAAAACGGCCATAGACCGAATAGCCCCGGAACTGTTTCCGAACTAGAATGAGTAAACCCGACCAACGGCACGGAGTGCGCAACTTTTGCGGAGAAGCGACGGCTGACGGATACTAGACGGGAATAAAATGCGCACCTTGTAAGACTCACCGGCTTAACTTCCGACCATTCTAGAAAATTACTAATCGCAGGATTCTACCTGGGATTAGTAATTTCCCATTTGTCAGTTAGTTTGTAAGTCATAAACCAGGGGCTGATAGCATAATGAAGCACCCATCGATGACTCAATACACCCTCGTAGGCTCAATATACCATCGTAGACTCAATATATCATCTAAGCTTATATACTACTAATATGTAAAACACTCTTGTGCCACAGCCTAAGCCAGTGGTTAGTGATCAAGACACGGACCGCAGAGAATAATTTTCTCCAGTCTGGAGGTGAAAAGCCCATCGGATGAGGTTTGAGAAAATTAGTTCCGAGCAGTCTGCATAGTATAAGATTACTAAAGCCAGATATTTCTCAAAATATAAATATAACCCAAATCCCCTGAGATATAATGTATCAATCAACCAAAACAAAAAAAATGTCAACGACCATGTCCTTTGCTCAAACCTATGTGTTGGCCTCCAAAGTCAGAGGCAAACTTACTAAAGACGCCGGCAACGCCAATGTGCCCTTAAGAAACTTGGTCGTTCAGGCCAATATGTTAGACCACCTCATGGACCATATTTCCAATGAAAACTCCAGAAGATTAGAGAAATTGAATAAAGTCAAATTTGAATTACCCAAGAGAACCACTCCTACATCCGAAAGCGGCAGCCCTAGTCATCTTAGGACAAGCGTGAAAGAGTACGAGGTGGGCAGTGATAGCGACGAAGAAGACTTGTCCGATGAGTATGACTCAGACTCAGACGATTACTACTTCCTGTCGGATGAAGAGATAGAGGATACCGAAGAAGAAGTTGAGGATGACGATGACGATGAGCTGCATGCCCCTACTTTTACCCTTTCTACTATCACCGAAGAGTCGGAAGTGCCCGAGTTGACTAACGACGATAGCGATGAGAGCGAAGATGAAATCGATCACCACTACAGGTCTAGTCCTAGTTTGATACATCACGGATCATTTTTCCACGGTAACAATAAAACACACCAAAGGAGCGACGCTGTCTACCTGGTCAATGCGGTATATTAAACCCCGACCTGGAACGCAGCAACCGATGATGACGACTTATGACTGATGACCCCTTGTATTTAGTATTTATTAGCAATAGACAAGTATTCAAAGAAAGTTTAACAGCCAATAAGTCGCCGAGCCGAGCGCCGTCGCCGGCTTATCTCCGCCGAGAGGGTCGCCTCAATAGGCCGAGATCAGCCGTAAACAGTGCTGCGGTTACATTTACGACGCCACGGGAGGGTTGTGCTACCGCGCTCGGGTCTAAGCCTAAATGGGAAAGGTGCAGCTGTCTCGGCCCGGACATTTACTCGGCACGGGTGCAGTCTCGGCACGGATTCAGTCTCGGCACGGACACCGACGGGCTGAGAATGCAGAATTGGCCCATTCTATTACCTAAGCGCACCTGCATTAAACTAGACATATCTGCATACTGTTGGAAGCCGTTGGTCTATGCCGTTTGTCGGAACCACTGATCTACGCCACTGATCTAGCCATGCGCCCACTTTTATTACCAGTAATATATAATTACGTTTCTAACTACGACAAAGCCCAACCTGTTAGCCCTAAAACAATAAATAAACCACCTGTATCACCACCGCCGCCACCACAACCCTGAAGTACCGTCGGTACTGCAGCACAAGCCGCTGGTTATCGAGAATCTCTTTGTGCTTGAAGGTTTCCCGCCGGGGAAGGTCCGATCTGAACCGTGGATAGCCAGTGCTGGCGGCCGCCGCCAGCGCTGGCCGCGCGGGTTTGGCCACATGTGGGCTTGGAACAGGTTCGAGGGTACTGTGCGCGGTGCTGACAAAGGGAGAGAGTCCAGCCGCCTTGTGATTTAACTCCTCACAGTTCTTGCTCTCAGCCTTTTTACAGGCCGTATCTTCGCTGCTCCTCCTCGAACTCAAGACATCCTCTACGATATCCCGAAACTGGGGTAACACGTCGTACTCTTCTTCATCAGCGTACGGCCATGATACTCGTTTCTCGCGATCGATTTCCTGTTTTTTACTCTCCAATACCTCATCGTACGAGGGAAGCGTGTTCAGTCGCAGAGGGTTCCTTCTCTTTACACGGTATGCTTTCAAGCCAGCCTTGAGCTTGAGACGTATATTCATCCGCCGGCCATGATGGGGAATTTGGAGAATCATAATTACTTTAGAGGGCGCACCCCGGTATATATATTACACGATTTTGTTCCATGCAGCCGAATTGCAAATGATTCATATTGCTTTATTACAAATCAGCGCGATAAGCCTAGACTGCATAGCGCATCTGTCATTTCCTAGACCCTGGATCTACGGTTAGCCCGCGGTAGATGCGGGCAGGTCCTGCGTGGCGTGGCTGCGTTAGGGCCCAGCGGTACCCGAGTTACGGGCAAGTCACAGCAAGTATGGCCTGCTCTGGAAGCCTGGAAGGCCCTCTGCACGCTGCTTGACTCCTCATGCCCCCTGGTTTTGGGCTATGGTGGAATTCGCATTGTCAGCCGTTTGCCCTGTTGCTTTGTGTCGCCGGTGCTAAATTTTACGTTGCCGACTCAACCCTCGGATATTAATTTACATTGTCTGGGGATTGATGATACCGATTATCGTTCCCGGCACCGAGCGATCAGCCCATGGTCATTGGGTCGGCGCCAGCTTTCGAGCTGGGATTGGCTTTACTATCAGACGGTGTGCTTGACAGCAAGTGGTTTTGTGCGGATGTTTGCGCCATGTCCCAGCCCATATGAATGGGAGCGGATGAGTCATCAGGCCGGACTTCAGGCCGATATGGCGCGCCACTTCACCTAGCTCGGTGCGCCAGAAAATTGTTGAAAGTTAGCCTTCTTAGCTTAGTGGTAGAGCGTTGCACTTGTAATGCAAAGGTCGCTAGTTCAATTCTGGCAGGAGGCAATTTTTTTTACCATACCAGGTCCCATAGCCTGGATAGTTTTTGGCTAGAAGGTCTTTAGAAGAAGGTCCTTAGTGGAAAGCCCTCCGCTGCTGACCCCATACACCGTACTTCTCTCACTGTCCTGTATTGCAACGCCTTTATCCCCACGCACTCAAATCATCATTCGCGAATAATCATCAGCATGAACCAACTAAGAGCGCTTCGATTCATCCACAGCAGCAGACGCATCGGGTTGGGGCTCACGCAGGCCCGCGTCCAGAGCTTGCACAGCCCGGCCGGCCTCTTGTTTCGCCGCCACTACAATTTTGGCAAGCCGTTCGCCAAGCTCGTCCGGCTTCCGGCCTACATTGGTGGTACGATGGCAGCCGGAGGGTCGTACGTTGCGTACAAGGTCGACCAGACCACGAGCTACGTGCTGGACCAGGTCGGGAACTTGCGTGACCTCACCAGCGACTGGTGGAACAAGTCGAGCGACTACTTGCAGAGCTTCAAGAGCGAAGGACGGAGCGAAGGGGCAGGCAGCGACGGCGGGGGAGGCGGCGATGGAGACACCGCGACAGCGGTGGGGGCGACGGCGGCTGCGGTGGCGGTGTCGTCGGACGAGGAAGAAGACGAGGAAGAAGAATTGGAGCAGTTTGAGCTAGACGAAACAGAGGACGACGATACCAACAGCCAGATGCTCAACTTGACGAAACTGATGATCGAGATCCGCAATATCGTGTCGCAGGTGGACGACTCGAACCACTTGAAGTTGCCGTCGATCGTGGTGGTGGGGTCGCAGTCCAGCGGGAAGTCGTCGGTGTTGGAGAGCATTGTCGGCCACGAGTTTTTGCCCAAAGGCGACAACATGGTCACGAAGCGGCCGATCGAGTTGACGCTCGTGAACTCGCCGGAGCTCAAGGACGAGCAGGTGATCGAGTTCCCCGACTTGCGGTTGAAGTTCGGCGACTTCAAACAGGTCCAGAAAATGCTCGTCGAGTTGAACTTGCAGGTGCCGTCGGCCGAGTGCATCAGCAACGACCCCATCAACGTCACCATCCGGCTGTCGAGGATCCCCGACTTGTCGTTGGTCGACTTGCCCGGCTACATCCAGGTCGAGAGCGCCGACCAGCCGCCGGAGTTGAAGCAGAAAATCCGCCAGTTGTGCAGCAACTACCTCGAGGCTCCCAACATCATCTTGGCCATCAGCGCCGCCAACGTCGACTTGGCCAACTCGGCCGCGTTGCGGGCGGCCCGTGCCGTCGACCCCCGCGGCGAGCGGACGTTGGGGGTCATCACCAAGTTGGACTTGGTCGAGCCCGAAGCGGCAAACCGCATCTTGAACAGCAAGAAGTACCCGTTGCGGCTCGGATACGTGGGGGTCATCACCAAGATCCCCACCCCGTCGGGCCAGTCGCTCTTCAAGAAGAGCTCGCTCAACAGCTTCCAGTCGTACTTGTCGCAGCAGAACTTTGAAGTCAGCTACTTCAACCAGCACAAGTCGGACTTTCTCAACTGCGTCGTGTCGACCAAGAACTTGAAGAAAAAGTTGATCCGGATCTTGGAAAAGACCATGACCCAGAACTTGCGCCCCACCCACTTTGCCATCCAAAAGGAGTTTGAAGAGACAAACTACAAGTTCAAGGTGGAGTTCAACGACTTGCCGCTCACGCCGCAGATGTACCTCGCTAACAACCTCGATCTCTTGAAGCTGTCCATCAAGGAGTTGAGCCACAACTTCTCCAAGAAGGAGTTGAAGTCGTTGATCAAAAACGAGTTGGACCAGCGCATCTTGAACTTGCTCGCCAAGACGTACTGGGACATCGACGACGGCCACGAGTTGAAGGAGTTGAGCACCATGAAGGACCACGACATCTACTGGGAGCGGAAATTGGACTCCGTCAGCTCCAGCTTGACAAAGTCAGGCATAGGCCGGTTGACCACCAACTTGATCACCAACGTGCTCCTCCAGGAAGTGGACAACTTGGTCAACACCACCCAGTTGAAGAACCACCAGCACACCAAGAAGCTCATCCGCGAGGTCGCCAACCATGTCTTGAGCAGCAAGTACTACTCTACCGCCGACCAGGTCGAGAACTGCATCAAGCCTTTCAAGTACGAGATCGAGATAGAAGACCGGGAGTGGTTGGCGTCGCGCGAGAACGCCGTGGGCCTCTTGAGAGAGGAAATCAAAAACTGTGACGACTTGTACCAGGACTTGCGTACCCACATCGGCGGCAGAAAACTCAGCCAGGTGATGAAGTACTTGACGAACCTAAAGTCGGAGATCGATTTCACCTCCAACGAGGCCTTGGGGTTCTCCTCCACCTTGATCGAAAGGGGCAAAATGGGCTTGTTCTTGCAAGACAGACTCTCGGTGTTGAAGTTGAGATACCAGTTCTTGAAAAGTAATAACAAGTGCAAATCAAAGGCTAACCGCACCCAGTGCCCGGAGATCTACCTCGACGTCATCAACAATAAGTTGACCTCCACGTCGATATTGTTCTTGAACGTTGAGTTGCTAAACGACTTCTACTACAACTTCCCCCGGGAGTTGGACGTGCGGTTCTTCAACAAGCTTTCGCTCGACCAAATCGAGCAGTTGGCCAAAGAGGACCCAAAGATTGAGCAGCACGTGAACTTGCAGAAACGTAAAGACTTGTTGCAGTTGGCCTTGAACAGGATCGAATCCATCTTGGCCATCAAGAGGTTAGAGCAGTGATTGTAAATAAAGTATATAGCTATGTATAAAGTCGAGATATTGTATATTCGGTCGTGTGTCTAGGAAGTCGTTACTGTCTACTTTACAATTTTGATAATCTTATCAAACAAATTCTCTAAATTGTCCGTCTCGAAAATATTGTTGAAAGAGTTCAAATCAAACGTCTTGAACGAAAGGTTTTCAATCTCCCCGTTGGCAGCCACAACGGGGTTGGTCTGCGGAGAGGTACGAATGTCCTTGATTTCAGCGTCATTTCCATTCAACTTTAACTCATTGTTAGAAATTAAACCAACTCTTAGTTCATTATCAATGAACAAGAACGATCCATTGTACGGTAATACAGAATTCACATACGCGTCGTGAGTGTAGGCATACACCGGCTTTAACTCCTCTGGCCTGAAAATCAATAGCCTACTCTTTTGCTCCTCTTCAAAATTCAACACCAAGGCAATCAAGTGGCCGTTGGACGCCACAAACGACTTGCCCTGCGGGGCTCTGACCTTGGCGATCAACTCGTTGAACTTGAAATTCACAAGATTGAAAGACACAAACTTGGTCTTGCTCAAGACGATCAAATCGTGACCCACCAACTCAATCGACCTGATGTTTGACTCGACAAGCGTCAAGGATCTCACCAAGTTGAAGTTGGAGTTGACCAAGTAGATGACATTCTCATGGCTTAGCAATATAACCGAACCATCGTCGCTTGTGGCCAAATCAACATTCTTGGATTCTGGCTTGGACAACTCAAACGTCTTAACGATAGACCAGGACTTGTTTTTGAATTTCCAGAATCTCAAATTGGCTTTGCAGTCTGCTGTTATGAATCCGTTTTGATACTTTAAGATAGACAAAACTGGACTTGTCAAATGCGGGTTTATGACTTTGGTAACTAATTCCCATCCACTATTAGAGTTTGTGTTAGCAGCTGGGGCTTTCCAGAACTTCAAAGCATAGTTTCTATCGTTCTTACTCAAGAGGTTGTCGACCTCATTAGTTTTGATGATATCGAACGTGCACATCCATTCCCCATCTTCGCTGAACTTCAATTGTGTTACTGATGGATCCATTAATCTCAACTCGGATTTCACTTTACCCATTGGTAATACAGACGACAAGTTTTGATGGAAAACCTGTTCGTTCTTAGTCAAATCATAGACCTGAATGTTAGATGCGTTAGGGAAAAATAAGTGGTTTGTCTTGGGGTTGACCTCCACCAGCGAGGAAGAGTTCTTGAAAGTGAGCTTTTTCTTCAAGTTTGGTCTGATGGTATTGATAGACAACCGGGAAATCAAATCAACCGATGACAATGCCAACAACTCGTGCTGCCCGTTAATGTCCAAGAGCAAATTGTAGAAGTCAGGTTTGTTTCCATCAATGGAAATCTTCTCTATGGTTCCGTTTAATCTCGGTAAGAACTGGGTCTTGTCGTTGTCGATTTGCCAGACCACCAATACTTTTTCGTCACCACCGGATAACAAGAAGTTCTCATGGAACTTCAAGGCTCTGACAGGCCCGATGTGCCATTTTAGAATCTTCTCGTTATCGTTATCGTCATTAAAGATTATTTGAATAGGACCCGCAGCTGATCCCAATGCAATGATGTTCTCGTTGTTGACAGCTATGGATATTATAGGAGACTTGTAGGTGAAGGACTTGATATCCACTTCCAAGTCATCGATGTCTGATTGAGGAGGGCTGGTGAAGAACCTTGATAAGTTAATGCTGATGGCTTCTTTATTCTCGTTCAAGATGGCCAAGATCTCGCTGTTGGGGGACTGAGTGTATTTGACCACGGCATACGTTTCGTATACCCTGAAGATCTTGCCGTCCAGAGACTTGTAGAGCAAGCTGATGTGCTTTGATCCACTAACAAACAAAACAGCGTTATCGTCGTAGTGGTACAACACTGAGCTTATGTCAGCCTGTACAGCTTCAGAAGCCACCACTGGATTGGAGAGTTTCTCCTTCCAGTTGACCCGAACGATTTCGTTCTGCTTATACACAACCAACTGGCTTGCGTTTTCTGGGTCCAACCTGACATCAACGATGCTGGACAAATCTACATCAACAGTTCTAGTGCACTGTCTCGTACTGATAAAGTACACTCTGATCTGGTACGACAACACGGCAATGAAGTACCTGCCGTCGTCCGAATACACTCCTGACACGGGCACTGCCGACTCGAAGCTGTGGATTTTGCCTCCGTTCACGGTAGATACTGACCACTCCATGGGAACTGGATTTAGCTAGAGATGAGGTTTGAAAAATTTAGTGTATAATTTCAGAGCTCTTCGCACAAACTATTTGCGAAAACTTTTCAATACTCGATATAATCCAAGATGATTATTCCTATCCGTTGTTTTTCTTGTGGAAAGGTTGTGGGTGACAAGTGGGAGACCTACTTGGACTTGTTGCAGGACGAGAACACCACCGAGGGTGACGCTTTGGATGAATTAAAATTGAAGAGATACTGCTGCAGAAGAATGGTGTTGACTCACGTTGACTTGATCGAAAAGTTTTTGCGTTACAACCCATTGGAAAAGAAAGACATTAACTAGGTATTAACGATCGACGCCAGCTGAATTTTGCATTATGAACTTATTTGTATATTAATCTATAATACATGATATTATTAGTCTAGAAGGTTCTTCAAGTAGTCGACGTGGAGCACGCTTTTCTTGAAATCCCGGTAATTTACATTGCTTTGGATGTGCTTGGTGCCAAAGTCCTTGGTGCCCGATAATACTACTAGGGATAAGGACTCTAAATTGGCCAATATCTCTAGAAATTCAGACTTCTTGACCTTGACAACTTTGATGGAACCAAAGTCTTTGTGTTTGTAGTAGTCGTAAAAGGCGTTGATGTTCAAGGCTGATTCCTCGTGGTTTTCAAACTTGAACAAGTAAGTAATGATAATCTGTTGTAGGTAACTCAACTTGTTCAAGATGGTGGTGCCGTAGTCTAGGTTGCAGATTTTGGCAATGTGGCTGATGGTCACTCGTGGGGCGTCCATGACGCTGTACTTGCACGGATCATCGTTTTTGGCTCGAAGCTCTTGCTCCATCATCTCAATGCCCTTGTACAAAACGTCAAAACACTTTCTCAAGTCTCCGGTACTGGCAGCGATTTTTTTGCAGCACAATAAGATCGCCGAGGCATTGAATATGGGGAGGACACCCTCGCCGATGTTCTCTTTGTCCAACTCTACCAACAGCTTTAGTTTCTCCGATACAATCGATTTCATCTTGTCAAAAGAGTATGGCTTGAAGTTAACCATCTTGGGGTGTATTTGCTGTTTGTCCAACTTGGGCAACAACTTGTTGGTCAAGTCCAAGGAGTTGGAAATACCCACCATGATCAACTTGGTTTTGAATTTGGAACTGAGCTGCCTCTCGGACATTTTGAACAATTTGAACAAGATTTCCTGATTCTTCGTCAACAAGTAATCGATTTCGTCCAACAAGATCATCACCGAGTCGAACCCATCGAGCCCATCAGCGAGCACGTCGTACAAGTCGCTGCGTTGGTCTAACTGGTTCGCAATCTGCCTGAAGATGTCTTCTGGATTCATAAGTATCATACAGTTGATTTTAACCAATTTACATTTTTTGGACTTGTAACTGATGATATCGGATCTCGAAGGGAGAGACTTGAGCCTCAAATGCTTAAGAGACAAGTCCAATTGAGCTGTTTTCCCGCATCCAGGTGGGCCCGATATGTACAAGGAGCTGCAAACGTTTTGGGAGATGCTGTTTTTCACGAAGGCATTGATGAACTGGCCTTCGTCTTCCCTTCCCACTAAGCAGTCGCCGTTTGGGTGGTTATCTTTGTAGCCTCTCGAGAAGATACTCTTCACGTGAGAATACACAGAAGCTTTGGGCTTTGTAGGGGTTGCTGGAGGAGAGGGAAACAAGTTTTTCACTGCTTTATCGTTGTCTGATTTGATATCGAAGTCGATTACTCTTTTTTTGTCTGGTGTGACAGGAGGGGTGATATTCGAAGAGTCAAACAAGACCTTAGACCTCTTGAAGGCGTCAGTGTCGCTAAAGTGCATGGATCTCTTTCTCATCATGTGTGTTAGAATTACAATCTAGAAACGATAGTGAGATGTGAAGTGCTTTATATTTTTCTATCTACTTCCCAATCGGGTTAAATTGAACGCGTCGAGTTTTCGCGATTGAAGGAGGACTTTGACGGTACAATGCCCAGCCAGCATACCGCGACCCTCGCGGTGAACTACCGCGGCACCCTCCCGAAACGCGGTCCCGCTCAATATCTTACGCGAAGCCAGCTTCTGTAGGTTCGTCTGTGACAAGTGGATTTCCAGCAGCTCAGGCTTTGCTGATTTTATCTTCAAACTCTTTCAACACACTTGTCAAAGCGTCGTTCTTTCGCACGACCATGTACATATCGCTTGCGTTGATGGTAGTCCTTCCCGCATGAGTTGCGAATAATTCCAAGTCTTCACCTAGGTTCAAGAGCTGGTTCAAAGTCATCTCCACCAATGAAGCCGTGAACATGGGTGTCGGTTGCACGCCAAGCTTCAGTGTTTCTTTCTCGATTATCTTAGATACCGTGAGGAATAGCGAAGACTTCAACTGCACTTCGATCTCTTCTCTTGATGCGGACATGGCTGAGGGATTTCAAGTTTTAATCCCGCGACATTGTACTGCAGCACTTGTCTCAATTTCTCAACGCTTAACACCGGTATGGACTAATATTTTATTGCCGACAGAAGCATTGGTGCGTTTGTCATCTTTTCTTGGTGAATGAAAAGTTAAATTATCGACAGCAATACAAGGCTCTTTGGAATTTCGATCCGAGGAAAAGCTTGATAGCCAGGGTAACAAGTTTAGCATGCTTAGCCTGGCTGGCTAGCCTGATAAGAAATCTAACCCCCTTGACAGAACTCATGCTCTGATAATTTCACCTGGACCGAAATAGTATACACAGGTTGACAGCCGTTGGCGATGATGAGATCCTGCATATAGACCGGATTTTCTTAGTAATATTGCTGCTTTAAAACCTATTTCACTTCATGTCTTCGGTGGCTATATAAGCGGCCCATGCCTTCCCATGGCCACTGAAATAGTTATTATCTTCCATGACGAGAGACCAGATTATCCAAGAATTTACCGGTTTTACCATCGCTGACACCACCAAGTGGGACAAGCCAGTGGTACAAAAGTACAAGGCCAAGAAACAAAATCCCCAGGACGTTACCATTAGAGTGCAAGTGTGCTCTGTTTGCGGTACCGACCACCACACAACTGCTGGTGGATGGGGGCCTTTGAAGAGAAACGATTTGGTAGTGGGACATGAAATCGTTGGAGAAGTGGTCGAAGTTGGTCCTGAAGTCCAGGAGTTCTCCATTGGTGACGTAGTTGGTGTCGGGGCCGCTTGTAACAGCTGTGGAAGCTGTCAGGCGTGCTTGAATGATAATGAGCAGTACTGCTCTAGGAGAGCGGGCACTTACAACTCAAAAGATATCAACTCGGACGACTACATCACCCAAGGTGGATACGCTTCGCATGTTAGAGTGTGCGAGAGATTTGTATTCCCCGTGCCCAAAGGCTTAACAGCCGAGGAAGCTGCTCCGTTCTTCTGTGGGGGTTTGACTACTTTCTCGCCATTGATCAGAAACTTGGACCCTAAGCAACATCAGAAAGTGGGTATCATCGGAATCGGTGGTTTGGGTCACATGGCCGTGCAGTTCGCTAGCAAGATGGGGGCTGAGACGTACGCTTTTTCTAGAACTTCCAGAAAGAGAGAAGAGTCGTATGAATTGGGTGCAAAAGGGTTTATTGCCATGAAAGAAGAGCAAGACTGGGTACAGAAGCACGCAGCATCGTTTGACTTTATCCTCAACTGTGCTACGAGTTTCTCCGACATCGACATGGGGTCGATGCTTCACGTTGTCAAGCCCGGTGGTAAGATCGTTGGAGTTGGTTTACCTGACGCAGATGAGGTGCTTCAAATCAATGCCCTTCAACTCGGTCTCAGCGGTAAGTACGTGGGTGGGTCCTTATTGGGCTCCAAGCAAGAGGTGGTACAGATGTTGGAGTTTGCAGTCCAGCACAACATCCGTCCGTGGATCGAGGTGTTACCGATCAACGAAGAAAACTACGCTCAGGCGTTACAGAGAATTGGCAAGTCTGATGCCCGCTACAGAATTGTCTTGAACAGGATCGACAAATTCTTCAACACGAGAGACAGCCACAATTTATAACGATCTAGATCTTAGATTTATAGAAGCCGCAAACAAAGAAATAAATTTCCTCAACAAAGAAGAGAAGGCTCATTTGACCCCCGGGTCTCAACCACAACCGAGTCGCTAAGCGTTCCGGAACGGGTAACGAACCCCCCACCCTGGCTTCTCCCACTCTCACCTTCCCCCCCCTCTCACTCTCTGTCTTCCCCCTCCGTAGCGCGTACCTCCACCCTCCACACCGACCCGCACCGGAGCCTCCGCTTCCAGTACTGCGAGTGCCTCGCTCTCTTCCCTATTCCAGTCTTTTTTCCGTAAAATGGAGAAATGCGAGGAGATATTTTTGTTGAAAAAACCTCTGCTGATAACGGTGCATGAAGCAAGCTCAATTGAACTACAGACAGTAAAACCCTGCACCGAACCTCGCCTGTAGAGTGCCTGCTTCTCACATTTTTTTCTCCATGACGCTCACTAAAATTAGGAAAGGCTTGTCCTACGTGATAGGGGAGTCTGCTGACAGCGAAAACCACATTTTGCCCATAAATGCCATGGAATACTCTGCTTCCACCAGAAAGTTACTTACAGGGGGCCGAGACGGGGTCGTGAAAGTGTGGAATAAACTGCCCGAGCCCGAAAACTTCCCCAGCGAAGATGCCAGCAGGAGGCCAAATGGTGGAGACTCTTGCGATGATGAAAGCTTGTTGAAACTTGAAACATCCATCTCTTCAAACCCCCTCGCATACGACTCGACCACCAGCTCGTTTGCGGTAACACAAAACCACAACCTCCACTTTGACTGGATCAACGACTTGCAGCTCATCGATAACGACAGCAGCTTGGTGACATGCTCGTCTGATTTGTCGTTGAAGCTCGTGAGCTTGGCAGAAATCCCCCAGGAAAATCAGATCCAGAAGTTCTCCAACGTCCACACCGACTACGTCAAACGCTTGTCGTACTTCCGGCACCAGAATCAAATAGTAAGCGGAGGGTTGGACGGTAAAATCGTGTTGTGGGATTTGGGCCTGTTGGACCCGATCCGCATCATCGATAACGACCACAGCTCGTCCTTCACCAACTCCATCTACTCGTTGTCCAACGACAGCGGCAATTTGATCACGTGCGGAGGCCCCAACAACACCATCAACATATTCGACGCCCGGATGGAGCACCCATTCATAAAAAAGTTGATTGGCCACCAGGACAACGTCCGGTGCTTGTTGATGGACGATAACCACATCTTGTCGGGCTCCTCCGACTGCACTGTCAAGTTGTGGGATATGCGGAACTTCAATATCTCCAAGAACTTTGACATCCACGAGGAGCCCATCTGGTGCTTAAAATCAGCAGCCGACAATTTCAAGACCTTTTACTCGGCTGACAAGGCCGGGAACATTGTGAAGACCGACTTGAGCTTCTTCAGCGAGGACTCGGATAGCCTCTTGAACGACAAGCTAGGGCTCTCGACTTTGCTCGCCAAGTGTGACACTCCGGTAATGTCATTGTGCGTGGAAAACGACGTATACGGGAACGAGCTATCGCTTTTCGCTTCCACGGAGATGAACTTGAACCGGCTTCACATCCCCCAAACCGAGGACTTGGCCCGGTACCAGTACTTGCGAAGCTGCCAGGAGGCCGAGAACCATGCGCTGTCTGACGACCTTATTAACGAACCCAGTAACGATAACGACCTAAACTCTGATTTTTTTGACTTGGTGAGCCACTTGTCGATGGATTCCAACTTGGGAATGCAATCGAACTTTTCGGGTCTGAACCAGCCCAACCCAGCCGACATCGACACGTCCGAGTACGCCTCGATGTTCTTGAACGTAAAGGGGGGCGGGCCCTCGATGGAGTTTGTGAATGTAGACAAAGATAACCTGGCGCCACCCAGTCACGTGGTGAACAATGTGCCGGTTGAAATCCTTCTAAACCCCGTCAACCCGGAGCAGATCACGCTGATCCCCTTCAACAAGGCTCCTTTCAAAAAGTACCCGTTGACCCCTAAAAGTATCATAGCCAAGCGGCTCTTCAACAACAAAAGACACATGCTCGTCCTATATTTGAACGGAGACATCTCTATCTGGGACATTTTCGTCTGCAAGAAGCTAGAGAACTTCCTGTACACCGCTGAGTCTCCGGGCGAGGTGACGAGCGAGATGATTAAAAACAGGTTCAAGGACATGGATAACATCTTCCAGGAGTACCAGACCACCGACACGTTGAATAACTGGTGTGAGGTCGAGATCAAGTCGGGCAAGTTGTTGGTGACTTTGAGCGAAACCAGTTTCAACAATGTCGAGATATACTACGACGAGTTGATCCAGTCGTACCCATTTTTGAATATAGACATCGACGAAGAGGCCAAAAAGAACTCAAAGGTGAAGATCACCAGCGATGAAAGGCTCCAGTTGTCGAGGATCTTGTTGAACTCGGTGTTCCACAAGTACGGGTTGTACGAGTGGGAATTCGACAAGCAGCTACGAGAAGAGTTGAGACTGCAGCGGAAGTCTGAGTCGAGTGCCAAAGACACCTTTAACAAGATCAAGATGTTTTCCCGCAAGCCTTCCTCCACCAGCATCGCGATGCAAAACGGGTCGGTGCCGACCTCGAGAAACCCCAGCAACGTCAACAGTGCCAATGTGAGCATCAACGAGGTGCCGATAGAGCTGGACGACCCGGTCCAGGAGTTCATGAGATCCAACGACGTCGGCCCGTACGACGACACCATCAACTACCTTTTGCACGACAACAAGTCGACGTACTTGGACAAGTTGCAGCTCTCCAAGTCCAAGGTCCCGGACACGGTGTTGAAAATATACTCGAACAACGCCGAGTTGAACCGGAACCACCTCACGAACGAGGAGTCTGTCGGGTTCAAGCCGCTCATTGACATGAGCGAGTTGCCGCAGGACTTGTTGATTATCGTGTTTGAAAACTCTCCTCATCTCGGTAACTTGCGAGATGTGTTCAGTTTCCGGTTGAACGAGTTGAGCAGCCTTGCGTACCCGAACAAAGACAACCTTCTGTTTGTGAAGCAGCTCAGAGCGTATCTTCCCAAGTGGATTGGCCAGCTCATTCTCTACGACCGGTTCCCGACCAAGGAGAGCCCCAAGATTGCTTTCCAGTTACTAGAGCTAGACTACACGAAGCTACCGCCCGAGAAGAAGATCCAGGGCAAGTCACAGAGGAAAATCAAAAAATTGCCCGTACTCGAGTCCAGCATCAAGTTGACATCCCACAACATGCTACGGGTAGGCAAGATCCTAGGCTATCTCACCGAGAAGTTTGAATCTCGAACAACCGAAATGAAAGAAAAGCTCCCGCCCGTCGAGTGGCTCGCACTCGAGTGCAGGGGCCAAGAGCTCCCCGCCAGCATGACTTTGCAGACGATCAAATCGAAGATTTGGAAGTCGAGCTCGGATATAGAATTAAGATTCAGAAGAAAGTTTGGCTAGCAAATGCACACACATATACACGCACAATATACACTCTACAACTGTAGTGATATAACGGGACACCATGAAGTGATGCTTCATGACATACTAAATAACCACGCTTAATCTGACCAGCACTGTATCAACCAGAAGCCAATTGTGCCCGCAGTCACCTGCCGAAACCCTATCGGCCAGCCCCTCGCACCACTCCCTAACTGAATAGGAGAGCGGCAGGCTGGCGAATTCCAAGCTGCCCTGGGCGGGCTCGACAGCTTCCCACAAAACACTCGACTACTTGCCAAATTTGCTGGAGTAACAACTTTCAAAGAACAAATTTTTCACTCGCTGCTGCTTTTGTACTCGCGAACATCCGGGTAGTGGTAACGGTAGACTGCAACTCCAGAGGTATCGAGATAATGTCGGAATCGACAGCGTACACAATCTTCATCAGGGCCTCGTCGGTGGCAGTGACGTGGGCGATCTTCGCTATTAGCAGTGCCATATCAGCTTTCCAGTACTCGCAGGTACAGTTCCCACTCGTCACCCAGACCGTGTCGACAATCATGGCCACGTACGTGGCCTACCGGTTGACCAAGAGGTTGATCACTTCGTGGATCAACATGGTGTTGACGTTGCTCAAGCTCTTGCTCCTTTTGATCGCCATCATCCTTGCGTTGGTGGTGTACCTCCGGGGCTACAAGTTTGTGACCGACGACATCCCGTATTTGCACAGCGTGGTGCTGTCCTACGATGGGGGTCCCCTCCGAGACTTTGCCAGCACGAAGATGAACGAAGCCGCTTGGCAGTCGTTGGTGGGAATTTTCACTGCCCCCCGCAATTCGGACCCCAACGGCTACTCTACGGAAAAGAAGTCCAAACGGGCCAGAAAAGCGGCCCAGAACAGGGGGAAGAAGTTCCAGAAACAGGCCAAGAAAGTAGTGAACGACTACGGCATCGAGGTCGACGAGGGCTACTTGGACTACATGAACGACCAGGCCGAAAAGGCCACGGGCGGGAAACAGGGCCAGGACTTGTTGCGCAACCTAGAGGGGGCGTTGAACAGCTTGGGGGTCGACTTCGAGCAGTTGGGAGACTACGTGAACCGGTTCCACTAGGTTAGTGTATTTAGTATATACCAGATTCTCAGTGTGGATGCAACGTTGCATCGGAGTTGGCTAGCCAACGGCTCGCAACCCTGGTGCCAGACCTTTATGACTAACGAATCGCGAATACACTAGCCAACCATGCCTGCCACTCTCCAAAAGTACGTACTCTTGTGACC
This sequence comes from Yamadazyma sp. yHMH685, assembly GCA_030571055.1. Classification (NCBI taxonomy): domain Eukaryota; kingdom Fungi; phylum Ascomycota; class Pichiomycetes; order Serinales; family Debaryomycetaceae; genus Yamadazyma; species Yamadazyma sp. yHMH685. Next base: position 576,684 of record JAJLXC010000003.1, read on the forward strand.
TATTACCGCCCGGTGCTAACTAATTCAGCAACACCACCACCTACCCTCTCAACCACGGTACCCAGATCCCGGCTGTAGGTTTGGGCACTTGGAAAGCCGGCGACGACACCAGCTACGAAGCCGTTAAACACGCCCTCTCGATCGGATACAGACACATCGACACGGCAGCTGCCTACGGGAACGAGGCCCCCATCGGCAGGGCCGTCAAAGATTCAGGCCTCAGCCGGCAGGAGGTGTTCGTCACTACCAAATTGTGGAGCACCAGACACGCTGAGCCCGTCGAGGCTTTGAAAGAGTCACTTGCTCAGTTGGGCTTGGAATACGTCGACTTGTACTTGATGCACTGGCCGGTGTACATGAACCCCAAGTCGGGGCAGAAGATCCCCCTCTTGCCCAACGGACACAGAGATATCGTGCTCGACTGGAGTTTCGTAAAGACGTTCGAGTTGATGCAGGAGTGTGTCAAATTAGGGCTCGCCAAGTCCATTGGGGTTTCCAACTGTTCGGTGACAAAGTTGAACCAACTCGCAGAGGCCGAGCTCGAATTCCCTCCGGCTGCCAACCAAGTCGAGCTCCACCCATTCTTACCCCAGTTTGAGTTAGTGGAGTACTGCCAGCAGCACAATATCGTCGTAGAAGCCTACTCCCCGTTGGGGTCCGATAACACCCCCGTGTTGAAGAATGAAGTCATTGCCCACTTAGGCGATAAGTACGGCGTATCGCCAGCGGCCATCGTATTCAGTTGGTTGAGTGCCAGAGGGATCGTGTACTTGCCCAAATCTGTCAAACCCCACCGAATCGAGCAGAATTTGCAGACGCTTACCTTATCACCCGAAGACGTTGAAGCCATCAACCATATCAGCGACACCACCAGTATCCGCTACGGCAGCCCAGACTGGCACCCCTTGACTGTCTTTGACTAGATTTATAGCCTAAATATACACTCTAGTGGTTGCCCGTGCGAATGCGAAGCCGTACATAACTACTTGCAAGATGATGACCAAGAAGAGAGTCCGGAACTCTCTTGTGTGTACCTTCTGCAAACGGCGTAAACGGAAGTGCGATAGAGGGAATCCGTGCTCCGTGTGTGTGAAGGCAGGGAACAAGGACTGTGTTTATGAGGTGCCCCACGGCCTCGCCATCGCTAAAGCACCCAATCTTCGTGATCAATTGGAAAAACTCTCCCAGAAAATCGTGGAATTAGAAGGTAAATTGTCGCCTCAAGATCACCGTACCGACTCAAGTACAGTTGCATCAACTGATACTTCACCAGATGAAACTACCATCAAAGAATCGCCGGATTTTGGTGAGTTCATCGGTAACAATCCAGTCGACCACCCACATTCAACCATATCGTTTGACAAATTCCACGGAGCCCTCTTGAATGAGTTGGGACTTCGCATATCGGTCTTCCCCATCAGCTACGTGGCTCTCTTCTACTCCAGCGAACCTCTATATGCTTTGTTGGTCTATGTGGATACCGTGATGTCTATGGGTGAAGCACGGCTGCGAACAGTGCTCCATGATGACCTCGCAGTGTACGAAGCCAGTTTCAATAAAAAGATGGTCACCATAACCGGCCTTTTGGACGTCGAACCGTACACGGCAGAAAACTCCCAGCAGGCTGTGGCCGTTCTTGCCCCACCCATCCCCGAAGACTTGGTCGCCCGCATAGCGTCTACGCTACCCCAAAAGAGAGCTATCTGGTTATATATGAATGCTTTCTTCTCTAGAGTGTACCACATAGCTCCGATTCTAGATCAAAAAGAGATGATGATTTTTGTCGGCAGGGTACTTAACGATACTAATGCCACAGAAGAACCGGTAAATGAGCTTCATCTCAAAACTAAATTGGACTTTGCGTACCTAGGAATATTGCTAGTGGTGGTACGTATGGGGTATCTCCTGATTATGCGCCTCAAAATCCTAGGGAAACCGCTACTGGTTTCAGATGCTGAATGGGCGTATCTTGAAAAGAACCCCATCAAGGAAAATGTGTTCGATATGGCCCGTAAGTGTTTGCTGATGTTTGATCTATGCTACACCCGCTGCTTGGGCGTACTCCAGCTCCTTTTGTTAATGAGGCAGTACATTATGGTGGCCCCAGAAGAGGCTGATGCATTCGGTGAAGCCGAGGCCTTGACCCTCAATGGGGCTCTCAACAACATGGCTGTTTCCTTGGGCTTACACTTGGAGAATCTCTACACCAATGGCATGGAACAGCCTCACAACAAGTACAAAAACTTGACCCGGAAAATCTGGTACCATTTATACCATTTGAACATTTTGCATTCGTTGACCAATGGCTGCAAAGTCCCGATATCAGAAGACTCTTTCACAACAAAGCTCCCCCACTGTGATTCAATAAGTGACAACGTGTTTGACATGGGATTAGAAGTTAGTGTCGTGAATAAATTCGACAGCAACAGAATATTTTTCCTGAAGTTTGATGATATCTTGAAAATGCTCTCGACCATCAAGTCACCGACCAGCTTCACATCTTTCACCGAAGCCATTAGCGCCATAGAGACCGAGTTCATACAGGAGTACGGGCTTAGGAGAGCCCGAATCAGCAATCCGGGATTCAAGAAGAATGAAGTTGAGCTAATCAACGAAATTCACCACCACTCGGTAGTTTTGGGAGTTTATCTAGTGACTGTTTTCCACTGCTACGGAAAGTTTGAGAGCAGTGGAAATACCCATTTCATGTTGTTTTATTTGAGAAAGTTGCTCTTTATCATTGGCCTCGAAGTGGTGCCGCACTGCCTAGAGGTGCTTAACAGCACCAGGACAGCCTTCAAAGAGTTTGATGAGCTGATTCTCTATTCTAATATCTTCAAGATCATCCTGAAGTGCTCTATTATACTCTCAGGCTTATATATGAAGTTCAAAAAGATTCCAGAGGTTACAGAAAATAGAGAAACCATAGAGATTTCCGAAGGAATTTGCGAGCTAATCAAGGAATATCAAGATCAAGTGCTCGAGATTCTTGTCTATTTCAGTCCTTGGTATTTCTATGCGTGGAGAGCGGTTCGATTCATGAGGCTTATCTCTGATAAAATAGCCGACACCAACGTGTACAAGTTTCCCTTGATGCTGAAAATAGAATGTTACAAATTTTCCTACGAGCAGTTGAAAGAAATGCAGCACCAATTGGAACTGATCTTGTCCGTGTCTGATGAGTTCCGTGAGGATGATGGCAAAGGTGGTAGACGGTTCAAATTCCTAGACCAACCGCATGCTCTCTCTCGAGTCCACGTTCCAGAGCAAGGTCCCTCGAACTTGATGGACTTCGGAGAGCGAGACTGGAATACTCCAAGCATGTCCACCCCGCCACTTGAGCAGCATATACACGCTAGCCTTTTTGATGAGCTTTTAGGAGTCCACTACTACAGTGGGTCCTAAATATATGACATTATAGTATATGAACAAAGTAAATGTAGATGTAGGGGTGTATAGTGAGCTCGGGAAGACTCATCTGATTCAACACCGCCCGATAATTTAACGTAGACTGTTCAATCGGTTCTCTTTTCAAATACCATGGTGAGGTCTATTCACAAATACGTAAAGTCATGAATACGTCAAAGTCACAATTACTATGGCTTCACCAATGAACCCTTATACAGATCCGTACCCTCTAATAAGCGCGTTCTATTATCAGCTCTACTGCCAGCTCTACTACCAACCCCTCAATTGCCTGCGGAACCGCAGCAGCGATAACTATGCTGGTGCAGAAACGATCACGAAACACCATCGTATGCACCTTTTGCCAGCGACGCAAACGCAAGTGTGACAAGGGTAGCCCCTGCTCCTCGTGTATCCGATACCGTAACCCTGACTGCGTCTACCTTTCGACGAGACCGAAGGAAGTTTCCCTGAACTTGCAAGACACTTTATCGAGGCTCACTCAAAAGGTTCAGGAACTAGAGGGAAAGTTAGAACAGAAATCAGAACTCACTTCCACCCACAGCCACACCCCTGCCAGTACCACCCCTGCCAGCCCCAAAGCCCCTAATCGACCCCTAACTTCAGGTGATGACCTCTTCAGCCAATATGTGGGACTCAACCCGGTACGGAACGACGACGATAAGATCAAGTTCTCGGACTTTCAGACCTCCTTCATCGATGCCGAGGGCTTGAGAAAAGCATATGTCCCCCTCACGTTGGTGTCTCTCATGCAATGTGATGAGACGTTGGACGCTTTGTTGACATACTTGAACTCAGTGTATCTGAAGGAAGACTCAATGCAACGGACCATTCTACACAAGGACTTGTCCAGCATCGAGAACCTGTTCAAAAGTAAGGCCTTGGCTGTGAATGGAGAAACAGACGTGGAGCCTTACACTAATCGTAGTGTTCTTCCTCCTAGTCTGCCTCCAGACATTCCAGACCTCATTCTTTCGATCCTACCGGAGCGTAGAGTTATATGGCTGTACATGAACGCTTTCTTTGCTAAGGTGTACCCCTTTTTCCCCATCCTAGACCAAAGGGATTTCAGCGGAACTGTAGGGAAAATCATCGGTACCGACCCTTCTGTGACAATTGTCAAAAAACTAAATATCAATAAGAAAATCGATTTTGCGTACTTGGGGATTCTTTTGGTAGTGTTGCGCCTTGGCTACATGCTGGTGTCTGGCTTGGTGCTCACAAGCGAAGAGAAAACCCCAGATGCTGCTGACCTCTTGGGCCATCATGTGAGCGTCGATGTCATTGGAGCTTCGAAAAGAATATTGCACCTTTTTGATCTTTATTCTACTTCAAGCCTTACTGTTTTCCAGTTGGCATTGTTCTTACGGCAGTATATAATACTCGCTCCGGAAGAAGGTGACTTAAATAGAGAAACAGAGGCAGTAGTATTCAGCGGAGTCATCAATAACCTAGCTTATTCGTTGGGGTTGCATCGGGACAGCATAAAGTCATACTCAGCAGCACCAGACGCAAAGTACATGAATCTAAGCCGAAAATTATGGTATCAAGTGTATAATATGAACGTCATCCACAGCATCAACACTGGCTTCAGAGTTCCTATCGTGGATGCAACTTACGACACCCGTTTACCATTTAGAGAGCCTTTCAACGATAACATCTACGATGCAGACTTGGAAAAATTGGCGATGGAGGGATGTGTCAGAAGTTCCTTATTCTTTCAAAAGGTTTCCAAGGTTATGGAGCTCGTTTCGAACGTGAAAAGTCCCACTAAACTACTTACTTTAAGTAAACTACTAAGTGAGCTTGAGGTAAAGTACATTAAAAAGTATGGCCTGGCCAAGGCAGCTCTTTTGAGTAACTCAAACGAAGTGGAAAAAGTCTATGCGGTTCGGGATTACTGTACTATGTTAGGGTTGGACATTTCGCTCTTGCTCCACTACTTAGGCTATTTCCAACGAGAGGGTCAGGCAGGCCTCCTGGCCTATTACATGAAGAAGATTATAGCTCTTGTTGGGTGTGAGCTTATCCCCTTCTGCTTTGAAGTGCTCAAAAAAAGAGATTTGATCTTTAAGGACTTTGGTATTTTGGTTGTACTTCCCGGTCTATTCGATGTGTTGTTGAAAGCGTCGGTTGCGTTTATAAGTTTCTACTTCAAATACCAAAAGGCCTTGCACAATTCACTGTATGGCCCCAGTATGGTGAAAGTTCTTGAGGAGAGCTTAAACACGATTAAGAAGATCGTGGGGCAGACGGTTGATATATTTCTTTATTTCAGTCCGTGGTACTTTGCGGCCTGGTGGGGGAGCCGTGTTTTGCGTCTGTTATCCACAAGGATGACAGACGAAAGTGTTTACGAGTTCCCGCCGATGAAAAGTGCTGCTGGTTTTAATTACTCGAAACACGATGTACTTGAGTTTCACAGTCACTTACAGGTTATTTCGAAAGAGATTGAGAGACACAAGATTGCTGGCGAGAATTGTGAGAGCTTCCACCCGCGGTATGTCCACCCAGGTTCCAGGACTCTGGCCGATCTGGTCCCCAATGCCAACATTTCTACCTCCAACGAAGCAGTGGACAAGCTTTGGAAGGAGACTCTTGTCAGCAAAGTTGAGAAGAATGCTTCCAAAGTCAAGGGCCAAGTTGATCTTGCCAATAGTAACGACGAGAGCATTTTGTTGGACCAGCAGTTTGGGGGGTATATATTTGACGATCTATGGGGGTCACTTTTCGATACTGATCCCTGATATGTAACTATATATTTAATTATGACCTCTACGGTAGACGATCAAGGCTTCAGCAAGTTAGGTAAACAGCCAGACTATCTTAGACCTAGTAATCTACAAAATATCTGCTCATCACCCGATCTCGATTCCTATTATGCTAGTCGCATAGCATCGTGGTTTTCTTCGCAGCCATAAATAGCATTTTAGACAATGACGAAAGATACCGTGTACTATGACTTGCTTCAAGTACTGGCCGACGCCACTGACATTGAGTTGAAGAAGGCCTACAGAAAGCAGGCTATCCGTTTACACCCTGATAAGAATCCGAACGATCCTGAGGCAGCCACGAAGTTTCAAGAATTGGGGGAGGCCTACGGGGTTTTGAAGAACCCGCAAAGCAGAGCTGCGTACGACGAGTTAGGGGTCGAGGGCATGCAGGAGCGCCGGGCCGGTGGAGAGGCGGCTGACATTGACCCGGCTGAGCTTTTCTCCATGGTTTTTGGGGGCCAGGCGTTCAGGGACTGGATTGGCGAATTGAGCATGATGAACAACCTCGGGAAGGCTGCGGAGGTCATGGAGGAGGACGAGGCCCCCGGTGCTCAGGGAGGTCCGGGAGCCGCTGGCCCCACGAGCCAGACCCCTGCCACTGGCCAGAGCCGCCCCTCTGTGGAAGAGGTAGCGAACGGTGCCCACCACTTGAGCATCAGGGACGAAAAGACCGGGGTGAAGAAAGACGACATCTTGACCACCGAGGGGATCAACAGAAGGAAGAAGCAGAAGGTCACAGAGGAGCAGAGACGGAAAATGGTGGAGCTTCGCGAGGAAAGTAGAGTGAAGGAAGAGGAGAGGGCCGACGAGTTGGTGGCCAAGTTGAAGACCCGGATCTCAAAGTACGAGCTCGCCAAGGATAACCACGAGGCGTTGCAGCAGTTCACCCGCCTGTTGACGGTGGAGTTTGAGGATATGAAGATTGAGAGCTTTGGTCTCGATTTGCTACACTTGATTGGGAAGGTGTATAAAGAAAAAGGGTCTGCTCGGTTAGTGTCGTCCCGCACGTTTGGGGTCTCCAAGATCTTCACCACCACCAAGTCGACTGCCGGCTACCTCAAGGGAGGCTACTCTATTTTGAAAACGGCCCTCGAAGCCCAGACGATGATGGAGCAAATGGTGGCAGAGCAGGAGCAGTTGGAGAAGAAGGGGGAGTTGAGCCCCACCGATAAGATGAAGATGGCGCAAATGGAGCGGCTCATCACCGGTAAGATCCTCGCCACCGGGTGGGCGTCGACCAAGTTCGAGGTCACGGGGGTGTTGTACAAGGTGTGCCGCAAATTACTAGACGACAAGAGTTTGAGTAAGCTGCAGAGAAATTCCCGAGCCCGAGCCCTTGTGTTCATGGGCGATTTGATGCTGCAAGTGCAGAGAACGGAGGAGGAGACGGAAGAGGCCCGGATCTTCGAGGAGATGATGGCCGAAGCCAGCTCCAAGAACAAGCGGGCTCGAGCTCAGTTTGACGAAAAAGAGTTTGAAAAATATATGGCCAACTTTGTTGCCCCCGAAGATGTTCCAAACGAGGCTCCGCAACCCAAGTAGTCTAGATAGCCTATTATGATTAATAAACTTTGTGCCGTAGTCCCACTGAGCCTGGGGGTGTTGTCGTGCGTGCACCGCCATCACCATTCTCTCGCAGCCTGAAATATTTCCTGCTCAGCAAGCAACCGTAAGCATGCCTACCAAACAAGAAGTTCTAGGCTTGTGCAAGTCGATGTTGCGCAAAGCATACAAGTTCGACAACTACAACTACAGAGAGTACACGAAGCGCAAGGTCATGGATGAGTTCAGGGCCAGGCAGTCGTTGGGGTCGCCCCAGGAGGTCACAGAAGCGTACAACATTGGCATCGATCAGTTGGCAATGTTGGCCAGGCAGTCGACCATCTCCCAGATGTACACTTTTGACAAGCTCGTTGTGGAGCCGTTGAAGAAGCACCACTGAGAGCCAGAGCTGCCTGAGCGGATCCAGAGCAGTCGAGATCGGCTCGCGCGGGGCGGCCCCGCGAGGTCCTACGAGCTCGCGGTAGGCGCCGCCGCCCCGCCGCCCCGCCAGCCACGCTGTGGATCTAACTCTGTATATACTACCAAATACGTAGACCCCTCCCGTACATTCTAATATACGCAGAGGTCACTTTCCCGTAAGCCACTCCCGCCCCTAATCCACGGGCCGAGCCTGCTGCCGCTAGTATCTACCCTTTCCGTGTGTGCAGATGTGCCGTGGCTCATCATCGTAGACAAAGAATTCCACTTTCTAACAATAAAACTGTTAATTGTGCCCACCGAAATCGGCTTTGGCAACAAATACTCATAGAATGCCTCTCGTGACAGCGGGTAATTGGCAGGGCCCCTGGCATCCTGCCGGTGCTCGCAGACCCGGTTACTCAGCTCTGGTGCCTCAATTTTCTTTTGGCATACTGCTCGCCCTGTCAAATATTTTTCGTCCCAGCCGCTGGTGATCTACATCAGCTGCCAGCCGTGTCCCTCTTGGGCCGTTGCTGCCTACAGCAGGCACCAGTCTGCTTGTGCCTGCATTATTTTTCACCCTCGTCAGCCGTAGCAATCCCTGGGTCAGTAAAACTACCACCTCCTCCTGTAGCCTTCAGTCGTCTACGTTTGTAACCCATGGCCGCTGCCAAAAGTTTAAAAAAAAAAAAACGTACCACTGATGTATCTGATAAAGAGAATTGCCTTGTGCTCACCCCTAAACCGGAAATATGATTGCAACGCTTCACGTTTCGATTTCAAGTGCCTAGAAGAGCCAATAAGCATTTTGGTTTTCAAATGTAATCCAGGTGACCAACCGTTGGGCTCCGTCTTACGCTTCTCTGACCTCTATATAAATAACCTTCGGCTTCTGCTGTTTTCCAACTTCTACCTATAGATTATATCCCCCCACAGCCTTGATACTTTTTGAGACATGAACTTCTTGCTAGTAGTTCTCCTTTTAGTATCTCCGTCCTTCCAGGCTTTGTTGTTGCCCGAACTAAGCTCTGAGTACGCCCTTGTTGTCGATGCATGTGCTACCCATATAGGCTTAGTGGCTACCCTCTGCCCTGGTGGAAGCTACGTCGACCCCACCTCATGCTACTGTACCAGCGACCCAGCTTTTGTTACCTTGGTCGATTGCTTCATCAACGGTGAACATAATAAAACTAGCATTATGGAAGAATTCCTCATGACTTGTCAATGGGCTGCAAATTCTACCATGACTTTGGATCAACTTTATAGCAAACACAATGCCGGTGTTTCTAAAATGAAAAATATCCTGGAGATTCCTGATTTCAACTATACTATGCCAATAGAGTATCCAATTAAAGTGGACTACTCCACTTTCCCGGCCGACAGGGCTTTTGTTAGAAGAAAAGATATGAACATTAACTACGCCCAGTACTTTGGTTACGCTTTAATAGGTTACTGGGTATTGGTCCTTGGTATAGCAGCTACAGTCAACTGGGTCATTCATTTGTTCCCCGGTATTACTGGGAAGTTTGCAGGCCCCCTTTCAAACGCTTGGAGAAAATATATTACGTTACCAGCTTCCTTGAGAAGAAGAAAAGCCAATGCCGTCAGCTACGGCTTTTTGATCCCTTCCAGAATGGAGACTGTTATATTGACTATCTTTATCCTCTTGGTGGCTATATTCTCCGGCTTATACGTCACCTACACCCCAGGTAACATGGTTTATCCTAGCAGGCTTGGGGCAACTTCACAACTTGTGGCCATCAGAACCGGTACTTTAGTCGGCTTCCTTTGCCCATTGCTAGTATTGTTTGCTGGTCGTAACAATTTCTTGCAATGGTTAACTAGATGGAACTTTGCTACTTTTATCACCTATCACAGATGGATGTCTAGAATTGTGATATTGTTGGTTATCACCCATGCTATCACATTTACTATTTCCGATAAAGTCAAGGCCTCATACGAAAATCACATGAGTCTCCCCTTTGTTCGTTGGGGTGTCGTAGCTGGTGTTTGTGGTGGAATCATCTTGGTTCAAGGGTTGTTATATGTGAGAAGAAAGAGCTATGAACTCTTTTTAGCCATTCACATCTTAATGGCTCTATTCTTCATTGTTGGTGGTTATAAACACACCCTTTTGTTTGGATATGGAGCTTTCTATTGGGCTGCCATTGCCGTTTGGGCTTTCGATAGAGCCATCAGATTCTCTAGGTTGGCTGTATTTGGTGCTCCGAAGGCCGATGTTACTTTAATGGCCGAAGAGACCTTGAGAGTAGTCATTCCCAAACCAAGCTACTGGCATGCTATCCCTGGTGGACATGCATTTATCCACTTTTTAATGCCGTCCTGTTTCTGGCAATCTCATCCTTTCACCTTCACAGACTCTTCAGAGGAAGGAAACTATATTGTCATGTACATCAAATTGAAAGGTGGTGTCACGCATGGTGTTTACAAGCGCTTGATAAATGCTCCAGGACACACTGCCAAGATCAATGTTTTGGTAGAAGGACCCTATGGTGAAGCATCGTCTGCTAGAAAGTACAAGAATGTTGTTTTCGTGGCTGGTGGAAATGGTATTCCTGGTATTTATTCTGAATGTATTGATGTTTCAAGAAAGACTGCTAACGGAAACGGCCCAAGATTGCAATTGATGTGGATTATTAGAGAATGGAAATCGTTGGCTTGGTTCTTCCAAGAACTAAAGAATTTGAAGGATACCAATATTGAAACTACAATTTTTGTCACAAGGCCGACCTCAAATTTGGAGAATGGTTTAAACTATTTGAGACCAATCTTGAATGATTCTGATTCTTCTTACTCCGTCAAAGTTGAAAAGAACTCTGACGACGGGAATGAAAAATCCGTTAGAACTTCTCATGAGTTGAACCAAAACGATACTGATTTGGTTGCAACGATAAAAAGTGAATTGTCTCATATCAACTTTAAAGAAGGTAGACCAGATGTCCATGATATTATTTGTGATCAAATCACGAACACTGACGGAACCTTAGCATTCGTTACCTGCGGTCATCCTATTATGGTCGATGACATCAGATATGAAGTCTCCCAGAACTTGGACAAATCAAAGTACAGAGTCGAGTACTTTGAGCAGTTGCAAGTTTGGAATTAATTATTTAAATATATTTACCTTTGATAATGTTGTAGATCGATAATAGATTCAAAAGTGTATTCTATACCTCAAATGACACACCTGTATGGAATAAAAATAAAAAACAACGACCTCGGTGAGGATCGAACTCACGCTCTCAAGATTAACAGTCTTACGCCTTAACCAGCTTGGCCACGAAGTCGAATTATGAAGGATTTGTAGGTTGTGAATTGACATGGATGTCTTGGATTGATAAGGCCTGTTTTGTTTCCAAAAGAACCTAGTGGATAATCAGATCCCGGCGATCGCGTTTACAACATGATGCATTACGATAAAAATATGTATTAAAGTAGAAGAGAATATGGTACATCCTCGTTGAAATATTCTATTACTACTACACTCCTGCCTCTGTAGACACTCAAAAAGAGAACGTGATCTTATCTAGCTCAGGGACCACTAATAAGGTGTGACAGCCATTCTTAATGGAAATATCCATGGTCATATCTTTGTTTGTCAATTGTTTAATTAAGAACTTGGGCAAATTCAACTTTCCCACTGCCAATGGGACAAATACTAAATCGAATTTATTGATATTCGAATGCTTGTTGAGGTCAATTTCGAACCGTTTTCTTTTGAACCCGGAAATCAACCAGTTGTCGTCGTTGGCTAGAGTTATTTGTAGTTGCTCAGTAATACAGTCGTCCTCAAGCACAGAAGATTCAGCATTGATAGAAATATCTTGAGAGCCCTCCTCGTCGTTTCTAAGAAGTTTGCTGGACCATTTGGTGGTTGATTCAATTACTAACTCGATAGGGATTGGCTCGCCCACCACATACATGTCTTTTTTTTCAAAATTGAATTCGACAATCTGGAGTAAATCTATGTTCGAAACCGGAACCAATATATTCAAATTCCTATGATCATAATCTGTTTCGGTGACGATGATGGGATGTAAAGATGTGACCATATCAATCAACAACGTCTCGAGAGGGCCCTTTTCTGTTGGACTAACAAATTTCAAACAACGTTCAATCACATCGATAACTTCTGGTTTATTGAAAACCGACAACTTGGAATCCAACAAGTACGTTTGGAAATCAAATCTAATCTTGGGGAGAATCATTTCTTTGAACGCAAAAATGAAATCGCCAAGCTTGTCTTCAACCAACTTGGTCAATAAATTCTGACACTCTTTAAGAACAGAGGAGTACGCCACAGATAATTTGAATTCGTCCGTTGGTTTGATTCTGTGAACTTCATTGAGTTCGATCTTGTAGAACGAAGAATATATCTGGTCCCCAAACACAATACGATTTTCAGACTTGATTCGAGGCACTTGAACCTTGTAGTTCTTTGCACTCGTTTCGTCTGCAGTAACCAAATCTGTATGAAGAACTCGAACTGGGGAACTGATTGCCGATCCAATCTGGAACTTCGAAAATATGGAGTTAGATCTGAATATGTCCTGCACTGACACGCTGATATCGAGATTGGTATCCACAAGTTTCTGAATAATGAGTTCATGTGGCTCTCCGTCGATCTTGAACCGAATCAAAACCTTCACGTCAAGGATCTTGTTGTCCGAAACCAGCTCAATAGGTATGTTTATTGTACGTTGTTCATTGGCACCCAAACCAGCATCGGGTAATTCCAAACCCGGGCTTACCAATTTGAAATTATCAAAAGTTAAGAAATCCACGGAAATGTCTGAAACGTCGAATTTTCCATTGATAAACTTCACTTCTAAGGCAGGATTACCAAGTAAGAGATTAGAAACAAACGATAAATCGCAGTTGAAGATATCCTTACTGGGGTAAAAATAAAAGGAGCCGTTTTTCATTTCCGAGTTGTCCTGAAATGGGGTAACCACAGAATCATTCAAAATAGAGTTCTTTGGCCAGTCGGTTTCCTCGTCGAAATCAAGAATCAATTTCAACTTACTGTTCAACCGAATCACTAATCTTACCGGTCTGAAAAATCCAACAACAGCTTTTGTAGAAGCCAACTTAACTATGTGGCGCTTTTCGTTATTCAAAGATGATTTATCACTCAAGACTAAATCCCGCAGGGTAAATGTTAACCCTCCCGTGAGCTCCAACTCTGCAGACTCAAATTCAAACCCGATGTCATAGAGGTTTGTTAGTTCTACATGGATGCAGTATTTGTGTCCTTCATGTTTGATGCAAGGTTGTAAATTAACCTTGAAAATCAGGTCGATGGGGTACTCGAGGCTGTCTTTGATATCAGCAGAGCTCTTCACGATCTTCTCGAGCAAAGATGATACCGTTTTTCTACTTTTAATGAACTTGTAATCGTTTGTGTCCACCCTGTCTGAGGTATCCTTCAACTTTGAGAACAAATTGACGTATGATTTAACCAACAAGTTTTTGTTCACGTTCAATTTTTCAATGCAGTCGATGTAGATTTCGAGCAACACCCCTCCCATATAATTCCAGCCGTTATCAATGAAAAACTGATACGAGTCTTGTAGTATGTTTAAACTTTCTTCATAGTTCAGCCTTTGATAATTTGATAAGGCCAAGTCGATGCTGAGAACATCGATAGTTTTGGTCCTATTACACTCTGCAAAATGCTGCATGATAGAATCCGTCACGTTTTCAAAGTATGAGAGAAATGCTTCGGTCGATTCTAGGTGCTGAGATAATGGGCCAACGATTTCGAGTGCTTCTTGCACTTCATCGTCCAAGGATACTTCTTCGAATTCGTATATGCGGTATCCTTTCAAGTTTGCTAGTTTCAACACACTTGATCTTTGGTATAGTTTAAGTTCGCCAAGAAACTCGTGGAGATTCGAGACGTCTATGTCGCTCAGCACTGGAGTGTTTATGAGACCGTTGATTGTCTCATGATGCAAGAAATGTTCAATTAAGTAGTAATTGAACTGTAAACAGGAGTGCCCAAACAAAGAGCTCAACAAGTTTAGGTAGTTGATCAATTCCTGGAAGAACCCAGAAAGTTGAATAAATTTAATGGAGTGCAAATTTTCATTTGCAATTATTTCAAGGATCAAATCAATTTTTAGCTGGAAGACGGAACTTACAATGTCGAAGTAATTGGATTCTTTTAGTAGGTCCACGTCTTTGAACACGGCCGTGACACTGGTGAAGTCGAAGGTGGGGAACGCAATCTCGAACGACTCGGGATTTTTGAAATAGTAGGCTTTGAGTATGCCTGATAATTCTTTCATTGTCAATAACGATTCTTTGAAAAGGTACAAGCTCCTGAGATGGCTCGCTCTGGTCAAAAGCAAGTTCATGTAGAGCAAGTCCCGGTCACTTGCCTTGACCAATTGTTTGTCGATGGCTTCGAACTCGTTCATATAGGACGACAAAATGAGCTCTTTTATGTGGGTGACAAGCTCATTGTACATCTCCAATTTCTCCAATTCGTTGTCGTTTGTTTCCTTCAACCGGAAGCATCTGTCCGTTTCGCTGCTCATGCCCAAGCTGAGCAACTCCTTGCCATCTTTCCCAAAGTCTGTTTTCAATTTTTCATGCACCGAAGTTTTGAAAGAGTACTTTTCTTTTCTGATAGGAGAATACAACACAATCAACCACTCCACGTGTTTATCGACCGAGTGCTTGAGCCACTCTTTAATCAACGGTCGCACCTGCGACTTGTACACGTCCAAACCGGCAGTTTGTATAAACATTAGCCTTACGTGGATCAGATCGTTAAGCTTCTTCGGTACCTCTTCCACGAGTTCGACGGGCAACAACGGGATGGACCTCAACGCAGACCCGTTGAGCCTCCAGTGTAGGTTCGTGAGCGGGAGCTTTGTCTCGAGGCCCGGCCTTATCAAGGGGAATATGTTGAACGGATCGTAGTATGCGATCTGAAGGCCCATAGTTGTGGAAATTCCCGTCGCGATATTTTGTCAAGAAAAGGTTGCAAAATTACTGCGGTACAAAACTAAGCTATCTCATTAAAAATACAAGCTACACTTTACACACTAGGGTTTTGGAACTTTTCGACCTGCGAGTGGGTGGGCTTTTCAGTTTCAGCGAGGCCCACGTGATCGTCGTCGACTGACTCATCGTCACTCTTGATGCCATGATCGTCAAATTCCTCCACGTACTCATCACGATCGATATCGAAGGAGGCGTTTCTGTTTTCAGGGCCGAAAAGAGTGATGATGATCAAGTAGCCAACAACACAGGCAAGGAAGATGGCCATGACTTTACCGTAATCGAAGGCTTCCATTCCAGTAGGAGTGATAATGGGGAACCGTTCACCAATAGTCGTCTCAATGGTGGAGGAAGCAGAGGAACATAAGTTACCCAATTGGTAACTCAAACCCACGACAAACATTCTGTAATCTGGAGGCGACAACTCAGACAAATGGGCCGGAACCACACCCCAGGCACCTTGCACACCAGCTTGAAGGAAGAAAGCACCAGCGTTAGTGCCGGTGCCGTGGAGGAAGACCCATGGGTAGATCATGGCACCAGCCAACACACAGGCAATAATAATGGAGATTCTTCTACCGATGAAGGTAGAGATGTGACCAAAGAAGAATCCACCAAAAATGGCCCCTAAGTTGGCCACACTGTTGGTAACGGTGGACGCATCGCTGCTGTAGTTTCTCTGAACCGTTAAATACGTAGGGAAGATATCTTGAGACCCGTGGGAGAAAAAGTTGAAACCAGACATCAAGAGAATACAGTAAATAAACATCAACCAGTACGTCTTCAAAGCTTTTTTACCTTGGGAAATAAATTCCTGGATTTGGACCTTAACGCTTGGATGGATGTCATCGTACTCGGCGTTGGTAGGATCAACGTTCCCTCCATCAGCGGCCAATCTCTTTCTTCTCATCTTAAGCTTAGCTGCTTTGATCAAGTAGTCATCCGTTTCAGGCAACAACAATCTCCAAACAATGAAAATCACTGGGGGTCCAGCCGAGAACCAGAAAATAGATCTCCAGCCGTGCTTGTGGTCGTTATCGACAATGGCTCTGTTGAAAACAACCACCAAAAGGTATCCCAAAGCGTAACCCTGCTGAAACAACCCACCGACGATACCACGAGCGTTTCTGGAAATACCCACGTCGTCGTGGTTAATAGTAGAGATATAATCGGGGTTCAAAGACTTGACCGGCTCTTTGTTGCAGCCATAACAAGTACTTAAAGCCACTGAGTAGACACCACCCATGGCGATCCCAAAGAGGGCTCTAACCCCCAAAAATTGCTCATAAGTCTTGACGAAACCACATCCAATCTGAAGCACCACTAAAAGCGACAAAGACGTCACATACGGTATTTTTGTTCCGAATCTAGAAAAGTTAGTACTGCATTTTGGTTATCTTGATGTGCCGGTACCGGTAGCGTTCGCGATAGCCGATGGCTTACGTGCCCCGCAGCTGCTACAGGCTCCTGTTGGCCCCGTAATATATCCCGCGCCGCACCCCCACCGGTACGATTCCGGTTGCTACAGCCCTGCCCTGGCACATTTTGACACCCCCACGTCGGGTCAACTCCGAAATTTACATACCTGTCACCAACAAGTCCAAATGCAACGGCCCCAACTGAACGCAACATAAGCACCAATGTGATCCCCCACGTAACGTCACTGACCTCTTTATTCAAATCTTCTGCAATGGCTGCAACGTTCAACGACACACTGAAAAAATCAAATGCATCCCACGTCCAGGCAAAGTATCCTATGAAAAAATACATCCACTGTCTTCTGTTTAGCTCACGCAACGGAATAAATGGATTCACGTACTGCTGCCAGGTGTAGCTGCCTCGTTCTTCTCTGCTAGTTAGCAAAGTGGTAAACCTGGTCTTGAAGTACTTCCGAATCACTGGACCACTAAAGGTTGGGGGACGAATAACATGCTGGTTATGTTCAGCCACTGCCTGTGAGTGGACGGAAAGAGAGTAAACACTGGCCATGCTAGAGTTGTAAAATCAGCACCAAGTGGGAGGTGTTGGGTATTTATAGTAAATTTCTATTACTCATTGTACTCAACAGGTTTTCTCATTGTGGGGGGCTCCAGTGCAGCCCTCGGAGATGAGAAAAAAAATCCTGCAAAAAATTACAATATATCGGTCCCCTCCTTCTGCATATTGCTTGCTAGGTTAGAGGGGGTAATCTAAAACAGCTTTCTCGAAGCTTTACCCGTAGTTCGTCCCGAATTTAACTTCATCTAAATTGTTTTTCCACCAAACTTTTCCGTGAAACCGGTAGCTTTTTGTGTCTCATTTTTTTCCTCTCCAGCGCATTTTCAAGGCTAATGACTCAGACAAACGGTATAGCCATAAGGAACGCGTCGAAGTATGTTCAGTTTTACTATCGCTGTCTTGCTACTAGCCCCTATACCCTCATATGGGTTCCGGCTTTGTCCTGCTAGTTCCTTCCTGTTCCTTACTGTTCCTTCTGTGTCCTGTACGCATGCCCCACAAAAACTCTTAACCCCACTAAATATGCTGTCACCCGGAGATTTACCTTGCTGAAAAACTATGCCGGCGACGCTAGTCGCTATCTGGCCACAGAAGCCCGGAACGAGAACAATTCGCTTATCTTCTCCAATCTACCATATATGTGGGGTATATTTCTTGGTTCTCCGGGCTACTTAATGAGCGTACATTTCATTTGGCTGATTTGTAAGCGTAGATAACTAGAGCAGATCTTCACATATCGCATAAGCATTTGCAGCATACGCATACTGTTCCAGCGACCGGTCTGATACCCCGCATGGTAACGGTCCTACACTACATGCCCAAGAGCTGATTATCTCGTGGTTTCTAATATTGGTCGGTATATAATACGTCTAGGTTTCCAGGTAAGTTCAGCGGATTCATCACTGATTGTCCGCGTGTTCCGGGATCCTGCTGGAAGCCAAGGCACCAGCTTAGACTGTGAGGGATACCACATAGTCTGCACTGACAGGCCGGTGATCGCTCATGAAAAACCCAAACCAGTTTTCGAGAATTGCAAAATTTTTGATCCCCACCTTGTACCGGGTATGGAGATCAAGGTTGAAGAAATTCTCATCCGGCTGGTGTTCTTTTGCGGCAAGCCCGTTAGCGTTTTTGGCAAAGTATGGGCCCCATACGTAGTCGATGATGGTGTTTGCCATGTGATCCTTTTTAAACCCAGTGAAAGTCAGATTGTGTCCGTAGTGGTGGCGAGAGTCGATCAACGTCTGGCTATTTTTGAAGCCCAGCTTCTTTAAGATGTGGTATGGTTCGTCTGTGGGCTGGGTGTTGAAATCTCCGCACAAAAATGACGGGTAGCTATTATGGTTCTTCATCTTATCGATAATCAACTTGCTACTCTCTCTTCTAGCCTCGACCCCCCGGTGATCAAAGTGGGTGTTGAAGAAGTTCAACTTGATCAACGGGTTGGCCTTCAGCTGGAGAGTTGCCATCAGCACGATCCTCTCCAACGCGGCGTCCCACCCCCGGCTAGGCACGTCTGGAGTCTCACTGAGCCAAAACGTCTTGGTCTCCGCCACAAGCCACTCCAGGCCCTTAAATAGGATCGGAGCGTACTCTCCGGCTTCCACACCGTCGGTTCTGCCGACCCCGTAGTACTGCCAGTCTCCCTCTACATTACCGTCGTTAAGCTCGTAGAGGATATCTTCTAGCTGGTTGTGAAGCACCTCCTGCAAGCACACAACGTTCCCCTGGTCCACGTTGAAAGTGTTGAACTTGATAGACGACGACACGAGCTGCTTCCGCTCCAGCCAGTACCTCTCGTGCTTGTCCAAGTGCTTATTATCGTAGCGAATATTGTTGGTATAGAGTCTGACGTTTAAGGGCCGCAAAAGGTGCGGAGCGTACGCAAATTGGGTCCCGGTAGGGCCCAAATTATAGGCAAGAAGGCCTCCCACAGCAGCGGCAATCACGAGAGTGATGAGGATCCGGATCTTCCTTGAAGTTTGGGGGGCATTCTTGGTCAGTAGGAGCGACGTGGTTTCATCCATTGTGGGTGGTCAAAAAAAAAATGCCCTCTGCTGCTATCCGCAGCATAGTATGGGGAAGTATGAGGTAACGTGCGTGGCATTTCACCCCCTGCAGGTACCAACGCACCCGGCGCAAATTATCCTGTACACGTATTTTTTTCTGTAGGCCGAATTGAGTAGGTTGGTTACTCGACTCGGATGAAGAGCGTCCCAGCCGACCTTTAAGACCCAAACAGCAAGTCCGAGAGTGCCTTGGTCCGCTCTGGGTTGAACTGTATTCTTGAGCAACATGAATAGCTGCTGGATGCCAACGCAGCAGTATGAGAGTGGGCTAGAACAGTGATTACCGTTAACAAGACAACTGTCGTTTCCACCCCCACACTTGCAGGAGATGCGAGACATCAGGTCTCTGCCCTCAGGCGTAGCGGGTCGAGGCTGATCTGTGGGCTTGATGACTTCAGCATTAGCATTGAGCCAGTTCCAGAGCTACAGGGCATGAACAGGCCGGTTCAATCCAGCCGCTCGGAATCATCAGATCCATGGGATGCCCAATGGTCACTAATCGGATCGAGCGATCGAGTGCTCAGAGACTGGACTACACGCCTACAGGTG
Organism: Yamadazyma sp. yHMH685; assembly: GCA_030571055.1. NCBI lineage: Eukaryota > Fungi > Ascomycota > Pichiomycetes > Serinales > Debaryomycetaceae > Yamadazyma > Yamadazyma sp. yHMH685. The sequence goes on from JAJLXC010000003.1 coordinate 596,497, forward strand.
AGGCTTTCAGCCCTCGCAGCCTAACTACTCAGACCCCACCCAGCCAGGTACAGGCCCATACATTCTGGTACCGTGAGTACCTTAGTACATTGTGTTCTGTCCGCTCACTCATTTATCTCCCTCTGTTTGTACCAGTCGTGCTGAGACTCAACTTTTTCTACAACTGACAGCAACACGCAAATTTCACACCTTCACTGACTCCTGTACTTCTCTCGACACAGTCCAGCCTCTTCCAGCTCCTACCGTCTCCCCATCCTCTCCTCCAATCCTCTTCGCATCTAAACGACGCAGTGCGCAAAAAATCATCCTCAACACCATGGGAAAGAAGAAGCCAGAAATGTCCCAGGTGTACAACGGCAGCAACGAGTTCATCTTCGGCGAGAAGGGCGGGAAGGGCAAGAACCTATCTACGTTCCTCAAAAATCTCAGCCTCACAGCCACGCCAAGCCAGTCTCCAGACTACCACGAAGTGAACTCCAAGATCTACGGCTCGCTCTCGTACGCAAAGACCACCCCCGTAGGCGAAATTAGCAGGTCTAATTCAGCCAGCAGAAAGCCAAGCCCCAAGAGATCGACATCGGGCCCGCTCAACACGTCGTTCGCCCACTCTTTGACCCCGACCTCCTCCAACCCGTTCCAGAACTCCTCGCCTACGAGACAGCCTCGCAGAATTGCCAGTGCAAAATATACAGACTTGGACGACGACTGGGACGCAAACTTCCACGAAGAGGATGCCGCAGCCGAAAGACTGTCGAGACGTAAGGAGGCGTTTGGAAACACAATTTTGCAGCCAGGCCCTATGTTGGACTCGCTCTACCCAGACCTCACCGTCCCTCTCGACAATAAAGAATTGGCAAACAAAGAGTCCGTCGACATAGAGGACGTGAAGGCAAAGATGGAGATCACCAAGCTCAACCAGTTGAATACCAAGTTCCTCAAGTTTAAAAAACTCTTGTCCCAGTCCAGTAATACCAACCTCCAGGAGCTCCGCAAAATCTCCTGGAACGGGATCCCTTCCAGCGTGAGGGCCGTCACCTGGCAGATACTATTGGGGTACTTGCCGACCAACAAGTCTCGCCAAAGTGCCACTTTGAAGATAAAAAGACAAGAATACCGGGACGGGCTAAAGCTAATCGAACAGACCATCAACTTCAACGACGACGACTCCAAGGGCATGAGCTCGTCGTCAATCAACTTGAGCCGGGAAAAGCAGATCTACCACCAGATCAACATCGACGTGAAAAGGACAAACCCCACCATCAAGCTCTACGCCCACCCAAGCGTCCAGAAGTCCTTGCGCAAAGTCCTCTACTTCTGGGCCATCAGACACCCTGCATCGGGCTACGTGCAGGGCATCAACGACTTGGTGACTCCGTTTTTCCAAATTTTTTTGGCAAACTACATCTGGCAGTTGCAGCGGACGGTCGCCTTTGCCACGAGCAAAAACCCAGACGACGACGACCTGGCGTTGTTCATTCCGGGCTTGATCGACGGCGACGACGAAACCGAGCAGGCACTACTCCGGGACCCCAGGCTCCAGTCGTACAGCTTACACAACATCAACCCGGGGCTCATCAGCTCCCGCGTGCTATCGATAATTGAGGCGGACGCGTACTGGTGCTTATCCCGCCTCTTGGAGACCATCACCGACAACTACATTCACGAGCAGCCTGGCATCATCAAGCAGGTGTCGGACTTGAAGAACCTCATCAGCAAGATCGACATTGAGCTTATCCACCACTTTGAGCAGGAGCACATCGAGTTTCTACAATTTGCATTCCGGTGGATGAACTGCCTTCTTATGCGGGAGCTTTCGATCGACCTCATTGTCCGGATGTGGGACACTTATCTCAGCGAGAGCCCGTTGGGGTTCAACAACTTCCATGTGTATGTGTGTGCGGCGTTTCTCATCAAGTTCAGTGCCGAGTTGAAGGAGATGGACTTTCAGGGGATGATCCTATTCTTGCAGAACCCCCCCACCACCAGCTGGACCGAGAAGGACGTTGAGTTGATGTTGAGCGAAGCGTTCATCTGGCTGAGCTTGTACAAGAATGCCTCTGCCCATTTGAGATAGGTGTGCCCGTGGCAGCACGGCTCTTGACGGCTACGGGGAGAGCAGTATATACGAGAGTAGTATATATACGAGAGCAGGTACACCAGCCTCCGGCCTAATGAGGCTGCCTATCGCAGAGTCTCATCGCGCACTGACTTCTTTAATTAGGGTAAATTAGGGTAATTAAATAACTATTTCCACTAACATGTCCGACACGCAGAAGCCGGCCGGAAGAACCATTCTTGCGTCGACCATCGCCAAGGTGTACACGCAGGAGATCACCGACAAGGTAGGCAGGCTCGGGTTCACCCCGAAGATCGTGGGGTTGCTCGCCAACGACGACCCGGCTGCGTTGATGTACGCCAACTGGACCAAGAAAACCTGCACGGAGTTGGGATTCAGCTACGAGTTGGTGGAGTGCGGCAAGCAGGAGTTGGAGACCCGGCTTGTCCACGCCAACACCGACGACAGTGTGCACGGGATCATGGTGTACTTCCCCGTGTTTGGCGACAACCAGGATCAGTACCTCCAGCAGACCATCAGCCCGGAGAAGGACGTCGAGGGGCTCAACCACATCTACTACAAGAACTTGTACCACAACGTCCGCTTTCTCGACCCGCCGGCCAACACCAAGAAGTCCATCTTGCCGTGCACGCCTCTCGCCATTGTGAAGATCTTGGAGTACTTGGGGGTGTACAACAGCATTTTGCGGTACGGCAACCGGCTCTACGGGAAGAAGGTCATGGTAGTGAACCGGTCTGAGATCGTGGGGCGGCCGTTGGCGGCGCTCTTGGCCAACGACGGGGCCACCGTGTACTCGGTCGACGTCAACGGCATCCAGCAGTTTACCCGGGGCGACGACTTGCTGGCCCACAAGCACAAGGTGATCGACATGGACGCGTCGGCCACGGTGGAGTCGCTCGCTCCCAGCTGCGACGTCATCGTCACCGGCGTCCCGTCCGACCGGTACAAGTTCGACGCTGGTCTAGTGACCAACGGGGCCACGGTGGTGAACTTCTCGAGCGCCAAAAACTTCCCGGACGACGTCAAGAAGAAGGCCGGGTTGTACGTGCCGTCGATCGGCAAGGTCACCATCGCCATGTTGTTGCGGAACCTCCTCCGGTTGATCGAGAACAGTAACGATAGTGTATAAGTAACCACATTTTGCAGCCTCCGAGATAGTGCGCGATAAATTTTAAAATCATATTCATCGATGGACGGTGGAGGTAAGAAGTTCGAGAAAGTAGACCCGTTGTCGGTGGCCGAGTCGCTCGGGATCCGCACGCACCGCAAGGCCTCCAGGAACACCTGGACCCCGGAGGAGGACGCCGAGCTTTTGCGGTACCTCAAGCAGTCCACCACCGCATCGCTCAACCAGATCGACGCAGACGACGTGGACTGGGACCGCCTCGCGGCCCAGATCTCCGCCAGCAACCGCAAGCCCAAGGACTACAAGAAGCGGTGGATCACCTCGCTCGACCCCAACGTGAAAAAGGGCCGGTGGACGAAGGAAGAGGACGACCAGTTGATCGAGGCCTACCGCCGGTTCGGGGCGTCGTGGCAGAAGGTGGCAGCCTTCATCCGCACCAGGACGATGGACCAGTGCGCCAAGCGGTACACCGAGGTGTTGGACCCCAAGACAAAGGACAGATTGGTCCCGTGGACGCGAGAGGAGGAGCTCCTCCTCATCAAGCAGATCAGCGTCCACGGCACCAAGTGGCGGACCATTGCGTTGCACTTCCAGAACCGGCCGGCCTTGACGTGCCGCAACAAGTGGCGGACCATCGCCTTGAGCGTCGCCAGGGGCCGAGCCCACCCGCACATCGCGGCCGAGGTCGAGAAGATCACCAAGAGGGGGGCGATAAAGGACGACATCTCGCCGCCGCTGCACTCGCCTCCTGTAGACGCCAGCAGCGGCCTGCTCCGGTTGAAAAACTCCCAGACCGAGTGGGCGTACTCGTTGAGCCCCAGCGACGACGCGCAGTCGCTCCCGCCGGCGTTGGAGGGGGGCATGATCAGAGACAAGGAAACGGTTCGCCAGCTCGTCGAGTACGCCAAGACGTTCAACATGAAGATCGAGGTGCACCAGCACACCCACCACCACTACGCTCCGCCCCCGCACCCGTTCAACCACGTCCAGGCCAGCCCCGAGTACGGGTCGCCAGGGGCCCAGGGCGGGGCCCAGCTCCCGCGCAGCATGTTCCTCGAGCCGGAGGCCCAGTTGAGCCGGTTCCAGCACTTCAACTACCTCCCGCCGTTGACGGAGGTCCCCAAGCTCACGTCGTCTTCCTCGCCCGTCATCGGGCCCAGCGACAAGAGGAAAGACGGGTCGCCGTCTGCCCTCACGCCGTTGACGCAGGCGGTCGAGCTCGCGGCCGGCGAGCTCTCTAGGAAGCGCCGCCACCACGGCAGCGGCCTGAGCAAGCGCGCCAGGCTAGAGGACGACGGGTTCCTCGAGCAGATGAGAAGCCTCACCACCCTCGGCCAGGACAAGTCCAGGCCCGTGTCGCACCACCACCCGCTCCACTACCGGTCGAGCCAGCAGGCGGGCTCGCCGCCCGTCACGACCGTTTCGACCGGCACAAAAGACGAGGACGAGGAGGAGGACGAGGAGATGAAGTCGTACGGGCTCTTTTACCAGTCGTACCGCAAGTCTCGGTCGAACTCCCACTTTGACCCGGGCCAGCCTCAGCCAGACCAGCCCCAGTCCAGCCACCTGCAGCCGGGCCACCCCCAGTCGGGCCAGACCCCTGCCCCGGCACCCCCCGCGTATGGTGCGGCTGCAAACCCGTCCGACACCAGCCCGGGAAGCAGCAATAACGATAACGACCACGATAACGATAACTACAGCTTTGTGTACGATAACCTCCTAGGCAGCTTCGGCATGATGCCGTTTAACCCCTCTTAATATGTACTAATATACCATCTCACGGCGCAGCCTACTGTATCGGTGCGCATTTGACAATTTACTGTGATCCAATGATCTCTGATGCCCACCCCAACGACAGAACCGCCAAACCGGTGGGGCCCCGTGAAGTTAAGCGACACTACTACCGCATGATCAACGACGAGTTCAGAGAGTTGCAACTCGACAAGCACTTGAAGGCCATGTCGATATTCGACTTGATCGAGTACTGCGAGCAGTTGTACGAGAAACTGGCAGACTCAGTCCACGGAGACGAGAGCAGCCTTAAAAGCTACATCAGAGGCTACCTCATCTTTAACTACTTCATCAACAGCTTCATCATGCTACACTTCAAGGGATTCGACCAGTTCATCTCCACAAACGAGAACGACTTTATCATCTACCTCAACGTATTTGCATTCTACAGTACAGACGAATTTGTACACAATCAGCTGTACCTGATCCCCCTCCCGGAGTTGCGAAGCGTGATCGTGGAGTACTTGGAGGATAGAGACTTGTTGAGATTCAACGTGCAGGAGTTGTACGACTGGCTCTACGAGTACATTGAGTATTTAAAGCAGAGAGATCAATACCATCAACCGGAAAGCGAAGAGGAAGAGGACAGTGACAGCTTGTCAGCCCCCCAAAACTATGCCCTCACCTCGAGCCTCGATAGATTAGACCTCCACAATAACTCAGATGAGTCCCTAACGTTCTCAGATAACGACAAGGCCTCCATTAATGACTTCACGACTAGATTCCCCTCGATTAAGTTCTCCCAGGAACTGAACCCGTTACCCAAAGCCCCTGAGGAAGGAAATGGGTCTCCAAATGGACATTTGCCGAGAAACGGGACGAACCTTCCCCCGAATAGACCCCCAGTCCCCACTGCGTTACCCCCCGGGCTCCCGTTGGCTAAGAAACAGCCCCATCGCAGGAACAGATCAGCCTCTTCTCTCGGCTCTAACCACACGCCTTATCCCGTGGAAGAAGAGGTCCCTCAGCAAACGCCTTACCCGCTCGAGCACGCACCAGCGTTGAAATCGTATAAGACCGATACAGCCATTTACGATACCAGTCGAGCGCCGCAGAGGCCAGTCCCACCGATCCCCAGCAGCACCAGCTCAGTGCCTATGGCGCCTCAGCGTGTCCCGGTGCCCATGTACCAGCCCGTCATGTACCAAAACCAGCAGATGCATTCACCAGCGACCATGCCTATGTACGGGTACCCGGCTTACACGCCGTACCAGATGCCGTACCAGATGCCGTACCAGCAAATGCGCCCTACGCAGCAGCCAGCGTACAACCCGGGGCTTGTAAACTTGCAACAGCAGCAGCAACTGATGCACGACGACTACGCTCATCAGAGACAGCAGAAGGCCCAGTTCATGAAAGAAAATGCCATCTGTGGGTTGAAGAATTTTGGCTCTTCCTGCTACGTCAATGCCACCATCCAAACTCTATTTGGAGTTGAAGTGTTCAAAGATCTCTTTCGCAACCTGCGGTACCACAAGCACATTCGGGACCCCAAGTTTGTTGCGGCGCGGAAGAACCCCAAGGCCAGTTCTCGGGACTCGGTGCTAATGAGCGAAGCGGTGTCGGGGTTGTTGAAGTCTTTTGCGGAGCACGGAGGCTCGTCTATCGCCGCTACAAAGTTTATTCGGATCTCATCGCTTCTCAAGCCCGACTTTAACATCCCGTACGAGCAGCAGGACGCCCAGGAGTTCTTACTATTTGTGTTGGATAGGTTGCACGAAGAGCTATCGAACAAGAGCGAACACAACGACGACATGAACATTGTGTTGTTTGAAAAATACATGCGGATGTGGAAGATCAATATTCTCCCCGACGAGATAGAGGGATACTTCAAGTGGTACAAGTCGGTGGTGGAGTTCGAAGGGAACTCGCCGGTGCATGATATGTTTGAAGGGCATCTACAGAACAAGTTGATTTGCAACAAGTGTAAGTACCAGTCGATTAACTACTCTCCATTTACGATTCTTTCTCTACCGATCCCCCACGCCCAAAATCGACCGGTTGACCTTTCGGACTGTTTGAGGTACTACACGCAAGACGAGGTTCTCACCGGGGAGAATGCCTGGAACTGCCCCAGGTGTCATAACGTTGTTGACGAGGACACGCCTAGTGCCCTAGACAGCCACCCCGTGTTTACCAAGAAGCCGGGGATCTTCAAGCTCAGCCGTCGGAGTAAGTCTCCGAGCAAAGAGAGCACGAGAAAGGAGCGGGAGCGGAGCAAAGAGAAACTCATGAGTGTGCTGCAGTCGATGACTACGAAGAAGCTACACTTTATCAAGCTTCCGCCGGTGCTTTTCATACACTTATCGCGGTTCTCGATGTACAACCTTACCGATAAGCTTGACACTGAGATCGCGTATCCGTGGGAGCTCCGATTCAACAACTACACGTCGGAGGATCTGGAGATCACGTACCGGCTCTGTGGGACCATCAATCACTACGGGAACCTAAAGTCGGGGCACTACACGGCGTTGGTGAACAAGTCTCGTACGGGGCGCGTCTGGTGCTATTTTGACGACGAGAGTGTGCGGACGAACGTGGCCCATCTAGGCCACAAGGTTCGGTCGCGTGATGTGTATGTATTGTGCTACGAGAGGGTCTAGAGGTGGCAGGCCTAGAGGCAGCCGAGCCTAGAGGGGTGGTCTAGTCGTGCACGACGGCTGTAGACCGATGCAAGTGACGATCCCCCAGATGCGGGGTGGCCAGGGCCCAGACAGCGAGGCAGCCGCATCCAGGAGCAGTACGGCAATAGACCAGGTCTAGAGTAGATAGCAGGTTCTGGTGAACCGGTTCTATAGAATAGCATGAATCCAATTTGCCCCACACGCCCCAGATATTATTTTGCAGCAATGCGACTCGCGAAAAATACCACAACAACGCGTGAATCAGCCATGACATCGCAGGAGTTTAACGAGGACGACGCCGCCGGCGGCCCCTTGCTTATCGAGCAGCTCGAAGGCAACGGCATCACCATGAACGATATCAAAAAGCTCAAGGCCGAAGGGTACCACACCATCGAGAGCATCGCGTACACGCCCAAAAAGAACCTTCTCCTTGTCAAGGGCATCAGCGAGGCCAAGGCAGACAAGATCGGGCAGGAGGCGGCCAAGCTCGTGCCGTTGGGCTTCACCACCGCGTCGGAGTTCCACAGCCGGCGGTCGGAGCTCATCTGCCTCACCACCGGCTCCAAGCAGTTGGACACGCTCCTCGGGGGCGGGATCGAGACCGGCTCCATCACCGAAGTGTTTGGCGAGTTCAGGACCGGTAAGTCGCAGTTGTGCCACACGTTGGCCGTCACGTGCCAGCTCCCGATTGACATGGGGGGCGGCGAGGGCAAGTGCCTCTATATCGATACCGAGGGGACGTTCCGGCCCGTCAGATTGGTATCGATCGCCCAGCGGTACGGGTTGAACCCGGACGACTGCTTGGACAACGTGGCGTACGCCCGAGCCTACAACGCGGAACACCAGTTCCAGTTGTTGAACTTGGCCGCCCAGATGATGGCCGAGCTGCGGTTCAGCTTGCTCATCGTAGACTCCATCATGAGCTTGTACCGGACCGACTACAGCGGCCGAGCCGAGTTGCTGGCCCGCCAGACGCACGTCGCCAAGTACATGCGGACGTTGCAGCGGTTGGCAGACGAGTTTGGCATTGCGGTGGTGATCACCAACCAGGTGGTGGCCCAGGTCGACGGGTCGGCGTCGATGTTCAACCCGGACCCAAAGAAGCCCATTGGGGGGAACATTATCGCCCACTCGTCCACGACGCGGTTATCGTTCAAGAAGGGCAGAGGAGAGCAGAGAATATGCAAGGTCTATGACTCGCCGTGTTTGCCAGAGAGCGACTGTGTATTTGCAATTTACGAGGATGGAATTGGCGATCCCAAGGTAGAGGACGAGGAGTAACAATGAAAGCAGCAATGAGAGTAGCAATGACTAGGTGTAGTGTGTAGTAATATTGTTCTGGATCATGGTATCGCCGTAGTCGTAGGTTCCCTCACTCTTGTCACTATTCTCTAGGCACTATTGTCTTTCTCTTCTTCTCTTTTCTCTTGTCTTTTCTCTTCTCCCTGTCACTATTCTCCCTTGTCGCTATTCGTGTCGCTATTCGTGTCACTATTCCTGTCACTTCTCTCCTCCCCCTCCCCAACTGTCTTAACCATGCGGACGAATTCCTGGCTTGTGTACAGGACTGAACCGCCAGATCCGCTACCGGCCCGTATGCCGATACTCTGGATCAACTGTACAAACAGCGAGCGAACGGGTCTCCAACACCCACCTCCACACACCTACACACCCACCCAGGCATACCTCACCCCAGGCCCAAGCACCTCCCGATTTGCTGCCTCCATTCCCCCAGCAAAAATCAGTGTCCAAAATGCGCCGCACGTTAAAAATTTTTATCTTTTCCATCAGTCGCATGGACGTGCAAATCCGAGAGTAAAAATTTTAATACCCACCAAGATGGATAAGTCGAAGATCAAATCGATCCTTCCAAAGCCTTCGCCCTCGCAGCAGCTGGGCATGAACGGCCGCTCCCTCTCGACCCTGCTGCCATTGCTCGCCAACTCGAGACCTCAGCTGCTGCTGCCAGCAATTCGCAGATCTAGCTCCAACGACGTGAAGAAAGTTAAAATTAAAAAAGAACCAGGAAGTATTTCCAAATCCTCCAACGCAAGTGCAATTAACTCCAAGTCCACCGGCCACAGGCCCGTCACCTCATGCACTTTTTGCAGACAACACAAGATCAAGTGTAATGCCTCAGAAAATTACCCCAGTCCGTGCCAACGCTGTGACCGGATGGGATTGAAGTGTGAAATCGACCCTCAGTTCCGCCCTAAAAAGGGAAGCCAGATTCAGAGCTTGAAGAGTGACGTGGACGAGCTAAAGGCAAAGATTGAAATGCTAACAAAGAATGAAACTCTTTTAACCCACGCGTTGACTCAACAAACCCTGAGTTATAGCATGCCTTCATTGCCCCTGAATAGCCCCGCCCCATACCTGTACAGCCCTTCCGAAGATGTCACTCCTTACTCAAACCCCCCACTCTCGCCTCGCTTGGACGATATCCACTTGGGACCGAACCTTTTGAACGTCAAGGATAATACCGATAATTCCCCCTCCCTCGCCTCTTCACACCACCCTAACCCTTCTGAACCCGTCATAGATGAATTCATCTTGGGAGATGTTCACTTGCCATTGGAAAAGGCTAATGAGTTGCACGATAGATTCATCTCCAAGTACCTCCCCTTCTTGCCGGTCATCAAGTCCAATAGTGCTACTGAATTGTACTATAAGTCCCAGTTGTTGTTCTGGTCCGTTATACTAACCGCGTCACTGAGCGAGCCAGAACCTTCTCTCTACATGAGTTTGAACTCGTTGATCAGGCAGTTGGCCATCGAAACTTGCTGGATCCGTACTCCTAGATCCACACATGTGATCCAGGCATTGATCATTCTCTCGATATGGCCATTGCCGAACGAAAAAGTCTTGGACGATGCATCTTACAGATTCATAGGGTTGGCCAAAAACTTGTCGTTGCAGCTTGGTTTGCACCGTGGCGGTGGATTCATCAAAGAATTCTCAAGAACTCAAGTCAGCTTGGGCCCAGACTCAGAAAAATGGAGAACAAGATCATGGTTGGCTGTCTTCTTCTGTGAACAATTCTGGTCCTCTTCTTTGGGTTTACCTCCGGCCATTAACACCACCGATTATTTATTGGAAAATGCCCGTATCGACCATAGCCTTCCAAACAACTTTAGATGCCTCATATGCCTATCAATCTTCCAGTGCAAGTTGGTGAACGTGATGGGTATCTCCGTTACAAGACCAGACGGCCTTTTGGAACCTTCTAATAGAGCAGGCTCCTTGAATATCTTGGACAGAGAGTTGGATAGGCTCAAATTTAAATTGAAAATTGAAGAAAGAGCTACTGAGATTTACTACTTGTACTTGAAGCTTATGATTGCCGGTTTTGCATTTTTACCTGGAACGCCAATCGAGGATCAGGTCAAATACGTTAGCTCTGCTTATTTGGCCTCCACAAGAATCATCACCATTGTCTCCCAAATGGTCAACAGTAACGAATACTTGTTGATCGAATTACCTATCTATGTCAGACAAGCCTTGACCTACTCTGTGCTTGTATTGTTCAAATTACACTTGTCTCGTTATCTCATCGATAAGTATGTGGATAGCTCCAGACAGTCAATCGTCACGGTGCATAGATTGTTGAGGAACACCATCTCTTCTTGGAAAGACTTACAAAATGATATTTCGAGAACTGCAAAACTATTGGAGAACCTAAACATTGTGTTATACACCTACCCCGAGATATTCGGCAATGATGATGAATCATCCATAATTAGCAGGATGAGAAGTCATTTGACTGCTTCGTTGTTCTATGATTTAGTGTGGTGTGTTCACGAGGCAAGAAGACGTACACTTTTGGATAAACAAGACCCCCAACAAGCTAAAGATAAGACCAAAAAATTTAATGACAACGAGAAGAGACTTGCCCCACTACCATTCTACAATCAAATTACTAAAGATGATTTCAAAACTATTATCACCACCACTCCAAATGGAACTACTGTTACCACTTTAGTGCCCACAGATCAGGCGATGAATCAAGCTAAAGAGAAGGCTAAGACCAGTAATAACAACAAGATAGAAATTAACGGGATTCCTTTATCGATGCTTGAGGCCACTGGATCCATTAATGATAAGAATAAGGATGCCGAGGGCCCCACGGTGATCGACACAGCTCAGTCACCTGCACCGCCTTCGGCTCTTTCGAGATCAGCTCAATTACACACCATCAATGAGCCTACTCTTGCCCCAGGTGCCAACTCCATGAACCTCATGGAGGTGCCGAGTGAGAGTGTGTTCAATCAGAGTGGGATGATGTTAGAAAATAACATCGGTACGCCGTTTGTTAACGACCAATTGGATAATTTCTTCCAACAACAATCCAACGGATGGATTAATAACGATAACTACCAGGATGATGACTTTTTAGGTTGGTTTGGGGCCAACACGATGCCAGATAGTTAATTTACTTGTTTATTTGTATATGTAATAAAATCACGACTATTGAAGGTTCCAGTCTGTAGTGGGCCATGTACGTGCTGAATTTACCACGGTAGTAGTACGGTTCAGTGCCAGCGCGCGGTTCGGCCCTTGCTTTGCTAGGGCGTGGCGGCTCACGTGAGATTCTGCAATTACAACCCTCATACAGCAAATGGAAATTTTGAATCAAACCCATACAACCATGTTCAGACAATTACTCAGATCCCAAACCAGGTCCTTCAGGCCAGCTCAATTCCAAGTCAGGAACATAGCCTTCGACTTGTCGAAACAACCAAGAATCAGAATCGGAACTGAAGCTCCAAACTTTCAAGCCGATACCACTAATGGTAAAATTGATTTCCATGAATTTGTTGGAAGCAACTGGGTCGTTTTCTTTTCCCACCCAGCTGACTTCACCCCAGTTTGTACCACTGAATTAGGTGCTTTCTCTCAATTAGAGCCAGAATTCTCCAAGAGAGGTGCCAAGTTGATTGGTTTGTCTACTGAACCAGTGGAAAGTCACAACAAATGGATCGAAGACATTAACACCTTCAAAAACACCAACGTCAAGTTCCCAATCATCGCTGATGACACTAAAGAAATTGCCTTCAACTACGACATGTTGTCGGAAGAACAATTACAGAACATTAACAGTGGATTAGTTCCAACTATCAGGTCCGTCTTCGTCATTGACCCCGCTAAAAAGATCAGAGCCATCATCTCTTACCCCCCATCGTTAGGAAGAAACTCTGCTGAAGTATTGAGAATCGTCGATGCTTTGCAAACTGCTGACAAGAACGGAGTTGTCACTCCTATCGACTGGACTGAAGGCCAAGACGTCATCATTCCTCCAACTGTCAGCGATGCTGCTGCTAAGGAGAAATTCGGTGAGTTCACCAAGCACTTTAACTACTTGAGAACCACCAAGTTGAAGTAGGTTACTTACTATGTCTATACTCATATACTCGGTCTATATACACTACTTTTATAAATTATGCCCGATTGGGAAAATTAATTGAACGCGTCTCTTAGCTCACAATTTTCAACTAGTTTCTCATTTCTAACTACTTAACTCAAGAATGACAAGCTTCGTTTCGTCGCCCAACAGACTCCCCAGCGATACGGCTGGAATATTTGTGTCCTCGCAACCTCCTTCTTCAGTTGGTAGATCTGGCAATTTCACTCCTTCAAGATCGGGCTTATACAGCGAATCCAACCAGGCCTCTCAGGCTCCTCCAACCACCAGTATCACCGGCAGAAGGAGGCAAATCCAGGTCCCGAAAGTTGTGGATGTCACCGCTGAAAAAGTCAGGGAAAGCTTCGAATTGTTTTTGGAAGAATTTACCCTTGCCAACGAAACTGGTGAATCTAGTGAAGGTGAAAAGTTTTACCTCAGTCAGATTGGTGACATGAAGAATTTCGAGATATCCACTCTCTACGTGGACTTCCAGCACTTATTGAGTCGTGAAAATGGTGTCTTGGCTAACGCTATTTTGGAACAATACTACAGATTCCACCCATTCTTACTCAAAAGTGTCAAGAATTTGATTAAAAAGTATGCTCCTTCCTTATTATATGTGTCTATGATTGGTAACCCATCCGAAGAAAATGAAACTACCGACAGTGGCAGTACCACCACTTCGCAATCTAATGAAAGGGTGTTCCAGCTTTCATTCTATAATATGCCTACTTTGAACCGAATCAGAGATATAAAGACTGAAAAGATCGGATCTTTAATGACTATTAGTGGAACAGTAACAAGAACTTCTGAGGTCAGACCAGAATTATACAGAGCCAGTTTTGCCTGTGATTTGTGTTCGGCTATTGTTGAAAACATCGAACAGTTATTCAAATATACCGAACCAACGTCATGTCCCTCTTGTGAGAACCAAAGTTATTGGACATTGAACATTAGCAAATCCCAATTTGTTGATTGGCAAAAGGTTAGAATCCAGGAAAATTCTAGTGAAATTCCAACCGGTTCCATGCCTAGAACTTTGGATGTGATTTTAAGAGGCGAAACCGTTGAGAAAGCCAAACCTGGCGATAAATGTAAATTCACCGGTACGGAAATTGTTATACCCGACGTTTCCCAGTTGGGATTGCCCGGTGTTAAACCTCAAAGTATCAAGGAGAATAGAAATCAGAGTAGTGAGTTAAACACTGGTATCACTGGGTTGAGATCATTGGGTGTAAGAGACTTGACCTATAAGTTAGCCTTCTTTGCTTGTCATGTGAGCTCCATGGCTAAGAAGGACGACGAAGAAAACCATACGACATCTGACGAAGTGGATGACCAAGAGGCTTTCTTGACGTCTTTAACCGATGCCGAAGTCAACCAGTTGAAGACTATGGTTAAGGACAACTATATCTACGACAAGTTGGTTCAGTCTATTGCTCCTGCTGTTTTTGGTCATGAAGTTGTTAAGAAGGGTATATTGTTACAATTGTTGAGCGGTGTTCATAAGAAGACCGTCGATGGTATTAACTTGAGAGGTGATATCAATATTTGTGTGGTGGGTGACCCATCCACTTCCAAGTCTCAGTTCTTAAAGTATGTTTGTGGATTTTCTCCAAGAGCCATCTACACATCTGGTAAAGCTTCCAGTGCTGCTGGTTTGACTGCTGCTGTAGTCAAGGATGAAGAGAGTAACGAATTCACTATCGAAGCTGGTGCTTTGATGTTGGCGGATAATGGTATCTGCTGTATCGATGAATTCGATAAGATGGACTTGACAGATCAAGTTGCCATCCACGAAGCCATGGAACAACAGACGATTTCCATTGCCAAAGCCGGTATTCACGCCACTTTGAATGCCAGAACTTCTATTTTGGCTGCTGCTAATCCAGTAGGTGGTAGGTATAATAGAAAGATGGGATTGAGGGCTAACTTGAATATGACTGCTCCAATCATGTCTAGATTTGATTTGTTTTTTGTCATCTTGGACGACTGCAACGAAAGAATCGACACTCAATTGGCATCTCACATTGTGAATCTCCATATGTTCCGTGATGATGCAATCGATCCACCTTATTCCGCTGAGGAATTGTCTAGATACATAAAATATGCTAAGACTTTCAAACCTAAGATGACTAAGGATGCAAGAAACTTTTTGGTTCAAAAATACAAAGAGTTAAGAAATGACGATGCTCAAGGGTTGGGTAGATCTTCTTACAGAATCACCGTCAGACAGTTGGAAAGTATGGTCAGATTGAGTGAAGCTATTGCTAGAGCCAATTGTACCGAATACATTACTCCAAGTTTTGTTGCTGAAGCTTACGATTTATTAAGGCAAAGTATCATTAGAGTTGAAATGGACGACGTTCAAATTGATGAGGAAGATGCAGCTGACGATGACGACGACAACGATGGTAATGACGACAATAATGACGACCACCAGGACGGTGGTGCCAACAACCAAGAACCAAAAGAAGATGACGAGCCTCGTAAACCAGTGACAATCACTTATGATAAGTATGTGTCTATAATGAATTTGGTCGTTAAGAAGGTCATTGATGATGATAACCACGATGGTAACGGATTAACTGGAGATGAATTAGTCCAATGGTACTTGACTCAAAAGGAAGATGAAATCAACAGTGAGGCCGAGTATTATCAAGAGAGAGCTTTGTGTTACAAGGTTTTGAAGAGATTGGTCAAGGACAAAATCTTGTTACACATCACTCAAGCCGAAGACTTTGTTGAAAACCCCCTGGCTGTCAACTCATTATACATCTTGCATCCAAACTGTCAAATCTTGGATTTTTTTGATCAAAACCCTGCTTCAGTAGATGAAACAGATGATAATGAGTAGTTTATGTATGATAAGGTTGTATTTGTGTTTAATTGTATAGTTGGATATATATTAATATATTAATTAAAGGTTGATTATTTTGCAGAACGACCGTTATGCTCAAACTCATTAATAACAGTGGATAGCGTGATGAGGTTTGAGTTTGGCTCAAAGATATCTGACGATTCTCGCAAATAAGATAACTCATTGTCATGTGGATTATGAGTGTGTGCCAGTGATTGGTGGTGCATTTGTGGGACTTGTTGTTGCATTTGTACTGGCATCTGGGCCGACATTTGAACTGACATCGGACCCGGTATTTTCGTAGGCATATTTGGAGCTGGAGATATCATAGGTCCCAGGACTTGTGGCTGCTGTCGCACCTGTTGACTCCATTTGCTGGGACCCAACAGTTTGGCACAGTCATTACAGTGTTCAATGAAAACCTTGGAGTTTGGAAACATCTTCTGGCACGATCTGCACCAGCCTGAATCATCTTTAGGGTTAGTCTCCTCCTGCTTGTCACGTATATAGTGGACCAATCTCAAATGTCTCTTTAACACATCTAGTCTGCTGAAAGAACCCCCATTTCTATGACAAGTCTGGTCGTTTTCCCAGTATGGACAGTGGTGCAGCGGAGCAACATGGGATTTGGCGTGTCTTCTTAGATCACTTTGTCTTGCAAAAGACCATTCACAATTAGAGTGGCCACATCTATATGGCTTGTACTTCACCTCACTGACGTGAGAGTTGTTGCTCTGGTCTGAGTTTACTCTGAAATTCACTTGATAGTCAGGACTTTGTGATTGCATGGTGGAGCTTTGTTGTAGAGATGATATTACTGGGGACTGTGAGTGTCTTTGGTTGACAGGAGACATCAGGGGTGAACTATAATCCTGTGTATGTTGGTCTTGTAGTTGCACCAGCGAGGATAATTGTGTATTATTCACGCCTGTTTGGTTGGCGTAAGAAAATGGTGGAGGTAAGTATGAGGTCGTGTTCATGGCTGGCTTAGATGAGAACGCAGACACTGGTGTAGCAGATTTCGGGGCCACATTTGAAGTGCTTACTGGTATTGACGGACTCAAGTTAGACTGAGAGAAATTTGGTTGAGATTGAGGAATAGCATTAGGCATTTGGTAACCTCTTCCGATAGGCAAGAAAACCGTCTGTAACCCATTATTTGTATGGACATCACTGCTCCTTTGGCCAATCCTTGAAGGGTCTACTGGCTTGAACTTGATCTGATTGGGCTGTTCGTTTGGAGTTATTATACTGTTGAGCGAGGGAACTTGAGACGTAGAGGATGGGTTTGATAGTTGCGACGAGACGCTTACCTGGCTTTCGAAACTTGAAAGTGAGCTAACGGAGAAATCGTTCTTCTCGATTTCTTGTTTTGCACTTTCCGATCTTCCCAGGTGATCGCTGGGAAGAGCTGACAGTATTGGAGGGAGCTTGGGAGTAATGGAGGAAAATTTCAAGATGGCATCAGTCTTTCTTTTATGATTTACAGCATCCTTCGGGTTCACACCACCTTTGGACCTTGACAAGTTGATATGAAAGGCCGATGTGGACGTTTCTGGTGTGTTAATGTCTTCTCCGAGTTGCGATGGCTGAAAATGAGAGGAGCCGTCTGAAGGTCCGTTCGTACCGGGATTGATGGTTTCGAAGGAGGAACTTTGAGGGTCGATCGGGACAGATGAGTGTGATGTGGTGTTCGACACAGAATGAGGAGAACCTTCTACTGAAACCTCTGTCATAATCAACAGTCGGGTAAGAGAATTGAAAAGATTTTGTTGTACACAGACTAAATTTCGAGCCGCTCGCAGTGTGGATAGCGATGAGATGAGATGAGAAAGGTAATCTGATCTTCGCCGTTCAATTCGCCAGTCAATAAGGGGGAAGAATTAGAGTGGGATATTCAAGTTGGGTAGAGTTTTATGTCTAGTTTGTAGCGTTTGGGAACTAGACATGTAACTCAAGACTTAGATGAAAGGCCTCAGCGTAACTAGGGTGAAAAGTTTGTCTTGATTGTGCGCACACGACCAATACTGCAACTTGTAAGAGGTGAACCATGAGGCGCTAGAAAGAAAGTTTAAAGAGTCGATATCTATCGGTTCTCGTTTGAGATGCTTGACTATAATTTTTCTCCAATTTTTTACTTAAAAAATTTTTTGACACTGTATTTGTACAGTTTCTTAGCCTAATAGTATTTATTGCGAAATTTAGAAAAATGGGTACAGCATAGTAAACTGTATGAATATAAAATTCAACTTGCTGATTGAAATAATTCTGTAAGGAGGTTGGCTATAGCAACTTCCACATTGAACACATGTCTCCACTCTGTCAGCCTGTCAAATTTTTACCTACATGCTTACGAATGTATAAGTCCTCACTTTTGCAGCCTTTTTGATTCGCACTTAGTAATTCTTACAAAATATTACAGCTGCATTGCTAAGCAGAAAACAACCCTCTTAGAGTATAAAAGCCAAATCCTCGAATTCACTCTTCATCAGCTCAATTGAAATGTCTAAACTTACCGCTCCCCTTGTAGGAGGATTTAAACTCCCACTCAATGAAAAAGGTGCTTTCATGAGGAAAGCCTCCTCGTTTAGAAACTTTATCAGTCCTAACGACCCCGTTTTTAAACCTGAAGTTGGAAGATACCATTTATATGTATCATTAGCTTGTCCATGGGCTCACAGAGCGATGATAGTCAGAGATTTGTTGAAATTGCAGGACGTAATCGGCTTATCGATTGTGCACCACCACTTGGATTCCAATGGCTGGAGATTTATCACAGAATCCCCCAGTGACCCTGCCGATGTTTCTGAAGGAACGGTTGATCACTTGTACGGATATGATAGATTGAGTAAACTTTACTACAAGGCCAATGAAGACTACGAAGGTAGATATACGGTTCCAGTGTTGTGGGATAAGAAGACAGAGACTATAGTTAACAACGAAAGTTCAGAAATCATTCGTATGTTGCATGAATTTAAAAGTATTACTGGGTTCGATGAAGACTACTACCCTGAGTCCCATCGGGAAGAAATCGACGAAATCAACGACTGGATCTATCCAAATATCAATAACGGTGTTTACAGATCTGGGTTTGCCTCCACCCAAGAAGCTTACGACGAAGCTGTGATTGGGTTGTTTGAGCACTTGGATAAGGTCGAAAAGATCTTGTATGACAAGTACAGTAAAAAGGATGAGAAGTTTTATTACTTGGTTGGTGACCAATTGACTGAGGTCGATATCAGATTATATACTACCATTATAAGATTTGATCCAGTGTACCACCAGCATTTTAAGTGTAACATCCGTAACATCAGACATGACTATCCATTTTTAAACAAGTGGTTGCAAAAATTATACTGGCAAAATAGTGCGTTCAAGTCAACCACTGACTTTGACCACATTAAGTATCACTACACCCGTTCCCACACCGGTATCAATCCATTAGGGATTACTCCGTTGGGACCCATTCCAAACATCTTACCATTATAGGATAAGAAGTTATGATCTCTCTATGTACCTATGTATGGCCTGATTTTGATTTAAAGTTGTTCGATATTTTAGATGCCCGGTAGTAGTGATTGGAATATACCCGATATCGTATGAACCAGGCTTGGTACTCGGTGAAGACCCGAGGGTTGATAGCAACTCTATAAAATAAAACGAACGTCTTCGGTTTGACCGTGCAAACCGAGATTTAGCCGCATACAATGACAATAGACTATATCTCGTCTAAGTGTTTTTTGCTTATGGCGACACGTAAAAAAATGCGAGATAAAATAACATTTATTGATCGACCATGAGAGGTATGTAAAGAATGGCAGAGGGTAGAGCTCGGAGTATGACCGAAAGATGAGTACTAACAGTACAGACTATAAGATCGTGGTGTTGGGTGCTGGTGGTGTAGGTAAATCCTCTATAACCGTACAGTTTGTGCAAGGGGTTTACGTTGAAAGTTACGATCCTACTATTGAAGATTCGTATAGAAAACAGATTGAAATCGACGGCAGAGCCTGTGACTTAGAGATCTTGGATACCGCAGGTGTAGCACAGTTCACCGCTATGAGAGAGTTGTATATCAAGAGTGGAAAGGGTTTCTTGTTGGTATACTCCGTGACGGACGAGAATTCTTTAAAAGAATTACTAGCATTGAGAGAACAAGTTGCCAGGATCAAAGATACAGAGAATGTGCCTATGGTATTGATCGGTAATAAGTCTGATTTAGAAGATGATAGAGCTGTCAGCATCGAGGACGGAGTTAAAGTAAGTCAAGAATGGGGGTTGGTACCATTCTACGAGACCAGTGCCATGTACAAGACCAATGTTGATGAAGCCTTCATCGATGTTGTCAGACAGATTATGAGAAAGGAAGCAGCTGTATCGGCTGAGAAGAAGCAGCAGAAAGAATTAGCCAAACAAGAACAGAAAGATAAAGAGGCAGACGCTGAGACTGCAACGCAAAAGGAAGTTAAGACTACTCGGTTGAAACAAAGTTTAAGTGGAGATGCCACCACTACTGAAAAGTCCCGATCCAGATGCTGTGTCATTATGTAGAAACAGTCTTTCACCCAACCGGTTTGACAGTATTTAATTGTAATCAACAGACATTAGTAGAATGGATTTCTACCTGAAATTGAAATTTATAAATCGAATATTGCTTGAAACGGAAATATCTCGAGTGCAGCAAATTATATTTCGCGATCTATATGTAGACTATGAGCGGCACAGCCATTGCATAGCTAGGTACTCAACGTTACTCTTAAATCCAAGCATTAACAGATAGGTACTAAGACTTTGAGTGTCACACCACTGACCCCGGTATCACTATTGAATGTCGCCAAGTTTGAGTCTTATCTACTCCAACACAGGCAAACTGATATGGGATACCCGGCGAAGCATAACCACACCGTATCCAGAAACGGTTTGATAATCTTGATCGTGGTAGATCGAAGTAAAAAATAAAAAAGAAAGGAATTGCTGGTATTGTATGGATATGATACCCGCGAGATTCGAACTCGCGCCTCCGAAGAGACCAGGACCTTACCCTGGCGCCTTAGACCGCTCGGCCAGAGTACCCAATTCCTGGTGTAGTAGTAAATCTGGGAACCATATGGTATATGGTGAAGCGAGTTGGTCAATTATGTCTCTGAATTGAAAATAGACCGAAGGGGTGAGCTGTTACATATAATGATCAAAAGAGCGTACAGAAGCTTATGACAAGTTTTACCACTGCGTGTATAGGTGTAGCTATTTGATACTGAATATGGTCCTTTATCAACTGATCAGTAAGCTAAGTTACGGAATGCTATCTTAGGCTAATTTTCTCTAGTTTACGAGGACCCCAGCTATTGTGTTTAAAAGCTTACAATGTTGACTACGAGTATGGCAACTAGGCATTCAATGTTGCTCCAAGGTCTATCAGTAACAACTTGTTCTGGTAACGTTTCACTTGTAGCCCTAGTTCAATCTGACTAAATTGTTGGCTAACGGTTACTAAGCTAGGTCCTTCACACCCCATCTCGAATCACCGACGTGTAACCTCAAAGTTAACTACCTGATGATTTAAGCTTACCCGGAATCGTTATGGTCTTGTTGGGCCTAATTTCCCACTCGCACTGGTCTGTACTGACAGATTGCGCATACCAATTAACTGGCAGTAAACCTGAGAACAGTGCGAGAAGCGGACCTGGTCCCGCGCGATGCGGGAGGTAAGCGATTTGTTTCCGTGCGGCTCCTAGCGAAAAAACTTCACCCCACGAGGGACTCTACCGAAGGACTCCCTAACCATCACAAGATCATTTATCGAAAAAAAAACACCAGCTTTTTCTACTGATCTCAAAAGACAGTAATGCTTCAACGACAATTCATGGCCAGCTGGGTGCCTGTCTTCAAAACACATATCCATACCCAGCTTGAAAAACAGCAAGAACCATTTCTCACGTTTCAGTTCAGTACAATCGGTACCGATGGGTTCCCCAAATCAAGAACAGTTGTTCACAGAGGCTTTTTATTTGATGATGAGTCTACGAATATCATTGCTTTCACTACAGACAAGCGAATGAGCAAGTACTCGGAGCTTGTGGCTAACGATAAGTTTGAAGCTGTGTTCTACTTACCGGGAGCCAAAAGGCAGTTTAGATTCAAAGGTCACGCCAGAATCATCGACAGCGAATCAAACCCAGTGATTAGTTTGGCTAATTACAAACCTAGGGATGTGGGGACCACCAGTGATGATGATGGTGACGAAGAGAATGATGAAAGCAATGAGGCTCGATTAGATAAAAAGCCTGATCAAACTGATCCTGGGAAACCTGAATCCGTCACTAAAACCTTGGATTTCCATTTAGTGTCTCCCCAGCAAATTAAGAAGCTCTACAAAGATCACAATGCGTCATACTCTAGCTTTACCGACATCCAAGTGTCACATGATCTCATACTAGTACCTCCTACAGACGAAGAATACAGCCAGGAGCTCACCCGGCAATGGGAGGGAATGTCCAAGACGCTAAAGAAGTCGTTCAGAAGGCCGGTTCCCGGCTCACGAATGACTCCCGAGAAGCAAAAGTTGATCGACTCGATCAAAAGAGGAGTGGACGGGAAGAAGGACGAGTACGGGCTCAAGAACTTTGCTGTGGTGGCCTTGTTTATCGATAGAGTTGACTACTATGATTATGAGAACGACAAGAGAATGGTGTTTGAAAAGGACAAGTATGACATGTGGAGCGAGTATGAAGTATGCCCATAAATGTGCATATCTTCCAGTATTAATTAGCTTTCGGCACGTTCTGTTGTATTGAAACTTTAGTGTAGATTTTGTTAATTGTACATGTACATAGAGATTATGCTTTGCTATATAAATAATGACTTAAATTGTGATTCGCTGATTTGCAGCTATCGGCCAGCACAACCAACAGCGAATCACGCATATTTGACATCTTGTATGGGGATATTAAGCAATCAAGGAGTAGTATAGGCAAACAACACAGTGACAGTCGTCCTAGTGGCTTATTCCTTGAATGTACTACGGTTAACCTACCTAAACCCTGTGACTGCTTATAAGACCTTCTGCCTGTCGCGATTTTGCAATAAAAATAAACAAATCCTACCCTTTACTCCTTGTAAACTCTAATTTTTTATCAAGACCTCAACCTCATAATGGCTCCAAAGACCAAAGCTGCTCCTCCCACCGCTCCCAAATCATCCTATAAGGGTACGTTTCTATAAGGCTTCAAACTTCATGCGAATTGAGCCATTTTAAACAGGGGTTGTCCTGTTTGAATGACCTTGGATACTAACCGTGTTTTAGATATGATTAAATCTGCTATTGTCACCTTGAAAGAGAGAAATGGCTCCAGGTATGTACAGCTCACATGAGTCACACCCCGATATGTGTCTGTGGCAGGTGGGATACTTTCTGCTTGAGTTCTCCCGCTGTCTTACACCTCATGTTATTGTTTTTACTAACTCAAATTCTAGCCGTCAGGCAATCAAGAAATACGTTCAAGGAAACTTTGACGTCAAGACTGCCGCAAACTTTGACTCCTTATTCAACGCTGCTTTGAGAAAGGGGGTTGAAACCGGCGACTTTGCCCAACCAAAAGGTCCTTCTGGCCCTGTCAAATTGAGTAAAGGAGAAAAAGTGACCAAGCCGAAGGTCACTAAACCGGTCGCTAAGAAAGCTGCTCCTAAGAAAGTGGTGACTAAGAAAGCTGCCCCAAAAAAGGTGGCTCCTAAGAAAGCTGTTGCTCCAAAGAAGGTTGTTAAAAAGCCGGTTGCCAAAAAAGTCACCAAGCCTGCTGCTGCTGCCAAAACCAAAAAGGCTGCTCCTAAGAAAGTAGTCAAGAAGGCTACCAAGAAGGTATCAAAGAAGTAAGGGCCCTTTCTTATTCGCTGATGTCATGTTTATGTATGTTACGGATTCTTCTTTTTCTATCTTATATCTGACTATTGTAACTTTAGTGTGTGTTTTGTAATATATGAGAAAATTAAACGTTGTACCGCGTTATCGTATTACTTTATTTCATAAAATGGTGAAAAAACCCGTCACCATGGTGGTGGCAGCATTGACGGCCCTGCTAGGCATAGGAAACAATGGTAAACTACCATGGAGACTCAGAACCGAGATCATTAACTTCAAGAAAATCACTTGCCGGGCAGTTGCTAACAAGAGAAACGCGGTGATTATGGGCCGTAAAACTTGGGAATCAATCCCAAAGAAATTTAGACCTTTGCCAGACAGATTGAACATTGTCTTGACCAGAAACATCACAGACGATCATATCAACACAACAGACCTCGTTTTCCTAAACGATTTCAATGCAATTGACCTGGTGATTGACGACTCTATAGATAAGGTCTTCTTGATCGGTGGTTCTGAATTATATAACCATTTTTTCAAGCTTGATTTCGTCAAGTCCATAATATTGACCGAGTTGAGTACAGAGAAGCATGTGGATGTCGATACGTATCTCGACTGGAATTTGACGACCTGGTCTAAAAAGAGCCATGCCGAATTGGAAGAATTCACAGGTATAAACCTCAAGCAAAGTTACAATGACAATGACTACAACTACACTTACAACTTGTATCAGAGGGAATAGACGATTAATAAATATCCATTCGGTATCAAACTATTTATTCAATGTAGTTGCGGTTCAATTTGTAGATCTCATTGCAAAGATGGTACCAGCTGTACTTCCTGTTACTATTTCTGGCACTTTCTAAGTAGCTCTCATATAAGTACAAATCATAGAAGATTCTCAAGTTCGGTTGAACAATTATATTGAACCGTTTAACTCTCGTGAGCATGTAGCTTTCGATCATAGAGAGCCCCTGGAACTTCATTAGCGTGGCGATAACCAACGAGGCCAGCCTCGATACGCCAATCTTACAGTGATACAATGACTTGACCGAGCGGGAAGGGTTTTGTAGGTATTTGGATTGTATGTTTTCAGGAACGTCGGTGAGTAAGTGTAATATTCCATCTTTACCGTCATCTTTAATATTATCAATGTACAACACTGAGTCTAATTGTGGCAACTCAGCATCCGTAATAGGAATATCATAAATGCTAATGTCTTCGTTCTGTTCATTCTTGTAAACATGAACTGGTCTTTGGTTGGAAATATCTACCCATTCAGGTTTTTCACCAACCGAGACAATTTTATTGAATCCCATACAGCCAATAACAGTTTTGGAGTTGGCATGGTGTAATGACCCTAGATAAAGATTTTTATGAACGTGGCACGGAAAATTGTTATCTTTCGAAAAGTTAAACCAATCGAGACCCTTGTGAGTTTTGGCTGCAGGTAGCTCATTATAATTGATAAATCTGATCAACCCATCTTGTTTCTTGCTATGGGTAATAAACTTTTCAAGCTTTTTCAAGAAAACCAAGTCACTCTTGAAGTAGTATAACTTCAAATCTTTGTTGGTGTATATGTCAAGAATAACCTCCTCCAAGCTCATATCAGACAACATCATACCAATCGCCAACGTCATGAGGGTCAAGCCAGTAAAACCGTCAAAGGAAAATACAAATACCAGTTTACCAGCATCGACAAACGCTTTAATTGTTTTCAATAGATTCAAGAAGTTTATCAAATCAGCGAGGTTGACGTGCTCGAAATGTAAGTAGCCGCTGCTAGGAAACTCCACATAGCTTGAGAGAGTCTTTGGGATATTACTGTATTCATTACAGTTGATCATCATATGGAAGTCATGGTCTGCTGTAGATAAGTAGTTGTAGTCTATCAAGTTTCCAATACACACGTTCGGCATAAGCCAGTTCATGGAATTGTGTTTCCACAAGAGGTTCTGTTCCCATTTGAGTAACTGACAATTGAACACATGGTTATTGATAGAGTTGATTGGCAAGCGATGTATTTGTTTAAAGTTTGAGTCATCGGTGAACCTGTCAGGAACCAAATCCCAGTACTCGTTGTGAAAATTAACAATGTAAACGTTCCTTTCACTACCCAATCCCAAATCAGACTGCAAGCTTAATGCCTTATTCAAGTTAAGGCTGAGGTTGTTTTGGTTGTTATAGATGACAAAATTACACAAGTGGCTGTAAAGAGCAAGCTGGTCCTTGAAGTTTCTATTGTTCAACTCATCATCCCCCACACTAGCATTGTAACAACTCAATGCCTCCTCCAAATCAGCATACGCCACAGAGTTGTTCAATTTCGGTGTACCCTCATTCTGTGAGTTCAACCACATTACGTGATACTGGCTGGTTGTCGGCGAATGCTTAGTGTCAAGGTGCATAAGCTCACTAATGTCAAACTTGTCACATTGCTGATTCAAGAACTGCTTGTTAAAGAATACACGCAGTCTGCTGTTCTTCAAGCCATGGAGGTATGGGAATAGATTGCTGTCGAGCGAATTATCACAGCTGTAATAGTATGTCAACAATTCAATCAAATCTTCAACACCTAGTAAGTATATCCCACTACCAAGGTATTTGAGCTTTGAATGGAACAGCGGGATGAATTCCTTTATTCTTTTTTGATTGATACCGTTGGCTCTAGAACCGTTAGCAGACGCACTATTTGCAGCCGAATTTGCGGCAGCTTCTGCAATGTTTAATTTCGTATTTCGTGATGAAGCAGTAGAGCTCGTAGCTTCTCCTTTGGGTTTAGACGATGAGCCATTGATGGTTCCATCTATACAGTAGTGGTCGAGCCGCGAGTCTGCTGCTACAGGAGGTGCTTGGTACGCCACACCCAACTTATCGAGAGACAAATTTTCTTTACTATCGATGGCAGTACTGACACTGGTGGCACTATCACGACGTTCCTGGCTATCAAGGCTATCGACGCTCTCCACGGATAAATTCAAGTTGGAATATTTTTCAAGTAAACTACTGGATAATTCGGTATTGTGTGGTTGAATTAAATTAGACAGGATGTTATCATTGCTAATGCTATTGGTAGATTTGGACTTCAACAGGAACATATGAGCAACGGTTTTGCAGGCCACTGGTGCCGGGAACCAAGGGTATTTATATACGTCTATTGCTTGCCCTGGAAAAATATAGCTCAATTACAATAGAAAAAGCAAATATAAAAATAAGAATTAAAATAAAAAAAGTTGGCAGGAGAGAACAATGTGATAGGGATAGCGAAGAAGGGTGCGAAGTGGGAGAGTAGGAAGAGGCGGTAAGTGACAGGGGCCGAACGAAGAGAGCAAGATAAGAGCGTTACGTGTAAGGATATCCTGGGGTAGGAAGGTGGAAGGGTGACAGGAGGAAGGTAGAAGAGGGGGCGAGGTGGAAGGGTACGTAAGCTTATTAGCTAATAATTAGCAGCTGCATGCACACCCACATGTAAAGGGCAAGACGGAGATACGATAAATGGGGTACAGGTCGGCAGCTATAAGCTACACGAAATTATGAGGATTAGGATACGTACAAAGATACCACGTACAGCACCACAGCTTACTATGTACATAAGCCATGCTTCAGTACACGTCGTTATTGACTTTTCTTAAAGAGCACGCTACACTCTCATTGGATCCCCCGCCTTATCAATAGCCAAAAAAGTAGGATTTCCATCCTAAAGGGTCCATATTGCGGTGTCCTTTTTGCTAAGGTATTGTACCGAATATAATTTTTCAGTTTCTTATTGTTAGGGCATTGGGGAATCGCACGACCCATTATCTCTTGTTTTCAAGGACACTTTTGGCGGGCTGCAATATTCGCGCTTGCTGCAAAACCAGCTTTAGACGAGTAAAAATATTCTATAATATAAACGCAACAGGAAGTGTAATGGTATTACGTGTAAACTTTGTTTGGTTTATTGTGTGGTGCTGGCGCTGGCGCTTGGCCTTCGCAAGTTCGGAAACCCCGCCATCACCGCTGTTCCACATTGTCTACGTCACGCGTACCATCTATGTATCCGAATATCTAACCAACACGGATAAGTCTATTTCTTCGTCTATTTTAACTTTAGGCTCGGGCGCCGAAAGCGCCGATACAACAAAAATCAGCAGCGTAGAAACAGGCGCTGTTGGCGCTGACACCGGTACATACGAGAATGTAGAAAGTTTCTTTCTGGAAGATAAGGATTATGATTTTGATTTTGGCGAGGGTCATTTAATCCTTGGAGGCCCCAAGCCTGGTAGAGTCATCCCTAGTACCACAGGTGCTAGTACTACTGTTTCAATTGATAGCGTCGAGGGTAGTACTATTTCCACAATCGTGATAAGCGTCAATTCTACTCTTGCAGTGGCCAATTTCAGTCAGACAAATACCAATAATATCATTGCCACTACTACCCCCACTGGTGCAATCACTAGTGATGGCGATGATACCAGTTCCGAATCTTCCTCTGACGATACAGACGAATCTGATTGTGAGTCTGATGAGGACAATAGTGCACATGCAGGTGATGAGGATAACAATAATAACTCCACACCCACAATGACCACTCGCAATTACGCAGCAGACACGTCATTGTTTGGCACTACGAGAACTTTTAGTAATGGTGCCGGTAGTGCAGGAACTGGTGTCACTAGTCCTGGTAATTCTACCACTCCGGGCGTTACGTCAAGCATTATCGGTGTTGGCACTACGGCTGCGAGGCTGGCTATCTCGATTCTGGTTATCTCAATTCCGGCGACTTCAGCCCCCATACACTCAGCCAGTACACCAGTACTGCTGTTGCCAGGGTTAACCTCTACGCCGTCCCTTGTGCTGCTGGCAACTCTTGTCCTGCCTCTGTCTCTCTCTGCGGAACATGTTTCGACATTGATTCCTACCCCCTCATCAGTCACCCCTGTAGCTACACCTACACCGACCCCTACACCGACCCCTACACCGATTCCCACACCGATTCCCACACCGATTCCCACACCGATTCCCACACTGTCGCCCACACTGTCGCCCACACAGTTGCCCACACAGTTGCCCATACAGACGCCCATACAGACGCCAGGATCTATTTCCTCTCCTTCTTCTGATTCGACCAGCGTTATCTGGGGAGTCCACAAGTCCTACATAAGCAGTCATGAATTCACAAGTAATACACCTACAAGTGAGGCAGTGTCCAGTCTATCCGAGATAAAGAAACAAGAACCATTGTACTCGGAGGGCTATATAGTGTTTGGACCTGATAGAGTGACCAGCACAAGTTCTGAGACCAGTAAGAGTACAGAGGTTAGCAAGAGTACGGAGATTACCAAAAGCATTAAAACTAGCAAGAGTCCCGAGAGCAATAGAAAGCTTGAGACTAGTAAAAGAACCGAGACTAGTAAAAGTCCTGAGACTAGTAAAAGTCCCGAGACTAGTAAAAGTACCGAAACTAGTAAAAGTACCGAAACTAGTAAAAGTACCAGTAAAAGCACCGAGACTACCAAAAGTACCAAGACTGCCAAAAGTACCAAGACTACCAAAAGTACGAAGACTACCAAAAGTACTAAGACTACCAAAAGTACCACAACTTCCAAAGATGTGACGACTTCGAAACCTGAAACAAGTTCGAAATCCAGGTCTAGGCATTCAAAGAAAACCACATCAACTAAGAAATCTAAAGGTCCAAAAAAGTCAACCACAAAGTTACCATCTTTGTCTGCATCCTCAACCCCAAAGTCTTCATCCGCCCCTACCTCCACCTCGTCCTCAATTTCTTCCTTACGCACGCCCAAACTGTACGACTTCAACAAATCATTCAGTCTCGTCAAACACCACCCGCAAAACCCCAATCATTCAGCATTGGCACCCCCCTTATCTAAGGGAATGTGGGCCACATCACCCCCTTTAATTCTTCTTGTGATATTAATAATCTTATAGCTAATATTATATGGCGTAGATTAAAACTCGCTGCTCTACTTCTATGTTCGCGCGAAATTGATTTTCCTGAAAACAACTCTCGAATAATCATAATGTCAGATGTATGTCAATCCACTGGTCGAGGGTGGCGGTTCATTAGTCTTGAACAGCCCCTCGTCATCTCTACCTTCCTTTACTAATATTCTCTAGCAGGTAAAAAGAGTTGTCAGGGTCACCACAGAGCAGCGCGTCATGAAAGACCTCCCTCCGGTGGAAAACTTCCCCATGAGGGAATGGACCATCACCATCTCCTTGTTAAACCAAGAAGGTCAGGAGATTCCTGCCAACATATTGGACAAAGTCACCTACTCGTTACATCCCACTTTCGTCAATCCGGTTAGAACCTTAAAAACCCCACCTTTTAAAGTCCAAGAACAAGGATGGGGGGAATTCGATATTCCTATAGCCGTTCACTTAGTTGGCTTGAACGGGAAATTGGGCGAAAGGAAACTTAACCATGACTTAAACTTTTTACAAGAGAAGTATACGGTGGACCATACTATTTCTATTCCTGCTAATAAATCGTCAATTTTGAATAAGTTATTGTTAGAATCCGGCCCTGTGCCAAGTCCAGAAGAGTCCAACAAGAGAAAAAACGACGACTTGAACAGCTCTGCCAGCAATAAGCTGAAGAAGTTAAAAAATGGAAGTAGTAACGCCGTCAAGGGCTCTATTGACTTGGAGAAATTGGCCAACGGTTTGACCAAGCTAAATGAGGATGACTTGATTGTCATCGTTCAAATGGTCACTGATAACAAAACCAATGAGATGAACATCAAGAACGACGTTGACAACGGGGAATTTACCATGGACTTATACACCTTACCAGAATCTTTGTTGAAAAGTTTGTGGGATTATGTAAAGAAGCAGACCGGGGAGGCGTAGGTATGTACTAAAATAAACTGTAAAGTATACTAGTCGGTAGACTGACTGTAAGAATAGTCACTGGAATAGTATAGATATTGAGTAAGTAATCAGACTTAGTAAAAATACAATGAGGATTATGGACTATGCCAGAGAAGTGAACGTCTTGACCAGAACTAAAAAGGTATCATATTACATTGTGCCCTCTTCTATTAACATCTGCATAAGTGTGTATCCTATAAGAAACTGTAAACTATTAAAAGAAGAACTTGAATATCCAAAACTGAATACTTAAATCAAATATAACAAACGACCATAACCACATTATCGAGGATTTCACTACTGTGCCCATACCTTAATCGTTGAGTCCCAACTAGAAGTGCATATTCCCACCCCATCAGGGCTAACACTCACCTGGTTTATCTTGTTTAAGTGGCTCCCAAGAGACCCCACAATTTCCAGCTTCAATGTATCCCAGACTAAACATCCGAAGTCTGAATAGCAGCAATAAATAAGCCGTCCACTACGGCTGAAATCAACGGATAAAATGTTGACAGAGTCTACAGACTGCATGGACTGTCTTTTACTCTCACTATTTATACTGTTCATGAACGAATACAGTGCAAGCTCACAGTCGCTTCGAAGATCAAACAATTTGACTAACCCGTTATCCAGACCTGTTATGAAA
The DNA here is from genome assembly GCA_030571055.1 of Yamadazyma sp. yHMH685. Lineage (NCBI taxonomy): Eukaryota > Fungi > Ascomycota > Pichiomycetes > Serinales > Debaryomycetaceae > Yamadazyma > Yamadazyma sp. yHMH685. The sequence goes on from JAJLXC010000003.1 coordinate 627,759, forward strand.
GAATGTCCTTGAGGAAAGATCCGAGTTGTGTTAATATCGTAGTTTGATACGAATAGACTTTGGACAGAATTCCGAGTACGTAGATCCCAAATTTTACAATATCCGTCACAACCACCGCTAATGAATACATTCCCGTTATCACGGGGTGGGAATGTGTCAAGGCACAAGACATCCCCGGTATGCTCAATAAAGTCTCTAATCTTGTCACCTTTGTTCAAGTCCCACATGATACACTTCATGTCACCACTACTAGTGATCACCTGATTGCTGTTTACAAATTTGCAGTCACTTATATAAGCTCTATGGCTCTTGAACACGTACTGCACCTTTGTGTTGAAATGTGTCTGGCGAAAATTATCACCAACCTTATAAATAGTCAAGTTATTGTCTAATCCACCACTTGCAACTGTACTATCATCGGGTGAAAGTGCACATGATAAGACCCACTGATTTTCCAACTCAATAGCATTTTTCTTCAACCCAGTCACACAATCCCACATTATGATGTAGCCGTCTTGAGAAGCACTCAATATCTGACTGCTGCTGCTATTCCACTGAATCTTGCTGATTTTGTTCTGATGGCCTTCCAAAGTGTTGTAAAGTTTTGGGTTGATTGAATGATTAAATATGGGATTGATGTGGTGACTCTGCTGCATCAAAGTGGTATCCCTTACTTTATTCTGATTATTTCCCACCTCAATATACAATGTTTTAGCTTCATTACGTGCCTTTTCAATTTTGGCTTGCATTATCTGGTTGTAGTCGACTCTCTCCCGCTGCTCTTTAACATAAACCATACTCATTGGAAATTAGAATTATTCAGTGACAGTATATGTGGGAGTATTTTTTAGGTGCAAATTGAGCCCCAAAATTTGAATGAAGGATGGGGTAGAAAGTCGGCCTACATAATTAATTTAATATATAGCCCTTCCCTGATTTTGTAAAAACTGTGAGTTTGTATTGTGTATGCAATGGCACCGATAGGGCTTTTTGGGTGAAATTGTGAAGCAATAAATTTGGTGTGGTAGGGAGGAGGAGATCTTAATTGTTAGTGGCTGCAAATTGAGAAATAATTAAAAAGGTTCAGCAAGTACAGAGAGATTGTGTAGATCTGTGTAGCATCCAATGTTATTTAGGTACATTGAAAGCCAGATTCAAAGAATTCAGAAGTTCCACGTCAACAAGGATTCTGTAATGTGGAAAATGGGGTATATTAAAATCCGGGTAATTTGTCCAACATTGGCCATTGTCACCATATGGGGGTGTTTCGCATCACAGGCCGCCGGTCTAGTATAGTGGTCAGTACGTCTCGTTGTGGCCGAGATGACCCAGGTTCGATTCCTGGGACCGGCAGTTTTTTTTGCGTATTTTGTACACACAGTATACATCTCCCTGACATACAGATTTCTCATGCACCTCGTAATGTTCTGTTTGGTTAGCCTTTTCACTTCTTTGAACACTATGTTCTTTATCCCCTTATTTCATTACGTGAAAATGACAACTGAGCCTATAGTTTTTCCCTCCTGTCCTACTCCTTGAAGTTTGAAAAATAAATACTACAAGTATAGCCCGAAAAAGTAGTGTCTGCAAGGTGCCACCTTCGTCTCAAACTTGAAGAAATTACCTACTGGTAGCTACGTATTCTTTCCAAACGCTCAAATAATCCATAGGTGGTTGCTAAAACATATATCTTCAAACTAATCAGCTATAGAACTATATTTGATACCAACTACCAAGATTCCCATTTCCACAAAGATTGATTGGGGTTGACGACTTCTTTGTCATCCTTGGTAAAAAGAGCACCCTTATCGGCACCTCTTGCCCAAACAGCAAACAAGAAACTAACAAACAGCGAGTCACTTGTAAGTTCGTTCTTCAAATAGTCAGCAGTGGTCTCAGTCACTTGGAACTCACCAAGCTCTTTTTCAAGATCTGCAAAAATATCGTTAACGTCTCTCTCGCCAGAGTATACTTTATAAGTGTCTTTCACCTCACTCACTTTAGTAGTAGCTACACTAGCAACAGCGTTACCGATGTCAGCAGCGGTGGAAAATTGAATGCGGTTGTTTCCGTCTCTAATCCTGGTGAAGATCTTCTTTTCCTGATCAATACCAATTTGACTAGTAAAGCGGTAAAGAAACACAGGAGGTATTCTGAAATAGGTGGTAAAGATTCGGGAAACCTTGATCCCCGCATCAGAGACTCTCTTAGCATGTTCTGCTTTTGAAACGATAAATGGATGAAGAGCGATATCCACATCAGTTGCAGCTATGCCAAATTCAGAAGGAATGTATATCTCAGGCTTCACAGCTTCGACCAACCTTTCAATACCTTCCAAAACAGCTTGATCTATGTGTGCCAATGAAACAATTACATTGGTACCCTTCAATTCATTGGATAAATCATCATCAGAAACATTTCCCTGAATAAAGTGAATCTTGTCTGTAGATTCTGTACTTCTATCTTTGGTGGAGATAGCCTTGATCGGAAACTTGATTTTGTCTGAAAAGACAGGATTTTGCAAAGCTTCTAACACTGGTTTTCCTAATACGCCACTGGTACCGATAATAGCAATTGATGTCATGTTTGTTTAGTTGAGTCTTAACTAAAGTGTTTTTTGAAATTTGAAAAATCTCTACCCTCCACAATCTGCATTAATCAGTGTTTATATACCACATAACTGTGGAACTGTGGTACATGTAAGCCTTCGCAAAACTTTTCACTTCTCCTAGCACATTAATAATAATCGAAGGACAATTACCAATAACGGCGTGCCTGTATATAATCTTTTGACTAATCCCTTAAGTTGTACAGTGTTTTCAGGATGAATCTCACACCTCCATAATTCGGATGTCGTATTTCTCTTTTACAATTTCGTACTGCCATAATTTCAATATCGCATAAGATAAATCTGAATGATTGACTCTGCGTGCCTGAATTTCGGAAGTGGTAGTAATTGAATATCACTTCGAAGAGATTTCTATGTCTTTACTAGCTATGTAAAAATATTGTATATTTAATGTAAAAAAATCGTAGTCTGAAAAGTATTAATGACTCGAATGAAAAATTCGATTATCGCTCTACCTCTAGGGCGAGTTTCGTAGTAGACAAATAAATTTGTCGCATTGCATACAAAGCAAATGCGTACTACCATATAAAATAAAATCGTTTTGAAATAGAAACAATATCAACAACCTAAGTACAAAGCTGATATTTGGAAGATATGGAAACTAAGTGTTCATGAAGAGCAAACATCGATTCATAGGTCATGCCAAAAATACATTATATGCTGAAGATCCCACAGTGGTGTATAATAAATGAATCTCTAATCTCTACAATGGATTCTAAAATTTGAACCGCCTTTCGGGGTGTATTATAGGTACACATTCATACACATTCATATAGATTCAATGATAAATTATTCGCATCACATTCATTGAGTCCATGTATTAATTATTCTTGGCAGCTTTTTCATTGACAGTATCAAGGGACCGCATATTGTACCATCAGTTCAATTCAGGAATATAAATTTACCACCATCAATTCAAAGTGGAATTGTTTTTACAGTTGATTCAATAACTACTAAATAGCTTATTTTAATTAGTTATATCCTTTAAATCCCTCTCTATAGCCCGTTCTATAGCATTGACATTATATATATACAACGAAATTACAAATCGCTACTAGGATATTTTTCAGTTCTAGGTCCAGAATTTTATTTCCACCGCTGTACGATATTCGTAATGTAGGGTTTGATATTTTTTAGGCAATGTGGCGATATTGGACTCAATTCTAAGTGGAAATTTTGGTCAAGAGATTTAGATATAATATAAATCATAATCGGTATTTTCTCCACAGTGAAGTGTGATATTTATTAGTAAGAAGAAGCTTAATCTAAGTGTGATGCGACATCAATTTAATAAAGGTGTGCTATCCATCCTGAAAACAGTAGGTTCGTCTGTATGTAGGACTCACTAGGAAATGTCTCAAGTTTTCCGGTGCCAGCTGCGAAAATGACTGAGATGTGGTAAGCAAATCATAAAACAATTACTTATTCACTTGAATTTGGTTGATCATGGTGCCAAAATCAAGATAAAAAGGCTTCTCTTATCCAAACATCTTCCACCTGATTTATATTGGAAGATGTTGGGGATTTTGAAGAAAATTTTTCTGGCCTGATGCTATAATTGAAATTTAGGAGTCAGGAAATGTAAAGCGAGATACTTTCAAGCCACTAAAGTACAATCAGTTATCTATACACAATGGATTGAAATGGTAATATAACTTGTTCGGAATGTCAAGAAAGTTGAGATGGTCATTTAGCAGCTCACCCTGTTTTGTTCTCTTACTTTTCAACAGACTTGCATGACTGCACAGCTCTCTCGAAGGAGAATTGGTATTTCGCCCTTTAATTGTCTGCCTCCTGCATGCCTTGAGTAAGCTACGTAAGCAAATGCTTCTTTTCTACATCCCTCAACCCTTCCTCTCAAGATGCTAAGAACTAATTTGCTCCTTACGTAATATAGCGTCCACTCCCATTGCTGAAAACCTTTCAACTTCAAGGGATTTTTTTTGATCGGCATAGGTTAGTAGCAAATTTAGCTGACGAATGTCCAGCTTCTTTTCTTTTCTAAAATAATATTGTTTTTCATGCAATCTGTTAATTCTACATTCTGTGTATAAACAAAAAAATAACAAACGACAACCAACTATTTAATTACTACAACAAGATGCCACGAATAGTAGGTGAAGACTTTCCTGTGACCTGGGAATCATTACAATTCAACTACATTTTTAAGTTCTAGCGTACATGAACACAGAGTTGCAAATGCCACATTCCAGTGATATCTCAAACATTGTTATCGACGTGTGAGAAAGCTTCAAAGCTTTTGATAAGACTCAAGCCGGAACTTATCAACTAACTGTTTCAAGATGAGTTTGGGAAATCAATATCGGAAGAAGGTAACTAAATAGTAGTTCACTCTCAAATAAGCAGCAAATTAGCACGTCACCAGACATCTCTTCAGGCACAATGGTTGTTGTTAGCTCGCTTCACTATAATAGTAGGAAGCAATACCCTTGCTTTTTCCTTCTCACAAACCTCACCCGCTGGTAAGATATTCGTAGGTTAAACCGCTTAGCAAAAAAATCTATCATTAGGTGATTCTCATTCTATTAAGCCAGGATGCTCTACTTTCTACTATGAGGTAATGGCTATAAGAATCGAAAAGTTCAATATTCTTCTAAATCCAAGTCTCTCCATTCTGCTATGTCTGCTGTCTCAGGTGAAACCACATGTGAACAGTAATTTGGAGGTCTGTTAAGAGAAAAAGCTTATCCATGAATTCACTCTCTGTCGTGGCCGCTAGAATAGTTGTATTTAAATCAAGAGTGGCAAAACTATCGAAAACCTTGCACCTGAGACTATTACTATAGAGCAATATTTGAAATGCATTGGAGATTAATCCACGCTTCAATAGTATGAATTGCCCAGAGCCCCATACAGCCGCCCAATAACACAACTTACAGAAAAAATGGTACAAAAACTAACCAGGAGAAGAATGAGGCAGCATAACTGAAGCAGCACCAAGGTGAATCAGGATACATACTTACCTCAAATCTAAAAGAACATGATAAAATATTTAATTTACCATGTAATGGAGTTACGAAGTATTAAGCATTCAAGTAATACAGAAATAAGTACCAAGATAGAAGTTCATTCTGATAAGGTCAAAAATTAAAAAAAAAAGTAACAACGGCAGTCACTGGTGGTAGAATCTTCTCATCTATCCTTAAATACTGTCGATTCATATACAACACCATGTCATCGAACAACCCAATAAGCCAATTAGTACTTCCCTCTCCTTGAACAGTATCTTTTTCTAGTAAAAGAGACAACTGGCTGACCAGAGTTATTTGTTTCACATAATAATAAGAAAAAAGCTTCTTGTATGCCTTAAATACTTGGAATCCTCGAGTTCCGAATTTACGTAAATATAAAAAATTCCTTATTTATTAAAGATTTGTCCGTTAAATACTCATAGACTTTGTATGCTTAAACGATTGATTTTGCTCTACGAGTGAATTGCTTCTGCTGCCTTGTATCTCATTAACTTTTTTGTTTCTTGATTGCAACATTACTTGTCCAGGCAGTCAGCCATGGAAAAAAAAGATGAATTAATGCACTATGTGATGCTAGATCAGGTAACAGGAGATTAGGAACAGTGCACTCTACGTGTGACCTAGCCCGGTCCCTACTCGGTTGACCGATGCCTGGCCGCAGCATCACACTACTCCAACAGCTGATCACCGATGCAACCTCAACCTGAAGCAGCCAAGTAGACAAAACATCTAAGGTTATTCCAAAGGTTAGAATCTGTGACAATTAGAGTATTTGGAATCTGTGAACTTGACTTCGATATGGTCAACCAATCTCCATCGAACAGCAATCAACCATTCCTAAAATCCAGCTTTCAATCTGCTTCAGCAAGGTAGTCTTCGATGGCTGAATAGGCATAGAATCAAACCTTTAATGGCTACCAAAATACAATAACTACAACGTTTGCCTCTCAAGCCAATGAAGGATTCATTGACGAAAAGGATTCTCCCCACGGACGGTAGTACCCAAGTGTTAGCACAGTGGTGTAATGGAGATAGCTTTAAAAACAATACTAGACAAGGTAACATCAATAACAAACGAAACGGGGCTACAACAAAAACTTATTCGAGTCGTGAAAATAAAGCTCAAAATGATTAAGCCTGGGATTGCCAGGAACAATATGAGAAACAATTCCAGGATAGAGAAACATATGAAGCGATACAAGTAGTGCTAGAACACTCTTATGCGCACAGGATTGTCTACAATCAGGGTCGGCTCCAAATCTTTTGCTGCTTAACCTGACTAAAGAGCAAATAACTCACGGGTGTTATCAGTAAAAATTATCATATTTACACTTTCATAGATTTACTGTTACAGACTTGGAAAGTGACTCATGAACCATCCAAAAAAATTGTTACAGGCTAAAATTGGTTCAGATTAGAAAACGAAAACTTCTACTTGATGTTTAACGTTAGCAATCTTTGAAATTCCCCATTTAAGTTGTACTATACTTTGGGAAATGTTCTGAACCATTAAGAGGACAGTGGTAATTTTCAAGAAGCGGAAGTACTATTTCCTGATTGGCAAAGTACGAACCCACCCACAGTCAGAAAGAAATTAATAGGCACGTCTTAACTAGTAATGGCCACAAGGCTAACATGTTCGAATATAGGGTGAAGTAAGCATGCAAAATATACTAAGGAAGGCAAGATTAACTTGAGAGTAAGGTTCTCTGAGCGATTAATTCTAAGTTTCTCGTCTGAGGATTTACTAAATACATAGTTGTAATCCTTCAACATTCGAAGACAAGGGGAATCGCAAGCTTGTTACCAGCTTGGAACGGGATTGAAGGTAAGAATACCATGTCTGGTATTATTTCTGTCGATCTTACCAGTAGTATGGGTGGTCCTCATTAAAGTCCAAAGGGTTAATTCAACAATCCCAATTCAGATACTATAAAAAGAGAGCTGATCAGCAGCAATTGAATACTTTACTATCCAGGATGTAAACGTCATCAGTGACCACCAGAGTAACGCATGAATCATCAAAAGGATCAATTGTTGCTGGTTTAACTTAAACTGGTTTCAATACATGAGGATATCTATATATAATTGGATTCAATTAGGCTGTCTTTTTTTGTTTAGTCAATCATACTATATTGGAGGAGGGTCATGTGTCGTAAATATTAGGCCACAGTTTTTCTAGAGCATAAGAAAGAAGACTGATTGTGTATAGATCTATTCAATTATGTACAGATCTGTACACAATTACTTTGCGACCAACTTTGAAAGAAAGAAGTGTTAGGTCAAAGATGTGTTCGATGGTTGTTCACTTGACTTTGGTTATATTGAAGTTGATGCTGGATTCTTAAGTACAATGTTAGGGTAAAAAGTTGTTCATGGAGCATATTGTGTTTTTTTGGATTGTTCACCTTACCATGAATCCTGAATTTTGCTGTTCAGATCTAGTTACTTCGAACTTGCTTGATTATTGATTTAACATTTTCTAGCTTAGTGACATGGTCTATCATAGATAATGCTTATTGCAAAATGAATAAACTCATTGTCATCAATGCTTCATTGCTTTGAACTTGTCACTGTTTAAGTCGATATCTACTTCAATGAATAGCCCCGGTAGCGATGTTATGTATCTCTTCCAATACGAATCAATTGATTTTCATACCCTTGAACTTGAATATGGTGTTTCATTGAGTAATGAATAATCCATTTGCCAACAAAGGTTTGATAAGCCAGTCGTTAGACTTGCTCGGAGCAAATTTTATAAGTGATTCTGTTGGCAGTCTCACAAGATGATGATACGTGCTAAAGATCGCCAGAGGAGTCTTTTAAAACTATGAAGTCATAGTAAATGTGAGTAATTTTTAATTAGCGTTTCAATTTGGAGTTGATTCAATCTGTTTTTCTTCCAGCCGTGTGAACAGTCAAGCAGCGCTATATGTCACTTCTAAGGTAGCTAAATGCTTCTTCAGTTTGTATAATGCACCATATTTTATGATTAAACCCACGGTACCTAATTCTTTGGTACTATTTGGGGCTCGTTAACTCCTTTAATAATTCAAGAAGGTGAAGGAAGTGGAATTTGTTGATTAGTTAGTGTTCTATATTCTGGTAGAATCCTGGGATTAATTATGTAATAATAGTCTATTGATAAATGATAAGGTAGATGTTCTTACCGTAAGAAATAGTGGATGTGAAGTAATGATAAGTCTATATGTCCTTCTTTGGAGTAGCAGGCAAAATTTACCGATCATCTGGTCCACTTAGAATATGGTTTGTTGATTACGTAAAGTACATGTTCTTTCAAGTTCTCCTTAACAAACCGGATGTGTATGATTGAATAAGACATAGATACATAATTGTTTCGTGTTGTATCTTAAAAGTTCCTTGACTAATAAAGATTTTGTAGTGGTCCTTTTAGTTTAATCAATGTGCTCCACATTTTGTTGTTACTTTTTGTTTAACCAGTATGCTCCACATTTCAAGGTAAATGATATTATTGGCTGCTGCTTTTGTCTTATGATCAGCAATCCCACTGTTTGGCTGCTGCTTTTGTCTTATGATCAGCAATCCCACTGTTTATAGCTAGGGTTATCGTCCAGTCAGCTTCAGTACTTGTTACTATACATCCAGTGTACACTTTAACTCGAGGAGCATATTACATTAAAGCTTTTGGTTGCCAGACGAAATAGCTTCGATCGTTCTTTGACCTAGTATGTCCCAGAAAAAGTTGATTTTAGGTGACAGAGTTGAGTGCAGACTGATAGGATTTTTAATTATCAGTGTGGTTAAAAGGATAATTTTGAAGGAAGAGCAGATCACGGAGGGAGTAGAAAGGTTATAGATGAATCCAGGGACTGTGAAGTGGTTCGATTTACTGACCTGGCCAAGTATGAATGTGAGGGAGAGTGGTATTTTTCATGAAGTGCTTGGCGATCGCTATCTAGAGTATTCGTCTCGCAGGATCACGAAATCTATCAGGCAAAGAGCAGGTGGTTGTGTCTTTATATATTATTTTCTGAAACGAAATACGGACTACCCTACCAATCTTTTGGTCCGAATGTCTCTCCTTCAGCTAATGAATAGAATTTAGCATATTCTCCATCTGCAGTATTCTCATAGACGTTATTACCCCACCAAGATAAGGCTCCGGCAGGATATGAAACACATAGAAATATAATCACAGCTGAGAAAGACACCCCCGAGTCAATAGCTGCTGATAAAATGTAGGTATATTTTACATGGAAGGCTCTGAAGCGCTCACGTATGAAATGGTTAAAGCCAAAACATATTATGAAAAAAAGGGAATAGTTGTAAATTGTTGATGGAGGAATGTTTCCAGGGCCCGTAAAGAAAACAGGGGCATTCACTTTGCTCAACCACAGCTTTGGGAACTTTTTAGACAAAAAATAAGTAAAGAATGGAGCTAAGAACCCAATCAAGAAAAACCACAAGAACGCATTGTATCTTTTCCCCGGATTGAACAATTTTGCTGGACCAACTGCTCCCCAGATAATAGAGGCGTTAAATATGGTTCTACCGTTTGAGCAGATGAAGCCATCTGGCTGAGTAGTCAAACATATATCATTAATGTTGGATCTCATCCATTCCTGAATCCCGACGTTCACTAAACAAGCAAACAATGTTCCAATTATTTGACTGAAGAATAGTAACCTTGGAGGAATCTTCATGTACTGTGCAATCTTTAAATCTCTTGAAAAGTCAAGTCCTTGCCTCATAGGTATAAATCCATAGAGCTTCACCATAACGTTTGCAATCGGCTTACCGGGCCAAATGTAGCCAGCAACTAACTCAGTGATGATATTCAAACCAACATGTTGATTAGTAATTCCTTCAAGTAACCCTTGAGGGACGAAGTTCACGAGTGGAATCAACAAAGCGATGATGAGTCCCCACCATGGTAGTTGTGTAGGGTAACGGCAAACAGCTAGAAACGAAAGTACGAGTGAAACTACCAAAAGTACCAAATACCACCAGTCTGGAGCATCTCTGAAGTTATTCATTAACCTTTTGTGAATATCTTCTCCGCCATGTCTTTGGTCCTTAAGCTTATTCCAAATGTCTTTTCCGTGATAAAGATAACAGTGTACGAATATTGCAATAACAGCAGCGAAATTCAAAGCGTAGGTTAGTAAGTACGAGAATGGAACAAATAATGGGGAATAGCTTTTGTAAGCAGCCTCATCAAGTTCAAGGTTCTTATTAAGAACCCTGCTAACATTGAAACTCATTGCAGTGTTATCGTACGTGGTGGTTGACATCATGGGCATGTATTTAGCATACATGGTATTGGTGTAGTACAAGATTGGTAATAGAAGGATGTAAAATATGAAAACAGCAGCATATGTGTTGGCTGCAACCCATGCTGGTGTTGCCAACGGTGACATACTCATTGCTTGTGTAGCCTGTGTCCAATCAAAGGAAATAGGAATTAATCCGAGCCCAGATTGAACCCCGAAAAGCTGGTTCACAATTATGTTCTTTGGAACTATCCAGCATATGAAATTGAAATAAGACAAAGCTTTGAATAAGTAACCAGGAAGCCAATAAAACACAAAGGAGAATATACTGAAATAAGTAAAGAACCTGTATCGAGACATACTGGTCCATTTATTATAGCTCATTGTATTCAAGATATCCCCTTCTTTCGAATGTAAAGTGTTGAAGAGGGTGGTGGTGACCAAGGTTTCAGGCCATACCATTGATGCTGGGTATACAATCCATCTTCTAGTAAGGCCTGCAAGACCATATCCCAATAATTGCGTGGAAAAAACTAGAAGTATCATGTACCCAGTAGTAAGTTCTTGGTTGTAAAAGTTGGTTTGGGCTATTAATATGTTCATTGCATAGGATGTAGATGAAGTCAATGAAACAACGATAGTAAGAAGTGCATGCTCTTGTTTAGTGTAAGGACCTGGATTTAGATTGAAGAAATCGGGAAGAAATCCAGGCTTCCAGGAAGGCAACTTTGCAAGTAGTTTTCCAATAGGATACAGCAACACTTGTGCAACAATAAATCCGATTGTCAAAGAAGGATAGCGTAAGGAAAAAAACTGATTCACGCCAGCAAACACGATAACAAAGATGAGGGTTAATGTCCATGTTCTCCAATGATTGAGATTGATATTGGTATCAATATCAAGAGACACAGCAGCTCGAACTTCGGGATAAGGTGAATTGAGAAGTTCTTCTACGTTCCCGGAATGGTACACCCAATCATCATGTTCAAGATTTGATTCCACTTTTTCCACATCAGTTGTAAGAATCACGGTTACAGGCTCTTTAGAGTTGTCGTCTATCGACTTAGGAAGTGACCCTCTTCTAGACATACTTGGAGTTTTTCTTGAACTATTCGGACGTTCTGCGCATATTTATGCCTTTTCGGTATGGCTGATAGATAGGCAATATGGGTTACGAGCGAAAAAAAATATTTTTGCTTGGCCCTTTTATTTCCTTCTATTTTGACGGGTTCTGTTTCTTGGGTTATGATGACTAAATTCGTGAGTGAAGTACCAGTCAAAGAAGGAGGCGTATTATGTGAGAGGTTAACATAGAGCAGCCCTCAGCTGAGGTGTCCCGCATTGTACTCTATGCCCACAAAATTATCTATGCTACGATTCGCAATACTGTGGTTAATAAGCTTTTTAGCCATAATTCTTCTGCCACACAATAAATTCTGATACCAAAAGAGGGGAAAAGAATCTAACCGCATACTATGTACATGTTCTCTTATTGTAATTTAGAATATCTGAGATCCACTTTTCTTTCGTTCTATTATGACGGGCCCTTCATGTTTCCCTGTTTCACAACCTTTCCCATTCCAAAAGAACCCTGAATACGTTGTTTCGCGAACGGCTACTCTAGAAAAATTATAATCGCCTTTATGTCATCGTTAATATCTCATTTCAATTGACATCCACGCGAAGGGACTACTTCTTTCCTGTATATTCGATACAAAGCGAACAAAAAAACTCGGGACTTCTATTATTCTTTCTCGGCGGAAGCCAAGTCGTTATAAACACTGCATTAATTTCGTTGTGTGTATATCAAATGAAGCATATACTGATGTAGGAAATGAAATAACAGTACCCTCAGCAACTCTCACCTCTACATGGATTCGAAAACCATTGAATTAAACTCATGGATATCTGTTTCATTGTCACAACGACCCATCATTCTTTGCAGTTGCTCCTTCAAGCGCTTCAAAAGGAGGACATATTAGTATATACCGTTTAACAAGTCAAACTTTGAATGAAAAAGTCTTGGTGACGTTTTTTCTACACTTGCAAAATCAAATTGTCAGGCTTAAAGCTTCCTGCGTGCAAACTGTTGCTTTTCGAGTTCGAAATTCAATGAACCTGACGAGTTTAATAGAATGGGGAGAGGTAAAGCAGGAATATCATTACCACTTTTGAAGTATCACTACTGAAATAGGCCAGCTTACCAAAATCAAGATTCTGCTTCTTTTTACAGTTTCAATATTTTATCCAGATATTATAAATTCGTAGGGTAGAAGTGTTCTTAGAAGACAGATTTCCAAGGTTGCTAGTCACTCCCACGCCATAATAATATCTGGGATTGAGAGGCTTATGTGCTATCATGGACACCTAGTAACAGCTATAACTTTCAAAGGCTATTAATGTTGGCATTATAGATATATTTTCTTACTCTAATCTCTTTATAGTAGAAACAGCAAAGTCCCTAAAGAAGAAGCCTGTAGAAGATATAAGATCTAGAGTGTTTATGCGTCCCCTGATGAAGTCCTAACTAACCGCAAATTACAAAATTCCCTTTTTGATGATTTTAGAATTTCAAGCTTCTATAATGTAAAATTCACTTTTTCATATTACTTCAATACACAAGATATTATTTTACATTTTGCAAGATGTTTCTTGGATATTTTAGGAAAAGTATTTTTACATTTATAACCCATCTAATTATACCATCCTGTAGAAGATGTGGTTTCTTGTTGCTCTCAATCATGGATCACGCTATCGATTATAGATAGTTTTGAGTCTTCGAAAGGTACAGAGATTTTTATATAGAGGAAATTTTTGCAGTCTAAAGTGCGAGGTAGTGGATAGCAATATATTCAGTAATTTCAAATATATCTGACAACCTAAATCTAAATTATGTATGTCGTATTTATTTGAGAAGTTATTCAGAGAGTGTTCCACGTATTTCTGGCAAGCAGAACGGAAGTAATTGCACCCGCAAAGCTTCCTTGATAAGCAGCACTTGCAATCAGCCTGGCTTGTGTTGTGCAATCTCCAGCAGCACATAATCCGGGAACATTTGTGTTAAAGTAATCATCAACTTTGACGAGCCCATTCTCATTAAATTCTACGCCCAATTTGTCTAAAATTTCTTTGTTCTGGACCACTGAAGGTGGGAAAGTATAAAGAACATCGGCATCAATAGTTTCTCCTGATTCGAGTGTGATTCTTTCCAACTGTGAACCGCTTCCGTCCACTTTAGCGATCTTTCCCTTGAGCAATACAATGCTCAATTTAGAAATCTTAGCAGTAATCTCACTATCTAAAGCATTTACAGCCTCTTTAGAAGTAATTATAGACATTTTAGAACTCCAGTTGTAAATCATAGGGATTTGGTGACTTAGAATTACTGGATCATCGTAGTATAACGCAGTCTTTTTGCCAGCATGTTCGTAACCATGACAGAAAGGACAGTGAATAATAGAATTACCCCAGAACTTCTCGACATTAACAATCTCCATTTCTGCAATTCTATCATTCATACCAGATGCAAATATAACCTTCTTAGTATGTTCAGTGATCCCCCCCTCAATTTCAACCGTAAAAGTACCATCATCTAATTTTGTGACATCGACCACTTTTCCATTCAAGACTTCTACCGTATTGTACTTCTCCAATTTTTTTTTCGCAGCTTTAAGGATCTCTGCAGGAGGAGTACCATCATCCCCAAGAAAATTATGAGCCTCGTGTGCATACCTGTTGCAAGGTAACTTAGCATCAATACAAACCACTTTAAACATTGCTCTACCTAAGGATAAGGCTGCCGAAATTCCGGCTACAGAGGCACCAACTATAATTGCATCAAAACCCATGATTTTGTTTGGTTCCACAATATGTAAGAGATTCAGGTCTTTAAATAATTCACCTGGAGGGACCCCGCAAAAAGATCAACCGGTGTGGTTATTTGGTTATTGATTTCGCAGTCGACTATGGCGCTCATTCTATAATGCTTTAAAGCTGGAAAGTGCCCATGAAGAACAGTAAAATTCTAATTTCGCTGACGTAGTTTCTTCGTTTGGCATATAGCAGTTAACATTTTATTATGTGGGAACTACTACCTATCCATGAATATACGTTTTAAGCTCGGTTGTCTTAGTTCCCTGTAACTATATGACGTCAAACTTTTCAACAAATTTTATTTTTCGAAAGCAGTCAAGGGTTTATATCAGCATCAAAAGAAACCGTCTTGTTCGGTAGTGAAACCAATTACACATAGAGTCATATATTGAATCCAAAATGATGCGGTCATAAAATAATATAACGATTATTGCTGACTTCATCGACGATATTAAAGTTGATCTAACCCTGATACTTATCTTTGAGGACCTGGAAAAGTTTTTCAAGTTTCACCATTCGGGACGATGACATTGATATATATTCTAGGAATGAACGTCTACAAGAACCAAGAGAAAACGGCCATATGACCACTGGAACTATTCATAAGATTAAACTTGGAGTGCTCAAAGTCGTTCACGACCTGTAGAGCATACCCATGGGGCGAAGTACTCTTAGAATGGTGAATCAGTTTCTTCCTGACTTCGTGTGATTGAAAAGCTTCTTCGTCATACAATTTTGTCTTGAAAGTATCTGCATCAGCAATTCCACTATACACAGAATTGGCGACGAAATTAATAACTTTCACTCCAAAAGACGTTAATTCCAGAGCCAAACGGCTTGCATAAGAATTAAGGGCAGCTTTGAATCACGATAAACGGTTGTGAAAGGGAAATCAATAATCCCTAAAACAGAGCCAGTGAATCCAATACTATCCTTTGTTTTTATCAAATACTGAATTTTATAGTGGTAACTCTTGCATGGCCAAAATAGTTAACATCGAAGCATCTTTTTGCCTTTTCAATGTTAATTGTAGCAGCTGGAGCCGTACAAACTTGACCAGCATTGTTGAGCAAGTAGTGTAATTCTCCATTATATTCATCCCGAATCAATTGTCCTGATTTTATTACTGACTCTTCAAAGGTAACGTCTAAGGATATGGTTTTCACCCGGTGGCATAACGAGGCATTCAGATCGGTACAAAGGCTGCTTTAGGAGATTCGGGCAAGGAAGTTGACAAAGAGGAATGGAGAGTAAAATACAGGCGTAATATATACACAGTAGTACGTAGTACCTTAAACGTTTAACTTAGATAGTTTCTAGTATTTTATTACGTATCTATAAACAGAATCAAAGCAACATTTCCAATGGGTTTTCAACAACCTGTTTCAATTCCTTCATGAATTCACCACCAACAGCTCCATCGGTAACTCTGTGGTCGAAAGTTCCGGTAATGGTGATAAAATCATCGAAAATGAATCCTTGCTCATTGACATCAGATGGAACGGCCTTCTTTTCAACGGTACCGATAGCCAAAATAGTCGATTGTGGTTGATTAATGATGGATGTGAAGCTAGTAACAGCAGCATTCATTCCCATGTTAGAAATACAAATGGTACCACCTTGGTATTCTTCTGGTGACAATTTTCCTGCTTTGGCTCTCTTACCCAAGTCTTTGATCTCGTGGGAGATGCTGGACAAACCCTTAGAGTCGGCATTCTTAACAATTGGAGTAATCAACCCAGTAGGAGTGGCTACAGCTACGGACACATCTACGTTGGAGTATTGTCTGATGACACCTTCAGCTGGTAACCAAGCCGAGTTGACTTGTGGGACCTTCAAAGCAGCGGCGGAAATAGCCTTGATCAACAAGTCGTTGACAGACAATCTGTATCTGTCGTTGGCTGAAGCGTTCAAGGACTGTCTCAATTTCAACAACTTGGATACGGATATCTGGGAGGTGACAAAGTAGCTCGGGATTTCGGTGGTGGATTGCAACAATCTGGTGGCAATGGTTTTTCTCATACCGGTGATTGGAATGTCTTCATAAGCAGCAGCAGTTGGAGATACAGCACCAGTGGCCACGGCAGCTGGAGTTGGGGCCTTGATGTTTTCCAAGTCCTTGGCGACGATTCTACCGTTAGGACCAGAACCTTTGATGTCTTTAAGGGAGATACCTTTTTCGAGGGCAATTGTTTTAGCAAAGGGGGATGCAATGATTCTAGAAGTGTTGGCAGCTTTAGGGGCAGATGGAGATGGAGTAGATGGAGTTGAAGATGGCTCAGATTCAGATTTCTCTTCCTTTGGAGTTTCTTCCTTTGGAGCTTCCTTCACGTCACCTGCATCTTCAGCAGTGAAGCTTTCAAAAGCACTTACGCTCTCGGCATCTTCGACGTAGACAGCGATTGGCTTACCAACTGGAATATCTTGAGAACCATCACCCAACAAAATCTTGGCCAAGTAACCTTCTTCTTGAAATTCAAAGTCCATTGAGGCCTTATCGGTTTCAATCTCAGCAATACTCTCACCTGGTGATAAAGAATCACCTTCCTTCTTGGTCCAAGTACCAATATTACCTTGGGTCATTGTTGGAGACAAGGCAGGCATGTTAATTACCACATGGTCTGGGAATTTGGAGGAGTAGAATCTGGAACTGGCGAGGTTGTAAGAGGAGATGGCGAATCTCTTGGAGACAGGAGAGGCGAGTCTCAAAGAGATTGATCTTGCACTAGTGATTAAAGACATGGTCGAATTGAATATTTTTCAATCCTTGATCGCATCAATGTTTTCCGGTGCGGATATTTACCCCCGGCGCACTGATATGCTAGCGCGGTAGACTGTCGGGGTTGGTACTGTTTGCCCCATCGGGTTACCGCGTCCCGTAGAAGTCCGAGACCAGGTAGTGGTATATAGGTGTCTAGTCGACTATTAGTTTGCTAGTCATATACCATTTATCCACCTACTCTGTGTTATTCTGTATTATTCATTTTACACCTAGTATTATTTCTAACTAAACATCCTACTCGACTCTTGCACGTCTCGATCTACAAGCTAACTCTTCCACCAAAACTCCCCATCCCAAAACCCTTGTCAGCATAAACGTCACCTTCGTACTCCACTTCAACCGCGTTGTTCTTCTCCAAGCTGTCCTTCGCCGTCTGCCAGGAGTAACGTAAAATACCATAGTGCCACCCAAATACCTTATCTATCTGCAGCCGCAACCACAGACTTGTACGAGGGTCAGCCGGGTACCCCGATCCGACGTCGGTACCGACAAGAAGAGGATCATGCTTGTTGTAGTAGTGCAAATAGAGATCTCTCGTCACTTTAGCAATCACACTCGCACAACTCACGATAGGGTATATACTATCGGCTTTCTTGGTCACCGTAAATTGGATATTGTTGCCAGAGAAGATCGCCGTGAGCTTGTCCTGATACTTTTGTGGAGGTCCCACCGTATCGATGTACACATGCTTGATGTTAACGTTCTTCCGCACAAGGTGCTTGATCAAATCTATCGTGCAGTCGTGAGCTTGTTCGTTCAAGTTATAGTTCCCCTGATGCACTTTAAGCATCCCACTCGAGATATCCTTGGCCGAAAGAATTGTCGATACGTAGCCAATATTGTCATTCAAGTCGTGTCCCTGTCTGTCCATCTGCTGGTACAACAGAAGCCTGAATTCGTGCTTCAATACCTTGGAGTCATCAAATCCATACTTTCGAAGAGTCTCTGCGTACGTCTCCTTGCAGTACGCAACCGTATACACCATTGGGCCGAGAATAGGGCCCCTACCGGCCTCATCTACTCCTAGCACAAGTGGTTCAGATCCCACCTTGGACGGAATTGGAGAAGCGTACGTGATGGAATTGAAGTGAGCATTCATGTCAACAAGAGAGGGAGGAAGCCAAAACTTTTCACTTTCTTCGTCAACAACGCGTCCGTCTATACCCTCTATATTTTCTCCTATACTCTCCTCTATAGCTTCTTCTCTGGGTTCTGCTGCCTGGAAACGCTTCAGGTCCGATTCTATCTCTTCACCAATTCTCTTCATAACGCGTTAGAATTATTTTTCAGTTTCTCAGGTTCTCCATCTACTACGAATTTTACTTCTTCCAACGTTCTATCTGCCGTTTCACACCCTCGTATGTCGTGAGAGTAACAGACGTGGCAGGTAAAATTTTCACTAGACTCACGGTAAACCCTCTATAAAACCCTCTTCTTCGCCATAACGCCACGGCCTCGGCCATTATCAGCCCTCCTCCAGTTTTTTGGAGATTCGATCGCAACACCTGGAACGGATACATGATCAGCATGGCTGCAAGCTTGGAGACTGCCGAGGCAAAGAAATAGAATTGCATCTCATAGTCCCGCTTATACTTTTCTAGTACATGCGTACTCTTCAAATGATCGTAAAAGGTAAAATGCAAGCTATTCTGGAATACCAGAAATAGAGAAGGAATCGACCCTTTCCAGAACGTGCCTATTCCTTCATTAGTATATATGCTGCGGATTGCCGATGCCATTGATAAGTAGCCACTGTTTTCACTTAAAAGCCTTGTCTTCAACACCCATACCGGGTTGGTGAGAAGAGAGGAGGTGAGGCCTGAAATTGTCAGGGCACTGAAGTACTTTAAAGTACTGTTATGCTGGGAAAGGGTGCTTTTAAGTTGTTCGTAGAGGGTAAAGTAGAGCAGCCATCCAGCCACGTTTCCCACCACGTTTGGGGCGAGCCCGCGGTAGAGCTCGCGAAGTATAGAGCTATTTTGCTGTTGCAGCACGGTAACAATATGGTTCCAGATGTGCTTGAGTGGATTCTGATCAGCAGAAAGCTGAAGCCGGAGCTTGATAAGGTCCAACGGGTGGGTAACGATCGTGGTGGCTAGTCCTGCCGCAAGACCAGCGACTGCTTCGGTGCTTGCACTGATCATTTGGTAGATTACTAAATCGCGATGAAGTAATGAGAATATGGAGAAACATGAATAGACAGGAATCGGGGCGGACACTGATACCTTGAGAACGCCCTTACGAGTGCTACATCAATTATAATATAGTGTTTATTGATAGACTACTAATCTACTACTTTATGTACATGCGTTTTCGACTTAGACGGTTGGGAATGGAGATAACAAGCTGAACAAGCTTGGCTTGCTTGGAGAAGCAGACCATCCCAAGTAAAGGATGAATGGGATGAATCCGTAGTGGCCGGCTGTCCTGGAGTAGTCCAAAAGAGTAGAGATTCTTTCTTTAGATTCGTCGGATAAGGTGAGTTGCATGTCGATAGGTTGAGTTGAAAACTTTTCAACAATTGAGTGCGCGATTGATATACTATGTGTTGAAACCAATAGTATGGTGGAGCTGGGATTTACGTAGAGCTCGTCGGCTTTGTGTATGTACTATGTAGAACAGTTGTTTGGGGTTTTTACTTCCCCTCAATGGCTGGAGTACTCTGGTGATTGTAGCGTAATAGGTTTGAGCTTCATGTATTGGAGGCTTTGGAAACGACCATCCAAGACTTAGATTGCTTGAGGAACTCTAGCAACTATCAAGTAGCCAGTGATCATTGTCTGCATTGGACTAAACGAACTCATTTGAAAATGTCACAAGTGAAAGTACTACTGAATTCTGTACTGGGGGACTCCAGTCGATCTGCAACGTCCTAAGCCATCCTTCAAGTACGGCTGCAAATCCACGTCAGCATTCGTGATGATCGCTTACTCAATCCGCAGGGAGGCTTGTGGAAGGTATTTTTGTGGCTTGCAACAACTCAGCTACAGAATTTTCTAGATTCTGGCTAAACCCATCGTGCTTACCGAATAAAGTAATAATATAGAAAACAATCAGGGAAGACTACAAGCAGCGAGATACGCTGAACAAAGCTTCAACATCTAATCATCATACTCTGCCAATTCTTAAAGCTCTGTAGAATTCACCAATTTTAGATACACAAAGAAGTACTAGGGCCACACAACTAAATAAGAAAACACACACTCAATTAAAGACATGAAAATATTACCAACTGTAACCCGATAAGGTATGATATATTACCCATCAGGCCTTTCGTGACCTAAAAACACCCAACAACGTAAAAGCAATAGGTCAGACCACACTATAAAATAGGTATGGACACGACATGCAATATTCTGCCCGTACCATTACATCATAACCGTAGTACAATCCTAGGTTGAGGAGATCAGGTATAACTTTAGGTCGAGGAGATTGTGTAAAACTACTAGTAGAAAACGAAGCCTTAAGGTCAATGGACACATACACACAATCAGCCACTCCTTACCATCAATACCCTAGGTTATTAAACGTGGGTTCGGATAAACTACTCGGAGTAGCAACTATATATTGGGGATCAGAATTGCTCGCGCGCCGTACCGCAATCTACCACCAGAAATGCGCATCGAGGCCATGTCTGCCGCGGCGTGGGTTGTCTCAGGGTCGTGGCCCAGCAGTATAAATAGTCCTTGGATTTTCCCCCCAATGTTTCCCGAAATAGATATCAACCATGTCTTCTCAATCATCTGAAACACCTACACCTGCTGCTGACAATTCCAAGTCTCCAGCCTTCCAAAGCTACCTCAACAATGACGGTATCGACGAACTCCAACCGGCTTTAAGAAAGCACAGGGTCTCGTCTCTTTCGCTTTCGGACTTGAACCAGTGGCAGACTGGGTTAACGAAGTTATCACTGTCTACCTCGCTTAACAAGCTGTCGTCTCAGAACTTGAAGAAGGTCGATTCATTGGCCAAGCTTTCGAGAAATGCGCTGATCATTAAGAGAAAGAAGAAGTCAATTATCGACCACGTAAGGGTAGCATCCTATGCCTTTTGTTTCGATATCGATGGTGTCATCCTCAGAGGCCCCAACACGATCCCAGAGGCAGTAGAAGCATTGCGTCTCTTGAATGGAGAAAACAAGTACAACATAAAGGTACCTTACCTTTTCGTTACCAACGGAGGCGGTAAGCCTGAAAGTGTCAGGGCAGAAGATCTTTCTAAGCGCTTGAACACCACTATCACCCCGGACCAGATTATCCAAGGTCACACCCCCATGAAGGATTTGGTGGGTGTGTACAAAACGGTGTTGGTGGTGGGTGGTGTGGGCAATGTGTGTAGAAATGTGGCTGAATCGTACGGGTTTGAAAAGGTCTATACGCCCTTGGATGTATTGAAATGGAATCCAGCTGTGTCTCCTTACCATGATTTGACTGAAGAAGAGTTGACTTGTTGTAAAGAGGCGGATTTTTCCAAGATCTCGATCGATGCCATCTTGGTGTTTGCTGATTCGAGAAACTGGGCTGCTGATCAGCAAATCATCTTGGAATTATTGTTGAGTAAGAACGGAGTCATGGGTACACAATCTAAAACGTATGACGAAGGCCCCAGCATCTACTTTGCTCACTCTGATTTCATCTGGGCCACCAACTACAAGCTCTCCAGATACGGCATGGGAGCTTTGCAAGTGTCTATTGCTGCTTTATACAGAGAGCACACCGGTATTGAGTTAAAGGTTAACCGATTTGGGAAACCTCAAAAGGGAACTTTCCAGTTCGCTAATAAGGTCTTGACGAGATGGAGGAAAGGAATTTTGGACGAGCACTTGAAGAAGTTATCTATCAACGACCCCAATGCTGAAGACGCTGATATCTTAATCAATGAGGAAGGAGAAGAGATTATCAACCAAGCCAAGTTGGAGAGTTACGACTACTCTGACGATGACGACGATGACGATGATATAAAGGATTTGAAGACGCAAGCCAAGAAATTGGCGGTTGAAAAGTCCGATACCATCACGTTGGAATTGCCTCCAGCTTCGACGGTTTACTTTGTAGGAGATACACCTGAGAGTGATATTCGTTTTGCCAATTCTCATGACGTCTCATGGCACTCAATTTTGGTTAAAACCGGAGTTTACCAAGAGGGGACTGAGCCAAAATACAAGCCAAAAAAGCTTGTGGACACGGTTTTGGATTCTGTCAAGTACGCCATTGAGAGAGAGCATGAAAAGGAGTTGCTTGAATGGAATGAAACTGCTGATGACCTTGACGATGACGCTAAATTGAATTTTAACGACTTGGTGATGACTCCTAGCGATAAGAGCAAGGTCAAGAGCAAGAGCAAGCCGCAATCGGTTTTGGAGCATGAAGCGGTCGAGGTTCCAATAGTGTTGAACGAACAAATTCTGAAGTTCAAGGATGTCGATGCAGACAAGTAGAGTGTGTACCGAAATAAATAAGTACGGCTAGAGTATTATCGCAGCCAAATTATCGCAGCCAAATTCTCGCGTTGTTTATTATGATTCAACTAGACAACAGTATATCGTTGTATAATGCTAGAGAGGAGTTTGAGTCCGGACTTGAAGGGTTCACCAAGCACGTCTCCCCGGCCACTATAGATGCCGAGTTTAACCAACAGAGACAGAGGTTTGAACGATTAAAATTCACGTACCTAGAACAAGAAGCTAGAGACAAGTTTTTGCGCATTGTGTTGAATCAAGAACAGCATGATACCTCTCAGATGGAGAAGGGTACGGATGCGGTGAAGCAGCAGCTCGACAAGCTCGAAGAGGCCGTTATTGTCAAACAGAGTAACATAGAAGACCTCACGGATGAATTGGTTGAATTGAATAAAAAACAGGCTGCGAGATCAAGCGAGTTGACCCAGTTGATACACGAAATCGAACTGGTGCAGAGTCAGATTAACGATCCCGAATTCCACAGATACCACCTGATTATTGACACGGTGGATGCTGGGAAATATGAGGAGAGTGAAGATATCATGGACTGTATCGACCAAGAACAGAGCCAGAAGGGTGAAGATTTGACAGACTTGCGGAACCAGATAGCAGCCGAGAGTGTTACATTGGCTGAAAAACAGCGATTTGCTGAACAGCTTGAACGCCAGTTCAACGAGTTGAAACAAGCCGTAGACGAGAACGGCGAAAACACCGACAACCAGTACACTGCTGCTGGCCACTGGCTTATTTCAATGAACAAGCTCCTCAGTGAGTTCACCCGCTTCAGAGTAGACACGAGCATTCAAGGTGATTTGATCGTGATCAGCGTGTCCAAATTTGAAATCAAGGTGAACAAGTACACGCTAGAAGTGGTGGGGACGAATGCCAACATCGACATTTACGAGTACGACAGGGATCGGGTAAAGTCGCTTCTGCAGCTTGTTGTGAAGTTGGGAGCGTGAGCAGTGTATAGTAAGGTTTGGAATGTATTATAGTAAGCCATGTTCTCCACATTTCGCAGCCACTAATGTAAGAACAATAGACATTGTTAGTGTAACACGGCATCCTCTACTTGTTCACCTATTCCACTCACAGCTCTACCACACATATACCGCCTCGCATGTCTACCACCCCGCACGTCTAACACCTCGCACGTCTGTCTTCTCCACCCCCTCCTCTGCTCTTCCCATCGCCTCGGCTATCGCGAAATAATTCACCTGAAAAACCATCATGACTCTGAGCGACACGCAAGAGCTCTTAAACACCCTCCTACAGCTAGCAGACAAGGAGAAGAAAAACGGCAACACCTCCATCACCCAGGAAAAGCTCAATAATCTCTCCAACTACGTGATCCAGAAAAACCGGAAGTTCACAAAATTCAAGTCCTACCATCCGGTTCCTGATAAACAGAAAGAATCCTCCCAGCCGACACATAGTCCTCTCTTCCATAAGTTTCAACTCGAAAAGCAGGAACCAAAGAAGTACAAAAGCTTCAGCAAGAAATCTAAGCTCAGAAAAGCTGAGTCTGTCATAATAAATATCCTAGAAACAGTTGCCAACATACTAGATAACCTCCACTTATTCTCGAAATTTCCCATGTTCCCCCAAAAATTACTCAGCCTCTTGAAACAGACCAACAAGCTCTGGATCTTGATTTTGGTGTTCTTGATTAGGAAAACTGTCAGCCAGTTACTAAATGTGATGAGGAAAGAGAAAAAAGTGGATATAGAATTGGGTATCGTCCGGTCGTCTACTACCAAAGTGTTTGACAATAACTTGGTCAAGAAATACGAAAAGGTGATAAAGGATTTAAAGTTCGATAAAGCCATGTTGGTATTGGAGTTACTTGGTAACTTCCTCGACCTTGGATTCAACTTTATCGAGGTCTATGGACTACCTGTCCCAGACTGGTTTATGAATACCTTGAACTTCCTGAGCATGTTTATGACGATTTACAGAATGAACAAGGATGACGAGTACGTAGATGATGATATAACGGAAGATTTAATTTAATGTATATTTATCTGATGAAACTGACTGATAAGGCCGCACGGCTCGCGAATAAAGTAATTTTGATAATACGGATATGGTGAGTCTTGATGCCCCCAAGGGGAGAAGTGTTGTCCCTAAAGTTCTCGCGTTCTCGGCAATTGTGCTCTTGTTCCTATACAGTTTTACCTCCTCCAAAGCTGTTGTCTACACCGACGATTTGTGTCCTGTAGTGAAAAAAATTGACCCTTCGTCTTATGTCTATGACTACAAAAAGATTTTTGATATTCTCCAAGATGAACAGTACAAGGACGAGGTGGTTGAGAGGTGGGCCGGCGCCATCCAGATCCCTTCCATTTCAAAGGATATAATGGTGAACCCCAATGCTACCGATGACTTGGATCAATTGTATAAACTTGAACCATACTGGAAACAGTTTACTAAACTACATGAATACCTCGAAAAATCATACCCGTTGATTTTCAAACACTTGAAAGTGGAAAAAGTTAACAAGTTCTCCATTCTCATCACATGGGAAGGAACTTCAGACAAAAAACCCATTTTATTGACAGCCCACCAGGATGTGGTCCCAGTGCCAGAAGAGACGATTAATCAATGGAAACATGCTCCGTTCTCGGGAGAGGTTGACGGTGACAGGATCTACGGAAGAGGGTCTAGTGACTGTAAGGATTTGCTTATGGGATTGTTTGAAGTCATCGAGTTGTTGTTGAAAGAAGGAAAGTTCAAACCAGAAAGAACTGTTCTCTTAGGATTTGGTTATGACGAGGAAAGTCAGGGCACCGGTGCCTACGAGTTGGGCAGATTTTTATTTGACAGATACGGCCCTGAGTCTTTGTATGCTTTAATTGATGAAGGAAACTCGGGCTACTCCAAGATGTACGGCACAAACTTTATCACTATTGATACCGGTGAAAAGGGCCATTTGAACTCGCAAATCGAATTATACACCCCAGGAGGTCACTCTTCCATTCCTCCTAAACACACAGCTATCGGCTTAATCTCCAAGCTTGTGGACAGAATTGAAAGTAGCGACTACACTCCTATCATTACTAATGCTAACCCGTTCTTGAATCAATTACAGTGTCTTGCACAACACGCTGACATCGATAAGTCCTTTAAGAGTGATATCATCAAAGCCCAATTTGACGCCAACGCAAACAAGAAATTGGTGAAACATTTGTCGAGTGATATCAACACCAAGTTCACTATTCAAACCTCCCAGGCCGTTGATATCATAAATGGTGGTGTCAAGTCTAACGCACTTCCAGAATACGTTTCGGTGCTTGTAAACCACAGAATCGCTGCAGAAGAATCTGTAGCTTCCACTGCCGATAAGATCTTGGAAGACATCAAGTATATTGCTGACAAGTTTGATTTAGGAATTGTATTCGAGGGCAAGACCATTGTTGAACCTACTGCTCATGGTTACTTCAACTACAGCTTACAACTGTCATTAGAACCTTCGCCGATCACCCCTACGGACACACCAATTTGGAACGCTTTCGGTGGCTCTTTGCGCTACTTGTACGAAGACATTGTCAACCCAGGTACAAACGAGACTTTTATTGTTGCTCCAGACTATGCTACTGGGAACACGGATACCAAATCGTACTGGGACTTGACTGCAAATATTTACAGATACCAGCCGGCTGTAGAAAACTTGGAAGAGAGTTCTAACATTCATTCCATCAATGAGTCGAGCAGCATCAAGGGACACATGTCGATCATTAGTTTCTACTACTACTTCCTCCAAGTTGCCGACAAATTAGAAGATTAAGCTAGATAGTGTTTAGTTAGCTGTTCGCGAAATTTCATAAATATGATTGAAGTACTTAGACAAGAGTATAGTAAGCGTGCCGTGGAAGCGGATCGCAAGCTTCAAGAGTACCAGGACAGCATAGACTCGTTCAGTGTGATCGAGGATCCGCAATTTAGAAAGGGTGAATCGAAGCTTTCACTTTCTGAGTTGAATGAATCGCTCACAATGTTGAATGAGAACTTGACTCATTTAAATGATTTATGGGTGATAAAGAACCTTGTAAATGAGATCAGTGTATTGTTGGAGAACAGTGAAGAATTACTTCCGAGCTTGGAAGTATTGTATGTGGATTTCGAGAAATTGAATGCAAAATTGGACAAGTTGAATCCCGGCTTGGTGATCAAGTTTGAGCTCTCAAATAAGGCCAACGAGTTGAGCGAAAGTTTATGGACTCAATTGCAGCATACTTTTAAAAGATTCTTACCCAGTACAGAGAAATTTGTTAGTACTGTAGATGACGTGAGCTTACAAGAGTTCATTGCTTGGGTTGAAAAATTTAGCCATTTATTTGATAAAATCGATCCGAGTGAGTTACTCAGCGAGTACAAGTTAGTATGGGAGTCGTACATTTCTGGGCTATCATTCAAGCTGTTGGAGTTACAGGAAAGCCAGAACACGTATGATTTGAAAATCGAGGACTCCAATGGTGATGCCTCGAAAGTGCTTAGTTCTGTTTTGAGCTTTATCAAGTTTATCAATCTACTTGATATTCAGTCTTTGAAAAACCTGTACCAGTCGAAGTTATCCAACAAACTCATCAATTTGATATCTGAGAGTATCAAGGTACTAGTTCAAAGCACTACGAAGGAGTACAAGACCTTGATTGAAATTGTCAAGATAGTCGAAAGCACAAACTGGAAGTTATCTTTGAACCTCACAGAGGCCAATTTCAACGAAAACTTGGAGGCTATATACAATGGGTGGCTCATAGATAACTACATTGATAAGATCAGACAAGAGCTCAAGAAGGCCAATTTTGAAGACATTTCAGAGATCAAGTGGCAGATTGACAGCAAGAGATACGACGATATTGAGGAGAAAATCAGTAATATGGAAAAGACTATCGATAGGGTGTCGAATAGTGACAAGCATACAGAGACGCATGATGACGATGGTTGGAATGACAACTGGAAAGAGGAATGGGACACCAATGAGCCGGAAAAGGAGCAAGAAGAAGAGGATGGCTGGGATGATTGGAATGCGTGGGATGATGATGCAGAAAGGCCACAAGTCGAGTCTCGACAAGTACCATCGAAGCCAGCACGAAAACCAGCACATCTGCCACAAGCACAGGTTCGGAAAGTATCTTCCAATGAAACCGTAACGACGACCATAAAAATATCCCAAGTGCCCAATAATATGATAGAAATCTTGAATGATTTCCAAATTGACTCCATGGAAGACTATGGTCCATTAATATCTACCTTCCTTTCTCTTGGGTCCATCACCTACCCCAGTTTATCAGAGTCGTTTTTATTCTACAACGATTTGCAGTTCTTGAGTAGGAATATCGGCAGTCAGAGGATAGAGGACTATACTGATAAACTCATGACCAGGAGGCAGAACCAGGTGTCTTCACAACTCATGGTTGTAATGGTGAGCATCCGAGAGGAAGGAAATAACCAAGCTGTGTTGAATCAGGTGGACGACTGGTTCAATCGGTTGTATCGAACAGACTTGATAAAGACAAACTATCTCAAATTTAAAGACTTGATAAACCACTCCATCGATTTCATAAACAACTGGATCATAACCCTTATCTTATCGATATCTGATATCACTGAGTCGAAATCCGAGAGTTTAACAAAGCTAGTAGATGCATTTGGGCAAATCTTCAAACATAACCTTGAGTTAGTCAACGAGACAGAGAGCTTGGAGTCCATGAGCAAGGTCAGCAATTTTAGGTTTTTGATCAACAGCCATTTGGTGGATATAATTGAGCGATTCTACCTGGGAGAGTTTTATAATGTGACCACGGACGAGTTGATCAGTGTGATAAAGAGTTGTTTTGTGGAGAGTGAATTGAGAGATAATTACATCAACGAGATTGTGGAATTTCGTAACATCGCTTAGTTTAATACATACTATATTCATACAAGCCGTTATAACCTTCTGACATGAGTCGTATGGCCGGATGACAGTTACCGGATGGCAGTAAGTAAACAATTATTCAACAAACATCCCGCCAGCCTAATACACGACAGAGCTCTTGTTGATGGTCTTGCCGGTCTTTGCAATCGTCTGGTAAACAGTATCAAAATCAGTAGAATCTTTAGTCTCGACATCTACTGTTTGATTATCCAAGGAGATGTCATATTTCTCGACACCATCCAATCTTTTCAAGACCCTTTCTACAGCACCGGAGCAGCCGGAGCACGACATCGACACGTCAAAATGGTATTTGTGTCCTGACATTGAGTAGTTGGAATATTAGTAATGGAATTTGACAGATTTAGAATCCGGTGATCGCATTACGGGTCGTGCGAGGACAGGCCACAGTTTTTATATGATAGGGCCAACCGGTTCATGATAAGATGTATCAGTTCAGCAGCGAGAATGGTATGGGCAGGGAATGTGACTCAGTTTCAAGGCCTTTGTTATTCTCCACAGCATGAGCGCATTATAATTCACTGTGGGTGCTTGTCAGTTTTATTGTGGAACTAAAGTTTCGGGCTGAGCTCAGCAATTGTAAACATCCAGAGCTGGGAATAATCGCTCAAGTGAGGGAATAACACGAGGCCTACGTCATTACAGCCTCAATTACTAGTGCTGAGTGATTTATTGAGCGAATTGATAAGAATGACTCGAGCAACAAGGGCTCGGCTTGACATTCCAAACGCTCACACTCCCCACTTCTTATCGGGTCTCAAATCCACAACCAGTTTCATGAAAGAGTGGCTTTCACTATGCGACAAGGACAATGAGTGCCCAGGCTTTGCACACCCACACCTGGTTGCCAACACAGTTTTGATGAGTTGTATAAATAGCCCCAGGGACCTGGGATTTAAACAAGCGATCATGGATCAATGGGATCAGATAGCTGTTTTCAGAACCAGTGACTACGAAAGAGGCCAGAGGGTCTTTGATTATTTCGGGGTCAAGTTTTTCTACGCCATATTCGTAAGAGTTAACAGCGAGGCTCGGAGACAGGCATCTACCAGTGCTTGAGTAGACTGAGTAGACTGAGTGGACTGAATGGACATTATCATAGTTATTTCATGTGCAAGCCACAGTGAGTATTTATTACGTAGACGTAATATATGTATGACGACGTATTCTTATCTGTATTAGCTACTGGTCAAAATTAACCTATCGAGGTGCTGGCAAGAGGTAAGTTGCTGAATTACTGATCGCTGCTGCTATTGCTGCTCGTTGGGGTGTTTGCGTAGGACTGATTCTTGATTACCTAAAGCGGTAATTGGTTTTTGCGGCCATTCGCGGTCTGGTATGTGTGACTCTCATTAATGTCGGGGGTGAAGAGTGATGGTCCGGACCGTCTAAAATGGTCAATCTTAGTATATCCTTGGTGTGTGTAGGTGTAGGTACATTAGGGGTGACGATTATGCAGTCTGATCTTTTATCCCTGATCGGTTTGACAACCTTATGGGTCGTGAGAATTAGGGTTCTAACCACCGGGTTCAAACTAGGTAGATTTTATTTTCCCCGTAGGGGTGTACAGGAGACGAAAAAGTGGATGAGAGTGGACACAAGGCGAATAGGTGGATTGGGGGTCGAGGTCAAACAGTCGATTGGCAGGGTAACAGGAACAAGTGACGACGCAGAATGGCGACAGCAGAGGCTACCAGACTGGATCACCTGTGCTCCAAGTCACTGAGTATACCAGCCGTGTCACTCATTTTATATAGACTGCTAGACAGGCTTGCTACCTGGCACTAACAGACCCGCCACCTGCTAATAGATTACTGACAGATCCGCTGCCTACTAATAGATAACTAACAGCCCCGATCACAGATCTGGTAATAGGTCTTGTATTACACGGCTACACCCCTAGTCACCTCTCAGCTATCAAGTACACTAGAACACCCACTCCTCTACCTCTTAGCCAACCTCTTCCGTCCACCTCTCTCCACTCGCCATGTCTCGCTAGGGCACTCCTCAGCGGAAGCCCACGACATTCTGCGCATATATACGACATAAAAGATAATCAAAAGAAGTCCTAAAAATCATTTTTTACAACTGTTACTGCATTGAAACTGATAGCTTCCGAACGCCGAAATTTTAGCTAGAATTCAACCCGCAGACTAAGTACAGCCAGGCGAATCACATACCCGTTTTGCTGAAAGAATACCAGCCTTTTGTCTTTTTACGCTACATTCACATCCACATCTCAGATAACTCCAACAGCAGCTGATACCCTAGCGAAACTTCCGAAAAAAAAAATGACAGTAGAGCTATCCCAAGAACAGTTGCAAGTCACAACAGACACCATAGCTCGAGATGACTTTTCTCAGCGATCTAGCTACCAGAATACAGAATATGAGCTAAATCAATCGGAATCATTAACTTTCCTCTACAACCTATTGTATGACGATAGCTCGGCCCTTTCGAAATCAGACATTTTGAAAGTGTTGAACTCCTTGAAGCGCAGAGAGGATAGCTTGCCGTTTTCTTTCACCCGAAACGATGACGTCCAGGGCATTAGATGGCCTCGGGGACTCCGAGAAAAGTTTTACCTAGACAGAAAGAGAATCGGATCCAGTAACTGGTTCCACAATGTTCCTGACTCCCTAGAACAGGCACATAAAGTATGTACTCTCCACCGTGAGCATTTCCTATGTCTCCGTACTAACAAATACAGCACTGGAACATCCAGTCGTTCACCTCGCCCACCGAATTCTTCAAATTTAATAAATTCTACTCCAAGCTTAAGTTACACATTACGCATTTCCAACTCCGGAACTTGGTATGCTCCAATGATGTAGCTGGAGGGATTTTCTATCCTCTGAGCCACTACCACAACCATAATTTGCAAGTGGTGAATAATTTTGACCCTGGTGATAGCGTACACTCATTTTTCAAGATCAACCGGCTAGCCAATGACGAGCAGGCTAGTATTCGAGACTCGAAGAAGCTTGACTGCATCGTTGACTCCCGGAACTTGACGAGAAACTCCAACTCCAGAATCTCTACCTTAGCGTGTTCAAGTGACTATTTGGCATCGGGGACTTTTGAAGGAGACTTTATTCTCACGGATATCTCCGATCCTCTCCGCTTTACCCACTTGGGTGAGTACACCCTTACGAAAGACTACGACGGCATCACCAACAGCATATTGATCAACCAGCATGAACTCACTGCATCCTCCAACGACAAGTTTATACGATACGTGGACTTGTCGTGTAATAAAAAGACCGAAATAGAGCTACCGTTTACCGGGAACTGCCTTGCCCAGAATGTGTTCAACCCGCACGAGGTGTTCATCGCTGGAGACGACTTGAACTCGATCATCTTTGACAGGAGAGTGGCGAACAGCGTAGCTGAGTATAAAGGTCTGGAGGATTTCAGCTTCAGTTGTGACTGGTCGTCAACTAACGAGAATCACTTGCTTACGGGGAACCAGGATGGGAACATAAGGATATGGGATAAGAGGAGGAACGGCGACCCATTGTTTTGCTGGAGTGGTAGTTTGGGTACTGGTGTCGATACCGGTGTATCGGGACCGGTAAGGAATACTAAGTTTAGTAGAAACGGTGAGTTTGTGTGCTGGGCCGAAAGTCTAGATCACGTGGGGGTTTTGAACGTGAATGATTTACACCCAGAGACCCGGAATGTCGACAGAGTTCAGTCTCTTGACTTTATCGGCAAGTGTACTGGGTTGAGTTTCTGTGAAACCGAAAACGGTTACGGCGAGCAGTTGATCATAGGTGTGAACGACTGTCCGTTAGGGGGGATACTATCGTACGACTTAGAGAGTAATCAAAAGTGTCTTGATTTTGACTTTTATTTCTAGTGTATATTTAAATGCATGTTACCAGGATTAGTCCAGTATAGATGTTCTTTACCACATATCGTCTGCGTTGGAGCTCAACTGCATCTCTCCACCAACCTCCTTGATGAGCTCGTCTATGTTACTCACCTTGTCCTGTTCTTTGCAGAGAGAAGCTATTATTCGGACCTTATTCCTCGCCTTATTGACCAATTTTTCATACTGTTCAATATCCTTGTCTTGATTACTAGTAGGAATTGTATCGAGAATTTGTTTTATCTGCTTCAAATGGCCCCGAATAGACTTACTGGCCTCGTAAGAGTCGATGTGATTTTCCCAGTACTCCACTAGCCCCTTGATATACCCGACAACCAAGAACCTTTGAAACCCAGTTTGATAGCCATACTGCTTCCCTTCGAGATACTGAGATACGGTACTTTCTTCTTGCCCTTCTCGGTACCCTTCTTTGTAGTACAGCTCTTCGAGGTTCAAGAGCTGATCCAAGTTGTGGTCGAGGTCGAACTCCAGGTTCTCTTTGATCTTTCTCCTTTTGCCTATCAGCTCCATTAGTACGATTCGCATTCGCGATGATCAGTATGTCTGATGAAGGGTACGAAGATTTGAACACCAGGCAGCGCAGGGAGAAGCTCAGGAAGTCGATACGAGACGAGTACTCCGAGTCCAGTGAAGAGGAAGAGGTGGACGAAAAGAGGGGGAAGAATGGCACCAATGAAGGTCAATCAGACTCCGACTCTGATATGTTTGCAAGCGATACAGAAGAAAAGGCACCGAAGAAAGACGATCGATTGAATATGCAGGAGTTTGAGGAACAAATGGAGATTCAGCCCCACTCGGTAGAAGAATCTGATGAGGAGGTGGAAATTGAAGCGTTTGATTTGAGAAGAGAACAGGAAGAAGGGTACTTCGACGAAGATGGGAACTTTATACGACAGGACAAGTCGGACGAAGAGGAAGAGTGGTTGAGAGCAGATAGGTACCAGATCCAACGGGCTAAAAAAGCCCAGGAAAAACAGCTACACAAAAGACTGGCCCCAGTAGTCGAATCTCTAGAGGAATTGGTAGGCGACTTGATCGGTATACTAGAACCGGACGAGAGTGCCCTAGAGGCACTTGCAAGACTAGCACCGCCAAAGAAGAGATCTAAACGCCAATCAGAGCCAGATGCTACTTCCGCCGTGCGCAAACAGACCATCACTAGAGTGACAGATATATGTGATAAGTTGATGCTTGAGAAAGGTGTCCTGGATGTGTACGAGAAGACTCGAGAAGAGTTCATGCGGTTGTTTAAAAGAGAAACTGGTGTTGACTTCCCGGTGAAAAGAGGTACCAAGCGACAGATCGATGAGATAGACGACGGCTATGGAGATAAAATATGGGAGTTCAAATGGGAAGACCTGGATGAGATCAACGGGCCGTACTCTGAGTACGAGATGGAGTACTGGAAAGACACATACTTTGAAAACAAGGCCGTAGTCAGGAAAATAGGAGAGCTGGAGTTTACGCACGTAAGTAATGTTTCTTTTAATTCGTCTCTTCATGTGTAATATACAATATAGAAAGCTCAGCTCAAGTAGTTTTCAATTGGGAAGTTGATATCCTCTGCAATTGCCTTGATACTTTCCCATCCAAGGTTGCATTTCCACCTCGTTTTCGGCTGGAGAATATCCCTTGTACTCTGTCTGAATATTAACCCCTGGGCCAACAAGGTGGCCATCTGCATGTGTAAATCTGTGTTACCGGCCAAGGTGAACTGGGAGATTTCGTGCTCCTTTTCCGTCAACACCAAATCATTTTTTTCGCCGGCTGCAAGCTTATTGAATGACTCGGCTTCGTTGCGGTAAATAACAAGAAGTATAGCATATAACCTCTCCAAGTCAAAGAAATTTGGCTGGAGAAGCTTGGCGTCCAAGTCCTTCTTCTGAAGTGCAATCTTACGTTTGCTCGATTTGAAATTGGGGTATTTCGAGCTCGTAAAGTAGTATAGATCAAACCGGGGGTCTAAGTAGGACGCCAAGTACGAACCTACAAGGATAAATTTCGAGACATATGGAATGTCTGCGAGCGACAATAACGTCCCCGACTCTTCAATCTCCCCTGTGTGGTACTCCACAACGTTTGTGTTCAAAATTGAGTTGTCTTGAAACATTGATCGGTTATCTCTGTATGCTTTTAAGAACTCGGTCGGGGACACCTGTCCACTTTGCACGGCACTGGTGAAGACATCCCACTTTTTGAAGCACAAGTCAATGAGCAAAGCCATGTTAGACCCACAGTAGTCGAAGAACAGGTCCACCATCACTTGTACGTAAGAATTCCAAAACTGTTTGCTCAGTCTTTTGTCTTCGTCGCCAAAAAAGCAAAACTGGTTATTTTGTAGAATTTGAATAATCTCCTGCTCGGTGTACGGCTTCACGTATATATGTGGGACGGCTGAGGTAGAGATTGAGATGGGAGACTCGATCTTGGATATAAAAATGACAAACACGTTTGCGAGATCAGAGCAGTCTCTCATGCGTACAAACGAGCTGATGATAGTGGAAGGGTCGTCCATGAGCTGATCGATTCTGTCCAACACCAAGAAGTGGGGTTCGCTGTAATTTGTCTGTTTGACAAAGTTTTCCAAGTTCAAAGAGAAGTTTGAAAAAGTATCACAGGAGCAGAGTTTTGTAGTAAACTTACCTCTTTCATAAAACATAGGGGCTTCCGCTAAATCCTTCTTACTGTCAGTTCTTATTTTCTTGAGGCATTCCTGGAGGAGGAATTTGTTGGAGACGAAATCCTGGCACGAAATAACCGTTTTATTACCTCCAAGTTTGTCGAGGAACGAATTCACCACCAATGATTTCCCCACCGATTTGTAACCGTGGACGAAAAGCACCGGCACGCACTGTTCGATGTCGTTCGAGAGGAAAGCGTCAAGGAGGTCGAATTCAGCGTCACGACACATGATGGTCGATTTAAGATCGGCTAGTGCCTCATCGCTGAGTCCCATCGTTGAATAATTCCTTCGCTCGCGTTTCCTTTCGCAGCCGTTATCACCACACACTTCGCGGTGTAACTGCCGGGCCACGGCCATGCCGCGCGGCACGAACGGTGGTGGGAGCTTGGTACTACGTGTGGATTAATTGGGTACAGCTGATAATATTTATGTATATTGCAAGTTCGAATAGCTGTCGAGTGAGCAGGTTCAGCCACAGAATAAACAAGCTTGAATGCTCTGCCTGGAGAAAGACTCAAAATCATTCATTGAATACTAAACTAAACTAATCTAGTATCTCCAAACAACCTTCTGAGCACTGACCTCGTTGTTTCTCAATAAATCAAGAGCAGTGTTGGACGAGTCCAAACCCGGCTTTAAAACCCGCAAGTTACTGGTCTTCAACTGGGTCAAGTAAGGTGGAATGATATTGAACTTAAAGTCACGGTAGTTAGCCAAAAACTCTCTAGTCTCCTTAGTATCAGGTCCCTGGGTACCAAATTCAACGGCCTCGTAAGCCCAAGTTTTGCCCCAGGTGATGTTTCTACTATCACTGGCACTCAACTTGACCTTGCTTGCATCTAATTTCAACAAGTTGTCAATGGCAAGGGTGTCAGAACCAAGAGTGGCATCGTACACCTTCTGGAAGGTCTCATGGTCCTCTTCAGTAGACACAACATCCAAAGCATAGATGAGCTTACCGTCAGCGTATTTCTTAATCTGCTCGACGGCATCCTCGTCGTGGTAGTTAAATACCTTCTCTGCTCCGAAAGATTTGACATATTCAAAATTCTTAGGCGAACTGGTACTGATAACCCTTAAGCCGTAGACAAGCTTTGCCACTTGAATTGCAAGGACACCAGTGGCAGTGGCACCACCCCAAATCAAAATGAACTTGTCCTTGTTGGCTTCCTTGTCATGTGGGACGTTTAAGGAACAACCAAAAGAGACTCCGCAGGTGGTCAAACCCAAAGGTAAACCACCAATTGCCTCGAAAGTATTGAAGTAAGAGGATGGGTATTCTCCTGGAGCAACAGCAGACGTATCGAAAGAAGCCTTGTCGAGCACGTAAGTACCATCAGTGTTTCCAACAATATACTCTGCAAACATACCCTTTTCGAAGCCGATGTTACCATGTTCAAAAGCACAGGCAATGTCTCCCTTCTTAAACCCTTTCACGTCAGAACCAACCTCTTCAACAATTCCAGCGCCTTCAGAACCCATGAGACCCTTACCTCCCCAAAGAACATGATGTTTCCAATCAGTTGGGTTTGCAGCCATTGAAACGGTCTTGATGAGAATTTCGTTACTCTTGAAAGATGGCTTGGGTACCTGTTCGACCTTGCCCAATGGAGATCCCTTGCTACCGGTTGCTACTAATGCTTGCATGTTTGATGTTTTTGTTTGTTTAATTCTGTTTTATCAGTGCTGACACCAGGAGAATTGGTGCATTTATATACATTGCTACATCATCTAGAATTGCTTATTAAGTCGTGGTCTTGCCGGTACAGTGTAAGGAATGATTAGTTTATTATTTATCAGTGAGACATTTTTTATTTGCTGCTATCAAATATGACGTTAATCCGGTTCTGTCGAATATTACGGCTATACGGGCTTATGACTAAGCTGACTGACTCTGCTCAAACCCTTGTTGACCCGATGCGCGTTGGTTTTTAGTAAGCGTATTAGGAGAGGTTTAATTGCTTATTAAGCTCTGGTTTGGTCCGGGTGCCCTTTTCGATTTAGGAAATGATCTATTTTCTGCAACCCCTGCTCTAATGTTGTCAAATATTACCCGCAATATCGGGATTATGCTTAACCTTGCCGGACTGTGCTTAAACCTTCCTCGACTGGCAGAGCGCGGGTTTGAAAGTCTGCACGCATGTTTAAAATGTCTTTGTAAGCATTGGATCGTGCTGTAAAGCCTGTTAGGAGAGGGGTCTTAAACCCCCTATAGTAATTACCAAATGCCCTGGTGGCTAACCTGGTGGCTAATTACCATCTCTACATCATCGGGCTCCATGTCTACTCTACCATTAATATATTACTGCTATGATGCTATAAAAGAGCTAGCTCTTCAAGAGAGACGCCTAGAAGCTGAAGGTTGAAGATAGACGCCACGTTCTGGAATACTGCCATCTTCTTCTCCAAGTCATGGTAACTGGTGGTCTCCTCCCACTTACCAGAACACTTGCAGAACTCGCTCATATTATCATTTTTAATGCCCTGGCACTTTGCACACTTCATGTCCTGGTTCAAGAACTTGGTCAAGGCTCTATGTAATTGAGTCACAAGCTCCTCTTCCATGGCGATCTTGTTGTACGGTCTACGACAGGCCGAGCAGTTCCACACCACCTGCTCGGCATCCCGGCAGACGTCCACGTCTCTGGTGAAGCTGCAGTGGTCGCACACCACCTGCGGGATCACCA
Source organism: Yamadazyma sp. yHMH685 (assembly GCA_030571055.1). Lineage (NCBI taxonomy): Eukaryota > Fungi > Ascomycota > Pichiomycetes > Serinales > Debaryomycetaceae > Yamadazyma > Yamadazyma sp. yHMH685. The sequence goes on from JAJLXC010000003.1 coordinate 665,952, forward strand.
ACGAGGAGCTAGGGTTTTTGAACGTGGCCTCTTGACTAAACTCTCTAATCTCGAATACCGATAGTAACTCCTGCCTCAACACTCTGACCTCGATAGACCTCTTACCGGACAACCCCATCACGGCGCAGAAGAATTTAACAAGCTGCAAGCACGGGTTCTTCAACCGCAAGTGAGAGCCGGGCAATTGGGGGAACCGGTAGTCCAGTTGCAACTCCGGGTTGATGATGGAGTCTGTCTGTTTTTTGAACAACAGCTTCACCCGCTTGAGCAACTGCTTTCTGAACAACTCGGTGACCCCGGCATCCAACGACTCTTCCACCGGCTCGTCTTGAGAGTCATACTTCCGCTGACCTTGCAAGATGTGCGTGATCTGCGTAACTCGAGGGGTGCCGGCTTGCGTGGGCCCCGTCAAGGTGTCCGACTTGAACTTGGTCAACGAGTCGAGGAAGATGATGAGCCAGTCTTCGAATTCGTTTTGGAAAATCACCGGCAAGAATTTCTGCAACTGCCAGTGGTTCACCGGCTGCAAGTCCTGGATTTCGTCGTTGGTGATCTGGGTGCAGAATCTGCCCCCGTAGTTGTACTCGTCCATCCAGATCAAGATATCCCAGTACTTGACGATCTCCATCTCGAGAAAGCTGAACAACGGCTTCGACCGGGCCGTCTTGACGATGTACTGCCCGTAGGCGTACGAGTTTTCCACCGACACTTTGGTGGTCTGGATGAAGATCTTGTTGCGGTTGGCAAAGATGACGTTGGCGTTCATCCGCTTGAACTCGCCGATCAACTGGAACAACGCCTTGGTGGTCAAGTTGTGGATGTGGTAGTGCAAGGAAAAGTCATAGAGGTACGAGCTGTTTCGCTGCACCCAGTGCACCAAGTGGTTCATCATGGAGTCGGCGTTCATATCGTTCTTCAACGCGTCGTCCCACCAGTCCTTGACCATGCTGCGCAACACGTTCAACGGCGCACTGCCGAACGAGTCTTCCATCAACGTCGAGGCGCCGTTGTTGGGGTTGAAGATCGTGGCCTCGTCGACCATGTCGGCTCCCTCGGCCTCGTTGATGATGGAACTGGTCAAGATCGTGTTGATCGCCAACGTCCCCACGTCGATCTCCAAGCAGGCGGTCTCGTAGATCTCTGGGTGGTTGATGACCGGGAAGTCGAGGCTCTCGTAGTCGGGAGCCTTGTCCATTTCGAACCCCCCGAGGTCCGCCAACGGGCTGTCGGACCACCAGAGCACGATGCCGCTCTGCGTCAACCGCCGAGCGTATTCGATGTCGATCAAGTAGCTGATGTTCTCGGCCTGCAAGTTGCAGATCGGCACGTTCCCGTACTTGGCCAACGAGATCAAGTTTTTGATCCACGACGCCAACACAAAGTAGTGGTTGACGATTCGCCGGGTGATGAGCGAGTGCCAGCCCACCGCCGGCAACGAGAGGGCCTTGACGTGCATCTGCACGGTCGGGAAGTTGGCAGCAGCCGTCAATATGCCGAGAAGCCGGTCGCTGTACGGCGACTGCACCACCAAGAGCGCCTTGTTGCTTTTGCTCTCGTTGATCTTGCCGATAGCCCGGTCGAGCTTCTTGAACAACTTGGCGTTGTCGTTGAAGTACGCCACGTCGAACTGCATGTCGTTGGCGTACTCGAGCACGTCGTACATCTTCCCCAACCGGTCCTGCTTAGCGAGGAACACCTCGCGGTACACCTTGTCCATGCTGCCGGTGAGCTCCTGGGCGCCGGCGGTGGGCTTCAACACAAACACGCTGGCGGTGTTGTCCCACGGCCGGAACAACGTGAAGAACTCGTACCCGTTGGTGGTGAGATGGAGAAGGTACAACACGTCCATCCCGAACCGCTTGAGGTAGTTGGCGGTGTCGACCTTCATCAAGTCCTTCACGTTGAACCCGCTGCGCAAGCCTTTGCCCAAGGCTCCGACACGGGTGTCGTCAAACCGGATGCTGTTACCCAACTCGATGATAGCTCTCTCGGTCGGGTTGACCTTGGCCTCGTAGAGCCCCAACCGCTTCGAGCTGTTCAACACGCTGTCGACCTTGGACATCTCCTGCTGGTACACCGCCTGCGGCATAGTGAACCGGTACAAGTGCGTCCCGTCGTGGCCGTTGGGCAACACCGCCGTGGACTTCTCCACGTCTCCGTTGATGTTGACTCTTGCGAGGTCCAACTCGGTCTTGAAAGACGCATACACCTTCTTGGGGATGTGGAAGTTGAACAGGTGCACTTTGCCGCTGGCGATGATGAACACTTTCAAGTCGCCCGGCTTGTTGGGGTCCTGTTTGTACTCCAAGATCTGCCAGTCGGAGCCGGCCACCGTCTCCGCCTGGCGGCGAAGCAACCCGCCCACCGACGACCGCTGCGAGGTCTCGGAGCTCTGGCCGAACAACTTGGTTCTTCTGTCTCGGGTCTTGGCCTGGAGCCGCCACTTGGCCTTCTGGTACTGCAAGAACGCCGCGTAGTCGACCAACATATCGGGGCACGGCCCGTTCAAGAGCGCACTGCTTCGCTCTTCCTCCTCTTCGGCTTCCACGTACCGGTTCTTGGCCAACTGCCTCTTTCTCGACGTAACCTTACCGATTTTGGGCCTCGCCACGTCGGAGGCGATGGCGCCGAAGTCCTCGATATCCTTGATTTTCCGGGTCTGGGTGTCGCCGCCGGCCTGGAAGAACGCCGAGATCGACGACTGCTGCTTCTTGTCGTCCTTGAGGGTGATTTTTTTTTGCAACCAGTCCGGGTGGGGCACGCGGGGCACCGGGTTCTTCACGTCCTGGAGCGCCGCCGGGATGGTGATGATCTTCTGCACCACCGACGCCAACCGCTCGTAGTAGTAGCCCCAGTCGATGACGCTGCGCGGGTCGAAGCTGCTCAACGACGGGTCCTTCAACCACTTCCGCAAGTAGTACTCCTTCTTGTCGGACGAAAAGATAGACACCGGGATGGCTCGCTCCGTCACGGGGCTGCCGATGGGCTTGGCGCTGATAATGTACTTGGTGGCAAGCCCGGCGTCTTTCACCATCTCCTCGCCCAAGAACTCTCCCAACCGCTTGGCGGTGGTGATGGAGGTGGACTTTTGGTCTCCGTACTCGGCAAGGCTCTTGGACATGCTTCTGTTCTCGCAAATAAGCTCGATCAAGTCCTGGTCCTCCAACATGCCCCCCTTGGTGTCGAGCACGTCCAACCAGTTGTTGGCCACGCTGGCCACGGCGCCGTAGCACGAGTCCAAGGTGGTGCCCTCCAAGAACAACTTGAAGATATCGGACTGGAAGTTCTTGATCAACTGCAACTCGCCTCTTCGCTTCAACTCGAAACCTTTCAACTCCGCCAAAGACCCGTCGTCGTTGAACACCGCGTACCGCTTCTTCAAGCCTTTGCCCTCCTCTTTCGACGTGGGCAACACCATCGCCTTGTACGGGCCGTCGACCTCGAAGAAGATGGAGTTCTCCGAGTGCGCCTGGTACTTGAAGGTGTCGGGATCCACCAAGTCCTGGTACTGGTGGTTGGTGAACTTCTCGTGCACGATGTAGTTCAACATGGAGCAGGGATACTCGACAAGCACTTTCGAGCCGTCTTTGCACTTGAAGGAGAAGTTCTCCGGGAACGACTTGGGGAGGATGCACCAGATCCCGTCGGTATCCAACTCCAACGGGCGGCCGAGCCGCTCCACCAACGACCGAGCCATCTGAATGATGGTGGCGCCGGTGAGACACGTGATGCCGGCCATCTCCATCGAGTACCAGCGCGAGCCCTTCCTCATGACGTAGCCGTAGAACGAGTTCAAGATGACCTTGTGGGCCAACTGAAGCGAGTCGTACAACACGACCATCTTCTTGGCCTCGTCCTTGGCCGACGGGTCGGAGCTGTCGAGCTTCGCCGCCTTGCCCTTCCACACCTTCGCCAACCCTTTGAACTCGTACCGGCGGTCTCTGAAGTCCCGGACGGTGTTGACGTAGAAGGGGTTTTCCCGCTGGCACACAATGGACTCCCGCGTGACGATCTCCGTCTGCTTCACCTTGTGGTACACTTTTCTCGAGTAGTCCGTCAAGCGCTTCTTGATCCGCAGGGCCTGCTCGGAGTAGGAGAGGTCTTCAAAGCTTCTGGGCGGCAACCACGGTTTGGCGGCGGGGAAGGTTTCGTTCTGGAGCGAACGCTTGATCATCGAGTACTCGTTCATCTCGGCCGGCAAGAACTCGCCTCTCCAGGACCACGGCAACCGTCGGTCACAGTCTTTGCCCGGCCGGTTGAAGTCGCACGCAGCACAGTCCTCTTCGGTCTTCATGGAGTCCGGTTGCAACCTGTTCGAGGTCATGATGTTGGGGTACATGGACGCCACGTCTACGTGGTAGATCAACGGCACTTCGTGGCGGGCCGGGGTGTGTTTCAACTCGAGCAACTGGGCTCTGATGTCGCTGCACACCTCGTCAAAGTTTTCTATGTCGGCCATCTTCTTCTTGCTCTCGACCTCGACGCAGAACCGCAAGGCGCTGGGCAAGTCGGCGAGCAACTCGTCGATGGCGGTGGGGTCCACCTTGAAGTGGGTGGGGATGTCGCTGCGGAACACGCCGGCCTCCAACGACTCGACGTGGCCGCCGACGTAGGTCTCGGACTCCAACAAGTGGCCGTCGTAGAACCGCTCGACCGGGTCGGTGTACTTGTTGGGCAACACGATCAGGCTCTTGTACGCCTGCACCATCAACAACATCTCGCACAAGGTACCGGTACCTTTGCGCAACACCTCGTCCGGGTTGAGCGGTAGGATCGTGCACAACGAGAAGATGAACGGGTGGACGTACTTGTAGTAGAGGTAGTAGGTGGCCACCGCGTCCGACACCGAGTACTCCGACAAGTACTGGGGCCGCTCGTACGCGTACGGCGTCATCAACTCCGGGTCCAACTCGGTGGGGTTGTACCCGAGTTTGGCGGTGGTGACGGCTTTCAAGCCCTGCGACCCTTGCGGCAAGTACGAGTCTCTCTTGACCCACCGGAAGCAGTCCATGTGCACGCAGTACTTGGACTTGTACTCGTCGTCGTTGTCGCGGGCGAACCCGATCTCTTCGAACATGTCCAAGTCGTGGGCTCGGGCTCTGGTCTCCACAAACGGCCAGTCGAAGAAGTCTCCGTTGTAGGTCGCGATGACGGTCGGCCTGGCGTCTCGTATGTGCTCGAAGAACCGGGCCAACACCATCTTCTCGTCTGCCTCGTTGAACACGGTGAACACGCCGGGGTACTCTGGCTTCGGGGTGTACTCGAAGTCGTCGATGTCCTCCGAGATGATTTCCCGGTTGGTGATCAAGAACCCCTCGCCGTCGATCATGTACGAGATCATCATGATCTGGTCGATTTTAGCGTCGGGGAACTTCAACGGGGCCTTTGTGGTCTCGATGTCGAACGCCAAGATGACGGGGTCCGGGAAGGCGATCTTGTCGGGGTCCTCCTTGAACGACACCTGGCCGTGCTGGGCGTACACGTCGTACCACTTCCCCACGCGGAGGTCTTTATCGATGGCGACCCGGACGTGGAACGGCACGTCGTACTCGCGCATGTCCTCGACGTACGTCAAGGGGTCGGCCTGCTCGTCGGCCGCGTGCATGGTGTAGATGTCTCGCGAGTCCTTTTTCATCTGGTTGTCTTTGATGACGGGGGCGAGCAACCGGCGGGCTGCCAACAAGTCGGACACGTTGTGGAACGTGAGTCTGAGCAAGGTCTTCTTCAAGCCGACGAGGTGGTTTGGCAACGCCAAGTCCTCTCGCAGCACGCGGCTGACGGACTTCATGGGCTCCAAGAACCGCTTGAGGGTCTCTTCCACCTCGGACTCCGACCCGTGTCTGGCGGTGACGAAGAAGTACGGGTCGAACTGGTACGTTACTTTGAACGAGCCCCCCTCTTCGTCGAGGAAGTAGTAGTCCACGCCCGCGTACCCGGCGAGGTACTGTTCGTGGGGGATGGTGGTGGAGTGCATGTTGACGAGCCAGCCCTTTTTTGGCTTTGCTCCGTCGTGTTCGCCGTGCTCGAGCCTGTCGAAGCCCATCACGGCGTCGAGCCGGTCTATCTTCTGCACGAGGTGTGCTTTCTGGATCGCGTCGTTGAGCATTGGGTTGTCGTTGGGCTTTTCAGCGTCTTTTGCAAAGTCTTTTCCGAAGTCTTTTCTGCCAAAGTCTCTGGAGCTCTTGACGAAACGGGCCGACGACGAGCCTTTAAATTGTGCCATGGGTGGATGACTAGATGCTGGGTGGGTGTAAGCGTAGTGACGCTGAATAAATATGGTGAGTGAGTCTGACGCGTCTGAATGAGATTTACGTGCGATGACATGGGAATTTATATTATCCACTACTCTGAATACTGCACTAGTGCTAAATAGCCTGTGCAATAGTCTGTGCAATAGTCCGTGCAATAGTCTGTACAATAGTCTGTGCAAATACTCTGTGCTCTGTACTAAATACTCTTTCCCTACTCTGCCCGGAATACTACAAATTCATAAATACAAAAATCAACCCCTGCACCGCAAACGAATACACAAACAAAAACTGGAGCCGGATCCGCCGCTGGCTGGCTGGAATGCTGTTGGTCGCCGTGGAGCCGACGACCGGGTTGGCCGTCGGCAACACCAAGAACCGAAGCGACCGCATGAGAAACAACGCAAACGAACCGGCCAACACACAGATGGCCCCGTAGAACAAAAGCCCCAGCCCGATCACCTGCTTCAACACCAAGAGCACGATGATCGGGACGTACTTGTAGCCGCTGAAGCTGGCGATGTCCCAGAACGACGCACTCGACTGGCAGTTCAACAAGTACACCCCCACCCGGAAGATGAGGATGTCAAACACCAAGCACGCAAACGCCTGCGACGCCAAGTACCCGAACAACTGGGGGTGGAACTCCCCGTGCAACCCCTGGAGCATCGCCCACAACAACACGTACGTCACGTACGACATGAACGGGATGTACAAGTCGGGGGCGTTGATGTCCTGGCTCGGCGGCGCGTAGCTGATGCTGGCCCCCTGGCCCAGCCCGTCGGCCAGCGGGTGGGGGTGCGACGCCAACCGCTGCCAGTTGTCGTTGCGGAACGGGAACAAGATGAGCTGGAGCTTCTTGATCACGTACGAGTTGGAGATCTGGAAGTAGTAGTTGAGGTGCGACGTCGGCGGGATGAACGCCCCGAAGTTCTGCTGGAGGTACTCGTTCGACTGCCCGAGGCTGCTCTTGGCGAACTGCGCCGCCATCGACGTCGCCGGGTCCTGGAAGAAGTTGTTGTAGAATTCGGGGTTTCCCAGCTGCTGGAAGTTCGCCGGCTGCTGGAAGTTCGCCGGCTGTTGGAAGCTGGCGGGCTGGCCGGACTGCGGCTGCGGGTGCTGGATGTTCCCGTACACGCTCGCGTCGGGCAGCTGGTAGCTGGCAGCGTTGGCGTATGGAGAGTACATGGTGAAGTATTTCGCGCGATCCAACAAATCCCAAAAAGGAAAACATTCGCAACTCTAGATGCTTGCGGATTCTAGAAATTCTGCCCTGATAGAGTGCTAGAAATTCTGCAACTGATATAAAGAGTGCCTCCCGCCGGTCGCAAACAACAATGGTATCGGGAAAAGTACTCGTGGTGTCGAACAGACTCCCCGTGACAATTAAGCGGTCGCCGCAGGGCGACTACGACTACACCATGTCGTCTGGTGGCCTCGTGACGGCCCTCCAGGGCTTGAAAAAAACTACTGAGTTCCAGTGGCTAGGGTGGCCGGGATTGGAGATCCCCCACGACGAGCAGCAGCGGGTCAACGACGACCTCATGCACAAGTTCAAGTGCACGGCCATCTTCCTCTCGGACGCAATCGCCGACCTCCACTACAACGGCTTCAGCAACAGCATCTTGTGGCCCCTCTTCCACTACCACCCGGGAGAGATGAGCTTCGACGAAAACGCCTGGGCCGCGTACATCGAGGCCAACCGGTGCTTCGCCAAGACCATCGCCGACCAGGTCGACGACGACGATATGGTCTGGGTCCACGACTACCACTTGATGCTCTTGCCGCAAATGTTGCGGCAGGAAATCGGGCTGGCCAAGAAGAACGTCAAGATCGGCTTCTTCCTCCACACCCCGTTCCCGTCGTCGGAGATCTACCGGATCCTCCCGGTCCGGAAAGAGATCTTGGAAGGCGTCTTGAGCTGCGACTTGATCGGCTTCCACACCTACGACTACGCCCGCCACTTTTTGTCGTCGGTGTCCCGGATCGTCTCCAACGTGTCGACGTTGCCGAACGGCATCGAGTACCACGGCCGCTCCGTCGGCATCGGGGCATTCCCCATCGGCATCGACATGGGGAAGTTCCTCCAGGGGTTGGAGAAGGACTCCGTCGTCAAGCGCATCGGCCAGTTGAAGCAGAGGTTCGGCGATACCAAGGTCATCGTCGGGGTCGACCGGCTCGACTACATCAAGGGCGTGCCCCAGAAGCTCCACGCGTTTGAGGTCTTCTTGGACGAGCACCCCGAGTGGATCGGTAAAGTCATTTTGGTGCAGGTAGCGGTGCCCTCGCGGGGGGACGTCGAGGAGTACCAGAGCCTTCGGGCCACCGTCAACGAGTTGGTGGGCCGCATCAACGGGAAATTCGGCACCGTGGAGTTTGTGCCCATTCACTTTATGCACAAGTCGATCCCCTTTGACGAGTTGATCAGCTTGTACCGCATCTCCGACGTGTGCTTGGTGAGCAGCACCCGCGACGGGATGAACTTGGTCAGCTACGAGTACATAGCGTGCCAGAAGGAGAACAACGGGGTGTTGATCTTGTCGGAGTTCGCCGGCGCCGCCCAGAGCTTGAACGGAGCCCTCATCATAAACCCCTGGAACACCGACGAGATGAGCGAGGCCATCAACGAGAGCTTGACGATCCCGGCCGAAAAGCGGCAGTTCAACTTCAACAAGTTGTTTGGGTACATCTCAAAGTACACCTCGGCGTATTGGGGGGAGACATTTGTGAAGGAGTTGTACAAGTACAACAAGAGTTAGGTAGAGGTAGGTAGGATATAGTCTGATTAGTTATAAACTGATAGTATAAACTGATAGTCCAGGCCGTACGCGTATGTCTCATTCTACATGGTCGTTAAATTCATTAGTGACGCTCAAGCTCGAAAACGTATGGGTAGCCAAGTTTTTCTGCGTCAACGGCTTGATCATACTATTCTCTTTGTCCGGCTTGGACTCCTGTGTATCCTCGATGGCCCGGGGCTTCTTGTAGTTGCTGATGTTCAGGGTCGTATTCAACCCCAATTCTTTCGGGTGCGAGGGCAAGTCCGCCGTGACGACCTGCGGCCGTATGCCGAGCCTCAGCAAGAGGGTGTTGTTGGCGTACAAGTACGAGAGAGCAGAGGGCTGTTTGGTCTCCAAGAGGGTGCTGTGAGAGTTGAGGGGGGTTTCACGTAGCTTGTTCTTGTGCTCTGGGTACCGAATGGAGTGAGCCGGTTCGGAAGCAGCAGGAGGAGGGGACTTGGGCAGCTTGTTTTCGTCGCCCTGGATGTTCTTTATGTCCTCTCCAAAGTTCCTGGCGGAGTCAAACGCCGACATCAAGTACGGCATCTCCTCCGAGAGGCTGGTCTTCAACATGGAGCTGCCAGGACTCAAATCTGGCGACTCGAACTTGTGCTTTGGCGACGAGGCCTTGGTGATCGAGTGGACCATCGGAGCCGTGTACGACCCGTACATGCTGCTGCCTATTTCGGAGTCGTACACCGAGTCCGAGTCGTCCTCGCTCGGGGGGTGGGTGAGAGTAGGGCTTCTAGCGTAGTGCGGCGGATCGAGGCGAGACGGGGTGCGTGCCGAGCGAGAGAGATCACGAAGCTGGAGGAGCTCTTCTTCCTCCTCTGCCTGTCGTTCCTGGGCTTTCTCAAGCTTAAACGCTTCAAACATTTTCTCCATATCGTTGATCACGGCCAAGCACTCGTGCTTCTCTGCCTGGTCCTCGCTGTCCACGGCGTTGTTCAACTGGTTCAACAAGCTCGCCACGAACGTCTTGTAAGTGGACACAGTCGTGGCGTTGCTTTCGTCAAGCATGCTCTCTAGCTCGGTGCCGATTGTGATCAAAGTGGCCTTCAGGTACGCCACCGTGACCTTGTCGGTCAACTCGTGCTTTAGTTTGATGTTCCGCAACGTCAACGACGTGAGCAAGGTGCCGGAGTCCAGGATGTACTCTATGGGTGTAAGGGTCTTCAGGGCCTTCGTGATGTAGTCCAAGTCGACCGAGATTTTCGAGAGCTTTCTGTTCAAGTCTCGGCAGTCCGTCAACACTTTCATGGAGATGCTATTGTTGAAGTCTTTTATGTTATCATTTTCATTCTCAAAGTGATCGTTTGAGTTTATGTCCAACGACAAGAAGGCCCAGTTCTTCAAGTTCAACTCGATTTTCTCCAACGTCTGGAGGATGGTGAGGGAGAGCAGGCATAGCTTGGAGACCTTCCTTTCTGCGAGGGTGAAGCCGGAGATCAAGCTCACGAGTCGGTTTGTTTTATCGAGGTGTTTATTGAGGTCCGGGTCGTTGGCGAGGGAGATGATGGGATCCTCGTAGAGCACTTGGGACATGGGTGTGGGCGGGTATGCAATGCAGAAGGGCGTGGGCGGGTATGCGATGCAGAAGGCGTATGTGCGGCAGGAGGTGCTATGCGGTGAATGAGGTGCTGTTGCTCGAGCGATAAATCGCCAGTTTTTCAGTCGCAATGTTTTGATAGCGCATCGGCTTTAAGAGTCGCAAACTAGATAATTATGCATTAGTGGGGGCCGTAACTAAGGCTGCGATATACAGGCTCACTCGGCTGCAGCGCAGCATACAAGCTCGCTCTGCCTAGGCCACTCCCTTCTCCGTCAATACCCTCTCCTTCATCATGGCGTACCACTCCTGCAACGAGGTATTTGCGTCGTAGATGGCGATGATGATCAACGTCATGTTGTCGAATCCGATCCCGGTGATGTTCGAGGCCATCGATATGCAGTCGTTTAGCACGAACTCGGTGATGTGCTCGAGCGTCCAGTCCAACGCGAGCTTGTCTCGTATCACCTTGAGGAGCTGGTCGTTGCGGTAGCAGTCCCAGATCCCGTCGCACGCGAGGACGACAAACTCCGGCTGCTTCAACTGGGGGATGTCGTACACGAGCAAGTCCGGCTCGCACGTCACCTGGAGGAGCTCCGGCGGTAGGTGGATCAACCCGTGCTTGAAGAACCGCTGGTTGTCGGCTGCGTACTTGTTGTGGGTGGTGTCGAACTCTATGAACGGCACCTTGAACTTGAAGTCTCCGAACGCCCGCGAGAGGGCCAAGATCTCGTTCACCCGGCCGTTGACCACGTACCCGCCGCTGTTTTCTATCCGCACCCGCTCGCCCATGTTCGACGGCTTGTGGTCGAACGAGAGGGTCTTGCAGGCGCCTCCGTTGAGCGAGAGAATGGCCCGGGAGTCTCCCGTGTTGGCGACGATGATGTAGTGGTCGACAAACACCGCTACGATGGCGGTGGTGCCGCAGTGGGCCGCGTGCTGCGGCAGGAGCTGGCTGTCGACGCTGAAAAACCCGTCCTTGATGCACTGCATGTACTGCTGCAACAGGGGGTTCCCGGCCTGCTGCAACGCCGTGAGCAGGTCGAACAAGAGGCCCGGGAGCCGGTCGCTGACCACTTCTGCCACCTCCCGGCCGCCGTGGCCGTCGAACACTGAGAATATTCGTAGGGTCTCTTCCGCGTTGAACTTGACGGAGTGGGCGTCTTCCATCGACGTGCGGTACCCCTGCATCAGCCCGATGCAGTACGCGAGCGTCTCGAGGCTCCGGACGTCGATCGTCTTCTCTTCGATCGGGTGGGAAAGTAGCTGTCCCATAACGCACTTGTTGTCTGTGCTTGCTTGGGAAGTTTCGCGCGTGACGACCCCTGACGCCGTCAGTGGCCAGGCGGCGCCAGGCGGCGGGCCTGGTCGCGCCCACGTCGCGGCAGGGGGAGGGCGCGCCAGTAGTGCAGGGTCTAAACTGGGTCTAGACGCAATCAACATGATGGTACCCCGGATTACCCCCACGAGCACAGACAACAGCGACTACAAACGGCCCTCGGCGTTCCCGATCGGCCCCTTCACCAAGTACAAGCACAACCCCATCCTCACCCCGAACCCCGAAAACGACTTTGAGAGCGCTTACATCTACAACGCCGGCGCCGTGGTGGTGGACGATAAGGTGTTCCTCCTCTACCGAGCCCAGAACGCTGCCAAGCAGTCGTCGGTGGGGCTCGCGTGGCTGAGCGACGGGTACAGCTTCACCCGCCACCGCAAGCCCATCTTGTACGCCACCGAGCCGTGGGAGGCGGGCGGTGGCTGCGAGGACCCGCGGGTGGTGAGAGACCCGGTGTCCAAGCAGTTTATCATGACGTACACCGCGTACGACCTGAAGACCGCCCGGCTCTGTGTGGCCACGCTGGACGACTTGTTCACCTGGAAAAAGTACCCGCCGATCGTTCTGCCCGACGCCTCCTGGCACGATATCGCCATAGACAGCGACGGGGCCCAGTTGATCCGCGAGGCGTGGCTGAAGTCCGGGGCCGTGTTCGTCGACAGGCACAAGGACGGCAAGTACTACATGATCTGGGGGGACTGTGCCTTCCACCTCGCCGAGTCCACCGACTTGCACCACTGGCAGTTGGTGTCGAACGACTACAAGGCCAATACGTTTGCCAAGGGGGTCTTTTCCTGGCAGGACAAGTTGATCGAGCCGGGCCCGGCCCCCATCAAGTTGGACTGGGACGGCAACTACTATATCTTGTTCTACAACTCGGCCACCACCGGCGGCGGGGAGTATGCTAAGGACACCTACAGTCTTGGCCAGATGTTGATAGACTACGACAACATCCACGGCGGGCCGGTTGCGAGGACCGAGAAGCCGTTCTTGGTGCCGGACTCGGCCAACGAGATCGACGGCCAGGTCAACCGGGTGGTGTTCACCGAGGGGATCGTCCAGTTCCACGGCAAGTGGTTTTTATACTTTGGCCAGGGCGATTCCGAGTTGGGGGTGGCCACCTGTGATTGTCAGTAAGTGATTTTCACAATAGTCAATAAAAGATCACATTAGTCAATAAAAGATCACAAGTAGTCAATAAAAGATCTGCCTAGCATCAGCTATCGTGTCTTATGCACTCGTCTACTGTATCTTCTGAGTACACTCGTCTACTGCATCTTCTCAGTATATACACCGTCTACTGTATTTTCTCACTGCTGTTTCTTCTCGGTATACTCCGTCTACCGATCTTCTCCCTCGTAATGGTTACCGCACATAAACTGCATCGCATCACCATGGAAGCAGACGATTCGACCCCCATACGAATTGCCCTCCTTGGAGGGGCCCGGACCGGAAAGACGTCCATCGTCTCGAAGGTCACCCGTGGAATATTCTCAGACACTTACTACCCCACTGTCCAAACGAGCTCAAACCTTTTCGCCTTTATGCCTGAGGACCAACAGAGCTGCTTAATCCTAGGCTCAAACGACATAGAGAGGGCCACGAAGCAGTCCTCCGCAGTGCTCAGCCCCGTGTTGCGGTCCAGCACCCGGTGCCGCCGGCTTGAGCCCGTCGACAGTGCCGGCACGACGGTCCACCTCCACACCGAGTTCTACAACAGCTACAACTATAAGCTGGACACCCAGAAGCAGCCCCGAATAACTCCGTTCTTGGTCGAGCTCATCGACACCCCGGCGTTCAAGTCCGACTACATCCCGTTCCTCGAGTCCCTGTTGTACACCCACCTCGACAAAGACATCCTCAAGAACCTCGCCAACGAGCCGCGACGCCATGTGCTGACCATGCCGTTGTTGGTGGCCAGCGGAGCTGGGGAATTGAACGGGTCGGTGGACGGGTACTTGTACGTGTACAGTGCGATCCCATCGTACAACCCCCCGGAGTACTACGACACTGGCGACAGCTCGGGGGGGTCTACGCTCGAAGTGCTCCAGAAGATCAAGTCCTCGATTGATGAAGCGTGGAGCGAGTTCTACACCTACAAGACCCGGTGGGAAGCCGGGAAGGAAACCGACGTTTTCAGCGTCAAGTCAGCTCTACGCAGCTTCATTGGCAAGAATACAGCCGCAGAGCAGAACAAACGGATCGCCAGCAGAGGCATATCGACCGAGCTACTCCACTTCCCCACCGACCCCAGCAACCCCTATAGCCCGCCTCCCATATGGATCATCTGCACGCACGTAGACAGCCACCTAGCGTCTGCCAAATTGGTCGAGGACGGGCGGGCCACTGCAGCCGACTGGGGTTGTGGATTTGCAGCCATAGACGTCACCAGCTCTACCGGGTTGACGGCCGACGCCGCATTGAGCTTGCTAGTTCGAGAGATCTGCGAACGCAAGCAGCTTCAGAAGAAGCAGTAATACACATAGCATAGTACTGTATAGTCCATCTTCACTTATCACTACCCCATACTAATTCTGCGCGCAGATACCGTTTACTATAATGGAGACGTACAAGTGCCCGATGTGCTTGAAAACGGAGACCCCCACGGCCCAGGACCTCGTATGCGAGGTGTGCCACCACGGGGAGCTCGAGGCCATTCGGAACCTGTGCCTCGCGAACGATTCCCTAAATCACCACAACCGTCAAGACATAAACCGGGTATTCGCCATATGCAATAGCATCCGCAGCGGCGTACCCCCGGCCCTGCAGATATACTCCGAGCAGTCGATGGCATCCATAAAGCAGCTCTCGTTGCAGTTGATCAGGCGAGAGTTGATCAACAAAACCATGAAGCTCCACCGAATTCAAAAGTCAACCCTGCTGACGCAGCAGAAGGTAATCCACCTCAACGAGCAGATTGTGGAAATGGAACAGAAACTCGAGGAGGCCCGGTCGAAGCACGCGAAGGCCCTCGCCAAGGTGCTGGACGCCTACGGCAGTCGAATAGCCGAAGCCACCGCTAGCGTACTGGAGCTAGAACGAGACAAGATCGTCCACATAAGAAGACAGGCTCTCCAGATTGAGCATAAGAACTTCAAGGTACTAAAGGAAGTGGTGCTGGCTTCCAAGAGCAACCGGTACATATCCAGGCTACGCCGGTCGTCGGTGGCGTTATTCAACCAGCCGATCATCAAGATCGATGAGTTCTTTGACCTCCAATCGAGGCTATTCCAGTTGAACGGCTTCTTGGAGAACTTGATCAGGTTGCAGGTGCTCTTGGTCACCGTGTTGGATACAGAAGTGATCGAGTTGCCGTACTTGGCTGAATTAAAGCTGTATTTACCAGATGCTGACTTTTATAGCCTAGTGCAGCAGAAGGAGAATTTCATGATAAACGGGGGGGAATTGGAGAAACGAGAAGAAGACGAGGTCGACGTTGTCGACGTGGATAACTTCCCGGACCCAGAGAAGATTGTCAAGTTGGGCAACACGATAAAGCTCCCGCTATCTTCCAAGACAATCAACAGCCATTTGCGGAAGGCCAGCATAGCCAAAGCTGTGCCGAGAGACGAAGACAAGCAAGGAGACGAAGAAGAACAAAAAGTCAAGCACGAAGAAGTCAAGCACGAGGAGGCCAAGTACGAAGGAGACAGGAGCCTGAAGGCTCATTTATCGGCCAAAAAAGTGGTGGTGGTGCCCCACAAAATCCTCACCAAGCCATTGACCAAGCTCACGTCTAAGGAGTACCTCAAGTTTCTCCTGATTGTGGTTAAAGTAGTGGTCAACTTTAAGAATCTTTTCGCTGCTACAGTAGACAAGATGCCCAAGCACAATACCATCACAGACACAATCTCTCAAACGTTCAACCAGCTCCGGAGCCAGGACGAAAAGTACCCGGCTGCTTACGACTTTGAGCGGATCATAGACAAGGTGTTGCTGATAGACGAGTATATTGAGTACAAGCTTGTGAATTTGGGCAAGCCCAGCTTGAGCAAAAAAGCTAGTCAGCGCAGCCTTAACGAGGGCAGCAGTGTTGGGCTACAGGCCAGTGTACAGTCTACGAGGAACTCGGGCTCCAGCTCGTTAGGCCAGTCGTCTGTAGCGTACATCAACAAGGACGAAGTGGCCGGAATGGAGAAGAAGAACCATGGATTCAGAGACTTCACCAACTATTTCCGGGAAAAGAGGGAGCCCAGGCGGAACCCGGGGTACCAGATTTACGGCATGTTTAGCGAGAGCAAGGCTGTACCCACCCCGGTGTTAGGGGACGTAGGCGAGTTGGAGTTGAAGGCCATAATGCTTGACGTGCACGAGATCATGGCCGCGGGGTCCAGGGACAAGGGCAAGTCGGGACTGGCGATGATGGCCCAGTCGAGAGTGAAGTTGGAAGACTGGGACGTTGTGAGCAAGATGTATTGATACGATGGTACGAATATACGATAGACGAAGAGTAAGGCAGAGGTGGGTCTAATAGGCAGGGTGGCTGATGCCGTAGCGTAGTTGACCCGAAGCGTAGTTGGCTGGAAGCGTAGCTGCCTGCCGAGCTGAAGTATCCAGCGCATTCGTCGCTGGTGCTCTCGCGGTAGCGGCGGTCGGTGCGGTGGGAGGACGCCGCGGCGGGCCTCCGGGGTAAATATCCGCACTCCGTAATCCCCCTCCCGCGCGCACCTCGTTGAAATTGTCAATTTCCATCCTCCCTTATCAACCACCCATGTTATCAGACAAGGAATTATTCGAGTTAAACAAGCAAGCCGTCACCGAAGGCTTCAACATCAAGCCCAGAGTCAACTACAACACCGTGGGCGGGGTCAATGGTCCGTTGGTTATCTTGGATGACGTCAAGTTTCCTCGTTATAACGAAATCGTCAACTTGACGTTGCCAGACGGAACTTCCCGAGCTGGTCAGGTATTGGAGGTGAGAGGCTCCAAGGCCATCGTGCAGGTGTTTGAAGGTACGTCGGGCATCGATGTGAAAAAAACCCGGGTCGAGTTCACCGGTAAGAGTATGAGAATCCCCGTATCTGAAGACATGTTGGGGAGAATCTTTGACGGATCGGGTAGACCGATCGACAAGGGCCCCAAGATCTTCGCCGAAGACTACTTGGACATCAACGGGTCTCCGATCAACCCGTATGCCAGAATCTACCCCGAGGAAATGATCTCCACCGGGGTCTCGGCCATCGATACCATGAACTCTATTGCCAGAGGACAGAAGATCCCCATCTTCTCGGCCTCTGGATTGCCCCACAACGAAATCGCAGCCCAGATTTGTAGACAGGCCGGCTTGGTCAGACCCACCAAGGACGTCCACGACGGGCACGAGGAGAATTTCTCCATTGTGTTCGCAGCTATGGGGGCCAACTTGGAAACGTCGAGATTCTTCAAACAGGACTTTGAGGAGAACGGGTCGTTGGAAAGAACCACCTTGTTCTTGAACTTGGCCAACGACCCCACCATCGAGAGAATCATCACCCCTCGTTTGGCCTTGACCACGGCCGAATACTTGGCGTACCAAACGGAGAGACACGTTTTGACCATCTTGACCGACATGTCCTCGTACGCCGATGCATTGAGAGAAGTCTCCGCCGCCAGAGAAGAGGTCCCCGGTAGAAGAGGTTACCCCGGTTACATGTACACCGATTTGTCCACCATCTACGAGAGAGCCGGCAGAGTCGACGGCAGAAACGGTTCCATCACCCAGATTCCAATCTTGACCATGCCGAACGATGACATTACCCACCCCATTCCCGATTTGACCGGGTACATCACCGAGGGCCAGATCTTTGTCGACCGTCAATTGAGCAACAGGGGTATCTACCCCCCCATCAACGTGTTGCCCTCGTTGTCTCGGTTGATGAAGTCGGCCATCGGAGAGGGCATGACCAGAAAGGACCACGGCGACGTCTCCAACCAGTTGTACGCCAAGTACGCCATCGGAAGAGACGCGGCCTCCATGAAGGCCGTCGTGGGTGAGGACGCCTTGTCAACGGAGGATAAGTTGTCGTTGGAGTTCTTGGAAAAGTTTGAAAAAAACTTTATCGCCCAGGGGGCCTACGAAGACAGAAGTGTCTTTGAATCCTTGGACTTGGCGTGGTCCTTGTTGAGAATCTACCCTAAGGAGATGTTGAACAGAATTAGTCCTAAGATCTTGGCAGAGTTCTACGAGAGGGAGAGAGAAGAGGACGACGAGGAGGAAGAGGAAAACCCGGACAAGAGCAATGATGCAAACAAGTCTGAAAACTTGATCGATGCTTGAAGCATATTATTTACTTCGATAGAATACGTAATAAAACAATAAGATTAGCTTATAATTGACAACCTCTATTCTACTAATGCAATAATGCAGTGAACTGTACCAGTTCCTTATAAATACACGTGACGTCTCTATTGCGCCGCTTCTCTTTGGGCCCGCTCTCTCTTGGTGTTACCAATGAAGTTGATGGCAGATCCAGCTCTGAAGAAATCAACCTGATCCTTAGACATGGTGTGCTTACACACGATGTCAAACTCAGTACCGTCTCTCTTGGTGACCTTCATTCCTACGGTACCACCGTTGTTACCGTCTTTGGCGATCATGTCGGCTAAGTCAATGGTGGTCATTAAATCACCAGCCGCTAGCTTGTCGTAGTCAGCCTCATGAGCAAAAGTCAACGGTAACATACCTTGCTTCTTCAAGTTGGTCTCGTGGATTCTGGCAAAAGATTTGACCAAAATAATTGACCCTCCCAAGAATCTAGGCGATAAAGCAGCATGCTCTCTGGCCGAACCTTCACCATAGTTGTGTTCAGCGACAACAATCCATGGGCGAGATTCCTCTTTCCACTTCATCATCAACTCAGGAATACCGTACTTGTCCCCGTTGAAGTCATAAGCAGTGTTGACCTCACCAGTCTCCTTGTTCACAGCACCGATCAAAGTGTTGTACGAAATGTTTTCCAAATGCCCCTTGTACTTCAACCAGGCACCAGCGGCAGATATGTGATCAGTGGTACACTTACCTTCGACCTTGATCAAGATGTTGGTGGATAACTCCTCGCCGGACCATGGCGGGAAAGGTTCCAAGATCTGCAATCTATCGGAAGTTGGAGAAACATTAACAGGCACTTCTGGTTGTGGCTGTGGGTTTGGGTCTGGGTAAAATTCTTGTCTACCTTGAATGAATCCCTGGCCTGGCAATTCGTCTCCTTTGGGAGCATCAAATCTGAACTCTTCTCCGTTTTCCAACTTGATGGAGTCTGTAATGGGGTTAAAGTTCATGTCACCAGAATAGATCATGGCGGTGACCATATCAGGAGAAGTTAAAAAGTTCATAGTGTTTCTGTTGCCGTCATTTCTAGCCCTGAAATTTCTGTTGAAAGAAGTGAAGATGGCGTTGAAGTCAGACGAGGTTTTGGCCACATCCGTTCTATCCCATTGACCGATACATGGACCACAAGCGTTGGCCAACACGATGGCACCGTTTTTTTCAAAAGTGTTGATCAATCCATCTCTTTCAATAGTGGCTCTGATCTGTTCGGAACCTGGAGTGACAAAAAATGGAATCTTTGGCTTCAATCCAACCGATTCGGCCTGTCTGATGATCGAAGCAGCACGACTCATATCTTGGTAAGAAGAGTTAGTACAGGATCCAATCAAACCGGCACTAACCGTCTCGGGCCAGCCTTCATTTTTTGCAACCGTTCCGAACAGCGAAATCGGCGTGGACAAGTCGGGAGTGAAAGGACCATTGACGTGTGGTTCCAAAGTGGATAAGTCAATCTCAATCACCTTATCGTACTCGGCTCCTTTATCAGCTCTCAAAAAGTTGTATTTGCCATTGGCGATATCAGCCAAGTCAGCAATAGGTCCTCTGTTGGTTTGGTATAAGTAACGACGGTGAGCATCTTGATATGGGAAAGTGGAGGTGGTAGCACCAATTTCGGCCCCCATATTACAAATGGTGGCCATACCAGTACAAGACAACGTCTCCACACCTTCACCAAAGTACTCCACAATGAATCCAGTTCCACCTCTGACAGTAAGAATACCTGCCAACTTGGTAATGACATCTTTTGGAGAGGACCAGCCAGACAATTGACCCGTCAATTTAACACCCAAGACCTTTGGAGCCTTCAACTCCCATGGGGTACCTGTCAAGGCATCGACGGCATCGGCACCTCCCACACCAATGGCAATAGCTCCCAAACCACCAGCATTAGGAGTGTGAGAGTCCGTACCTAACATCATCAAGCCTGGCACTGAGAAGTTTTCCAACACAATTTGATGGATAATTCCTGAACCTGGACCCCAAAATTGAATACCATATTTTTCACCACAGCTTTGTAAAAAGTCGAACACTTCTTTGTTGGTTGCAATAGAAGCAGTCAAGTCATCATCAGCACCTTCTTTACCAACGATCAAGTGGTCACAGTGTATCGATGCTGGGACAGAAGTGTTGGCCATTCCACAAGTCATAAACTGCAATAAAGCTGTTTGAGCTGAAGCATCTTGCATTGCAACTCTGTCAGGATTCAATTTAAGGTAAATTTGACCTCTGATGTTAGATAACTGTCCTCCAGTGGAGCCCAAGCTCTCTTCAGGATCACACAAATGGGAGTATAAAATCTTTTCTGCCAAAGTTAAAGGCTTGTTTCCCACAATATGAGATACCTGCTGCAAGTTGTCGATCAACTTTTGATAAGGAGGGGCTCTACTTTTGTACTCTTCTGGGGTGTTAAAAGCCGAGCCAGTAGCGGCACTGGCCAAACTACGATGTGCCTGTTGTATGCGTAACAAGCTGCTAGCACTTTGTCTCGCTCTTAACATGTTTAAAGGTATACAATAAATTGATATTTAATTTTTCAGCCAGTTTAGATCTGAGTCAAAAGAAGTGTCTCGGCCAATGATTTTGATCGCGAATTTGATTACTGCGATGGATTTTGCTGCTTATGACTCAAAGCGCATGCGACATCGCCGTTTGATAAAAGGGTCAAATGTCGCGAATATGTTTAAACTGGGGGCAATGTCGCGCACCCGGCTGCAAAAAAACCGTACTTGCTGCATCATGCCTCTTTACCTCCAAAAAGGATAGTGTTGATGCCTGTGGTATAGATTGATGACTGACTTGCAGGCCGGTGAACGAATATATGGGGGGACTGCTGTTTCACAGTGCCAAAGACATCCGAGCTAGTCACACGTAGGCCACCTTGGTTCATCGAAAGGCCCAGAAACCGGATCATACCATCATATCCCAGAACCAGAACGTTGCCTGGTGACGGCCCAGCATCTCATCCCAAAATACATTTTTAATATGAAAGACGCGGCCTGTATAAAAAACAATATGCTGCAAAAAAGGATAATCATATTTGTTTAAGCTTTGGGACATTTTTTCTCTTCAAAATCAGATTTTACCACAGATGCCGTTTAAAAGCTTTGCCCTTGCACTATACCCAGCCCCAGTAGCACCTGCTGCCTTGGGATGGGCCCAAGATCCAAGTTCGAGTTACTCGTTAGAAAAATACTCTCTCACTGAGCAAGATACTTTCCAAGACGTCAAGAAAGTCTCCTTCTATGCAATAGACCTTTTACAGGAGCCATCCTTTATGAACAATTTACCCCCCAGCAAATTCAACGATACGATGACCATCGATATCACTATACGTGACCCTAAAATAATCACTGAAGGCGTTACCCTTCTGTACAAGGATATGCTTTTCAAGTATGATGGAGATGAGGAGGATGCGAAGTTGATCAAGCAGTTCATGTCAGATATGGGGAAGAAATACTGTATTTCGCCTGACTGGATGACAAATATTTGTCACTGTTTGGAGGATACTGAAGCACACTGTCATGTTTCGGTCAATATTATCATTAAATACCTCAGTAATGGTAGATATGATGATGAGCCATTGGAAGCGACTCTGGTGCCTCAAGGCTTCAACAACTTTACCTTCAGTAGATACCAGAGGTATGCTTTCACCGAACGCTTCAGTCGGTTCAATGACAAGTATAATCCCGATATGTATACGGCCAGCAACACTTTTGGCAGTGGCAATTTTGTCCCGGGTCACAGCTCCAAAAATTTTGAAGAACCCCTGCCAGGGGTTGGATCAGCCAAGAGCAATAGTGGAGCTCCACCCGGTTCTGCTGGTAGTAAATCTGAAGCCGATAAAAGCAATCGGAGTCGACGGAGGGCAAAAGCATCAAGAAGTCCAAGGTCAGGAATGTTTTCTGGTGGAACTTCTGCCTTCAGCACCAATACACACACCACCTTCGATAACATGGATCAATGGGCGAGTGCCAAACTCGATCCCTCGGATGAGAGTGGCCCTGACGATCAGGCCGATGATCTGGAGCCTGAAAGTTGGGGATCTACGCAAGAGAGCTGGGAGTCTGCGGCGGAATGCTGCGGGCCTCAGGCCGATGCGTATACCACCTCTGATGGCAGTAGTGGTGTAACTGGCACGAGTGATCCCGTGAAGGGTGTTGAAAAGGGTACTTTTGGGCAAAAGAGCACGGTTAAGCCTGGGAAGAGCACGGTTAGGCCCGAGAAGGCTACTGTTGCACCCGAGAAGACTACTGTTCCACCTGAAAAGACTACTGTTCCACCTGAAAAGATTACTGTTGCACCTGAAATAAGTACTGTTGAAATAGGTGAGAGTGAGCTGAATGATATAGCCGGGGCTGACAAGAGTGCTGATGGCGACAAGAGTGCTGATGCTATACTTGAGGCTACCGTGCTTGAGACTGATTACGCCGATTTCTTTGACATGTGTGAAAACCTCAATACAAGTTTGTCCACCGACGACGGCTTCTACGGGCTTCAAAGTGGGGACACCAGACAAGCTGACAAGGACACTGAAGTGGCTGGCGGGCCTGAAGTGCCTTTTGACTTGCAGCTCGAGACCGAGAGGGGCCCCAACATCGTATCTCCGAAGTTGCCCGATCCGAAGCCTACCGGTTTGCGGAAGCGTTTGAAGAGAACATGGAGGCTGAGCGGATGGTATCTACGGTTATCCAGATGGGGGCACAAGCTCCGGTTCTCGGGCAAAGCATAGAGTGAGATCAGACAGATCTGTAGCAGCGTAAGTCAGACGGTAGATTTACAGTAGTGCCAGTGGTTCAGCAAGGTAGATCGGTAGTGTGCGTGGCTCAGAAACTATTTAGTGTAGTGAAGTGTTTTCTGCAATTTAATAAATACCTAAGCAAGCTAGAATACAAGCTCTAGTTAACACAAGCTAGAACACAGCTCCAGTTAACACAAGCTGCGACACAAGCTGCGACACAAGCTGCGACTGGTCGATCCCCGACTCTCGACTCTCGATCTCCAACTGCTCTACCCCATACACCCCCAGATTCGCGGATATTTTGCAACCAGAATCCCTATGGCTGAGAGAGAAATCCTAAACATATCGTCGGA
Source organism: Yamadazyma sp. yHMH685 (assembly GCA_030571055.1). Taxonomy (NCBI): domain Eukaryota; kingdom Fungi; phylum Ascomycota; class Pichiomycetes; order Serinales; family Debaryomycetaceae; genus Yamadazyma; species Yamadazyma sp. yHMH685. The sequence continues at coordinate 689,263 of JAJLXC010000003.1, forward strand.
AAGCGATCCGAATTTCGAAAGAGCATACTCACGGCTTCTCCTGCCGATCCAGTTCCACCGGCCGTCGCTGGCCTCGCAGGAACGGGACTACTACCGAAAGCCATCCTCCAGCTCGTCGCTCGGGACAAAAATGATACATAGCAAGCGCCAGAGGTACTACGATACCAAGCCCTACGCTCCGCACACTTCCAGCTACGGCCGGCCCATGGAAGGGGTCCACCCGCACCGGGCCCCTGGCTTCGAGCACCACACTCTTCTTCCCCCGGTGTCTGCGTTGGGCGATGCGGATCGGTGGGATGTGGTAACGCTCTCGTCCGGAGCCTACTCGATGGAGTCGTCGCCCAAGTTCAGGTTGGGCCCGCTGGGCGACATCCCGGAGATCCTCCAGAGCTCGCCGTCGAAGGCCCAGCAGATGCGGATGTCCTGGTTGGTCGGGAACAGTGACCCGGACACCCTGCACGGCCTGACGAGCCTCAACACGCTGTACACTGCCAACACGCTGCACCACGCGGAGCCGGAGGTCAAGCCCGAGCAGCCGGAGCTGGGAGCAAGGCGGCGGAAGCACGAGGAGCGGCGGCCGGTGGGCCCGTCCATATCGACCCGTCTACGCCGGAAAGTGGACACCAGCGACTACGAAACGCCCCAGCCGTCGCCCCGTCCCACGCGGGCCCAGAAAGCCCCGGCCAGCGATAGTGACGGCTCGGACGAGGAGGAGCCACCGCCCCGGGCCAGGCCACGGCTCCAGAAGATTGAAAAACCCCGGCCAAAGACTAAGGCCAGGCCCAAAGCCCCCCAGGTGCCACGCGAGGCCGCTAGTGCTCCGTACAACAGGACGGCAGACGGGTGCTGGATATGCCGCATCAGAAAGAAAGCGTGCTCCCGAATCAAGCCGGCTTGCGACAGCTGTGTCAGGTTACACTTGGAGTGTGACTACTCGAAAGAGAAGCCCAACTATGTGGTGGTGCCTGACTTGAGAAGGAAGAAGCTCCTGGAGATCAAGAGCAAGACCAGCGAGCTGAAGAAGGAGGCCATTGCCGCTGCCTCCCGAAAGAGAATGAGTAACATCCAGGCCAGGAGAAAGAGGGGTAAGTAGAATGCTAGCTGAGCACTAGCTGTGTAGCCCACTAAGCACCGTGGCCAGCCCCTCGGCCGCAGCTCAGTCGGTCAGAACACCTCAGTCAGATCTAATAATACATTGTCATATATAGCGCATAGTCTAGTTCCCATCACGAGGTTGAATCGAACAACTCAATTTCCACGCCCTGTCCTCTTCTTTCCGGTTCAACTGGCATACCTTCCACACCTCGAGGAGTATAAGCTCCTGCAACGAAGCCACCGGGATGATCGTGTACTCGTCGCCATCCTCGGTGCTGGTGGGCCTGTCGTAGCCAATCTGCAAACTTTCAATGTCGGCAATGATTCGAGCAATCTTCAAGTGTTTGTCGATGTTGATCAATTTCTTGTTCAAGAAGTTGTTGGACTGCCGGAAGTTCGGATTGCCGTCAGTTATAAACGTTAAATCCTGTAAAAAAAGCGGGAAGTAAGGAACGGTGGGGATGTTGTAATCGTTCGAGATCAAAAAGTTTCTCAACTTGGCCCGGTACACGGAGTAGTTCTTGTCTGGATGGATAATACCCGACAAGTAGTCATAAAGTTCTTGGTACTTGTCAGACAACTCGGGCCACAACAGGGAGAGCCGGGTGATAAGGTGGGATTGCAAAGAGGTGATGATGGCCGCTAAAGAGTTGAAGTTCCTCAAGTAGAGACACGAGATCGACACCTTCAACCAGGTCTTGACCACGTTCAACCGCATTTTAGTGGTGAGCTTGGGCTGCAACACCGACTCAATGACGTAGCCAGATAAACAGTTGGTGAACAACAACGACTGTCTCACGTGAGGCGCCAACTTCAAGTGGGCTCTCTTGGTAGTATAGTTCTCGTTCAAGAGCTCCTCGGGCCTGATGGAGCAGAATATTTGCGACTCGATCAACGTCAACTGCTTGGCAAGCTCCAACCCGTTAAAGTCCAACAAGTTGGGCCTGTAGTTCGACAACACCCAGCTCTGATCACTGACAGTGTACCAGTTAGGAAGAAGCGTCTTTATATCCAATGGGATAAAGTTCTTGGGGTTGATATAGTTGTTCGGGCACCAGCCGTTCCCAATAATGGCCCTGTAGGTCAAAATCAACTTTTCAATGGTGGCAATATTGTTTTTCGACAATAGGGAGCTGGACGAGGAGGTCTGATTCCCCACCCCGAGGGGCAAGGGCAAGCTCATGGACTTGATGGAGCTGGCGGTGGAGGAGTTTGTATTGATCCGGCTCAACTCGTACCCGTCCACCATAGAGTATCTTCCCGTTATATCGTTTGTGGCTTCGGTGATTGAATTTTTCCGATTCAACCTCGTAGCGGTGATACTCCTGGTGACCAACTGTTTGGGTGGCTTGGGCTTTTTGGTGGGCTTGTGGTTTTCAGTCAAGGGCTTGAAGAAGAGCTTAGCCGCCACTTCGAGCAACTTCATGGAGTCCAATGGCAAGAACTGCGTGATCCCTTCGTTGAAAAAATTTATCAAAGTAGGCAACAATGGGTAGTCCAATTCTGAATTCCAGTAACTCTCCAACCACAACTGGAACATCTTGGAGATCAATCTTCTTCTATTTTTGACCTTCAATTCCAAGTTGATCGGCGCGTTGCTTCTGGAGTGCTGGTAGCTATTGGTGATATCGAATCTGGAAATCAATTCTTCAATCAAGTCTACCCCAGAGGCAAAACTTCTGAAGCAGATGAAGAAGGTCGAGACGAAAAAGTACTCCGGAGGCGAATTCTCGTTCGTCAATGTGTACACCAATCCTTTGAAAGAAGCACCCAACAAGTTCCCCCTGGCGTCGACCAACAACTCGTTTTCCATCTTGATATCTTCAGCGGTCGATTCTGTGTTGGTGAATTTCTCAAACTCCTTGTCCTTACTGAACTCCCCGTCAATGTCTGTCAACAACACGTCGTGCAACAAACCAGCTCCGCCCGGCGTCAAACCCAACAGGCCAGTCTTACCTGATCTCATCACGGAGAACCTATTGGAAGCGTTTGTGGCAGCCGGTTTCATGGTCCGCAACTGGCGATTCCTTATGGTGTTGGACTTTGCAATTCCAAGACTGCACTTGCGGATAAACTCTGCTGGCTCGATTCTCATTCTAGCGTAGTCAGGATACGATCTGTGGGCATCGAGCTTGAAATTACCGGTGATTTCCAACAACTTACGGATAGAGGCCACCGTGGTGCTGATGGCCCTCACCATTTTAGAAGCGATCTGGATCAACTCTCCGCCCTCTTCGGTGTACAAGTACTCCTTGTTTTTGTTGTTCAAGCTGGGGGAGTTGATTTGGTACTTTTGGTCCTCTACGGTTTCATTCAACGTCTTGACGACCAAACTCTTGACCGCCGTGACCAAGTCGCTCACAAGAGATAGCAACGAGTCCAACGACTGGTCCAAGTCGGCGGGTTTTTGGTCCGAGAAATCAGACCCTGTTTTGGAGATAAATAGCAATTCTCTCAATAGCAAGATAATATGGTGCGTTAGCGTCTCCAAGATGTCACAGCCGACCGAATTGTGCTCGATCAAATCCAATCTACCAATTATCATACCCAAGTAAGAGTACAACACGCCGTTGATTTCAGCGACCCTTTGCTTGGCCAGCGGCGGCGTACCCAACAACGGGTAGCTGTTCATATCGTTTTGAAGCTTTCTCTCGGTCTCTTTCTTGATAATCTGTTTGCTCTCAATGGACCACAACTGTAAGAATGAGATGGCCCTTCTGATCACCTGGAACACCATTAGCGTCAAGATCTCCACCTTGTTGTAGTCGGTGGTCCCCTTGAACTCATTGGCCTTGGTCATGAGATTGTACCAGTCAGCCAAAAGCACTTTCCTCGCCTTTCTGACAATGGGCCGTTTGGTGACGATTTCGTTCGATCTCGAGAGGCAATCCGTCTCCTGCAACAATACCCTTACCCCGTCGCGGATAGCGTTGACAACTCTAATGGAGAAAGTGAAGTTACCCTTGCGGGTTTTGTGGGACAACGGGTTGATGAGGAATTTACCCGAAGCGTTGAACAACGGCTTGAGAAAGTGGTTATTAGGGATTCTGCCGTCGTCAGACTCGTCATCGAGGTCCTCTGAATCCTCGTAGCTATCGTCATCGTAGGCGTGAATTGCAAACTTGAAGTAGTTCATGGGCACCCATCCTCTTTGCAACGATTCAATAAGCGTCACCTCGCCCCACCCCGACTCGTCGATGGTGTGGACCACGGCCAAGTCGTCCTTCTCAAACGGCAAGCAGATGGATGCGTCTGCCTCGGACTGCAAAGTAGAGGAGTCGAACGGGTGCAACGCTCTGACAAAGAGAGACGAGAGGTCATCATCGTCTGCGGTGGCCTGGGCGACGTTTTTGAAGGCTTCAGAACCGTTGGCCTCTGGCACGTCAGGGGCGGGCAGTTTATCTGCATCGACGTACGAGATGTTGAGGCCCGCAAGGGTGGTAGAGACATTCTCAGGGTGAGAGAACGCATCACTTCTTTGGGGGAGCTTCTGCTCTTGCCTGATCTGCTCTAGCAAATCGCCTCGTTCTGGTATATCGTCAGTGGCGATGGGGATCGACTGGTTTTTGATCATCTTCAACGGGACCGGCGTCCGGTAGTGGTTCGGCTGGTCGGGCTGCGGGGCGAAGTGGAAGTTACTATCGTTTGAGAGAGACTCGTTATCGTGAGCCTCCGTACTGATGATGCTGGACCGGTTGCTCACGGTGCTGACGTCCGAATCGTCGGGTCTGATGACCGAGTTCTCCCTGGCGATCGCCTTGTGACTGTGCTCGTCCGAGTCCTGGTCGCCGTCGCTGTACTCGCCGTCGCTGGGGGCGAGCGTCTCGTTGATCTTGTTGTAGTACAAGCTTGTTCTATTGTGGTCCTGCTTCGAAGTCCTCACGTTGTTGTTGAACTTGTTCATGAACTTGTGGGAGTCGCTTGTCGAGTTGAAGTTGGACGTCTGGAGGGTGGCCGAGAGACGCTTGAACTTGCTACTGAGGGCCTGGTGGGGGAGGTAGTTTACGTCGAGATGCTGGTGGGAGATTTCATCTTTGAACACACTATCCTGGCCCAACACGGGGGTCTTATCGTCGAGCACGTCGGCGTACCTTCCGTCGTGCTGTAGCTTTGGCGTGGCGTCGTCGTCGTCGTTGCTGTACGTGCGGTTCTTGCTGCTGCCTGAAACGTCTTGGTCGCTGCCGTTGCGCAAAAGGGACCGATTTATGGAGGTGAAGCTGGGGTTACTTTCGTTACGCTCCGACGCAGTGCCGTAAAACTCGGTCTGCGTATCGTCCTGGAGCGAGTACGACTCGCTGATACTGCTGGCTTCTTTGAGGTCGTCGTCGAGGTTGTGTTCCGGGTATTCATCTTCCTCTAAAATGGTAGACTCAGTGGCTGTGAACTCCAACTCGCTGTCCAACTGCGAGTACACCGACGACGTGGTGCTGTAGTGGCCACTATTCACACCACTGTGGGCACTGGGAGGGTTGAAGTTAGGGTTGTACATGTAGCAGTACTATCGTTCTGCGAGGCTTGGGGGTTTAATAAATGTTACTGAACAAGTTTTATTTTCTAACGCGAGCGCGTCTGCTTGAAACCGGCCTAGGGGGGACAGATCAGGGGTGGTGAAGCAGCGATGATTTGGAGCCTCCCTCGGAGTGGGGGGTGGATCTGACTACGTATGCAAAAGTACAGCCTACACCACCGGGCACGTCGCCTGGGCTAGTACCTCTATGAGACTCGCGTCGCGCACGACTTCAATAGTGTTTCCTGTTTGGGCCGCATTGAACGGCTGGAAATGTCGCTGCTCGCAATCTATTGTCCGGAGAGCTGTCAATTGTTCTCCGTTACCTCGTAATATGGAGAACAATCATCCACACCAGGATCTATTGCACTGCTGCGAACTTACATTCCCGGCTGACAGGCTGATGCCAGGCTGGCACCACGCTGACGCCCGGTTGCTGCTTCGACGCATTAGGAAACCAAAAGCCTTGGGCGACGTGTCACGTTTGGTGTCAAATCAGATCACGCGACACGTCTTATCACAATGTCGCGGGTAAAAAAATATTGAAGGAAGCGAGGTTCGAACTCGCGCGGTGAACCCACCAACAGATCTTAAGTCTGCCGCCTTAGACCACTCGGCCATCCCTCCATTATCTGGGTAAAAAGACGCAGTTTATCCAGGTATTGAAGTGACCAGATGACAATTTTATTTTCAACAGTTGTCTCTTTACAAATCCATACATGGTGAATTCACAGCTTTAGACGAATGGAGTTGTCTGTAGCCCCTGCTGGGTAGTACATCACAGAGCCAGAGTAAGGTCTAAACCAAATTTGAAATTGAAACATCGAACTGATTAAATATCGCAACATCCAGCTTACACTGGTGCCGCAGCACATGAGATTGAATATAAAATTACACAGGTGCTGCATTTGTCTGGCTAATGAGCAGTCTACAAAGTAATTAAAGGACGGAGTGCTCCTCGGCAAAAGCGAGAATATGCTTTGCAATAACAGCAGCATGGTTGACGCCGGCAAAGTGTCCGGCATCCAACTCCACAAGCTTCACGTTTTTGGAGTCTCTCTTGAAAGCCTTTTGACTCTCGGACGGGAAGATTGTATCATTGACTCCCCAGGCAGCCAATATTGGCACGTTTGATGTTCTGAAATATTTTTGGAACTGGGGATACAACTTCACATTGTTTCTATAGTCCAAGAACAAATTCAATTGATTTTCTAAAGAGTTGGGGTAGGCCAATAACAATTTCCAATCAACGATAGGATCTTCGGGGTCCACAACACTTGTATCCGGCTCTCCTCCAAAATACTGTTGATGATAACCATTGTAGTCTGAGATGACTGGAATCAATTTCTTCTTAGCATCTTCGAACTGTTTGACTTCTGTCTCAGTCAAGCTTGGTTTTTCCAAAAACTCCCAGCAAACTTTAATTGGAGCCCAAAAGTCTTGGATCCCCTCCTCGTAGGCATTACCGTTTTGCGAAATGATACTGGTAATCTTGAACTTGGGGTTAAGAGCCAACCTCAATCCAGTAGGTGCACCATAGTCGAAGATATATATGCTAAACTCTGAAATCTTCAACGTATCCAATAACAATTCTACCGATTGGGCAATGCTTTCAAAGGATACTTCAAAGCCTGCTGACAACTTGGTGAGACCAAAAGCCGGCAAGTCCGGAGCGATGATATGGAACTTTTCATTTAACAAGGGAATCAAGTTACGGAACTGTCTGGAGGAGGTTGGAAATCCGTGTAAAAGTAACAAGGTTGGGTTGGCTTTGTTTCCGCTTTCACGGTAGAAAATCTCTACTCCGTTGGAGACTTTAGTAGTGGTGTAGGTAGACATGTTGTTCAATTGACTGGGAACAGTGATGGTGGAAAAGACCAGGCATCCTGGGGGTTTATATAGTATTCAGGCTTACAAATGCCCTTACAAATGCCCTCCATATGAGGCCGCAGTAGCGTGCGTCGTCATACACAGTCTCTTGCGCGATGGTTGTAAAATTGGTACTAAAATGATGAGGTAAGGTGCGAAAAGCGCGGGAGTTGCAACACCAGCATAGTTAGACCACCTCTGCTTCATGTCATGGAGTAGGGAATATGTTGAAACATATCCCAGTGGGTATGTGAGCATGAAATCAATTCAAACACCGTAATTATTAGCAACAATTGGATTACTCAGCATCAGCAATCCGCATTCGGCCATTACCGATGAAAATGCCGACCACAAACCCCTCCACACTTGCCTCCCTACATTTCGTTAGCTGACCACGACCTATTTGTCCCCCTTCTTCAATGACGTATTGATAGATTTTAAATATTGATTTGTCACTAATTTTCCTTTGATTGTACCAATGGGTGCAGTCAGTTGTGATCGCTGCCCATCGACATATTTAGTATTACTGCGATTCACATCGTATCGAGGTGAGATCTTGAGTACGCTTGGGAGTCCCAAGGTGCTCAGGGTTTGAGCATATAGCTACTCGCTTCCTATGTCCACCGACTAATGTTCTGTATATTTGTTAAAGTCTTTCACACTCCATCATATAGTATTGTGATTTTTGAAAATTAATGGCTGATTACTCTGCAATCGTTAATTTGATAAAATAAGTTCAAAATGCAAACATTTGCAATATCCCATCGGCTCTATTTCTGGTTGAATAAATCTTAAGGCCTTCCCATTTGAGGAGGAATCTGGCCCTCATTGCATTTACTCGGAGTATCGGATTTATACACTTTCCCGAGTTGGTCGGGTATGCCTATTTGGGAAAGATGCGACCGGGACCGGAACCCGGATGTTGTGAAGCTTCAATAAACCGAACACAAGCTGTTCAGAGAATTTGCAGCATTCACGGAGCTTTGCTTTTCCCACATCTATATAAAAGGGCGTCTTCCCATGAATGTAGAAGATTAAAATGACTAGAGTTTGGTTTATTACTGGAAGTTCAAGAGGTCTTGGATATGAAGTTGCAAAGAAAGCACTTGAAAATAGAGACAGCGTTGTAGCAACTGCAAGAAGCGTTTCATCTCTTCAACTGCTTCAGAACGAGTTTGGAGAAAAAGTCTATCCACTTGCTTTGGACGTCACCAATAACAAGAAGGTAATTGAAGCTGTTAGAAAGGCAGTAGACAAATTCGGTCGTTTGGATGTGGTGGTTAACAATGCCGGGTATGCTAACACTGTTTCGTTAGAAGACATCACCATCGAAGATTTCGAGGAACAAGTCCAAACAAACCTCCTTGGGGTAGTTTATGTGACTAAGGCTGTAATTCCTTTCCTTCGTGAACAAGGATCAGGCCACATCTTCCAAATTTCTTCTATTGGAGGTAGGCTCGGGTCTCCAGGGCTTTCAGCTTACCAAAGTGCCAAATGGGCTGTCAATGGATTTTCCATTGTGATAGCCAAGGAGATTGCTCCATTTGGTGTCAAGTTGAGTATCCTTGAGCCTGGTGGAATTAAAACTGACTGGGCGGGTTCATCTATGAAAATTCCAGAAGTTAGTGAACCTTACAAAGAAACCGTAGGAGCCTTCGTAAGCTATATTAAAAGTCATTTTGGAAGTGAGATGACTAAGCCTGAAACAATCGCTGTTATCATTGGCAAGGTGTTAGAGGAAAAAGAGCCACCTGTTCGTCTTTTGGTTGGTGGTGACGCTGTTCATATTGCGGCCCATACCGCAAAAGAGCTTGAGGAATCTGACCAGAAATGGAGTTCCCTTTCGGTTTATTCTGAGTGATAGCGAGGCCCGATTGAGTAGCAGCAGTATAATATGGTATGAACGTACATATCTGTTCTAAATAGTATAATATGGTATGAATGCATCTAGCTGTTCCGAGTTGGTCGTTAGTGTAGCAAATGTAAAGTCTGGATTCTGGATCGCTTTTTTAACTGGAATTCAGATTCGTGCTGTTGCATAAGTACGCTTCCTCAAGCTTCCTGCTTTCTCTCATTTTATCCCAACAAGTATTCTTGATCTCATTAGTCTTTATTCACGGCTTCACTTATATGAGCCTTACGTCTTTGCAACTACCGTTCTTACCGTACGTCTTCATACACTGCAATGGCCGCAAATCTCAAGAAGGAGGAGATCAAACATCCCGAAATCAACAATTACCTAAAGCACTATTCCAGCAGCAACAAGCATACATAGTCAACGATAACTACCCAAAGATTCATACCCTATCATTGCTTGACGCCCGAAATTCGCCACTGGAGGCCCATCTCTCGTATACTCTCATCTCTCGACTTTCGCAGTCAAGTGAAAAATTCATACATCATGTCCTCTATAACCTGCTGTACGTGTAAGCTCTCGTACCTGAACGACGAGGTACTCAAGCACTTGTCATCCACACGCCACAAGCAAGTGAAGTACGATCCTTTGGACGAGGTCATAGAATGTGAATCGTGTGAGAATGACAATATCCATCAGCTTCAAGTCTTACGCTATGGTTTGAGCGATATGACCTTGTTGTGCCAAACCTGCCTCACTAGGGAAGAAAAAGCATCCACACAGTATTCGCTATCAAACGGATCCTTCTTTAAAAAAATCGATCAATACTACAAATTCAGAGATATTGAGTGTGATTTGTGCCAGAGTGATACCAATTTACTGGTGGGTAACGATGGTACAAATGAGTTTATTGTTTGCAGAAAATGCGTACCAATATTCGTAGAAGAACATCCCCGAGTCAGGCTTGTGAGTGAAAAGGACGAGACATTCTTGACTGCTCTTTTGGGCATAACTGAGACCACACCTAAGTCTTCCAAGTTTTCTAGAAAACGAAAGGTCATCAAGGGAGGGAAGAAAAGGAGTGTGAACCCACAGGAGGAAAAGGAGGCACAAGAAAGAAGAGACCATTATTTCAATAAAATCAAGGAAACTAAAGAGTTGAAGTCTGGAACTATTGTCAAAGCTGTGGGTACTGTTGACTCCAGGCCAGTGAGACAAGACAAGGGAAACGCATTCAATGGCAAACCAAAAGGTGCAAGACCAGGACAGAAACCAAAATCCACTGCAGGCTTCAAGTCGATGAAGCCAGAGTCGAAGCCTGGGTCTAGACCAGCTTCAAGAGCACCATCAAAGCCCAATTCACAGTCAAGTTCGGCTACAAACAGTGCACACCAATCTAGAACAGGTACACCGGTGCCGAAGACTGAACCCAAGTCTGCAGCTCAGGGCGATGTCAAGCCCAAGCAGAATGGGAATTCACAAAAGAAGGACGACAAGAAGGAAAAGAGCAGCATGAGAAGGGATTTGAAAAAGGAAGATGTTCGAAGGGACACAGGCAAGAATTCTGCCAAAATTGGAGAAAAGAAAGATAAGAGAGAAGGCTTTAAATTTGATAAGCAACAGAACAAAAAGGATAGTAGACCTACCAAGGACGTCAAACCTAAGAAAGATATTAGATCAAACAAGGATAACAAAGATAGTAAGGCTTCAAAGGCAGGTAGCGATGTTAAGGCTGAGAAGAATATCGAAACCAAGAGAGAGCTCGGTGAATTACCACCTGGTGTTCAAGTGTACACCCCGTCACCGAAGCCACTACTTTCGTATGATTCTATGGATGCCTACTTTCAAGAAATGAGTTACAATTTATTCCTCGAAGAGAGACTCAGTATGTCGGCCAGTCAAAATCAATTTGTAGGACCGGGAGACTTCGCTCTTTCGTGGTACCAAGAGTACGACAAAAAGCACAAACAGTATCACATTGAGATTTTGTTGGATCAGGAATTCAAGGACAAGTTCTTGAGTAAAAAGATCCAAAAGTTCAAGAAAACCCCATTTTCGATTGACCAGACAATGTTCTTGGTTTGCAACGAGACAGTTCCCTGGTTCGGTAAAGTAGTATTATGTGAAACCACAAAAGTCGGTCGAACCAAAGAGATTCTTGAAGTTATCGTTGAACAGTTCCCGTGGAACAACCTGCCGTTGCCCTTGTCAGTTAATGTCAAACATTTCAGCTTGCTACCCGCCTCCGTTCCAATCTCCAGAGTCTTTTTAGCTATGTCCAGGATCCAAAACCCTAAGTTTATCAGTATGTTATTGGGCAATAAACCGATTAGGCAGATCGAGTTCAACAACTATGTGAAGTTTTCAGACGAGTCTAAGTTCAACCAGTCTCAGAAAGTGGCCTTACAATCGGTATTGAACAATTCGATTACCGTGTTACAAGGCCCACCAGGTACCGGTAAGACATCTACTATTCACGAAATTATCTTGCAATTATTGAATAACCTCAACACGTACCCTATCTTGGTTGTGGCTGCGTCCAATATCGCCATTGATAATATTGCCGAAAAGCTATTACCTACCCATGGAAGATCGTTGTTGAGAATTGTTGCAAATGAGAAGGAACTGGATTACAACAGATCGCATAACTTGAGTTCTATCTGTCTTCACCACAAAGTGAGTGATATGCTTCCACAAGCAATGAAAGAGACTTTGGCCAAGTTGAGAACCTTCAGGGCCAGCGAAGTTAGTGTTAACCTGTTCAAGAAGGCTATGAGTAAGCAGATCGAATTGTCGAATATTTTGACTGCCCAAGCTAGGGTTATTTTCACTACGAGTGTAGTAGCCGGTGGTAATCAACTAAAATCTATTTCCAGGTTCCCAGTGGTGATTATGGATGAAGCCACGCAGTCGTCAGAGCCAACGACGTTGATTCCATTATCCATGCCGGGTGTCGAGAAGTTTGTGTTCGTTGGAGACGAAAAGCAGTTGAGTAGTTTTACACAGGTTCCTAATTTGTCTTTGTCGTTATTCGAGAGAGTTTTGTTGAACGGGACTTATAGCAAGCCTCATATGTTGGACACTCAGTACAGAATGCACCCACTGATTAGTGAGTTCTCGAGAAACAAGTTCTACAATGGATTGTTAAAAGACGGTATCACGGGCGAGCAGAGAAAGGTTGCTAATATTGATAAACCAGTTGTATTTTGGGATACAAGGGGTAAGCTGCCTGAAGAGAGAGTGAGAATGAGAATGAGAGAGGATAACGGGTACACCTATTCGAACCGAGGAGAGATATCGTTTATCGTGGAGGTGTTACAGGATTTGATCTACGACAAAAATATTGATCGGTCCAAGATTGGTATCATCACGCCGTACCGGGGCCAGCGAGATTTAATTTCCCAGGTGTTATCCGAGAATGATTTGATTAATCCCGAAAAGGAAGAGATCAAGATCGAAGTGGATAGAGATGATATTTACAACGAATCGAAGCCGGTGACCATCCACACCGTTTCGGACATCATGATTGCGTCTATTGATGCATTCCAGGGCCGTGAAAAAGATTTTATTATCTTTTCGTGTGTCAGATCCAATGACAGCAACAAGATTGGATTTTTGAACGACGAGCGGAGATTAAACGTGGCACTTACGAGAGCCCGTTACGGGCTACTTTTGATCGGAGATTACCAGTGCCTCAAGCATGACAGTTTGTGGAACGAGTACTTGAGCCATTTAGACGAGCGGGGGTTTGTAAGCACCGAAGACAAGTGGAGGTACTGAACTATTTATTATAGAGTGTAGACTAATGTATTATTGCCTGAAAAATGGTTGCGACGCGGCTGTGCCAATTTAGGTGGTCTGCGTACCGGAGATTGGGTGGGGGTGTTTCACCTTGTCGTCCTGGAGGACACGTAGACGGTGACTGGAGCTTATTGTCCTATACGCCGCTCTGAATGTCGCGTGAGATTCTATTGTCAGGGCATCGAAATATTGTTCAGCTCAGAAGTTCATACTTGTTCCAAACTAGGCCATTCTAGGCCCGGAACTAGATCTAGTACCGGGTCGGCGCATCGAGGTACATACAGCCAAATGCACACCTCTACTAACAAGATCTTGTCGCTGCGACATGTATAATCCGTATGGGGGGATTGATTGAGTTCGCTCTTATTTTCTCAACTGAAAGCGAATTTGTATGCACTCGGAGCGAATTTTGAGTTCAGAGACTGCGACATTCAGGTAGTACAGGTGTGCTTTCTATTTGGTGTTAACTGCATGGGGGTAACAGTGATAGAATGTACAGGTAGCGACAGTGTGGTGGCGACGGTATGGTGGCGATAGAAGGTGGCGGTGTGCCTTCGGCACTTGGCACCTTTCGTGGCAGTAATTAATTAACCTAATCAGGTATGTACGATCATGGCTTCCTACGCGTCTCAGGGGGAGCATAATTTCATCCCTGCGAGGAGAATCTCGTACGCCGTGGCAGGCAGCGTGTACCTGCTCTATGAGTCCGCCTATTTACCCCTCTACAGCTATCATCCAGCTGTCTCTACTCTCGCTTCGTTCGCCCGGCCCATCGCTCGCCTGGCCGTCGCTCGCCTCGCGTCGCTCGCCCGTCGCTAGCCTCCGTCCGAACACCTCGCCTAGTTGTCTGCGCAAAGAAAAATCGCCACCGCCACGACCCCTATTTTTAGCGAAAAATTTGTTAAATCAAGCATGGAACTGATTTTATCCAAGTGAAATTTTAACCCCCTCTCGAATTCTTCACTGCTTTACCTCTGCATCCCATGATCAAGTCTTTCAGAAGAGGAAAGAGACTGTCCGAGTCGTCGGACCACGGGAAACACTCATTGAAGATCGCCAGCCCTTTGAAAACCTCCGACCCAGCTTCGCTCCTCCAGTCCCCCAAATTGGTGATAAAAGCCTTGTACGACTACCAGCCACAAGGACCAGACGAGTTGGCATTTAAAAAGGGAGACTTCTTCCACGTGTTGAGCGACAGCGACGAGAACGAGCAGAACGGCTGGTATGAGGCGTTCAACCCCATGTCCAACGCTAAAGGTATGGTCCCCATCAGCTACTTTGAAGTGTTTAATCGTTCGAGACCCAAAACAGAGGAGGGTGGTCTGAACAGAACGTCTGAGACCAGCCAGAGAAACTCAAATCAAACCCTATACGCCGTGGTATTATACGAGTTCAAAGCCGAGCGAGAAGATGAATTGGATATCACCCCGGGAGAGAACTTGATAATCTGCGCCCACCACGACTACGAGTGGTTCATTGCAAAGCCTATCAACCGGTTGGGCGGGCCCGGGTTGGTGCCGGTCAGTTACGTCAAGGTGGTGGACTTGGTCAACCCTAATAATAACATCAGCCACGAAGAGGGGTTGGCTAAAGTGGTTGATAGGTTTAAAATCCCCTCGGTCGAGCAGTGGAAGGATCAGACCGCCAAGTACCAGGCGTCGACCATCCCGTTGGGCTCGATCTCGAACCAGGCCCCCCCGGTGTCTTCCAACACCCAGTATTTCCAGAAGGAGAACTACAACACGGCATCCAATAGATCATCTTTGAGCTCGCATAACACGGCCATCATCGAGGCGAGCGTCGACTCGTACCAGTTGGACCACGGCCGGTACCAGTACTTGATTGTGGCCAAGTTGAGCAACAGCAAGGTCAGATACTTGTACCGGTACTACCAGGACTTCTATGACCTCCAGGTGAAGTTATTGGAGTTATTCCCGTACGAGGCCGGTAAGATTGAGAACTCGAAGCGCATCATACCGTCTATTCCCGGCCCGTTGATCAATGTCAACGACAGCATTTCCAAGCTCAGGAGAGAGAAGTTGGACTACTACTTGCGGAACTTGATTGCATTACCGCCCCACATATCCCGCAGCGAGGACGTGTTGCGGCTCTTTGACATATTGAACAACGGGTTCGACAAGGAGGTGGTGGATCCGTTTGTCAAGCAGAGGCAGCTGAAGCCGATCAGCCACAAGTCCAATTACCAGCAAGATCGGTTATCGCAGTACTCAAATTTGCACAGCCAGCAGGGCAGACGGTCAACGACCCCTACCTCGTCCGAGTCTAATCTTCGGTCTTCGCAGTCATCGGGCAATTTATTCAGCGTACAGGACCAGGCCGACCCGTCGCAAGGGTCTTCGCAGCCGCTTCCGCACGGCCAGCCGCACCCGCACGGCCAGCCGGCCCCCACGTCGTCACAGGAGAGTGTGAAACCGTCTGGCAAGATAAAGGTGAAATTCTACTACCAGGACGACATATTTGTACTACTATTACCGGCTGGGCTCAAGTTGGATGACTTAAAGACGAAGCTTTCCAAGCGGCTCAGCTTGAACGAGGAGTCGAGCCACCAGAAGACGGGCGACGAGATTCGTCTCTACCTCAAAAACGATCTCGATGCGTTCCAAGATGAGCACCAGGTGAGTGATTACAACTTTAGTGAGCACCACGCCGCGTCGCTTGAGCCGTTGGAAATCGACTCCGACGGCAAGTTTCACCAGGTGTTGTATGATAAGTGTAAACTATGTATATTAGCGTGAAATATACAGACATAAGTACGGACTGTAGCAGCACGAAAAAATTGCGATCAGGGCCCAGCAAGATCGTACTTAGTTTAAATTTAGGGCTTTTTCGCAGACGATCTAATCTAAGACACCTCACACTAAACCTGCTTACTTCATCGCTCTGCGGTATTGAACCACCATTGATACTGACCCACGCCAACGCTTCTATGGACAAGCCGGTACAACCCCCTGCAGGGGCAGCGTTTGCCAATTCTTCCAAACCGCTAGGGCTCACTCAGCTGATGCCGCAGAGACCACGACAGCCCTTGGCAGCCGACGCAAATTCGTCAGACGTGACTCGAAGCCTCTTGAATCCGCCAGCTCCCGCAGCCAGCCAGCAGCTGTTCACCGGCAGGTCGTCGTCGCTTCTCTACAATTTCATCTCCATGATAAAGCCAGCGAACCCAAAGGACAGCAGTCCCAATTTACATAGCTCAGACGCCGGTGGTGGGAAACCAATACGACCCCCTCAGGCGTACAGCACCACGCCCGGGACCGCCCAGGCAGCTCCGGCAGTGGGACGTCCTTTCACAGCTGCTGGCCCACCCCGCAGGCCCCACGTTATGGCCAGTAAGACATCCAAGTCAGACCACACCCGTAGTGCTCCCCCCAGCAGGCCCAGCAGGGGCTTGGATGGACTCAAGTCCATTGTACTATACTCGTCCGATTCTGAGTCAGACGTCGAAGAAGTTCACCAGCCAGCTCAGAATGTTAGTCGTGGCCCCATTCACAGGACACCAGCGGAACCGTCTCTCCCGTCCCGGCCCCATCACTTCCAGCCCCGTCAGCCCCAGTTGCGGGGAACCCTGCTGATGCCGGCTTACAGCCAACTACAGCCTGGATCTCCCCCGGCAAACCCTCCCACCGGCCTAGCCGGTACCACCACAATCAAAGGCCAGCAGCACGTCCAGAACATGTACATAGACCAGCTCTTGGGCAAAAGTAACCAGCCAGCAGCGGCGTTCCCGCTCTACGGCCAGCGCAGCTCCTCCCAGGACGAGGCAGACGACGAGAACGAGCTCTCGAAAGAATCGCTACCCCGAACCATCTCGGTGGCAGCCACGCTCGGCGAAGATGTAGGCCCTGTTTCGGTTGTAAATAGCCCCCGGCACGCAGCTGCCAAGACGCAGGCCACTCGGTTTGAGCAGGAGCACCAGGCGTTCCCCCCTGGGCTTCCACCTATCCTGGGCCCAGGAGCTAAGGTATCCTTTTTGGGGAGCCCCCTAAACCACTATGCTCGCTTCGCCCAGAAGCCTGTATCGGCCCCACCAGCTGCTCCGCCTTCCAACACTGAGATCAGAACTGGACACACAAACTCTAGATCAGTTAAACCAGAGGCAAAAACTAGGGGACGTAAACCTAAACTCGCAAACACTGGCCTGCAGCAGCCAACACCGCTGAAGGTGAGTAAAAAGCTTTCGCTGAAATATCTGAAAGAGCCCACGCCTAAACGCAAGCCAGGCCGTAGAAAGAATGGCGTCACCGCTCAGCTGCCTGAACCTATAACCCCCACCCTTGGCGACGTCGTCGAGCCTCGACCAAAGTTGTCAAAGGGCAACAGCAGCAGTCTGAGCGTGCTGCGGGCTCCGTTCCAGCCGTTCCAGATCTTATCTACGGGGAATTTTGCAAACTTTGACCAACAGATGATCGCTGACCAGCTCCAGACTAACAGTGGCCAGCTTAACTTGCAGCACCCCGCCATACCGCCGAACCACACCCATGTTGCCAATCCGCGGGCCGTCGCTAATAAGTCCTTTACCAGGTCGGGCAAGGCTCCGAAGTCTGTGAGCTCTGCTCCAGTTGAAAAGCCACGGCGGACTCTGGGGTCTAGCCTGCCACTCACTTGCAGAGGTCGTATCAAACCGCTAGCTCAAACCAATGCTCAGACCCAAGCTCAAGCTCAAGCTGAAGCTCAGGATCAGGCTCAAGCTCACGCCCAAGCTCAGTTACAAGCCCAGTTACAGGCCCAGGTCCAGGCCGCACAGGCGGCCCAGGCTCAAGCGAGAGCACAAGCACAGGCCCAGGTTCAAGCACAAGCGCAGGCACAAATCCAAGCTCAAGCTCAGTACTTCAACCAGGCCCAGTTCTTGAACCAAGCACAAATTCTCGGACAGGCCCAGTTGTGGCAAAACCAGCTCTTGAACCAGGCATTGAACACAAGTGCTAACCCTTTGAGCCTGAACGTAAACCTGGCCGTAAACCTGGCCGTAAACCTGAATATCAACCCAAGCGTAGGATCAAGACTGTCGCTGGTGGATCTATTATCTGAAAAGAATGCGTTGGACTCGGAGTGTCTCCTTAACCAATGGAACCAGCAAGCAGCTCTCGCCAATGACCTCAACTGGCAGAGCCCGCTAACCTCCCAACAACTAGCTGCTTTGTCTCAAATGCCGTTCTCCGTGGTTGCCAGCAACCCCCACTTGCTTAGCCTTATTGGCGCTATCAACCTGCGTCAAGCATCAACCTTTCCAGTCAACCTGCCCCAGTTGAATAACTTTCCAATGGCCAGCCAGCCGTTCATGAACGATTGGGCAAAGTTGGCGTCAAACTTGACTAATCCTCTGGTGTTCCCATCGCCGGCTCCAGGAGCTGCTGCTAACCCCATACTCGCCGACCCGTTCTTATTCGGTGCTAACAGTAACGAGGCGACCCCGAGCGGTACGCCGGTCACCAAACCAGCGCCAGCTGATTTTGCCGCCGCTTTCGAGCGAAGGAACGTATCACAAGCGGCGCCACCTTCGGTGCAGCCGCAGGCCGCTGCTTCGGTCTCATCTCAGGTCCAGTCGCAAGCTGAACCGCCACTGCACAGCTCCGTCCAAGATCAAAGGAAACAAAGGAAAGCCGCTGTGCTGGCGGTCGAGATCAATGAGACAATGGACACGAGCTCTTCAAGCCCCGAGTCCAGCGAGAGCAGCGCCAACGGTGACCCAGACTACAAGGAAGTCGAAGCGGTGCGGCTGTACCCAGCCAAGGATGGATTCATCGTGAACATGTTTCAGCCGGAGCCTGTTCAGCCACCGGTAAAGAAGAAAAAATACAAAAAACCAGACCCTCCTATCAGCCGTAAACCTGAAATCAGAGCCGCTCCTCAACCGGCCCAGCCCCTCAAGATCGTGCACCCGTTTGAGCCCGGACTGTCGGCGGTTCACACCATTCAAACCATCCAGATTCTTGAGCCTGAGCTTATCGTCCCCGGGAAAAAGAAGATAAAAACGTATGAGCATGAAAGCATCATGACGCCGCCACCAATGCCGTTCGAGGCCCGGTTTCAATACCATATGGGACCTCACGGCAGCAAGCCAACGCCCCTTCCGGTAGGGGGCGACGGCAGTCCTCATACCCAAGGTTCAAGGCCAAAGAAACGGGGCAGAACTTCCAAATTGGATAAAGAGAATGAGCGAGTTAGGCAAGGAGAACGAGAAGCGTTGTTGGCGAATATCAACACGCCGGTCGACTTGTCTACCGCTGTGTTTTCTGTTCCCGAACCAGCAGGGGTTCCAGCCGGGGTTCCAGCCGAGCCGGTACGTCTCCCACCAGAACAGCGGATCACCAAGGCTGTCACCAGCGGCACGATCGATCCGTTGAAAGCAGCACTTGAAGAAGTCACGAAAGAAGTCGTTCACGAGGTAGAGGAGCTTAGAATCTACGGCGAGCCAGTTACGGATGACGAGAGCTACGAGGCGCCACCATTCATCTCACAGCCGACAAACAGCGAGCAGGCCAAAAAGACTCGTAGACCCGGCAGGCCAGCAGGTGGGAAGCGAAAGAAAAAGAGAACTGCCTTCACTACTCGCAAGAAGAGAAAGAGCGCTCAGCCGAGCTTGTCTGTTGCCTCCAGCCCTGCGGCTCGGCCGTCCGTCACGGTAACGCTCCCGGTAGCATTGCCTGAGAGGGCGGAGGACATCACGGTGAAGGAAGAGCCGGAGGACATTACGGTGAAGGAAGAGCCGCAGGTGAAGCTAGAGGATAACTTTGTCAGTCTTTATTCGCATCCTAAGAAGTCGCCCGGCAGACCTCGAATCGTGCGGAAACGGGGGCCTGGCCGGCCCAAGAAGGCGAGTGCTCGGTCCAAGCTCCAGCGAGTTATAGCAGAGCTCACCGATGCCCCCTCCTCTGAAGAGGCGGAATCACCAGATACCGCCGCGTACTCTCTGCAGAGCGAGGCAGACACCCTGGGCGACAACGCCGTCAGCACCGACGAAGAAGACATGGTCTCGGGCGACGAGTGGCCGGGGAACTAGTACTTAATGCATATAGATATACAATAAAGGCTATCGATTATTGTCCGGGGCACACCCCCCCTCCTCCAGCAAGTAATGTGGAGGCTCGCGCAATTGTGGAGCACTGGAACTCACCATGGTATCACCAAAATACAGCAGTACCCACTTGTACTACTCGTCGGACAAGCTCAGCAAAGCTGGAGCCCACACCGTGAGCGTCTACTTGGACTACAACTGTCGTTTTTCCGCCAAAATTTTTTTGAAGCTCAAGCAGGATATTATCCCATTGGTAGAGCAGAAACACCCGGGGAAGTTCCAGTTTGAGTTTCTAAACGTTATCCAGCCGTGGCACCCCAACTCGGTGGTGTCGCACGAATTCTCCCTCGCCATAGCCAAGCTCAGCAGAGAGAGCGGGGGCGATTCGTCTCTATTCTGGTCGGTGTCGGAGTCCCTCTTCAAGAACATTAGGCAGTTCTACGATAATGCCAACCCGGACCAGGGCAGAAACGCCATCTACGAGTCGCTCTACGATACGGTGGCTCGCGACGTCCAGTTGCCGTTCTCCAAGCACCAGGTGTTGCAGAATTTAGTTATCAAAAAGGCTGCACACCCAGACGACTACGATAACACCGGTAACGCAGTGACAGGGGACGTTAAGTACTTTACCCGCTACCACCGGACAGTGGGGGTGCACGTGACCCCAACGGTGTTTGTCAATGGTATTGTCAGCCCAAGCATTGAGAGCAGCACCGAGCCTGAAAAAGTGTTGCAAGTATTGGAGTCTCACTTGTAGTTTTATATAGTAGTTTTGTATAGTCAAGTATCGCGAAATCACCCAGCATGCCCGTAGAGCCAGAATATATAGAGCTCGCCAGCATAAACAGAGACGATCGATCGGAGTCGTCGGTCCCTACGCCGTCGCCGTCGCCGTCGGTGGCGTCGCTTTCTCCCGACCAAATTCGCTTGATTCTCCTCCGGCTTGGAGTTATAAGCGATGAGACCTACAGGCTGAAAGCCCCCATCGACGCCGTCCAAGCCCCGGTCGGGGCCCGCTTCATGATCGATAAGATTGCTGCCCTCCCAGTGGAGGAAGCAGTGACGATTTTGAGAGACGCTTTGGCCGTCCACAGAGGTGACGTGAACTTCTTGCTCGAAGACTACAGATTGATAGAACGCCTCATCAGACTTGTCCCCGACAGCTTTGACCAGACCAGCGACAGCGGGAAGGACGACGAGGTGTTTGACTACTCACGCTATAAAAACAAAACCTACCTCAACACTATTGACTGGAACTTGCAGGTGCGGCTAGAAGCGGCACTAATAGAATACCACTCTCCGTACCCAGAAATAAGAGCCGTCACCGACCCGTTCGACGACCCATCGCTTCCAGTAGACACGTTTAGAGCCTACGCAATCGGGCTTTTCTGGACATTTATAGGGTCCATCATCAATAATTTCTTTGTGCATAGATTGCCCTCGATCTCGCTCGGCTCACATACCATCCAGTTGCTACTCCTACCCAGTGGTAGGTTGTGGGAGAGGTCCTTTGCTAGGGATAAGACAGTCCGTGTTTTCGGTACGCAAATCAACTTGAACCCGGGACCTTGGAATTACAAGGAAATGATGTTGAGCTCTATCATATACTCCTGCTCAGCTGGAACCCCGTACGCCATCTATAACATATTTGTCATGAAGCTAGACAAGTTCTACGGCCTCAAGTGGGTCACTTTGTCCTACCAATTGCTCCTCATCCTCTCCACCCAGTTCTTGGGCTTTGGATTGGCCGGTATAATGAGGAAAATCTGCATCTACCCTGCGAAAGCCCTATGGCCTACAGTGCTACCCCTAATTGCGTTGAACCGGGCGTTGATAGACCAGGACGAAACAAAACTGTCGATATACGGCTGGACCATTTCCCGCTACGCCTTCTTCTTTGTAGTGTTTGTCATCAGTTTCTTCTACAACTGGATCCCGTCATTCTTCTTCAAAGCGCTCTCTACGTTCAACTGGCCTACGTGGTTCAGACCGGGCCTGTTGCACTTGGCCAACATCACGGGATCTAATATCGGATTGGGCTTGAACCCATTGCCAACCTTGGACTGGAATGTGCTCAATGCGGCAGGCTGCTTGACCATCCCTTTTTACACCTACCTCAACCAGTATATCGGGACAATAATGGCATTCTTTGTGATTTTAATAATATACTACACCAACAACAAATGGACTGGATACTTGCCCATCAACACAAACGAACTTTTCAACAACAGAGGCGAAGTATATAAAGTCCACGACATTTTGAACGACAACAACCATTTCGACAAACAGAAATATCAAGAAATTGGCCCCCCGTACTTTAGTGCTGCCAACTTGGTGGTGTATGGAGCTTATTTTGCGTTGTACCCGTTTGCAATCTTGTACCATATCGTCAGCGAATGGGACTCCATGAAGGAGAGTTTCAAAAATGTGGGTCAGACCATTTACGAATCTTTTTCTTTCAAAACTAAAAGCGTATATGGTACTTTTATTAAAGATCCTCATTGCTACATGATGTCCAAATATGATGAGGTACCGGACTGGTGGTTTACCGCTATACTTATTGTAAGTACACTCCTTGGGATCTTATGTGTGATGTTGTACCCCACTGAAACCCCTGTATGGGGGATCTTGTTCACCATAGCCATAAACTTTGTATTCTTGATACCCATCACCGCCATTGCATCTGTTACGGGCTTTTCGTTTGGACTAAATGTGTTGGTAGAGTTGATTGTTGGTTATGCGATTCCTAATTCTGGCCTTGCTTTGATCACTTTGAAAAGTTATGGAACTAACATTGATCACCAAGCTGCCAACTATATTACCGACCAAAAAGTGGCTCACTATGCCAAAATACCTCCCAGGGCCATCTTCAAAGGTCAGATGATATCCACGCTTGTCAGCATCGGTGTCGCTTTGACTATCGCCAATTGGCAGTTGGATAACGTCGAAGACCTCTGTGAAAGACAACAAAAGAACAAATTGAGCTGTCCAGGTGCTAACACTTTTTTCTACTCTAGCGTACAATATGGTGTGATCGGACCGGCAAAAGTGTTTTCTGGAGTTTACCCTGTTCTTAAATGGTGTTTCTTGTTGGGTGCTTTGCTTGTGATTCCGTGCATGCTATTCAAACACTATGGACCTAAAACATGGACAAGATACTTCAATCCTACGGTCGTGATGGGGGGCTTTTTGCTTTATGCACCTTTCAACTTGCTGTACTACACTGGAGGATTATACTTATCGTACACTTTTATGTACTATATCAAGAAGAATTACATCTTGTGGTGGGAAAAGTACAATTATATATTAACCAGTGCTTTATCGGCAGGGGTAGCATTCAGTGCTTTGCTCATATTTTTCACCGTCAAATATGACTCCATAGAGATAAATTGGTGGGGCAATAACGTGTCAACTAATGGCGTTGAAGGATATGACATGCCTTTGAATTGGCTCGATGTCAATAGCGCTCCAGATGGCTACTTCGGTCTTAGACAAAGTGAATTCCCTTAAATAGCTAAAAATATACTCTATTAATCTACATAGATATCCTCATCATCAGGCCTAAGGCGTAGTTGGCTCCACATCGGAATCGAGGGCAAGCTTTCTCTGCTCGTCTCTTCTGCTCAAATACCAGACTATAACAGTAAGAATCAAACCGAGTGCAGACAAGCACGCAGTGTACGTAAACCCAATGTGATACTCTGGCTTGTCGTTCGTGTTCCATACAAAGATCGGAACCCAGGCACCGGTGACATAGGCCAATACATTGGTCAGAACCACCAAGAAGTTTCTCTTCATATCATCTTCAAACATCAACCTATTAACCCAACTGAATATGAACGGTTGACCCCAGGAGGTGGGGATACCTACAAAAAAGTAAGCAGCCCAGTGCAAGCCTATCGGAATTGTCCATACGGCTAACACAGAGCACCCAAATATCAAACACACAAAGAATAGCCCTACAAACCAATGGTTTTGTTTTCCACCGATATAGTTGTGGGTTAGGGCAAAAATGATCGTTATGATTATACCTCCAGCAGAAACGTATGATGGATAAATGTTATAGTATTCAGGACCCAAGTTAAGCGAAAGCTTTATGAAGGATTGGAAGGTTGGTTGACTAGTAGCAGAGCCCGCATTGTTGTAGCACAAGAAGAGAAGTGGGAAAAGATACACGTGCCACGTAGTGAAGAAGCTCTTGACTTTAGCCCAAGTATATCTTTCTCTTGTGTTCAACTGAGCACCAATTCTTCTCCTTCTTTCCAACCCAACCAACTTGTCTTCCTCTGTGAAATACCAGGAATCTGTAGTCGATGGTGTGTTGGGGTCTGTAAGCATAGTGTACAATCCTACCGGTATAGAAATAATTGTATCAATGACAAACAACCACTTGAATGGAGGAAGTTTAGAGTTCTTAAAACGCTTAAGAACTGCCAATTGTAAAGGCCCAGAAACCAAAGTTGCTGCATTACTTGAAATAGCGAAAAGAGCTGACCTGGTAGACAATTCATTTGCAGCATAGTTAGAACCCATCAAATATTCCAAACCAGGGAAATAACCGGATTCAGTTAAGCCCAAGAAAAATCTAATAGCATACATGGATTTCAAATCCTTACACGTGATCATAAGAAGTGTCAAGATCCCCCAGACAATTTCCAATCCTCCCAAGTAGTATCTAGCAGATATTCTATGAAGAATCAAGTTAGAAGGAATCTGGCCAATGATGTAACCAATAGTCCAAAGGGTTACCATATAATTGTACTGGTTGTTATCCATCTTGAAGTATTCATCCATACCATTCACATAAGCTGTAGTCACATTACCTTGATTCAAGTACTTGACAAAGTAACCCAACATAGATGAACTGAGTAGGAAAAAATCTAACTTGGCAAGATACTTTTGCTCCTTCGGGTGTTTTCCAGTTCCGTCCCATATAAAGGTTCTAGCCTGAAACCAAATCGATTTCTTTCTTCTTTCAATTTCTTCGTCACTCAAGTGCAATGACAAATCCACAAATGGTTTATCGACCTCTTCTTCCTGCACTTGAACGTGAGTATCCTTGTCGA
Organism: Yamadazyma sp. yHMH685; assembly: GCA_030571055.1. Classification (NCBI taxonomy): domain Eukaryota; kingdom Fungi; phylum Ascomycota; class Pichiomycetes; order Serinales; family Debaryomycetaceae; genus Yamadazyma; species Yamadazyma sp. yHMH685. The sequence goes on from JAJLXC010000003.1 coordinate 714,492, forward strand.
TGGAATTATAACTGCTAACAGAGCTAGCCGAATTTGCAACTAGCTCTTGCGGCTTTTCCTTGTTCACTAATTTATCTAAGAGAGGCATTAGTCCTTAACCGGAAGTTTTAAGAGATATTTCATAACTTTTATATGCTAGGGCTCAGGGAGTAATTGTGGCTGCGAAATTTAACTTGCGATTAATGTGGATTGCAGCGTAATTTACTGATCTGGTGAATTTTACTTTCACCTACCGCTGCTCGGTCAAAATTACTGCAGCCCTGCTACAGGCGTTTGGTTGCGTGGAAGGTTTAATTTGTGATCAGCGGCTGCCTTGACCAATAGGGAAATACGGGAGAATTGTGGATTTATATATGTAGGGTTTGAAGTGTGTCAAATGCGTCAAAGGTACAAAAAATACGCCAAACCCCTAAACCCTAGAGATTAAGATTATGCGGAGGACTTCTGATTGGCTGATTCCCAATAAGTTCGAATATAGTAAGTGGCCCGGCTGAACATTGTGGCAGTGGAGTTAATAATAGTGGAGCTGATAATAGAGGAGTTAATAATAGTGGATTTATGTGTATTGATAGTGGGCAGCTAACCGTTTAGGATCGAAATGAAAAGATTAAACTTCTGATCTCTGATTCACTTTATATTCTTTGTATTATACTATAGGATTTCTACTACATTGCAAACTGCATGTTTCAATCGCTTAAACTTCTTCCCAGGGATAATCCCGTACGCCCGCTATTGCGATGCCTGAAAAACGACATTTGCGACACCGGCGCGGTATGAATCATAATGTGGGATGAAAAATTTACGTAGTTATCATGTTCATGCTTTCCAGCAGTTTACGTCGGAATGGCAGTAAGGTCCAGCAGAGCCTCGTGAGGTGCAAGGTATCGAGCTCCACTTCTGCTCTTGCGTACAAAACTTTGCACCGTAACCAAAAAAGACCCCCACTACCTACTTTGGACACTCCAAATTGGTCTGCGGACGCTGCCGTTTCGTCGATTTTATACGAAACTCCAGAACCTTCAAGAGCCCCCAAAAAGCAACATGTTTTGAACTGCTTAGTGCAAAACGAGCCCGGTGTTTTGAGTTCTGTTTCGGGAACTTTAGCTGCCAGAGGTTTCAATATTGACTCTTTAGTTGTGTGCAACACCGAGGTTAAGGACTTATCCAGAATGACAATTGTGTTGCAGGGACAGGATGCAGTCATTGAGCAGGCTAGAAGACAAGTTGAAGACTTGGTTCCTGTCTACGCCGTCTTGGACTACTCAAATGCTGAGATTATTAAAAGAGAATTGTTATTAGCTAGAGTTTCCATCTTGGGCCCAGAATACTTTCAGGAATTGATTGCCAGCCACAAAGACTACACAAGTGATGGGTCTGCTATCCCAGACTTGGAAGCTCACGAATCTGCTTTCCATCCAAATAACTTGGAACCTTCTGAAGCCTTGAGACAGAAGCACGTCCACTTGGAGCACATCTCCACCCTTACCCAACAGTTTGGTGGTAAGATTGTAGATATTTCCGACAGAAACATTGTCGTTGAGTTGAGTGCTAAACCATCAAGAGTGTCTTCTTTTATCAAATTATTGCACCCATTCGGTATTTTGGAATTGGCAAGATCCGGTATGATGGCTCTTCCAAGAACTCCATTAGAAGGTGTTATCGAGGAGGAAGAGACGGCTGATGCTTCCGACATCGTAGATGCTTCCCAATTGCCACCAGGTTAATTTGACCCAGATTTTTTAAATATATGTAGGAACAGTGAGGTTATTCTTTTGTAGCAATAATTTATTTAAATAGAAGCAGTAAAGAGTACAAGTCGAGAAGCCGCTTACGGATCATTTGAGTGCGTTTCAATGCGCTATTATAGATCTACTGCTGGCGTTCCCACTCATAGGTACTCCAATCCGGCTAATTCTTCCAGTCTTACTATTTTCGTTTTCCTGGCTAGACCTGGGTTGTGATATCTAATTCTTACAGGATAATTATCTTTTAGGAGAAATGGATGGAGGTAGAGGAAAATCCGAGGTGTTCTTCTTAATGTTGACTTCAAACCGTCTAACACAATTTACACATTAACCCAGGTCATGTCAACTATGATAGCGAAGTAACGAAGAGTAGACGAGTTCCAGAATATGCGAGTGTCTCCACTCATTGAAGCATCTCCATCCAAAGACATTTACTTTCAATAGAAAAGGCTGAACAAGCCGATTCCATGGCCTTTAGTATAAGCAGGCTTTTCAGGCTGTGCCTCCATCATGATGACTCCTTCTTCTTGTTGGTTTTGTTAGTGTACCTCTGTGTTCGTCATTATCAAATGAAGTGGTAGCAGTGACAGTGACAAAGGGTTCGAAAATAACAGAATTCACACCATCTTCATCAACTGTGGTGTAGGTGTTAGTAGAGGGGCCAGTCCAATGAGTACTCTAAATGTGTATTTGACCTAGCAATTCGAATGATGGTTTTCACGAAAAAGCCTATGGCCAGAAGAAATAGGAAATCATTCATGCAGTTGAAATAAATTAAATATAAAAACAGTAAACGAAGCTGAAATACAGCTACTTGCAAAATTCCCAATTAGAAAAGAGAATATATATATTGAGACTATGGCCACGTCATTAAAGGTGTGAATCTCTCAAGACTAGATGCCTGGGTTCACAGATGGAGAAACATTGTTTATAATTCTCAAACTTGACTGCAGGAATTAGAGGATTTCTACCAGCTATCGTTCTTGTGTACTTGGTATAGTATACAAGCAGACGTAACATCACCAGGCTGTATAATTATCCACTACTCTGTTAATTTGGAAATGTTATGGCACTCATACCGATCCAGTTTGAATGCCAGTTTCAACCAGAGAATCCATTTTGCACAAAGGTCTACACACTTTGTTCAGGAAAGGTGTCCGTTTCATTTAAGATTATGTGCCTGATCGAATAGTATTGAGTTAGTGAAAGCGGTAAATTTACGTGCTTTTATATGCGTGTACCAGCGTCATGTGTTAGACGATGAACGTTAGATAATGTACGAAAAAGTCTTGCGAAGGGTCCTTTTAGTCACCTTAGCTGTTCCTAGAACCGTGCTCATATCATGGCCCGCAGCAAACCTTATGGCGCGCTACGTTCTAAAATTAGGAGCACTAGATCCCTAATAGGTAATTCCTAGCAACTTCTTTGGAAGATCACTTTGATGAAAGCTTCGATGATACCTCTGAGTTTCCTCATTATCATGCACTCCGCGTAATTAATTCTAATTGTGCAGGAGTTTCGCCGGAATTGGCATAAGCAGGCAGAGTGTAATTGAGAAAAAGAGTATCCAAGAGTAGTATAGGCTAACTGTATAGGAGTAAACAATACTGACTCATTGTACTTCTCTCCTCTACAGCACCACAGCTGTGCGACACGCCAATTTCTAAACCCCAGTGCCTGGATAAACCTTCGGATACAGTTCCGCGCATGAAAAACCACTTTACCACTTTGGGTTATCGAGAATCACCAACCGGCCTCTCTTGTAATTTTCACTCATGCCCACGGATAAGTGGAAATATGAACGGCCGTCGAAATCACTGACGGCCGACAGAGAAGAAGGCGACATAGCAGTGGAACAGGGGCATACTCATACTGCTCAACCTCCCAATGGTCAACTCCCCGGCTACAAGCCTTTCTACCTGCAGCCATACTTTCCTCAACAAGTCTACCAACTCCCAGAAAATCCACCCCACCAGCCCCTCCTTGCAGCCAGCTCGGATCTGCACAGTCCAAGGCCGTATATCAATCCAGCAAATGTGAATCCCCAATTTCCGTTGGCAACGCCCGATGCCGGGCGACAGTTCCATCCAATGATGCCAGTACAGCAGCCACCGCAACCGCCACATCCAGCGCAGCCACCGTATAGGCTCCCGATACAGCCATTGGTGCACACATTAGACACCAATGGGATGGGTGTCGCTGTGCCGTCTTCAGCCGGGCAAACTGGAGTACGCACTCAGACTCCAACGTCTACCACTAGTGCAGAGTCTCAGAAAGATAATGCAGTTTCCAGAATGATTATAGAAGACCCGTTAAAGAAAAAGGCCAAAAAGCAAGCTCACCCGACTCGGAAAAGAGCATTAACCGCATGTAATACTTGTCGAGGGAAGAAAGTCAAATGTGATAACATGCGTCCCAGATGCAGCTCTTGCGTGAAGAATGGGGTAGAGAACTGCGAATACAGCAATGAGGAACAGCTAAAAGACATGGTTACAGATCCGGTGTCAGACACGATCTTACTGAAGTTGGACGTAATATTAGATGAGCTAAAATCTTTCAAAGAGGATCCTGCAGTTGAAGAAACCCACGAGGTCATAAAACCTTCTCTGTATGGCCGGGCCTGGAAATTATCGTTTGAGACTCTTATGCATTGGAAATTCTTCACGGCGAAGGTGCCAGATTTGCTTGAAGACCATGGTGAAATGAGTAGCAGATTGCTCCGATTATATGGCCAGAGTGATACAGCCAGGCTTGATGTTCGCCCGCTGGAAATGATTGCAAGTTTGGGTTCCATTGAGCGAGTTTTGATCGAGTCGTTGGGCCAAAGCATCAATTCGTTTTTCATCAACTGTCACACTAAAGTCCCTGTGTTAGATGTGCTAGACTTTCTAGAAAGTATAGAGATCTATAAGATTCTCCACGATCAAATCCCAAACTTTTCCCTTCTCGAACTTGCATCGGAGTACCATAAAATTAAGATTGGGGGCCAGCCAATAAGTCCTCAATACCTAAGGGCCATTGAAGCAAGCACTATTAAGGATCTGCTTTCGAAGCGGGATGTCTTTATAAATCTTTGTAGGGAGATTCCTTTAATCCCTGTTGTGTGCGCCTTGGGTGTCTTATCGTCTCCCATTCAGTTTGATAACTTTGCCGCTTACAAGACTTCGCTAGAGGAGAGAAGTGATATCTCGACTAGTTGTTTGACCGAAGAAAGTATCAAACGACTTCCTAAAGTTATATCGAAAGATAGACTTTCCATCGCAACGGGGTTTATCACATTTGCAAAAGTCCTTGTGAGTTTCTTCCCTGATATTTATCAAGAGTACACCACCAACTCTATCTTGTACAATCTTTTCCTAAGCCAGTTCAGTATGTATATCATGAAGCCATTGGTGGCATACAGACACATTAATTTGGCATGTCAGGATATGATGTTCTATCTAGAAAGAAGAAAAAATGGTAGTCTGGGTGTCGTGTACAAGAACGACTCGAGAAAGGCTTTGATGGAACGTTTGTTTTGGATATGCCTTAAACTCGAATGTGAATTGAGAGCAGAGTTGTCGCCCCAAGTTCCTCCTTCAGGAATTACAGATATAGATCCTCCATGTAATTTCCCTACTATTCCGGAGCCCATTATAAACCAGTCTGAAAGCGTAGGCCATAGTGCTGAGTGTGTTCAAATTGCCACAAAGTTTGACGATCAATATACCTGGTACTATTTCCTAACTGAGGTGGCCATCAGGAAGGTGGACAATGAGATGTATAACAATTTCTTCTCTGTTGATGCGGTCAGGTCTCGTCTATGGGACCTGAAGAAGTTCAGCAACGAGAAGTTCTGGATTTCTTTCATCCTGTATAGCAACCAGTATAACGGAATTATTAACTCATTGAGCCCTAGGATTCGAAACTTTGTATTAAAGGAAGTTGACGTCACGCAGATTTTTAAATCTATTAGCAGTGCTTACGGAGAGAGACGTCTGCAAAACATTAATGCTACTACCCAGTCATTATCTGACAACTTGGATGATTTCATAATTGACGATAATTTGATCATTCAAGCCCAGTCTGAATCCATCATTTACATCAAGACCAGAATTCTTGCATCTAAGTTACTTTTATTTAGACCCTTGATATATTTCGTGTTGCACGATAAAATCAGTACTGAGGATTTGATTGAAGCGATGCTAGAATTGTTTACGGACGAAGTGAAGAGCTTTACTGATGTAGCATCTCATAGTAGTTCGAGTTCCATGGAGATGCCTTCATCGTCTAGCGATCACAGAATTGGGCTCGACTACGATAAGATCTTGGAGGCACCCTTATATTATCAGCGGAACAACGCCAACGAGAACTTCTCCGAGTTCTTCAATGGCGAAGATGGTAAAATGGATGAAAGTAGCTTTAAAATCAATTTGCTTGGTGAAGCCAAGAAGAAGACACTCAAGCTATTTTTCATCAACTTAAAAACGATTCCTAAATTGAACAATCCTAAATTGGGGGCCCATAGACACCCAGGTCAGTGGTACTATTTGAGAAACCTCTTGACAGGTAATTTCTGTTTGTTGTTGTTGTACAAGAAGCTTCACGATATGGTGAAGGTTATAAAAACAGAAGATAAGTATCGTGCATTGTTTGAAAGCAATCCTATTTTGCAATCAATTGGGAACTTATCCGATCTACTAAACAGTCTATTACCCAAAGAGATGTTAATTTCCACTTTAGAACACTCACTATTAGTTTACGATTATTGGAAAGATGAAAGTAAAGACTGCACCGTTTACATTGAAATCATTAAAAAGTGTTTGGCCCAAGCTAATTCCGACTGAGGAGCTGGCTTCTATTTAATAGAGACCTTTTTGCTTAAAACTGTATAATATATACTATTGTATAATATTCACCTGCATTTTTCGGCTTAACTTTTTCCGCAGTTTATCTCTCCGATCTCGCATATGCGGCTGCGATTTTCAGTACCATCTCTGAGATTTCAATTGTGAGCTTGAATTTTGTAAAAGAAACATGGAGAGGTCGATTGATGCCAACTGGTTGAATGAAGACTACGAAATCAAAGAGCAGGATAGGTTTCTCCCTATCGCAAACGGTACGTGGAAGTGCCCGAGCGGCTACGCAAAAGTATCATAAGCTATATCTGTACTAACGACTCTAGTGGGAAGAGTAATGAAAAGTGCCTTGCCTCCACATGCAAAGCTTTCGAAAGAGTCCAAAGTTTGTATACAAGAATGTGTGAGCGAGTTTATATCGTTCGTCACAAGTCAATCTGTAGATAGGTGTAAGATTGAGAAAAGAAAGACCCTAAACGGTGAAGATGTTTTATGGGCAATGTACACTTTAGGGTTTGAGAACTTCTCTGAAACATTGAAGATCTACCTAGCAAAGTATAGAGAGCATGAGCAAAGAGAAGCAGATAAAAGGCCACCAAGGAAATCCAAACGGAAACTGCAGCCGAAACTTGAAAATGAATATGATGATAGTGATGAGTTTTTCTCGGGAGAAATAAGTCCTGGAAACTCTGACAGTGGCACCTTGAGTAGACATATCACACTGGAAGAATATATGGAGGCTGAAGTACCAAGCGTAATACCACCAACTAGTATACCCACTGGAATCGTTGGTAATACGGCGTCCGAGTTCAAATACGACTTCAACGACCCATCATTCTCCAGTTTCCCCATAAACCAAAGGGCAAACTCTATGAACTATCTATTGATACCTCCTTCGAGGAGACAGTCAAGTATCAAGCCAGAAATGGATTCAGGGTTACCAAACTTTGAGGAATTTGTAGACCGAATAGAATAATTCCAGTCAGACAATTCCGACAAGTATTTAGTAGAATAGTGTAATATATTTGATTCAAATGAAAGATACTCCGTTAGAGCCTGTGGTACATTTCGTGGAATGAATGCAAAAAATAACGACAACTGCAGGATTCGAACCTGCGCGGGCAGAGCCCAAAAGATTTCAAGTCTTTCTCCTTAACCGCTCGGACAAGTTGCCTAATACACGATAAAAAAGCAGATTGCAAGTTATGTGGGAGAGTCAACTAAAGTAATGTGACCCATCGTAGACTTTTGTGGAATCACAGTCTTTATACTTCAGAGTGAAGGATTAACTTGGATTCGCTTCAGTTTTCTATTTGTGCGGCACTTTAAACGGTAATTTAACGGTTGCAATTTTTTACAGCCTAACAAGTTTTCAATAATCAGAAGTAATGTGAACATACGTAATTATTTCCCACCTAGACGTTCGAAAACAATGTTGTTATGCTCACAACACGACCTGTCCAGTAGCGTAAAATGATCCTAAACCCCGACCAACATTCTAGTCCACACAATGTTTAGTAACCCTACCCAGACATCCAGCGAGACGGAAACAGCTGGAGTATTAACTATGAGCTATAAGCCCACAACTGGTAACGTTTACCAGCTTGATACGACAAGAGGCGATAATAGTTTAAGGCACAGCAGTTACCCAACCACCCAGTACTCAGAGGGCACTGCATCAGATCGCGATGAGGTGAATACCGCCGCATTCTTCTTTTTGGGCCTTGGAGGGATCTTGCTTGTTAGTATGATCATGTTAAGGCTCATTCGTTCTTGGATAGAACCTGAAAGATGATATATGCGTCACACCCGAGCTCGTCTTCCCGGAGACATTTGCTTTGTATATGAATATACAAGCCTTGATAGCAACTACTTGATCCATCGCAGCCCTTTGATAGCCATTGGATTTGCTGTCGATTGCCACCTCTAAGGAACATGACGGCCACTATCACGTTCATCCAACCCAACAGTGGCAAATACAGACCCCACTCGACATGTGCCAGTGAGGGAAGGGTTGGAATTTGAAAGTCTGTTGCACTCAACAAAAGATTCACATGCCATTTTGATCACGTGAAGATAGTGTGCCGGCAGCCTATATAAATGGCTGCGATCATCATAGTTTTCATCATACATTCGATATGGCAACTAAAGCAGCCACACGTACCAAGCCCGTAAATGGGGAAAAGACGAGAGAGGAGCTCATAGAAATGTTCAGGAATGAGCACATTGAGCTCATTGCCTTGATCATTGAGTGTGAAGGGGTTGTGTTGGAGTACTCGCAAGACATGGAAGATCCTCCGCAACATCTCTTTTTTCATTTACCGGAGTATTCAACTTACCAAATCACTCTCAAGTACAGAATTGTCTTCAGCCCGCTCAAAGACTTGACGTACCACCAGGTGGTGAAGAAGGGAGGAATTCCATTCAAGACGAGAACTGAAAAGCTTGCTGATTTGGCTCATAAAAATGATGAGGAAAATCCTCATCACACGGTGACGCTACCACCAGAGGAGCTTCCAGGCGGAGCCTTTATTCGAGGTACTTACCCCGCCACATCGACATTTCGTGCTGGTGGGAAGCCAATTTTCACTACCGACTGGTCTATCAAAGTAACGAAGAAGGGAACCACTCCTGTTATGGGATAGTGCCCGGAGTATATAGAGTGCCCGATTATGTAGAAATATGAATACACGAACGATATGAGAACACTGAGCAACCACTGTCGAATCATTCAGTGCGGCGATAAGGTAGTCCGAAGTCGCATCCCAAAACGGAAGCAATTTGCAGCATGATGAAGGTGGTGCATCTGCAGAATACAAGCCATGTATGCTGATTCTATCACGCCTGTAGCCTTGTAGTAGTAGCCACTGTACCTCAGCTCATATGTCTTGCGTAACCAGCACATCCTGGCCAAGGATTTACCAGGGCCCCACCGGTGACCCTCCACAGTCGTGCACTCGTCTGACCGCGCATAAGGTCATAGCCAGGTCATATACGCACTCTCCTACCATGAGCTCCCCCAAGAGAAGAATGGAAAAAGACGTCATGGACCTCATGATGAGTGACCATGACGTCCAGCTCGTAGACGACAATCTCCAACAGATGTTTGTGCTCTTTCACGGACCAAAAGATACCCCATATGCTGGGGGTACCTGGAGGGTTCGAGTGGAGTTGCCTGATCAGTATCCTATGAAATCACCGTCGATTGGGTTTACAAACAAAATATTTCACCCCAATATAGATGAAACTTCCGGCTCTGTGTGTCTTGATGTGATCAACCAGACCTGGTCTCCCATGTTTGGGCTTTTGAATGTGTTTGAGAACTTTCTTCCTCACTTGCTTCGCTACGCTAACCCCAGCGATCCGTTGAACACTGACGCTCTGAATTTAATGTCAAAAGATGAGCAGCGGTACAACCAGACCGTGAAGGAGTACGTCGTGAAGTTTGCAAAGAACGTCGCCAACGACCACTCGGACTGGCAAGACGATAACGACAAGGACGATGATGATAACGAGCTCAGTGACGTAGGCAGCTTGCTGAGCGACGACGACATCGATGTCCCTGGTGACATTGAGGTATAGCGGCATCAAGGTATAGCGGCATCAAGGTATAGCGGCATCAAGGTATAGGGCTGTGGCAGAACAGGATTCTGCTGGATCAGAGCATGGTAACACGGAGTACTAGGTAGTATGCAGTAGATATATATCAACGTAAGCGTAGGGTTATACACTGGGTAAATTTATACACTGTGCAGTTTGGTGATGCTACTCACGGTTGCTATAGTGAAAATGTTAAACCTCTACTGTATCCTTTCTCAATGAGCCTGCCACAAACACAATATATATTTAAAACTGCTATGTACTCGTACCCTCTCATTAGTGAACTGCATTTTTTCAATTTGATCCCTTCTTTTTTCAACTTGATCCCTTCTTTTTTCAACTCGATCTCTTCTTTTTGCAACTCGATCCCTTCCTCTTTCAAACTTGACCCCTTCTTTCAAACTTGTCTCTCTTCTTCCCGCTTACTTCTCCTCGGCTCGATCTCCTCGAGTCTAAGCGGGACTGTGTTACCTTGCTTACCAGAACTTCCTATTCCCCAGTCGATGCTTTCAGTATATATCCTGTTCAGGTTGCGCTTGCGGTAAGGCATCTGTTCATTCTTTGCGTACAACCTTCGTCGTGCTGCACCTGGCAACAGCCTTGACTTCGTCAAGGTAAATTCAGAGTCTGGCGACTCGCCGGGATTCACCTCTAGCACATGTCCAGCAGGCCGAGAGGTTGAAACAACGGATCCTAAACGATAACGTCGTTTTGGTTCCTTATGGGAAAATTTAAGGTCGCCAAAACGGTTGGCCACTGAAGAGCATTGGTATAGTATAGACATTTTGCAGCAATTTCTAAGAGTGAAAGCCTAAAATAAGACTGACTGAAATAGTAGAGGCAGAAAGGAGTGATATTTATATATTCCAACAATCACACCACCACAGTTCGTAAACAGACACCTGGCTTCGGGGGTTCCATAGAAGGTTCTTGAAGAACCCAAATCGCGGAGGCAAAAGAGAAGCGTAAACGGTAGAATGTATTGGAACATTAATGCGGAGGGGAACTGAAACGAGTCAGGAATGATTTGGAAGTACGGAAAAAGTGGAAAGGGAGATGCTTTTGTAAATTACTAGAAATATTTAAAATTAGAGTATTCATTGGTATTGTGAAAAGTACAATATCAGTGGAACAATAATAATCAAGAACAATTTAATAACACAGTTTAATAATCAGCATTCAGAGCAATAAAGTACTCCACCAGAAGGGTTTCAGTCCAAAAGTTCTCCCCATCGACCACACGGTTAGCTGACATCTCACGGTTAACATCTCACTCGTCTCCTATCACGACACGCACTTTTTGCAGCAAATGCGGGACTCAGTTCCCTCACCAATCACTTCTTGAGGTATACCAATATGTTAGCTATTTCAAAGTGTGGGTCGCCAATTGCAAGAACAAACGCTAGAAGATGCTTATCAGACTCCGCCAGTGTGATTCGGGGATTGCAAAATCCCAACTTGTTCCAAACCCAAGGCTACATCAACGGACAGTACGTGAACAGCAGGTCTGGTGAGACATTTGACGTTTCTAACCCAGCTGCTTTCCCTCATCCAAAATCCCACATTGGGACCGTCCAGTCGATGTCGTTGGAAGACTTTGACACTGCCATTGACCACGCAGAGACCGCTTTTGCTACGTTCAAAAAGACTAGTGGTGAGTACAGATCCGACCTCTTGCGGAACTTGTATCACTTGTACCTTCAAAACCAAGAAGACTTGGCAAGACTTATCGTGCTTGAAAACGGTAAACCGTATGCCGATGCCTTGGGCGAAGTCAAGTACGCTGCTTCCTTTTTTAGGTGGTTTGCCGATATCGCGACCACCCATACCGGTGAGCTCATCAACTCATCTCTGAGCGGGAAGAGGATCCTCTCCTTTAAACAGCCTATTGGGGTCTGCGGTGTCATGACTCCATGGAACTTCCCGGCTGCCATGATCACGAGAAAATTGGCGGCCTACGTAGCTGCCGGTTGCACCGGGGTGATCAAGCCAGCTTCAGAGACTCCGTTTAGTGCATTGGCATTGGGACATCTCCAGGAACAAGCAGGATTTCCCAAAGGTGTAGTCAACATCTTACCTGCTGAAAGTGCAGCTGAGCCGGGTAGGTTACTCTGTGAGCACCCAAAGGTCAAAAAAATCTCCTTCACGGGATCGACTAATGTGGGAAAGCTCTTGATGTCACAGGCAGCGTCCACGTTGAAGAAACTCTCTTTTGAGTTGGGAGGCAATGCTCCTTTCATCGCTTTTGAGGACACAAATGTCGATGAGGCTGTGGCGGGTGCCATCGCTTCAAAGTTCAGAAGCAGCGGCCAAACATGCATCTGTGCCAACCGAATTTTCGTTCACGAATCGATCTACGACGAGTTCAGCCAGCTGTTTGTGTCTCAGCTTGAGTCCTCAGTAGTGTTAGGAGATGGCTTAGAAGAGGGGGTCACCCACGGACCGGTAATCCACGAGAGATCTTTCTCAAAAGTGAGGAGTCACATTGAAGACGCTGTCTCGAAAGGTGCCAAGATCATTTCGGGTGGAAACCCCCGTCCAGATTTAGGAGTAAACTTCCATGAGTTGACGGTGTTGGCTGACGTTACTCCTGAGATGTTGATTTTCAACGAAGAGACGTTTGGCCCTGTGTGTCCCTTGATCAAGTTTTCTTCAGAGGAAGAGGTTCTCCACTTGGCCAACAAGACTAATGTGGGACTAGCTGGGTATTTCTTCTCCAAAGATGTTAGTAGAGTGTTCAGAGTAGGCGAAGAGCTCGAAGTGGGTATGATTGGGGTCAACACTGGTGCCATTTCAGAGGCTGCCTTGCCGTTCGGAGGCACAAAGGAATCAGGATTCGGCAGAGAAGGGTCGGTGTATGGTATCGACGACTACATGGTCATCAAATCTATGGTTATAGGTGTCTAGTATACATTTATTTAAATATTATCTGGGTTAATCAACAGGTTTATCTGATCAGAGAGATGCTGTTCCGAGAGGTCGAGCAGGTCTGTCATCATGTGCGCAGGGAGGTCATTCTGGCCGATGCCGAAAGCGTGGGGGAGCGACGTATCTGCAAGTGACGTATCTGGAAGCGACGTATTGGCGAGGGAGCTGGGGGTTTCGTAGACCCTCTGGTACGGCGTCAGATCCAAGTTTTGCACTTGCAGTATATCATCGACATGAACGGTAGGGGTGATAGACACTTTCGTGTACGGAGGGGGGTTGAACTGGAACTGGGCGTTCGGGACGTCTTCCCTGTACGAGTCCAATATTTCTTCACCGATTTGCTCGAGCTGGCGAGATTTTATTGACTCAGTTAATTTTTCATTCAACTGCAGCTGCTGAGGGCCGCCAGCCGGCTTTGCCAACTGTTCGACCTGCTGTTTCAAGGCAGCGAGCTCCTTGTGGGCATCGTACTCGTCGGCCGAGATCCTGGTGAGCTTAGCCGGCTTTTCGTGGAAAACAGCTTCCCTCATCAACTCCAACTGTTCGGCGTACTGAGTGTAGCCAATGGACTTGTAAGTCAAGGTGGACAAGCCATCTTGGTCGGAGACTCCAACATTGACGGAGGAGAAGGCGTGCGAGAACGTGTCGGCAGGCGTCTCGTAGACGGTATCTGGAATGGGAGCGTTGTCTTTCATCTTAGCGTCTACGCTGTACGACATGATATCAACAGTTTTATTCGCGCGTAGTATTTTAGTAGTTTATGTCTTTACTGGTCGTTTATAGTTCATAATTCTAGTGATAATACTATATAAGAAGTGAATATCCCGAGTGTTTATCGTGTCAAGACTTTACTTGTGTCTCCATCAATGACTCTTCAATGCCGTCTATAAGACTGTCAATTTCGTCTACATTCAAGCCACAGCTCAAACTGATCAACTTTCTGTACTTGTACATTTTGTCGTCGACCCCGTAGACTTTGATCTTGTCGGTTAAACCGCCAAGAAGGCTCGATCTCTTCAACTGCAACTGCGTGAGCTCAACCGCCATGGCAAACTTGTTACCACTGTGATCATCAGCATTGCTGGAAATGTCTTCGTTAGTGGAAACGAGGTGGGCGAGTTGGAACGCCTGGAGCTTTTCCAACTTATTCGCCAATACCGCCTCTTCAGCCTTGGTGGCCGACTGCTGGATATCCACCAACTTGGCCACCTGGGCTTCCGCTTCCGCCAAGTTAGTACCCTCATCGATCCCGTGCTTGGTGAGCTGAAAGAGGTTGGTGTACATGAGCTTCTCGTTAGCGGCCTCCTTTTCCTGGATCTGGTGCTGTACCTTAGTCGTCTGGGCTTCGAGCTGCGTGAGCGAGCCTTGGTACGACCGGGCCAACACCTTTACCATGTTACCAAGAATTTGCGAAACATCACCTGGGGGGAGCGTAGTGTCCTGAGTGTCGATAATCCTGCCGTCTTGATCCAAGCGCGGCGGGTTAACCACGTACGACTCTGTTGGGTCTGTCCGGGCGGCTTCAACGGGCTGCACGTCAACCGCCATCGGCGTGCTTTCAGCGGTTCTTTCAGAGATCACCGCGAGCGGCTGGCTCCCCAACGAGCTGGTGAGCTTGGTGGCATGGATGGGCGTCGACATGGCGTCGAGCGACTTGATCGAGTTGAGGAATATGTTTTCTTTATCGTCGTCGGTGGCCTTCAACAACAGGTTCAACTGCTCCTTATCCACCCGGCTGCGGTGGCGCTCATTATAGTCGTCGTCGTCGTCCTGGACGGTCGTTCTTTGGGTGTCGGGCGTTTCCATGCGATGCAGCCGGCTCTGGGTCGGCGTCGAGAGGTGCTTGGTGGGGTTGAGAGATGCAGGGGGTTGGGTTACGGGCGGCGGCCGGGGAGACGCTTGGGAAGCTGGCGCGGTCTCGTCCGCCTCGGGGGTCTCCTTGGTCAACAAGTTGTCCCTCATGATCATGTACTTGGCCGTCTCCTGGCTGACGTTGTACAAGTCGTCGCGAGCGTTGTAACTGAGGAGGTACTTCACGAGCTTTGAGCAGCCGGCTTTGGCAGCGAGGTGGAGGCACGTATCGCCGTTGACGTCCTGGTGGTCGAGCACGTTCTTGAGGAGGTTGATGCTCTTGCTGGCCGCCGCCTGGTCGGTCATCGATGTCAACTTGTTCAAAATGACCCCCATGTAGTATCGCAAGCTTTCGTACTTGGACGGCACTTTGGAGAACTGGCACAAGTAGTGCAACGGGGTTCTGCCGTTAATGTCTGTGTTGATGAGGCAGATCTCGAGGTCCTCCAACACTTTGGGGAAGTTTTTCAACTCAAAGCAGTTATTGAAGGACACGAGCTTCGAGAGCGGGTTCAAGCCGTAGTTGTTCACCACGAGCGGGTTGGCCCCTTTGGCGAGTAGCAAATGAATCATCATGTAGTTCCCGATCGACGCGGCCCAGTGCAACGGGGTGTGGCCTTCGTCGTCGATGGCCTCGTTGATGTTAAAGTCAAACGGGGGGTTGTGCACAAAGTACGGGATGCTGCTGCCGTCCTCGCTGAAGAACTTGAGGAGCTGCGACGCGTACGACCCCCTGGGCTTATTGCGGGTTTCCTCGTTCGACGACATCGACGTGTCGGACTCCTTGTTAATTTCGTCTTGCAGCCAGGTGGTCTCGTTGGTCGACTGGGACGACGGGACTTTGGAGTGGTGGAACAGGCCCATGATGTGCGGGTGCGCCACCGGCTGGGGCTGGGGCGGCTGCTGCTGGAAGCCGTAGCTGTACGGCATCTGCTGCTGTGGTTGCTGGGGGGCCTGCATCTGCATCTGCATCTGCATCTGGTATGCCTGGTAGTCGCTGGGAAGCAGCTGGCTCCCGAACAGGACCTGGCTGCCCGGGGCCATGAACTCCTGGTTGAACGACTGGCTTGCCGGGTACTGGGCCGGCATCCCCCCGTTGAAGCTCGACGCCTGCGACGGCATGCGCGAGATAGAGTTGAACGAGTCCGTAGGGTTGAAGTCGTACGACCCGTCCTTCTTGAACTTCTTCGGGGTGGTCCCGTCGGCCTTCTTCTTCTTCACGTACTTCCTCTTGACGGGGGTCCCGTCCTTGTTGACTGTTTCCTTGACCTTCTTCAGAATCTCAAAGCCCGGGTTGGTGTCGTCGAAGAAAAGCACGGGAGCCATGTCGGGGGTCATGCCGTAGCCGGTGGCCAAGCGGCGGGCGTCCGGCAACGGGATCCACGTCCCTTGGAACCGCCCGTAGCCTCCCTGGATTTTTTCGTGCAACCCCTGCTGCACGCCTTTCTCCAAGATTTTGGTTCTCTTCGCCTTGGGGAAACTGCAGCACTTCAAAATCTGGGTGGCGTTCACCCAGTTGTCCTTGCACCGCCGCATGAGCGGGCACTCGTTGATTATGGACTCGTACACTTCCGTCTGGTGTCTGTTAGTATGGTGGTGTTGTTGCGGACGCGTTTCCGGAGGCTTAAGTCAGGATCCCCCCAGCTAGGGGTGGGTGATGTATACGTACGTTCGAGTATGTGGCGAGGTACACCTTCGGGTCCTCTGCAGCCATTGTGTGGTATCTGTGCTGAAACAATTGGATTTAACAATTAAGACCCTTAGCTAAAGCAGTTAAATTGGTAGATAAAATTTGACGACTTAAAATCGAGAAGCTGAAAAATTTTTGTACGCGTTAGGAAATAGGGCGGGAGCCAGCGGGGGTTCGGCGATCGTCGTGTAGGAGGCTCTGGGGTGTCGGGGTGGTCGGGGTTGCAGTGGCCTGATGGAGCCTGATAGACCCTGAAGCAACGTGTAGGGTTGTAGATGTCACGTCCGGGGACGGTGAATGTCGCAGCCCCGTGTCGTGGTCGACAGTTGCAGCCATCAAACCAGTAATGTCGTTGAGCCGTGAGAGTACCCCAGGCAGTCATGTGTATGGGGTGCCTCCATCTCCCACGGCCTCTCTGCTGCTTTGTGCCGACAGTGATAGGACGGAACAGCAGTACGGTGGTTGTCGGGTGTTGCAATTACTAGCAACTATCCTGAGCTGGCTGGGATTCCTACCTGACTGGTATGGTGGTATCATTCATCCTCTGCCCTATCTGTATCTTGTTCTACTCTCCATCCCTGTCTGTATTATTTCTCGTCACATCTCGTTTTGTCATCTCTGTCACTTGTCACCTCTGTCGCTTGTCACCATCTCTGGCATTCGTTCTCCTTGCCTCTCTTGTCGCCTTTCAAACGCTGCAATTTTGATGACTCTGCCCCGATAACAAGGCGGGCAGTTTGCTTGAAAAGCCACGACGGCCCCATCCATAGACGGCACACACACGGCAATCCTTCACCCCTGTCAACTCCCTCACAGCCTTCTGTAACTTTCGCAGCCATATAAGTTGATCCAGAAATCAGGAATGACAAACCAGCTTAGCATTCAGTCCTAGGATACTTGGACTGGCGACCTTGCCGGAAAGGACTGCTTGAAATCAGGCAGCTACTTCAAATCGTCATGAATAGAAATACACTTCGCCCAACAATACTCAAATTATAATACAAACACACTTGCCTAGCAATACTCTGTTAAACCACACCCTGCCGATAATAAGCACTATACGAACTCAACTTATATTAAAACAATCTAAACACTTAAATAGCCCCTGCTGCAACCAACTGCTGCTCAACCTCCTCGACAGCTTCAACGGTTATCTTGATCATATCCTCTATATCCTGCCTCGTAATAGTGAACGATGGAGCAAAAATAATGAAACCCCCTCCAACATCTCTCACACAGTCACTGTTGGCCAAGAAATGTAAACCCTTACTCAGAGCAGCTTGCTGGATCTTGAAGTGGACGCCTGCATCTTCACCAGTGAAAACCTCTTTAGTGTCCTTGTTCTTGACGATCTCCACACTCCAGAAACCTCCCAACCCACGTACATCACCAACAATCTTACTGGAAGCTAACTTCTCCTTCAACTGGGCCCCCAAATAGTTACCTTGGTCGAACATGTTCTTCGTCAATCCTAACCGCTCGACCTTCTTTTGGATCTGCAATGCCACGTAACAGTTGAAGGCATGAGAAGCATAAGTGGAACCTCCTGCGATCTTACTAGACCCTGAAGCAATAGCATTCTTCACCTTGGGGGAAACCAACATACCGGCAATGGTGACAACACCAGATCCTAAAGTCTTTCCAACAGACTGAATATCTGGTCCTTCATTATGTGGAAGAAAGTTTTCCCAGCAGTTAAGTCTGCCAAACCCGTTGATTCTTCCCGTTCCACACATGACCTCATCAAGGTGGAAGACAATGTCGTACTTGTTACATAACTTTCTCAAACCGTACATATAAGACTTGGTGGGGCAAGTGGTTCCCAAAGAAGTACCACTAATGGTTTCAACCGTTAAACTAGCAATAGTTTCTGGGTCCTCCTTGAGAATAATTTCTTCATACGACTTCAAAAGTCTCTCGGCATACTCATCGTCAGACTCGCCAGTCTTCTTGTGACGGTATGGGTACCATTCTGGCAATTTGACAAATTGAGACTCGGGGTGCAATATTTCCTTGAATGCAAAAGACCGGTTAGAGTGGCCCAAAGCCAAACACGCAAGCGAATAGCCATGGTAAGAAGTGTAACGAGATAAAAACTTTACTTTCTTAGGCTTTCCCTTTTCCATCCAGTATTGTCTAATGGTTTTCAAGATCAATTCATTCGCTTCAGAGCCAGAGGTGGTCCAAACAGCAGAAGCAAAAGCTCCTGGTGGAGATCTTTTGATATAATACTCTCCGAGCTCTTCAGAGTATTGGTTACCAATGACAGCAGAGAACTGGTAAGTAGATTTCTTTGCTGCCTCAGTTACAAACTCAATTGCATCTTCATCGCCCCAGCCTAAAGATCCTACTGCCGCACCCGTCATGCCGTCCAAGAATTCCTTGACCTCGCCCGTTTCCGGGTCTCTTACGGTAAATCTTGTACCTTTTCCTCCAATAACCTCAACCAGCTTCTTGCTGACATCAGCTTGGAAAACATAACTAGTCTCCTTGATTGGTGGGCTAGGGGATACGGATGTGCTTGGGGTAACAATATCAACGTCAACTACAGACATTTCAAAAAAAGTATTTAAGGCTATCTTACAGTTATCGCAGCACCTCTTATATGACAGTTAGCTTGGCCCGATAAGGAAATGTGCGATACAGTATAGGATCTATTGTGAGATTCCGAAAAGCATACATGCGCTGTTGGTTTTCCGTTTTTACTCTATGCGGGTTTCCCGCTAATATAAGATAAAGAATTTGTTTGCCCGATTAAAAAAGGTACAATCACCAAAATCTCACGTGATTCTTACTCACGTGCATCAAATCACATGCCACCTTGTGCAATATTTGCCGCTTCTCGAAATTTTTCACTAATTCTTGCGCAGGATCAAAACCCGGGGTTGCCACGAGTTTTTCAGAACATATTTTTTGCAATCACTAAAAACAATTATAGCTGCAAATAGGCTCCAAGACCGGGGATAATTGGCGGCTCACCCAACCACATTTATTTACCTACATTCTCTCTCCAAAATTTTCAGCACCAAGAAATCAAGCTTTAAAATGTTTACAGGGTGACCCGCTATGATATAGTTGGGGCGGTTATATCGTTGGACGCAAAAACTGTGTGGGAAAAATTGCGTATGGTTCACGGCTTTTGAATATTTTTCTTGGGAGGCCTTAAAATATGGTCGTGCAAGCGGTTGTGAGTCCCCAAACGGTAACGTGTTTGTGGGTGAAGCGAGCTCCACCGCCCTGTAAAATCTTGGCTAAATACCCTTCTCATTACATCTTAAAAGACGGACCAATGAAATTCATTGGTCACCAAAATCGTGAATCAGACACGTTGATTAATCAAATGTATTCAACTCACTCATGTACTCTAAATACCCCTCTGCAGTAGACACAAGGTGTAACAAATGTGATAGGGATTTTGCTTTATCCAAGACGAGAAAGCATCGGTGCAACAGGTTTCATAACCACAGTGTACTGTGGCCCTACAAACCCACACTTTTTTGAGCTACATCAGCAATGAGATGAAGCTCATCGATCAAGTCTTGGATCTATATAAACCAGCGATGCATTCTTACTTTAAGCAATCATCTAATCATGGCTCTTATCAAGAAGATATTGAACCCGTTAATCGGCACTACGAACGTCGATTACAAGCATGATGGAGACAGCGATGTTGAAGTGGCCTCTAACAGACAGTTGGATCTGGGAGCCCCAGTCGAGCTCGAAAATCCTTTAGGTTATGGTTTGAACTATGTTACAGCTTTTTATACCGTGATCCAGGGTATTATTGGTACTGGCATCTTTTTGACTCCGGGGAGCATCACTAATTCCATTGGCTCAATTGGTGCTGCTTACGTGCTTTGGGTTACTGGTTTTCTCATTGCTATTTTTGAAGTGTTCGTTTACATTGAATATGTGTCCTATTTTTCTAGAAGATCTGGAGGTGATGTGGCCTGGTTGGAACAAGCATACCCTAAACCAGATTTTTTGATTCCTACAACTTTTGCAGCCGTGTCGGTTATTTTGTCATTTTTGAATAGTAGTGCTATTGCTTTCGGTACCTACATTCTTAGTGCTGCAGGTCAGGAGACAAATACATGGAACCAACGTGGTGTTGGGGTTGCTGCCTTGACCGTTGCTGCTTTGTTGGCTGCTTACGATACTAAACTCGCTTTGAGGCTTTCCAACTTTCTTGGATTTGTAAAGGTGATTTTCCTTTTCTTCATTATTATTAGTGGTTTTGTAGTTTTAGGAGGTGCTACCAATGTAGCCAACCCTCATGAAATCTTCAAGAATGCCTGGGAAGGTACTACGTCGGATGGTAATGCCATTTGTAATGCAATTATCAAAATCACTTTTGCTTACGGTGGTACTCAATATGTCTTTACTATGGTCGGTGAATCACACCCAAGTCAAACAAAGAACATGTTCCGCTTCTTCATCCCTGGAGTTATCTTCTTTGTGTTTGTAGTCTACATTCTTATTGTCACTTCTTTCTATGCTGGTTTGGAAACTATTGAAGAGGTTAAAGCAGCAGGAACTTTGATCTCATCGGTTTACTTCCGGAAGGTCTTTGGTACAGAAGGTGCTGTTAAGGCATTTGATGTCTTGGTTGCTCTTTCGGCTTTCGGTCATTTACTT
Organism: Yamadazyma sp. yHMH685; assembly: GCA_030571055.1. Taxonomy (NCBI): domain Eukaryota; kingdom Fungi; phylum Ascomycota; class Pichiomycetes; order Serinales; family Debaryomycetaceae; genus Yamadazyma; species Yamadazyma sp. yHMH685. Next base: position 735,782 of record JAJLXC010000003.1, read on the forward strand.
GCTGCTGTTGTTGGACACTCTAGATCTCTTAGAGAATGTGGTCGTCAAGGTGTTCTTCCATTCGCCAAGTATTGGTCCAGCACCAAGCCTTTTGGTACTCCTGTATTGCCCATTGTTGCTACCTGGATCGTCAACGTTGTTGTTTCTATTGCACCACCTCCAGGGGATGCTTACAACTTGATCGTTGATATTGGATCATATTCCAACTACTTCTTCAAGTTCTTATTGCTTGTAGGTATTTTCTTGGTTCGTCGTCAACGTAAGGAACAAGGCTTGGGCTATAATGGATGGAAAGTTCCACTTCCAATTATTGGTATCACGATTTTGTTTTACACCTTTGTCATTGCTATGGCCTGGGTTCCTCCAGAGACTGGTTTGATCGGATCTGATGTTTCCTTCTTCTACTGTACATATGCCTTGGTGACCGTTGGTATTTTGGCCTTGTGCGTTGCTTATTACTATGTCTGGGCTTGGGTCTTACCAAGAATCTCCGGATACGAACACAGAACTGTCTACTACACATTGGAGAATGGTGAGAAAGGTCACACTGTTATCAAGGTTTACGAGAAAGATTTAGCCAAGTTTGATGCAGAACACGATGCTGCTGGAAGATACATTGGAGAAGACAGTAGCCAGATTAGTGTCAGGGATGAGACTGTCAGCGTTGAACAGGTCACCCTCGACGGTAAGAAGTAGATACTGCATCATATTTTCGAAAATTTTTATAGTAATTTTGTAGTCGTTGAAGGACTCGTCTAATAGAAACTTTAGTGAATATATTTTAGGATGGTAGCTCAATGAGCTTTGGTAAGGCTTTCTGGTGCATTTTACCATATCTTTCTAAGCCATTCTTTTCGAGCCATTCTCTCTAAGTTTCTCTCTAACCTGCTCTATCTAGCTATTCTAGCCATTGCAAATGTTTTGGGTCTACAACACCATCAACCCTGTCATCCTGCAAATACTCCTCTAACCTTTCTCTCATGCCCTTCCCGTTCCAACTTTTGCCCAGAACTTTTGGCATTCCAAGTGCCTCAATTACACACCCACTCACCAAATTCCCGCAAACGCCAGCAGCCACCACATCACCGGATAAGTGGAAACCCACCAGAAACGCCCCGCAGAAGCTGTTCCCTCCACCAGTAACATCTACTACGCCTTCCTGGTTTTGGTGGTATGCCGGTAGTATACAGTTGACGCCCTTTGAGGCGACGTTACAACCCCAGGGCCCGCATCTTAGGACACAATTTACAGCCCCTAGCTCGAGGTACCTAGCAGATACCTGCTGTACACCGGTATCTGTTTCAGGGACGGCGAGACCCAATAAGTCGCAGCCTTCGTTCAAATTGGGAGAAAAGACATGAATTTCTGGGAGAAGCTGTAAAAGCTTCTCGAGATTTTGGGCAGTGCAGTCTGACGGCAATGGCTCGTAGACAAACACGGCCAGGGGATTGTGCTGTTTTATACCGGCAACCAACTCGGCACACCTGCGAATGGAACAAATGATGTGGAAAACTTTTGACTGCAAAAGAATTGGATTGTCTGTAAGGTCTTGCATCTCTATACGCTGCTTGCCAGTGAGATACTCAAAGTGTCTGACATCGTGGACATCGTAAGTGTTCCTTCCACGAGTTGTAAGCCTGCTGTTGTCTGTACGGAAAAGTACGCCAGACCCCCAGCTGTCAAGCTCTTTTTGCACCTCAATTGGGAAGTCTTTACCTCTGTCAATGATACCTGAAATGCGTTTCTGGTATTTCTGTCCTCCAATCATTCGGGCTCCAACAATCGCGTACGGGCCACCTCCACCAAGTATGTCATGCTCAGACGGCCTATTCCAGGAGGTAGGGTATACGTTCTCGTCAATAATGAACATCCCCAAGGACATGAAAATCGGGGTGTTCATGCTGAGGGTTCTTGATAGTTGATAATGCGATGGCTGCGAAATACTCTAATCAAATACTCTTAATGCCTACTTACTCTTACTACTTGACACATAGAAACGATCTCGAGAAGGAGGTGCCGGAGATGCTTTGGCATGGGCCAAGGTGTCCAGAACAACGCGTTTCAAATTATCGACACTCTCGCTGGAGAGTTGATAATGGAATGCCATTCTGCCACTCCGGCAATTAACACCATACTCTTCCAGCTTCTTTTGGAAGTACTCTGAATCAAAATGGTTGCTATTGAAGTCTATAAACACAAAATTGGTATCGACTGGGTGAAACAACTCAACCCCCTTGTTTTCACACCACTTCCCAAACTCCTTAGCCACTTCATGAGTTCTCTTCAACTTGTCAAAGTTCTCATCGATTGCAACAATTGCCATTTCGGCTATGAACCCACTCTGGCGAATACCACCGCCACTCTGCTTCCTGAAGTGGTTGGCTTTGCGAATAAAGCTTGCATCCCCCACCAAGACGGAGCCAATTGGGGCCCCCAACGTCTTTGAAAGACATAAAGAGACCGAGTCAAAGTGCTTACAGTACTGCGCAATGGGGATCCCAGTCTCGGCTGAAGCATTCCACAAACGGGCCCCATCCAAGTGTAACCGGCAATCGTTTTCTTTGCAGAACTGGCTGATCTTTTCGATCTCTTCGATCGGGAAGAGCATTCCGTGCAAGGTATTCTCCAAGCAGATCAACTTTGTTGGGGCCGAGTGGATTTCCCCATCATCGGGGATGAAGTGGGGCTGTATATCGTCTTCCAACGTCATGTAGATTCCATTTTTAGGCATAATGGGCACCGGCAAGGCCTGGCTTAGTGTTGCGATTCCACCTGCTTCGTGGAAGTAGACATGGGCTCGAGCATCACAGATAAGACTGTACGGAGGCTGAAGCAAGTTGGTGCGGATGGCGATTTGATTGGATAAGGTCCCGCTCACACAGAAGAGGCCCGCTGCTTTACCGGCCAATTGAGCGACTTTATGTTGCAACCGATTGGTGGAGCTGTCTTCATCGTAGACGGAGTCGCCCAAGGAAGATGCAACAATTGACCGCACCATGGAGACTGTTGGGGTGGTGAACGTATCGCTTCTGAACTCATTATGGGCCGGTGTCTGGGCCGAGAACTTTGAAACATCAATTGTAGGGGACGACATCATAAATTATTGATAAATTATTGATAAATTATCTCCACAGTACATATACGGAATATGCAGAATTCCGTGGGCAGATTCAATATCTTATCGTCGAGCCGTAGCCCATGGGTTTATGTCCATAATCTAACACACATTGCTTGACCTGCTCTCTCGTATACCCTCGCCAACTCTATATAACCTCTAAAGTTCTTCATAACCTCTAGGCTCCATAATCTCGAGATCGCCCTGCCTCCACATAACCAGTACAGCCCCCGCGGAAAATTTATCATAATACTCCACGCATGGTAGAAGTCAGTTCTGTTGCCGGTGTGGTTGCAGGAAGAAACCCGTTGGAGTACTCTGCTTCGTCTCCCTACACCCTCTTTATCTTCCAGTGTGTGCTCATCATCGCTCTATGCACGATCGTGCACTACCCCATCAAGCTTCTCCAGCAGCCAAAAGTTATTGCTGAAGTGGTGTCTGGGATTCTTTTGGGCCCGTCGGTGATGGGCCATATCCCTAATTTCACCGACACCTGCTTCCCCGCGGAGAGCATCCCGGGCTTGACGCTTGTGGCCAATGTGGGAATAATTTTATTCTTGTTCATGGTAGGCTTGGAAGTGGATTTTGTGTTTATTCGCAAGTCGCTCAGACCAGCTATCACGGTGGGATTGGTCAACATGTCCATCCCGTTTGGGTTGGGATGCGCAATCTCGGTCGGCCTTTACGACCATTACGCAAATCAAGATGACGGGGCCGTGCCGGTCAAATTTACCACCTATATGGTGTTTATCGCCGTTGCCTTGTGTATAACGGCTTTCCCAGTGTTGGCGAGAATCTTGACGGAGCTAAACTTGATCTCGGACCGGGTGGGGACCATTGTGTTGGCCGCAGGGATTATGAATGACTTGGTGGGGTGGATATTGCTTGCCCTCGCCGTCATCTTGGCCAACTCGTCGAAGCCCGTCAACACGGTGTACATCTTGCTTTTGACGGCCGGGTGGTTCCTTCTCCTTCTCTTCCCCATCAGATACGCGTTGCGACTCTATCTCCGGAAGTTCACGAACGATTTGATCACCGGCGAGCCCAGCCAGTCCCTGATGATGATGATCTTGCTCATGGTGCTCATCTCGGCATTCTACACCGATATCATCGGCGTGCACCCAATTTTTGGAGCATTTGTTGTCGGAATGATCGTTCCAAGAGACAACGGCTACGTGATCAGAATCACGGAAAAATTAGAAGACTTGGTGCATATAGTAATGATCCCATTGTATTTCGCCCTTGCCGGCTTGAACGTTAACTTGGGTCTCCTCGACTCTGGCATCGACTGGGCTTACATCGTGGGTATCATCGGCTTGGCGATGTTCGGTAAAATTTTTGGGGGGTTCATCGCTGCCAAGGCCAATAGGATGCTCTGGAGAGAGTCTTTGGCTGTGGGGGTTTTGATGTCCTGTAAAGGTATTGTCGAAATCGTGGTGTTGAATGTCGGGTTAAACGCAGGCATAATCAGTGAAAGAACCTACTCAATGTTTATCGTTATGGCTTTGGTGACAACCTTCTTGACTACTCCATTGACCTTGTTGGTGTACCCGGTCAGCTACAGAGACAAAGTCAGAAAGTATGTTGCCGGCGAGATCGATTGGTCTGGCAATGTCTTGAAGCTTCCGGTGACCGAGCAGCACGTTTCTTTCCATGACTTGACTATTAGTGATCTCCCCAGCGTTCGCATTCCTCGCTCCTTGGTATTATTAAGAAGCATCGACCGGTTGGCATCATTGATATCGTTCGTGCAGGGATACTTCAAATCTTCCAAGGATATTTGCATCAAGGCCGTTCACTTGAGAGAGTTCAGCTCTCGCACCTCTCACTTGTTAGAGGCTTCAACCGCTAAGCCAAGCGAGGAGGAAGTAGAATACAGTACTTCTCTCTTGGACTTGTTCAGAGTGTTCTCAAACTTGTCCGGTATCGAGACTTGCACAAGATCTATTCTCACCACTCCTAAAAATCAAATTTTGACCATCAACGAGCAGGTGGAGAGTCCGTCTGAGTTTTTAATTGCCAGTGACAAGATCAGCAATGTTCTCCACTCTATTGTAGAGTCGGAAGAAGTTGTGAATGAACTCACTGATGTTGGATTGTACAAGAAGCTCACGAACTCACTCAAATGTAATTTTGGCTTATTACTCACTGGATCAGCAGTCGATAGTGAAGTCGGAAGTATTGTTGACTCAGCTGACTTGAAGTCTGAAATCTCTCACGGCAACGACATCTTGTCTATCAACGTCGTGATTAGTAATGATAACACCTTAACTGCGTCTGATTTGTTATCCATTCACACCGCTTACGTGTTAGCTAATAGATCTCGGCCGGTTAAGATATTCATCAAATCATCGTCTCAGTCTAATGGCTTGGACAACGACTTGAAAGCCGTTTTCAAAGATAAAGCCAACGTCACGACCATTCATATAAAGGAAACTCTGTCCTTTTCGGATGAACTTCTTAGAGACAGAACTGGCCCCATGCCCGAGTTGTTTGTGATTGCCAACAATCTTTCTCCGACTTCCGGCCTGCTCTTCAGTCCTGATGTGTCTGAGTTGCTCTACTTAGGCGAACAAAAACTGCTTGACGTATTGGTGGTAAAGTGTCCTAATGCTTAGGATAAAAAGTGCAAGTATGGTATAATATATGTAGAAGGACCCGAACGCTTGTAGCTGGCTGTGTACAGCTCTATACTGTAGAGTAAGCCCAGCAAAATATTTTGCAAGGTAGTGTCTTGATCAAGCGTACCGTCATTACAACAGGTTTTAATATTTAGGCGTGCGTACGCCCGCTTGGCCAAGGGGTAAGGCGCTCCACTCGTAATGGAGCGATCGTCGGTTCGATTCCGACAGTGGGCATGCAGCATTTTTTGCATCGGAAATCAATTAGACTGCCACTGCATGCTCTGATGGGACGCTCTTAATCTTACATTAACCATACTAGAAATTTTTTTACGCTACATTAGATACCTAGGAACTAGCTTTTGGAGGAGGTGGTGGGACAGAGTCAGTTTTGACCGGAGGCCGACCTTGAGAGTCAGAAGCCTTTGATTTCTGTAACTCTTCGTTCATATAGTCGTTCAATTCGCCCAAGGCGTCGGGGCGGGCAGGTCTCTTCTTTTTGGCTCCAGCCTTGGGTGGTGGAGGAACCGCTCCAGCGGCCATAGGCGTGAATTGGCCTGAAGACCCAGGGGCCGGGGGAGGAGCAGACACGCTGGTTTCTAATTGGAAATCCACCTCCTGGTGATTTTCAAACAAAACATCGTCAACTAGTTTATCGTCGGCAAACTTCCCCACCACTTCTGGCACTCTGTGGATCAAGCCGTAGCCCACATCGCACCCCAAGATACCCTTGTTGTGCCCGTTACCCCAGGACCTGGTCAAGTTCAACGTCACGGGTCTCAACACGTCATAGTCGTGATTGTAAACGTACAAGGTAATGGGAACGCAGTCGTCCCGCGTTCTTTCAAAGTTGTGGTTGTAGTACTGCAACACGGTACGCGATAGCAACGACTCGCCTCCCTGGGCCAAGAGGCCCTTACCGTACGGGTCGTCAGGGAAGGCTGAATCGCAGCCAATTATGTAGTCCGAGTACGGCACGAGCTGGGCCTGGAAGGCCGGAGAGTCCTGATGCGTGTTGAGAATACGCCATACGTAGGTGGCCGTGGTGACGTGCTGAGACTGGAGAGATACTCCGAGCTTCTCAAACAGGGCTGGAACCAACGACCGAAGCCCCTCGGTTTCGGTTACCCCTTCTCTCAATGGCAACACTACTTGTCTGATGACGCCTCCCTTGGCACTCCAAACGTCAAGAGTCAATTCTTTAGCAGACTTTTCATTGGTGCTGATATTCTGTATTTCCTGGGCAAGCAAGTCGAAATTGATCATTCCAGCCTGTTCGTGGGTAGTCTGTCCACCGTAGTTGATGGTACCATCGTCGTTTATACTGTAGGAGTGGCCCGAGAGCTGGGGGAACGCCATAGGCAATTCGTGGTGATTGACCCGTACGATATAGTCGAACCACGATTCCAAGCCAGCTTCCTGAGCAATTGAATGAGGCTTCACGCTGAGAACTCGTAAGCCGTACCCTCTGTTGTTGATCTGAAGGGCATTCTTGAAGTACGAATCACTAGCAGCAGCGTCACCCGACCCTTCGAAACGGTCCACTAACTTCTTTGCAAACGAGAACATAGCGTGGAAGTTTCTGCGCGTAAATGATACAAAAGAGGCGATTAGGTATAGTTAATGATGGTAACAGCAGGTGGTTTCCCATAGCTGGTTTGAAATTACCCGACAAAGAAAATAGATACATTATATTATACAATCATAAGAATGAAGAATCTAGGTCTACACACTGTTGGCAAGACCACCGGAGAAAGCTAAAGACCAGGTCAAACTCTGGCCGTTGTCTAGGTAAGTAGATTTGAAATCGTCTGAGGAGAAGAATTTGTAAGAGGACTGTGGATCAATTAAGGCCTGGTTAAGACGAAGAATTCCTGCCCAGCCGTCCGATAAACCTCCTACAAAGCTTTTAATAGTATCATCCCACTCTTCTTGTACGTAGTCAGTACCACGAATCAAAGCGGTAGCAGCCGTCATAGGAATCATGTGGATACCATGGACATACTGAGGATACTGCTCGGCATCACCAAAGTAGGTGGTAAAAGCGATTTTGTTATCGAAGAAAATACCAGAAACCTTGTTGGGGATTATCTCAGAGGGGACCACATCATTGTCGTCAGAGTAGTAGAAGTACTTGTTCATGGCTCTGTTCATGACGGCCAACATCAAATCACCTCTACCTTCCATCGAAGAATCGTCAATGATTTGACCCCATAATTTCATTCCGTAAGAGAAATGGTAGTCTTCAGAGGAAGACTCTTCATTACGGCCATCTCCACTGACAAATAACCCTCCTGCCCAGGAGTGGCCAGCAAACCAATCAAACATTCTAGAGACTGGGAAGTAAGAATCATCTTCAGATGGGTTAGCGACATCTCTAATCAAGGTGTTCACCCATTCCTTGTTATCTTCAGCCCATGAACCTCCCAATTGCTTGTCAACATAACCAACAACAGCAGCGGCATGGATAAAGTAACCATAGTGGAAATGGTGATCATTGTAGTAAGCAGAACCATAGTCAGCACCGGTATCGCCACCTTGAGAAGCAGAAGAAGTAACACCCCCAAACTTGGTATCATAGATCAATGGGTAGTACTGGCTGTTACTTGTGAAAACTTTAAAAGCGTCCTTCAAGTCCAGTAACACGTCCTCAGCAAAATCCTTGTCACCAATTATATCATGGACAACCAATAAGATGTTTGCATATTTGTCAATAACCTTACCAGAAAAGTAGTTGGAGTCCATGCCTGCGACAGTCAGTTTGATGTTCACATTCAATTCAGATTCTGCTGTCTTGGCCAATAATTTCAAGTCGCTGTTGTTGTAACTCAAGTCTTTAGTCATCACTGGAGCCCAAGGAAGGAACAGGACATCTTCAGTCAATTTTTCGGATAATTTGATCTCGTTAGCAAGAACAGCAACCATGTCACCCTTAGTGGTTGAAGCAAGCTTGATTGGAGTCTTAGCAGAGGCTGTGTCACTAGCAAAAGATTCAACATGGTGAGGCAAAGCAAATACAATCGTCTTTCCGGAACTTGAACTACCTTCAGTCTTGTAAGTGAAAGCGTAATCAGCAGAAGATCCTGAAGAAGAACCAGACACGGAAGCAGATACTGGGTATTGACCAGCAGCTTCATCATAGTAACCGTCATTGCTAGAATCAGAAGGAGCGTAAGCCAACTGAATGATTAAACCGTCAACAGCCTTGGAACCAGTAACATGGTAAGAATCATCGACATTCAACTTAAAGTCCGTCTCTCCATCTGGAAGAGTGATGTAGACAAGGTACTCGTAGTCGTTGAACAAGGTAATTCTATACTTCAAGTTATTATCTGATAAGGCAGATGACGATTCCTTCTTCACACTAGAGACACCATACAAACTGTTCAATTCAGCCTTCATGTCACCGTGGTAAATAGCAGTGACAAAACCCATACCCTGAACAACTGGGATCTCAACATAGTCCGATCCAATTGAGCTGCTTGCGGATAACTTAACGGTAGCAGACATTGATTTCATATCAGAGACTCCCATGTAGTTATTAGAATTTGTCAAGGTGGTAGCAGAAATGAGTAACTCAGCATTATTTGTTGGGTTGTAGAAATAGGTGTCTCCGCCAGTACTAGACTTGTCACCAAACACTCTCTTGTCTTTATCTGTGTGTTGAATACCAAAACCGTAATAGTCAGTCTTTTTCCAGTACATACCATATGGATAAGACCAGATCATATCAGTTTGGTTTTCCAAAAACAAATTAGCGTAGAACTTGTTTGTTTCATATGGAACATCGTCGTTGTCAACACCATCTGGAATTTTCAAAGGTAATTCATCTCTCTTGAAAATTGAGTTTGGCGAAGTGTTAGAAATGGCCTTGAAGAGATCTCCACCTCCCAGGGAGGATTGCTTGCTGATTGCAGTTGCTGATGAAGATGCAAATGAAGAATCTGAAGCAGAAGAAGGTTCTGCAATTGACGACGAAACTGCTGCAGTACTTGAAGCAGATACCACAGATATCAACGAAGAAGATCCAACAACCTTTTCAACAGAGGAAGACAGCTGATCAGAGAGAGATGCAGAAGCTTCAAAGGCGGGAATCGTAGAAGAATCCTCTGCGCTAGAAGAGTTGGAGTACAATTTTCCAACAAAACTTGGAGTAGACGAAGACTTGGCCAACAAGCTCGACACTGTACTGCTATCAATTCTCAAGTCAATGGTGCTAGTAGCCTCTGTCGAGGTGGGGTTCGAAAGGTCAGACTCGGATGCCGAAACTAGAGAGTAGTCAGAGTTGGAATCAGAAGCTGAGTTAGATTCCTTGGCAGGTTTGAAAGTGATCGGCTCACTGTTGTCAGCGACACTGATTGTTTTGGTTCTTGTCTTAGTTGCTGAAACAACAGGATCAGTAATGAGCGGATTTTTTATAGTGGAAGTGATGCTCTGCAACTTGGTGGATTCCACGTAGGTGGTGCTAGGCGTGACAGTAGCAACGAAGACGGTTTCAGTGGTGGTTTGTGCTGTTTTTGTAAGTTGCACATAAACATCGGAGTTGTCAGTTTCAGTCTCAAATTCGTAAAGGGTAGGCCTCTCAGAACTGTCTTTAGAATTAGTTGTGGCACCACTAGATACAGCAGTTTTGGAGGTAACATCCTTAGCGTTGGAGGTAGCAGCCTTAGCGTTAGAGGCCTGGTTATTGCTATATTGGTCGTTGTTGTTATTCGGTCTTGAACCCAAAGTGGTGTAAACGTATGGTGCAGTGGTGGTGTACACAGTGTTATCGGTGCTCACAGTGTACTCAATATCAGAGGTTGTCAAAAATGTTTGTGGTTTTTTCTCTTCCAGTTGTTGAGGAGCGTCTCCATTGACAAAGACAACCTCGATACCACTGCTAATGCCCTTTTGTTGAGCTGCCAATGCAGTTTCAATGGCATCGGCAAACCAAGCTGGGGTGATGTAATTGGTCTCGACGATAGTTGTGACATCCTCAGAATTGACAGAGGATACTAGCAAACTGAGTAGCAAAATAAGTACTGTTTTGCCATACATTTCAGTGAACTAATGAAGGTGGTAGATAATGTAAAGAACGAAATGGAATGAACGTGAAGGAAAGATCGTAAAGGAAAGAACGAAACGAAATTGAGTTACTAGCGAAATCTAAGGGTATAGAAGAATATATATAATCGAATTGGTATAACTGGAACTAGATCTCAACCAGCATTATTTAATTGAAATGGGGCACGGTATACAACATTATCATGCAGTTTAGCCGATGCAACCATCATATGCCTAACTGTGTAACCGAAGGCGAATATTTTTCTGAATGCTGGTATTTTTTTTCGCAGCTTGCTTCATTGTTTTAGCAGCCAGCCACTTTAATCTCTGCATCGAAGAAACAATGCGCATTAGGCTAGCTCAATACTTCATAGGGAATTTCGCCATGAATGACACATTCTATGATGTAAGTAGTTATAATCTTGTCGTCTGTTGCTATGTTGCTAACGTATAACGGCTGATTTGATCTTATTGATGATCTCAAGGCAAGGCTGTTGGAATGGTGATTCATATTCTTTGCTGGTTGTTTTGGTGAATAGGAACTTGCTGGATCAATAAACCGTCCAAGGACCTTTTGTACACTTGCCGTTAAAATATAATTATTTTATATCATGATATCCCGTAGAAGTCTAAAACTGAAGATTAACGCCAATGTCGTATTTCCCCAAAACGGTTATGTCGTAATTCATTAATGTCGTGTTAACTTTTCTGAACGTGCACGGGCTAATTCTGTCGATAATGTCGTCCAAATATGTCGTTGCTTTAGATAAGATGTCGTTAGGGATATATTGTCGTGGTAAACCCAGTTCGACAGTGACATCCCGGGATAGGTAATGATAAGCGCCTACTGTGGGGCGGCCCCCTTTTTAGATCTTAACCTGTAAATCTCTGCACTACTTAGTGAGGTGCATAAATCTAACCACCCGGCCTAAACCTACTACTTAAATAGCATATCCCAGTCTGCATTAACTTTTTGTTATTGAATTTTTCAAAATGGTGCAAACTCGTATCGTTGTGGTAGGCGCTGGTGTCAGTGGCCTTACTACGGCTGTTGAATTGAAACGCAACAACCCCGACTATGATATAACTATTGTCTCGAAGCATTTACCAGGTGATCTCTCTCCTGAGTATACGTCCCCTTATGCAGGTGCTAACTGGCAATCATCAGCCGGACCAGAGGATTTGAAACTCCAAAGCTTCGAGAAGTATACTTATGGCAGACTACTTGATTTGGCCAAAAATGAACCTAGATCAGGTATCTGGGCAACAAGGGTGAACTCATTCAAGAGCAGATATACTGCTGCAAAAAAGAACCCATCTGCACCCTGGTTCAAGGATGTTGTTGAGGAGTATCGGGAAGCATCAGAACTGGAGCTTCCAAAGGCAGCAAAATCGGGATACTCTTTCAAGAGTGTAGTTATTTCTGTGCCTATTTATTTGAACTATCTACTTCTTACGGCCTTTGAGCTAGGCATAAATGTGAAAAGAGTCAGTGGTATAAACGATATTAGTGATGCTTTAAACCTTCATTACTCCGGAAAGAAAGCACACATTGTGGTCAATGCAAGTGGCCTACTCGCAAGCACGATTGGTGGGTACAAAGACGATAAGAGGCAGTACCCGGTAGTTGGACAGGTCTTGCATATTCGCAACAGCTTACCTGAAATTTTTTCGATTTCACCTTTGAACGAGATCGAAGATGCAATTGGGGAGAGACTCTATGTATTTCCTAGAAAAGAGGGTGGGTGCATCGTTGGAGGGTGTTTCAAAACTGAGTTCAGCAGTACCGAGCCTGATGCGAAGTTAACTGAGAGATTGGTTGCGAAAGCAAAAGCATATCTTCCTGCATTGACTGACAAGAGTTTAAACAACTCAGAAGAGATTGATCTTGTCAATGTGGCGGTCGGGCAGCGGCCATTCAGAGACGGAGGTCCGCGAGTTGAACGCGACCCAGAGCACAGCTGGTTGGTGCATAACTATGGAGCTGGCTCCGGAGGGTACCAGGGCAGTTATGGTTTCAGTGCGGAGGTAGTACGGTTGGTGGAAGGGTTGGCTGTAGCTACCTCGAAGTTATGATAGAGCCATAGGAGACAATAAATATTAGAGTACAATTAACGGTGGGGCCGGCTGTAATATAGTGATGTAGCAGGGTATTTTAATCAAATAGGGCATTATCTAGTCTACTCTGTATATTAACATATAATACAGTCTATACTATTCAAACAGTCAATTGATACACAAGGCAGCCAGTGAGTTGGGCCGTCTGTTTTAGTCTAGTTGCATACCTGTCTAATTAAAACATTAAATATCCTCTTTCCCACCAGCTTTGCATACTTTTTCTGGTGCTCTTTATCAGTTTGATTGTGGAAAAACTCAGATGCTTTATTTTGTTCGGCCTTCAACGGGGTTGGCTTGTCTTTGTACTTCTGTGTATGTACAGTGACATCCTTATAGCCAGATTGGGCTTCAGCAAAGTCGGTGTTCAGGGGTTTTTCAGGGATAGACATGATGAATTTCAAATTGCTTGCTGGCTTTTCGCATCCGATAACACGAGGGATGCGAAAGAGGAAATAATAGTCTTAGTATGGCTTACGTCGTCGAGGGGTTGTTTCATTTTACTTTTAGGGTTGCAATTGGGTGTATATTAAAGTTAAAATGTTCGTGACAGCAGTACTAGAGTTGGTTTAGTAGTGCATGCCGTTAGGTACGGCTTGATGAACTGGGCGGTGCACGACATAGTTGCAAATCTGCAACTAATTTGACGTAAAGAAGCAAGAGCGGAGTCAGATAAAGATTACAAAGAGGTACGGTTAATGACTTTTCTCCGCCCCTGAACGCATGTACATCTCACCTCTCCTGTTTTCCCTCTTTGTTACCCAGCCCACCTTGTCTTTAAAACCTTATCACGTGCTCCAAACTTACCCTCACACGACCGCATTTCAGCTCCAGAAAACTGTGCGACATGAAAGTGAAAAATTATCAATGAGAGCGTCCAGTGTATTGAACATTCACGCCTCGGCCACAGCCAACCTCAGAAGGCCATGGCAAACGTTCAAAGACGGTCAGATCTGGTACGGGCTCACGAAGACTGGAACGAAGAGAACTCCCCTCACCACCAAACAGGGTAATAAGCATTTCTACAAAGGTACTGGGTCCACTGGTATTGGTAAACTCAACAATGCCGGAAACTATATTGTGAACTGGTCCAAAGTGAGAACATATGTTGTTCCAGCTGATCTCTATCTGAGCAACTTAAAGCCTCTCGTGTCACCGAATTCCCCCCAGTTTGAACAGAGATACGTGGGATATCAAGATGGGCCAAAAGATGCTTTGTTGGCATGGAAAAACATTGTGGACTTTGTGGAGTACGGAGAGAACTACGATAACCAAGACGTGGAGCAGAACGGATACAAAGAGGAGTACATCAATGAGGAGGTCTTGAGACAGACTATGGAGACCGAAGAAGGTGTGTAGAAAAGCTCATACGAGTATGGAAGGAGCACTGTAAATAGGCATGCCAGGGAATATAAAGTATTATAGTAATGATTTACCGAGGATTTAGGTGTACACCTGGGTAGGGCCCAAAAGGACCGTATAATGTCGAGACGTTAAAATGTCGCGATCCTCTCTCACACCCACCCGGAACTCGCGTTCATTTCCGAGGTGATGCGTATAATCGCACTCAAGTGAACATTTCAACTCTAACTCTCTAACCTCCAGCATGTCTTCGCCAATGAATTCACAAAACACCCCCACCACAACGCCCCCCGCACCAGAAGAGCTACCACTCTCTCAAGCACAAGTCGAGACTCGCATCCTGGAGCAAGAGCCGGAGGCCATGGATGAAGATACCACTGCTGTCTTGTCTCTCCCACTCTCCAAAATCAAGCGGATCTTTAAAATGGACCCAGAGTACGTGGGCGCGTCGCAGCTGGCGGTATTTGCCACGGGCGTGGCGACCGAACTTTTTGTGCAGTACTTGGCCGAACAGGCAGCGCTTGTTGCGAAAATGGAAAAGAGGAAGAAGGTAGTGTATAAGGATCTCAGTGCTGTGGTATCCTCGCAGGACCCACTACAGTTTTTAAGTGATACCATTCCGAAGACGATCCCCATAAGACAGATTATTGAACAGCAGGAACAGAAAGAGTCAGATGAACCGGAGCCGGAACCAGAAGAAGAGCCGGTGCAAAGAAGAACAGACATAACGACGATGTTTCCTTCGAATGCCAGCCCTCCTGCTCCCGTTGTCGTAGCAGACGCTGTAGCAGCTCCTCCAGCGAAGGCTAACATCAACAGTTTGGTCGATGATGTTGAGATGATAGAGTAGTTTATAGTGTACATTATGTAAGAAATGGTATAGGAGGTATGTCTATAAACGCACGACACCTTGATAATCAACTTGTTCCATCTCTTTCTCCTTTTAATACCCACATTACGCTTCTCGCCTGTAGCCCCAAACCCTCCCCACCAATACTGCCAACAATCCTCACGATCTTCATTGTCACCACATCGGCGATGACTCTCTCGTAACTATTCATCCCGGTGACGAGATACTTCGACAACGCCTTCAATAAATACCCGTTTGCTCTCTTCTTGAACTGGTCCACTTTGGCCACCTCTGTCGCCTGGCGCGACGGCTTGAACTTGGCTAGTACAAGCTGACACAGGTCAATAAACCGGCGACTGAAGAACGTATCATTGTGCTGTCTATCACTTTCAATCATCACCGTTAAAAGCTCAAGCCCCATGGCTGCAACTTCTCCCGACGCATTGCTGAATAACGCAAGAATATCACTCCAGTTGTCGGCTGCGAGAGGAAGCACTAACTTATACTCTTCGCAAAGTATCGGGTAGACGTCCACAAGGGTCTTGAGCAATTGAATCCTTAAAGAGTCTGAAGGATGCGATAGAAGACGAAGTCCGTAGATAAACACTCTTTGCACAAGAAAGTAAACGTTTTTCGGGACTTTGCAATCCCATACATCTTCTTCTTCTTTTGGCTCCGCTCGCTCTTCTTGTTCTTCCTCATCATCGGAATCAATGTCAGCAAAAGGTGCATCTTTCTTCCGGAAATATTCCCTGCCACTTTCGTATCCTTGATAGGGATCGACTATTTTTCCGCTTTGACTAACTAAGGCCCTCACCTCCTCAATACTTTTAATCCCCCATGGCTTGTACAAGGATTGAGGGTCTTCAATCACCCGATTCTCCTCCAAATACTCCTTTCTGATCTGCTCTACGAGCTCCTTGAACACAATAAAGAACCCTTCCACCAACACGGAGTATCCATGGTAGGAGTCAAGTAAAATAAATATCTGGGATATAATATCATCGAGCTGGTTGCTCTTCAATAGCTTCAACCCAGATACTTTCAAGACGATCAAGAGGATCCCGGGAAGAGCAGGGGTCAATGCATCCGGGACAGAAAGCTTGAGACTTAACGAGTCAATCAAATAATCCAGGTTATCCATAATCAACTGCGAGAGCGATCCGTCATAGTAAGCGTTGGCTATAGTGGATACAGTATTCTGTGCATGCAGTTGAACAAGAGGATTGGAATTGAATGTCAAGGCTTCAAAAATAGGAAACAAGTAGTTGATTAAAAAATGCTCTTTAAACTCTTCTCTGGGAAGATATTGAGACACCACGCTAATCGTATCAATAGCTATAGCATATGACTTTTCATCTATCTTGTTTTGGACCGCTTCTTTCCCCAGAGCATATACAAGAGTCATATTCTGTATCTTGGATGAAAGAGATTCGATTAATTCCTGTGATTGGTTAACTAACAAGTACGCCATTTCTTCTACCTTATCCGACTCAACAGTGACATCCCCACCATTTTCCTCTTCTCCGAATTCGATGAACTCTTCAATATCGAATTCCTTCGCTCCATCATTTTTGGTGGTGGCCCCAGCAAACTGATTGGCTAGCCACAAGGACATTCCTTCATCTAAAGTAGACATATTGTTTAATAGTAATACCTCAAGTATAGAAAGAGTATCAGCACTCAACCCGCCTAGAAAGCTTAGAAATTCAGAAAGCGCTTGCTCCACGCTTGAGTTTAAACTGTCTTCAAAATACCTAACACTGCTTTCTTGTGTACCAATGGTCCAACTCTTCGAGAGATGAAGCAAATCCGAAGCCACTTCTCGTCTGCTTATTTCTCTCTTCGTTATATTTGTCAAGTTACTGGCGTTCACATATGGGGGGAGTTGAATATTGTCGAGCTTATTCTCATCCTCCACGGTCTCTGTTCCCTGATAGCTTTTTAGAAATTCCTTTTTATCGCCAGGCTTCTTCCTGCCTTCAGATATAGACATTTCTACAAGAGAGTCACGGAGTTTGAGAACAGTACGTTCCACGAGCTCCTGAAGTTTTGGCTTATCCACTTTCTCTAATAACACAAAATGGAACTTTAGTGAAACAATGAACTGAAGGATCTTTTCTTCTGATGTTGAGGTTAGAATGGTGGAAGCTTTGTTTTCAACCATATCTTCGAGCTTAAGTACCAACACCTTCTCGGGGAGGCCAGACTGTAAGTGCTCACGCAAGGAGAAATAAACATCATCAACAGTTTCGTGTATAACCTCCATCTGCCGTGTCTGCTCCAAACATCCGGTATCGGGGTAGCATCTGGCATGGCATAAAAGAGATAATATATCGATGTTCAAAGGAAATAGCTCGTTGAAAAGAGACCAGAAACAGAAGTCATATATGCTCTTTACAAATAGCTGAATGGAGTGCACCACCTGCTCCTTGCTGCTTACTTTGCTCCTGTTAGTGCCGAACAAGACAGTTTTGAAGAATGCAGTAAGCGATAGTTTGAGCTTTTGGGAAGTGGCCCTTAGCCATGCAGGGCTGGTGTATTCGTTACCAGAGTTTAAAGATATATTTGCAGCCACATCGGTTTTGGTAGCCAATTTTGCAGCCGCTTCTGGGTTCTCCCACAATTCATTCAAGTGACGCAAGTCTGCTTCGCTATGGTCTAGCTTCACTCCTAAAGTATTGTCGTTGAATACTTTGACTATCACTCCTCCCAACAAGTCTATAATGCCCGAGATTAAGGAGAAATGTAAATTCTTGGTAACCGAAGCAAAATTGATCAACGTTGAAGTGACTCCCGGTAGCACATGTGCTAGCTGGTTTGGGGTGATAGTATTGACTAGAAGGTGCTTCAAGACATCAAGAAGTGAATTTATAAGGTCCATATCTCTGGAAGCACATGATTTGAAAATACCAAGTAGGATCGACGATGTATCGCCAAGCAATGAGAGCCGTTTGATGTTATCGCCCTCAAAGTATGTTGCATCCACGTTACGCACTATTGAAGATATCACTGCTACAACCGAAGATCTAAATTCAAGACTTTTTGGCTGCAACACCCCATCAATATTGTCCGAGTTCCCCTTTGTTAGGTAGCACACCAAAGGGTATAACTGGTCTGCTAGTTTTTGGTCAAAACTGCCATTCGGGGCCCAGCAGTTGGTGATTAGAAAGGCTATGATAGAGAGTACCTCGGTAATGGCAGGGTCCAGTAGCTGAGGCAATTTTAGCACATTAGATAAAGGGAAAAACACATAATCCGCAAGGTTCGGACTGAGGCAGTAGAGCTCACTGTTTGGAGTATTATCCTCTCTGTGGTTCCGTAGAGCTCTAGTCAATTGCTTCAATGTTGGTTCGATATTCAGAGAGTCTGAAATAGCCTGCTTAGAAAGCGAGACGCAAATTGGCTTTACAGCAGCGAAAAGGGTCGTTGAAAGCTGTCGAGAAAGGTCTGTATGCCCTCGACTACTAATCTCATTCCCTGAGTACCGGTACGCCAGAGCAGGTGGCCCACTCGGGGTGGATGTATGTACAGTCATGGATCAAGACGTTAGGTATGCGAAGTACTCTTACGCGCGCAAGTCTCAGAACGATTGACAAGTGAAAAATTGAACTGGAGAGACTGAAAATTTTTTACAACCAACGCTAACTCAATAGGTACGTAAATATTTCGTCCTTGAGTGAATACACGCCTGATGCGTCTGAGTTTTTTCAATCACGACACAAGAATCTGCAACCTTGGAATGACTAGTCTGGGAGTACCTGTAAGATACCGGTGTTTCTAGACGGGTCTTTTTAGAGATGAAAAGTTTTCAACAAACCGGAGTCTCCCGCGGGATCAAATACCTTGTGTTGGTCGGGAGGGTACTGCCCTGCCGACTGCAACTTTCATGAATCCGTAGTATTACGGACACTCATGGGACAGATTGAAGAACGCTACTAACGTTTAGAATGACCAGAACCTCCGTATTAGCTGACGCTTTAAATGCCATCAACAACGCCGAAAAGACCGGTAAGAGACAGGTGTTGATCAGACCTTCTTCCAAGGTGATTGTCAAGTTTTTAACTGTGATGCAGAAGCATGGTATGTATTTTTTTGCAACTAGCCTTTGATATTTTTTATTTTCACCGGATTGATAACTGGATGGATTGATCGGTGTTCAGTCCCTTTCTGTCTTTTAAGTATTCGGAAGATTAATGGAGAAATGCTTCTTACACAGTGGATTCAGCTTTTACTTTATTTACTGTTTACTCTTCTCCTACAGCTTCATCAAAGGCTTCAACGCTAAATATTTACTAACATTTGACAGGATACATTGGTGAATTCGAATACATTGATGACCACAGAAGTGGAAAGATTGTCGTTCAGTTGAACGGTAGATTGAACAAGTGTGGTGTCATCAACCCTAGATTCAACGTCAAGATCGGTGACATCGAAAGGTGGACTGACAACTTGTTGCCAGCCAGACAATTTGGTTACGTTATCTTGACCACCTCTGCTGGTATCATGGACCACGAAGAAGCCAGAAGAAAGCATGTTTCTGGAAAGATTTTGGGGTTCGTGTATTAGTATATAGTGTATAGTAATGTACTTGTGAAGTTAACTAATTTGTAGATTACGTAATCGGTAACTGAAAAGTTGCACTGAAAAGTACGCTTCGCATTACAGTACCCCATGCAATCATTGAACTTCATCACCACGACGTTCTCGTGGACTGTCCGTGCCGGGTGCATGGCCCACCTCATCCACGAGTATGTCTACGAGTTCACCGAGACTCGTGGGGAGTCGATGCTCCCGACCATAAACGCTCAGCACGACTATATCCATGCGTTGAAGAGTTATCGCTACGGGAGGAATCTACAAATGGGCGACTGCATAGTAGCCACCAAGCCGTCGGATCCCAATCACAGAGTGTGTAAGCGTATAACGGGGATGCCGGGCGATATGATACTTGTAGACCCGTCTTCGTCCTCGCTGCTAACAAATACCCCCCTCCAGGTGGTAGAGCATGATGGCTACAACAAGTATATACGAGTGCCGGAGGGGCATGTGTGGGTAACCGGGGACAACTTGTGTCACTCACTCGACTCTCGTTCGTACTCTGCTCTTCCGATGGCTTTGATAAAGGGGAAGATTGTGGCTGCTAACTCGCTAGACAAGAGTTTTGTGGACGACCAGGGGAGGTTCAATTTGTGGAACTTTAGGTGGATAGAGAATACTTTTGAGTGATTTGGGGGGCCATAACTCGTTCAATACCATTCGCTAATCATGTGTATATATCTGCTAAATACGTTGATACATTATGTACACTAAGCCTTGCCGATTTTTCTCAAGTATCCCAAGTGCCTCAAGGCACTGCTTCCCGTCAATACCGCAGGAATGGAAAGCAAAAACGAGTGGAAAAGAGTCGTGAAGATCGAAGCTCCCAAGTAGTATCTGACGAACACCACCTCAAGGCCTATCAAGGAACCCAAAAAGCTCACGTTGGTGGCAATCTGAGGAAGCGGAGTTCTCTTCACTAATCCATACATGTCGCTTCCCACTCCAAAAGTCCACACGCCCAACAAGCCAATGAAAACCACGATGTTCAATCCCAGAAACACAATGGGGATAAATGGGTTCACAGTCTTTCCTTCTTGTTTGAAGATGTGGTGGATTTCAGGCAAAATCCCCACTCTTTCGGCCTTCTTGTATGGTACCAGTCCCTTCAACTCTTCAGAGGGAATGAGTTCTCCCAATGGCTTGTACAAGTTGGCTTGCCCTGCGTCAGCTACGATTAAATTGATCAGAATCCTATCCAAGTTTCTAATGCTAGCGGGAATCTTGGACACGAGAGTGGATAACTTCGCAGCCTTCCTGTTGATGTTGAACCTAGGGTAGAATGGAGTGTCAAGGCCCTTGCCGTTACCCAAAGTAATGATCAATTGGTGAGGCTGTTTCGACACGTCCGACAATTCAATCTCAATTTCAAGTTTGTCTTTAGCCGATTCAATTGGGAGCTGCTTGATCTCTTGAGTTGAAATTTCACCATAGTGATACGAGAGGTCGTTCACCTTGACCGATGCCAGCGACAATCCGATGGCAGAGGCGATGCCTAAGCATATAAATACTGAAAAGTACGTAAGCTTCATGATGTCGAGTGAGTGCGAAATAAATTTCGAGATTTAAGACTAGCTGGAAATTTGTAAATATTTATTAATGTTGAGAGTAGGCTGACATGGCGTATTACTAGTGGTCTTCATCGTCGTAAAAACCCTTCAACTCGGCGGTATCTCCCGAGTTCATATTCACTGATTCGCCTCTCCCGCTTTTATTCTCTACCACGTAGCCAGCTGTAGTGTACATCCATGGCTGCAAATCGGGAGAACTCAGGTGAACGCTGTCAGATTTGTGGTGCCGTTTTAGTGATAACGAAAAGACCCTCATACACCCACCAAGTCCACAGAAGAATCCGTCCATCGACGTCTGCACTGATTCTCCAACTAAAGGTTTTGCCATGATCCAAACAGCGGTTACAATTGCTGCTAAAATTAATAATGGAATCACAAGTGGGATTATGAAAAGTACAAAAATGGCAGCTAATGGTTAGTAAAGCTCTCTGCTTGGAGCGTGGTCATACTTACTGAGTCCTAATAACATGAGCATCCACAAATAATGTACTATGCCTGAACCCCAAAGGAGAGATATAAGTAATGTCATTCAGATTGTTACAGAAATGAGGCTATATGTAGATTTCACAAAGATGCAAAATTTGATTTATATACAGAAAAAATATCGTAAAACTATTAACGAGGGGGCGGTGGACCGGGAGAACATAGTCGGCCAAGCAGGAGAGCACGGGCGTCATTCTCGTGTCCAGTGATCACTTGCCGCCAGGTAGAGTAGCTGAAACCTTAGACTGCGTATGCCAGGAGGGTGATATCAGCTGCGCCGCAGTGCCGCTATGCAGCAACAGCTTCACTTAAGCGTGGATTAGGGATTATACTTGACTAGAAAATAATTAAATGAGCGCTTGCAGGACTCGGCATGCTTGATGACAACGGGCCTGGTACTAATGTCTGAAACCACAACCAAATCTAAAGCTGTGTATCGAGTACGAAGTGAATGAGGTCTTCGAACAACTTTTGTTAGGGAAGTTTGACTGTGGACGTATTTATGGCTGGTTAATCTATAAACTTGGCCTGTGTATCCATCCATCTGTCGCAGTAGCTGCAAAACTTGATCTGCAAGGCCTGTCTCGCAGAGCTGACACCAGCGTTTGCCTTGGGGCTCCTGGGCAAGCCTGATTATGTAAACTACGATGCCTGAGCTCTTCAATATTTTTGTATCTACTTCTAGCATACGTACTAATCATACTACACCCGAGTTAGCCCTCCGGCCGTTTTCCTTGATGCAAGCTCATAGGAGTTACATAACCGGCCCTTTTAAGAGTTTTCATAATCTCGAAGAGAGCAGTGTGCTGTTGCTCATTTACAGAAGACTGGGAAGAGGTCAATCTGTTTTCCAACGAAGAAACTCTGTCTTGGAAGTCGCTGGTAAGGTCAGTGAAAATAGCATCTGATGAATGAATGGAGTTCGTTTCTAGCCGGTTAAGCCTTGCAGATATTTCTGTTTTGAGCTCTTTAATCTCAGCTTGAATTTCACCCTGGCTGATCTTGACTGTTTTGTTCATTCTATCTTCCAAACCAGCAAGCATCTCGGTTATCTGGTTGATCAAGCTGCCCGAAGGGTGATTGTTCGAACTTGGAGAGTTGGTGTTGCTCATATTAATAGTTGGCATAGTGAGATTTCTGCAGGTTTTATAGACCTTAGTTCTACCGCTGATATGCCCAATCTTTATAACGGCTGGTGTGGGGTATAACACTTGCCATGCAATAGTTCTGATTGGGTATATGAAGAGCTAGGCTACGGAAAGAAATGGCCTATCTAAAACATCTGGCTGCGAAAACAACACACTAACATGCAGTGGGCACAAATTATGACCATGTTATTCGAGTGGACAATAGGTAGTCACCTCGAAGCTTGTTTTGCGAATTCAGTCCCCCGTGTCAGCAGAATCGGGTCGGACTCGGTGAAGCTCTCCAACGGAATTATAGAAACACCTTTGCAAGCCTCACACGTGATCGGATGGAGTATAGGCCAGGTGATACGGCAGCAAGTCCTGCAGCACTTGCAATTGAAGCATCTTTAAACTCGTGCTATAAAAATCACAATAGGCTAGGTAGTTTTAGTAGAAAAGCGGCAGATCAAATTCCACCCTTGCAGCAACTAGCATTCTCGAGGAGTAAAAAAAATTCAAAACACTCTGCCGTAGTAACGAATTCTACAAACTGATTCTCGGACTGGACAAGAGCAACTTTTGTTAGAAACGTACTCTCAAGAACTCACATAGAAGCTGGAAATGAGGTCAACGTCTTGGGCCCCACTCGCACCGGGCTAGCACGAGTGGCGGGCTCGAACTGAAAGACGCGGATGGATAATTTATTTCCATCACCATGCAGTTCTTAACCTCCAAAACATTGGTCTACATTAGAGTTATTCTCCTCCTCACAGGAGCATTCTGGCTCGTTACCGACCCTAAATCGCTTATCCACTCAAATTTCATCCTCTTATTTGGCGAAGCCATGAGACTTCCAATCATCCCAGTGGATGAAAAAAATCCAGCCAACGGCCTTGTCGCCCTCTTTATGGCTCTCAATGCCTTGCACGATTTGATCCCAGCATTGGCAGACAATGTGGAGCATTTTGAGACCATTGTCCCTTCGAGATTGTTTGCATTCTTCGCCTTGGGAGCGTACACTTATACCGTGGAAGACAGAATCATCAGTAATAACGTTACTTTTGTATATGCGTTTGTAGAGGTGTGGATTAATTTCTTGATCTTTACCGACTTGAGAGAAGAGAAGTTTGCTCGGTTGAAAGAGTACGTCGCTGAGCACGGTGAGGAGTTACAGAGAGAGGCTAGCGAACAAGTAAGAGTAATCGAAGATTAAATATATATACGACTATGAATACATGTATACACTAGACACCGACTAAAACTTTTGGATCGACCAATCTATCGACTGCCGGATTTCTGTGAAATCATTAAACGTCAACTTCAACACATTGATACCCTTTTCATTCACGTCCAAGTGCTCAAACAGCTCGAATTTAATTACCTTCAAGTGCAATATTGAATTAACAAATATCTCGCTTGTGGTCAAATCTATATCAATTTTGAGGTATTCTTCGGTTTCACGTTTCTTCAACACCAACTTGAACTTGGAAAAGGGCTTTTCGGTAGACTTGACAAACGGTGACTCGATCGCCGTCAAATCTTGAATGTTGTTGTACTTGATGATGGACATATCAAATTCGACTTTATCCTGGTACTTTTGGCGGGTGCTGGCTATGAGGTCGTTAATCATGCCAATGTACGCTTCGTGCTTGATATGGCCAATCAATGGTCGCAAGATCAACGGATGCGAATTACTCTGCTTAAACTTGGTGAAGTTTGTGGGGATCTTCTGTTTGAGATTCAAGTTGTACTTGAAGTAGCCACACAACATGATCTTAAGAAAGTTTAGTATCAACTGGCACTTGTGGTTGTTCTTGTTCTCGCTCTCGTAGAGGGTCTCGTCCTCCGTAGTGTCATCATAGGCGATGGCTTCTATTTCAATGATCTCGTCGTTCACCTCGATGATAATTTTATCCGAGATTATCAGAACGTTGTAGTTGATCAAGGTTCGTGCTTCCCGAGTCAACTGGTAGAACAAGTCTTCTTCGAAAATGAAGAACCGAGCCTTTTCTATGTCCTTTATGAGTCTGTCGGAGGAGTCACTGATGTTGAACTTGAACCGCGACTGGCCCGTCAACATGTACTCGTCGTCAACTTTTGATAGCATTTTGACTCTCACGTACTTGAATGTCTTGTTCATGAGTTTATTATTTGATTCCAACACAGGAGCGAATGTAAGTTCGCCCGTTTTGGGGTTCCGTCTCAATATGGCTATACCTTTATCGTGGTAGCTCGAGCCGGAGTCACCATAGCCGTACTTGACTCCTATAGCTTTTGAATTATCGGCTGGATCTCTCATTTTGAGAAGCACTTCATTGTTTCTCAGCACCCTGTTAATCATGTTCCAGTAGACTTTTTCCTTGGCCACGTGCAGGCCCAACTCCTGTTGCTTATTTTTGAAAAGTGTTTTGATCTTATCCAAGGACTCGTACTTCCACCCCTGGCCCATTTTATTCACATTGACCTCACCTTTAGCGTTCTCTTCTGCAGCCAATCGGTCGGTGTTGAATGAGCCGAGAGGAGCATTCTTCGACAAGTGTGGTGAGATAGTTGACTTGGCAAGGTTAGGCCTGCTGGTGCTGAGAAGGAGGGACACCAAGTCGAGAGCCAACGACGTTTCGTTGAGGGCCAGGCTTATATTCTTGCTGAGGTCCAATTTTATCTTGTGAATCTTTTCGAAGTCCGACACCTCAGACGTGGGGGTTGCTTCGGCCGCTTCTGGCAGCTCGGAGTCCTCATCCATCGGCACGGCACTGCCGTCTATTTCTTTTTGCAACTGGTCTTCGCTGAGAAGAAGAAAACTCTTGCGTTCTGCAAGGATTTTGGGGATAATTTCCTCGACGGAAAAATCATCTCTAATGGGTTAGTACAGGCAATAGAACTACCACCAAAGGACACATACTCTTTGTGGAGGAACGGGTCTCGGGACCCGTTGAACAATTCGTCTTCGACTTTAATACGAACGTAGTGGTCCATAGCGTGCGATATTTGAGGTCGCAGATTATCTACAGGGTACAGTTAATCGCACGCAAAATTCGCAACTCTCATATCAGGATGTCGCTTGTTGGGAGTTTAAAGTTTCGGTTCTATTCACGACTAGTAATACACATTGTAGGTATAAATTTTGTAGTGCGGTCTAATAGACACACCTTTATCGATTGATATTACATAGTTTAGTTTTAAAAATATATTATCAGCTATATTATCAGCTATATGAAGAATCACATCTTAAGTGGTTAAGATTCGAACGAGGAAAATACAGCATTCGCAGGGCGAACGGCCCAAAAAACTGGTAGTAAATAAGACCAGCCGCATTGGAAAGAATTCTCACGATCTTTCCTTTGTTGTCCTTACACGACGACATATCTTATTATGCAGCTGGTTCGCGATAAGAGATAACAAAATGCAAAGTGCATGCTTCCATTGCAAGAGGATAAAGAGGAAGTGCGACCACAGGCTCCCCTCTTGTTCTCTATGTGTAAGAAAGGGCTTGACGTGTAAGTATCCTGAAAAAGATGGGCGAAAACCAGCTAGCCATGCTTATATAATGTCCCTTTTAGATAGAATAAAGTCGCTTGAAAACTCGCTTGCAGTATATACCTCTTTGAGCTTGGACAAAAGAGAAAATCCAAATAATTTCAACTCCACTACTCAAATAAATCATATCAATAAGCTCAAGACAATTAATCCTACACTGAATGATGATTCACCGTCTTTTTCCATTCCAGGACTTGATATCAGAGAATGGGATTCACCAACAGAACTTTTAATGCAACTGCCAGCAGGAAATTTTGATCTATTCAATGATTTCCCATCCATGTCTTCTCGTTTACTGGAAGTGCCTGTCAGTAATCAATTTTTCTATCCGAAATGGCGATTGAGTATGAGAAATAATGGCCAAATATCGTTTCAAGGACCTACTAGTTTAAGGTTTATATCGGTGCCTTCGGTTAATAAAATTGGTGTTCTATCTCAGGTCAATTCAATGGAACTTTTTGATGAGTTCCACCAAGAGATCTTTACTTGGTTTTTCAAATGCATGAACAATAGCCTCCCTCTTATAGACAAGCAGTTGTTCTTAAGTTCTTTGAATGAAGCCGCGGAAGGTAACGAATTAGGGGAATACAGTTCCTTGTCGTTGATAAACTCAATTATGAGTATTTATTATCTTCATCATGGTAAGAAAGAAGAAGCTTTCAACTTCAAAGACTTGGCAATGAAACAACTAGAAGATGAGGTAGAACACCATCCCAATATAACAGTTGTTCAAGCCTTGGTTTTGTTATCCAAATTCTGTATGATTGAAGGTAAAGAGTTTCAGAGCTCCGAAATCATCGCAAGAGCAACGGCGGTCTGTTATCATTTGGGCTTACACGTAAACTGTTCCCAATTGGTGAAAGAGGGCAAAATGACAAAAGAAGAGGGCCTACTGCGAGATAACGTCTTTTGGTCTTGTCACTTGACTGATAAAATACGGTGTATTATTATTGGAATGCATCCCTATATGAATTGTACAGACATTTCGGTTGATATACCGAGTAATATTGCTAACAGTACTAGTGCAGATGGATTCAAGGAATTTGATACGTTCAAAGAGTCTATCATGTATCATAATTTGGAAGTAGAGATGTCAGAAGGAGTATTTTCCAGTGATTTATCCTTTGATTTGATACATAAATCATCGCAAAAGGCTACAATAGAGCAAAAATTGGTGATTTCTAAAACCTTCAAAGAGATCAGCGACTGGAAAAAAGGAATGAATTCAAATGCAAGGTTTTTCAATAATAAATCGATGAACGCTATGCAGTTAGAAGTTTCTACTCTTACTGTACAGATATTGTTCAGTAAACCTTTGTTGAATGAGCCTGTTAAAGATGTGCTTGAAATAGATGGTCCTAATGATTCAAATTCCATTTCAGGGACTTGTTTTGATGCCGCTGAGAAGATTGTCAAGTTGTGTTCTGGCCACGAGCTAACTGAGAGTCTATTTTTATACAAATTTCTTTACTCAATCTTCTTGAGTTGTATTATATTCTTGTTCAACATGACCTCTTCAAACGAAATCGTCAAACTGAGGTCCCGAAATCAGTTCTCCAGGGCCATATCCCTCGTAAATAAGTACAGGAAATATGCTTCAGTGGTGGAGACCTATTTGGATCATTTGGGCAAATTCAGGAAAACTTGGTTTGCTAGTGATCGAGTTTTAAATGATTTGTTTTATGATGAAGACTTTGAGAAGTCTCAAGAACAGTATGTTATATAGTCGAACACATTTGCTGTCTTCGGGACACTTGTGGCAAATGAACAATGCTCTTGATGTGAATTTTCTTTATGGTTACAATAAGCATTAATAAAGCAGCCAAGTTTTGCAATCTACGATATATTATTGTACATCAGTAAATCTATTAGTTAACCTGTATAAACTTCAATTGTTTGAAGAAATACGATAAGTATAGGCTTTATATTACGCTTAAGCTTGCAACAGTTCTGTATTTGTAAGAGAGATCAGCAAAATGCACAAAATTAGCCTTATATAGATATCTACTCTCTATTAGCAAGAACTTGGTTTGGATCATGAACAGCTAAAGAGATCATGTCAGGTCTTGAATAATGACCCACAACGTCAACCAAGTGTTTTTGGTCAAGAATTGCATCCATGTCAAGGTCATGTATAATAACTCCATCAAATTCGTTGGGGTGGTCTTCAGTCAACTTATCTCCATGAGGCCCAAAGATAGCACTAACTCCATCACCTCTAGCAAAATGAGGGTAAAGTTTAACATCAGGCAAAGCTTCCTTTAAATGTTGACCCAAGTTAGAAGCAAATAAGTAAAATGATTGAGTTTGCATAGCGTAAGTTCTTGACATAGCATGGAAGGCATCACTTGTGAAGGAAGCAACTCCATGGTCATCGTTGTTAAGTGCTGGCCATCCTCCAATATGTATTTTTTCACGTTGAACAGCACTGTTCTGGACTAACAATGGTTGCATATGTTCCCAACAGGATAAGCATCCAACTTCCACAGGACCTGCTTCGTTGAAGTTTAAAGTTACCACAGACTTCAAATCTTTAGCCGTAGCATCGCCCCACATTGCCCTTTCAATGTGGGTTGGCTTGAACTTTCTTCTCTTTAAAACAATCTCACCAGTCTTATCAATAATACATTGTCCAATATAAAGTGAACCTCCGTCCCTCTCAGAGAATCCCAAAACAACATGGATTGGATATTTTTTAACCGTTTGAATAATCGATTCAAATTCAGGGGAGTCATAAGACAAAGAATTCTTAATGTATTTAACATTTCTCTTCAAATCGGCAGCATTACTCCAAAGCCAAACTGGATATCCTGGTACATGGACTTCTGAAAATCCAATAAGCTCAGCACCTTTTTCGTGAGCATCTTTGATCAATTCGTTAACTCTTTTAACTGATCCCTGCAAATCATACCAAACTGGCTCCGATTGAACAACTGCAACTCTAATTCTAGCACCCATTTTTTGATAATTCTAATTTATCTGTATTTATCTGATTCATTTATGATGGATTTTCATCTTTATATACTTGTCAAATATATTATTGTCTCTTTATCAGATGAAAGCTTTAAACGAATTTTGCGGCAACCAATTTCCACTCACTTTAGTGACTGCAAAACTAGATAAGGCGACTGATAAGCAACTATTTCTTATGATTTGATAGATAGTTAACACACGGGCAAGTATCTAGATGTCTTGTGTGTTTGTGTTTCTTATACGTTTCACAAAATTCAGCATATACATTATCTTGATACATCCTATACACCTAGTAATCGTTAATACTCAAAGAAATCATATCTGGCCTGGAAGAGTGACCCACCACATCTACCAAATGTTTTTGGAAAACAATGGCATCTAATTCTAAGTCGTAGCATAGTAACTGAGTAGAAGCCTTGTACTTTAAGCGGGAGCCATCAGGCGAATAGACAAAGCACTGTTCTTGTAGTGGACCACAGATTATTACAAAGCACTGCGATTGTAAGGCAGCAGTTCTGCCAATGTCATCAAAGTTCATCTCATTTTCATCTCTAATACAAGTAACCTGAATTTTTGATCGCTTGACAGCGATATGAAAAATATTCAAGGGATTCAACAACTCTAACCCAAGCAAACAACTCACCCTAGTCAATCCTGTTTCAAATGGTAAATCATGAGAAATATTCCAGACGTCCTTTAGATTCACGTCTACGGTGTTGCAAGAAGTACTATCCTTCTCTGAATAGCAAAGCTTTCTTCTTTTAACCACCATTTCACCATTTCTGTTGATAATACACTGAGTATTGAATGCTTGTCCTTCTTCAATTAACAGTAATCCAACCACAATGTGCACGCCATAATCTCTGACTATGTTACAAATTGATTTTAAAAGAGCAGCATCAATTAGGACACCATGAGAGTTGAAGTGTTCAGGGAAACATAATAATTCTATTTTGTTCAGCAAAGCCTCCTGGAGAATCAGGCCTAGTAACTTCAACAAATGGTCTTTGGAAGTACACTCTGGTGCTTCTGTAAATAAAGCGACCTTCACAGAGTTTGTCAGTGTCATAGTGAAATTGTAGAGGTGACAAACCTTGACATCAATCCATTTTAACTAAATGATAAATTGAAGCGTTTTAAGTGGAAAATGGCTACCGCTTCTTTTGGTTATGGTACCCTACCCCCACATTATCCCACACTAAACCTGCACAATGAAGCGCATCGCTTCTGATAACACCTGGTGGAAAATGGTTACCGCCTATCGGTGGTCCAGATAAGAAACATGTCAGCATGAATATTTAAATAACTACTAATTTTCAAGACCACCAAAGGTCAATCATAGAATATGAGTGGAGTATCTTCTTATACTCTCAAGATTATTTTGGCTGCTTCTTTTGGTAGTATTACATACGGTTACAGCTCTGGGTTAGCTGGAGGCGTCGCTGCCCAAACCAATTTTGTGGAGTATTTTAACTATAACAGTGATACAAACATTGCAGATGCTTTCAATGGCTTGTACTCTGGTGGTGGGCTCATCGGAGTGCTTTTTGGAGGATTTATCTCTGAGAAGTATGGAAGGCGTCCTGCTATTTTGACAGCTTGCGCTATTGGAACAGTAGGTGGAGTCTTGATGACAGCTGCAGTGGCCCTTGCAATGTTGTATGTTTCAAGATTTATCATGGGTATTTCTGTTGGAATGCTTGTGATGTTGGTACCATTGTTCCAGACTGAGGTATCACCAGCTAAATCTAGAGGTTTTTTGGTTAGTATGCATGGGGTATTGATATTAACCGGTTATTCCCTTGCAGCTTGGATTAACGTGGGGCTCTTCTATTATAGTAACAAGAACAATTGGCGTATTCTTTTTGCATTGCAAATTCTATGGCCATTATCATTAGCCATCTGTATGTTCTTTTTACCCGAGTCACCAAGATGGTTAATTGAAAATGGTGAAAGCGAAAGGGCAAAAAAAATCGTTCAATACTTAGAACCAGAGATGGACAGTGGTAATTTTGACGTATTGATTATGGAGATTACTAGAGAAAATCAAAATTCTTCCTGGAAGTCAATCATCACTACAAAGCCATATAGAAAAAGGCTATTTATTGGACTTTTGGTAATGATTGGAGGACAAGCAACAGGAACTGTTGCTATAACCAATTATAGTGCTATAATTTACAAGGGTCTAGGCTTTGGTGCCGTTGATCAACTTTTGATTGGTGCTGGATATATCACAAGTGGTATATTATGGAATCAAGTCTCGGCTAGCCTTTCTGACCGTGTGGGTAGGAAGCTCATGATGGCCATTGGATTCGCTGGCGCTGGAGTTCTTTGTATGACTCTCGAGTTAATAATGGTGGCTCTTTATGCTGGTAAGGATAACAAAGGAGGTAATTCTGCTGCTGTTTTCTTTATGTTCTTACACATTTTTTTTTATGGAGGTACCACGGATGCTACCACTTACGTTTATGTAAATGAGATCTGGCCAACTCATATCCGGTCTAAGGGGTCAGCTTTGTGTACAACTGGTTTGTTTATTGGAATTTTGGCCTTCACAACTGGTGTTACCACCGCTATGAACAATATTCATTGGAAATTTTATTTAATTTTCATTTGTATCAGCTTTGTTAATACTTTTATTGCCATTTTCTATTTCCCTGAGACCAAGAACCTTACATTGGAAGAAATCGGTCGAATCTTTGGAGATTTTAATGATGACGGATTAATATTCAAAGAGAATGAAACGATAAGCAGTGCTCCGGGGTCTACGAACGAAAAGGATAAGGGTATTATCACAGTTCAGTCCGCAAATTCAAATTAATATAGTTTAGTGACTTGATATAAGGTGTTTACAGTTGTAACATGAAAGTAGTTTAAAAGAAGAATTTTTAATATTCTATTGGTTTAAAGTCAATTAAGGTATATATTATAGGATTTCATCATGTGTTTCTTATGTAAAAAACACATTTATACACCGAATTAAAATTAATTTTTGACAATTAAAATATTTTCGAGAGCGATTTCATTGATGGTCCGGTGGCTACTACCTCTGAGTGGACTACGGATATAAAATGAGTTCACGATTCACCATCTCAGGTCTACGAACTCGAATTCACTTGATCCATCTGAGAATTAGAAATGTCGCTGCGACATATTCTTGTTAACAGAGGTGTACATCGGCAACTGTATGCAAATTATCTACAATATGTCTAGTCTGAACTTGTATTTCTACAGTACTTAATCCATGAAATCATCCAAATCGCCCTCTTCGATGGCCTTTAGCAACTCAAACTCGTCCTCGAACGATTCCGACTTATTCTCTTTCAAAGTTTCTGACGGGTACCGCATTGACTTGACAGAGTCATTGTGCAAGCTCAAGCAGAACTTGATCCGCTGGTCAAACTCCTGCTGGGGCAACTTGGTGGAGTAGATATCCAACAACTCCTTCGACTGCATGTATCCCTTTTCGTGGTTGATGGACGCCTCTATGACCCCGTCTCTGATGGCTTTAGCCACGATGTACTCGGTCAGCTCCTCGGAGTCGAGGTGTAGCTTGATACAGATGTCTTTGAGGGAGATCTTGGAGTACGACAAGGAGATGATCCGGATACCGGTCTTGATGACGTTCTGGTGCAACCGCGACACCAACGAGTAGTTGTCGTCGCTGACAAAGTCTGCTTTGTACTTGGTCAACACTTGGTCAAACATCTTCAAGTCCCCAAACTTGACAGCACGGGTGACGTCAAAGTACGGTTCGAGGTTCGAGCCATTGTTCTTGAACACTTTCAACTCCGGTATGTCCCCCATCAAGAGCTCGATTATGATATTCAACTTGGTGGCGCTCTGGATGAACCCGACGGAGAACTTGGTCTGCGGGGCCTTTCTGATGGCGGTGATGCAGCACTCGTTGGCCAAGGAGTAGTTCAACTGGATGGCGTGGATCTTGGCCAAGTAGTAGTAGTACCGAGCCCCCAACGAGGTGTTGGCCTCGGGCGGGAACTCACTTTTTTCCACCAAGTTCAACGCCTGGTCGATATCCTTCGTCAACAAGTAGTTGCGCAACAAGATGGTGATTATCAGGGCCACCGTCTCGGTGTCGTGCCTGAGGGTGGCTGATCTCAATCCGTAGAGGAGCTCGGGGCGGAGCGAGTACAAGTCATTGGTGAGCTCTTTGGTACGCGAGACGTAGAACCAGATTTTCGCCTCGAGAAAGTCGAGCGACCGGAGGTTGTAGACCTTCATCACCTGGACGACGTGGGTGTTGAACGCGTCGAGCTTGGCCACGCTGCCGGTGTCCAAGAGATAGAGCTGGACGAGCAAGTGGAGGTACAAGTCAATTTCTGGGATGAGGTCAAACTTCTTATCGACGTCCATATCGTCCGACGACACGGCTCCCGTAGCGGCAGCGGCCGGGATGTAGTCGAGGATGTACGCTCTTGAAGCGATCGAACCGTACGCCTTTGACACCACTGCGACGAGGGGCGACACATCGGTCTTCAACGTACGCCGCAACGACCCCAAGCCGCGGAACACCTTGGTGATGTAGCGGTTGTCGAAGGTGGCGGCGACCTTCTTGAGGAGCAGGAACGACGACTCGATCTCTTTGGCCACGTCAACCCGCTGGCTGTCTTTCAATTCGGTCTCTTTATCAGACATGGATAATTGCCACTGAGTGCGAATTGCGAAGATCTAGCAGGCATTTGGTGGGTACAGACAATTTAGTCGGTACAGGCAATCTAGCAGCTGTACGGTTAGGCTCGACTGAGTTACATTTGCATTACTATATAATTACCTCTACCTGTCTAACAACAAGAATTTGACTGGCTGGCGTTCAATGACTGCCCTCTCAAATTCACGCTCAGCTTGTTACTGCCAGCTGCAGCGGTGTTGGTGGTCATCTGGGCCTTGATCTGCCGGGCCATGGTGTAGAAGGCTTGCTCCACATTAGTGCTAGAGAATGCTGACGTTTCCAAGAACGGGATATCCAACGCATCGGCGAACTCTTTGGCAGCCGTGTACTCCACCACCTTCTTATCCAGTAAATCAGCTTTGTTGCCCACCAATAGCTTCATCACCCCGCTGGTGGCGTACCGGTCAATCTCCTGCAACCACTGCTTGACGTTGTTGAACGACTCTTGATCGGTCACGTCGTACACAATGATGATTCCGTGGGCTCCTCTGTAGTACGACGAGGTGATGGTCCGGAATCTCTCCTGGCCAGCGGTGTCCCAGATTTGCAACTTGATGATCTTGCCATCCAACTCGACACTCTTGATCTTAAAGTCAACCCCAATGGTGGAAATGTAGTCGGGCATGTAGGAGTTTTCAGCGAACCGGAAAAGGAGACAAGACTTTCCCACACCGGAGTCCCCGATTAAGAGTAGCTTGAAGAGGTAGTCGTATTCGTTGTTCATGATTGTGGTATTCGTTACAGACTATCTGAGCAACACTGTAACTTGTCTGACTTGTTGTGAATGTCAAGGAGTTTTTTCGCTGATGCGCGCGACGCACGACGGTGATTGTGAAATCCAAAGAGGCGAGGTGTAGCTCGATTAGCTAGAATTGTCATATATTCAATGGTACAGCGCACTACATAGTCAGTCACAACCACACGGGCCGTGTGCTCTCTGATCGGGTCCCTCTGATCGAGTCTCTCTCGGATTAATTGTCTCTCCGATTAGGTCTCTCCGATTAGTTCTCTCTCCGATTAGTTCTCTCCGATCAGTGTTCTCCTACTCTTCCGCTAATCAAACTTGACGTCGGCCTCCTTGGCAACCTTCTTTGGGGCGGACATCAACTTCCTGGCAATCTTCAACATCTTGTAGTACCAAAACACATTCAACGCATCCAAAGAAACATTCAACGTCAACAACGTGATCGGTAAGAACGGGTTGACCAGACCCCAGGTCTTGAACATGTCAACCGCTACAATCCCCGCCGCATAGATCCCCCACAAAATTCGGACACTGAAAAACGTCACCAATAGTAAAATTCCATTAACCATTACCACTTTGTCGCTGATGGCCCCCTTGGGCAAATGGGACGAAAACCAATTGATGTTCACAAACGGGGTCGACAATTCAAACACCAAGAAATTCCCCACCCACGGTAAACAGTACGGAATTAAAGTGCTTCCAAATACGTACAACGCAGCTACCCCGTGGAACAAAAATGGGAACCCAAACAGCTTGAAGTACCGCAAACACACATAGGTGTCCCAGAGGAAGTAGCCGGTGGCAAGACTGGCCACAAGCCCCGCGTACGGGTAGTATCCGAACATCGACCCCAACGGATCCTCAAGCCGATTACGGTAGAATGAATTGTTGAGCATGGGGAAAAGCGTCACAAGCGACACAACACACTGGACTTGTGATACTACATGGATATCAAAGTTGATCCGGTTGCGTTCACTGAGTTGCGTGTAGTGGGTGCCGAACCAGCGTCGGCACAAGATAGGCGATAGCTGCTGAACCGTGACGTAAAAAATAAACAGAGCTGCGATTTCATGCCAGTGGTTGAGGAACGGGATGTCACCGGCATCCTGCGGGAACGGCCGTAAGTAGAGAAACGGATCGTCGTGGAAAACAGGTACGTCAAACGGGACTAGGTCGAGGATCAGAAACATAGGGGTGTTAATCAGTGAGATTTTGGGATCGCTAAATTCGTTTGTGAATTTTGGGTGAGAATTTGCAGCAAGATTTGCACAAGACAGCCGGCCCTTTGAATTTATAAACACGGCTCGAGCTACAGGCTACTCCACTGCGTGCATTCGCTTTGTTAAGGCTTTATTGGGGCTCTGCGTACATTCGCTTCGTTGGAATTCTGGTGCCCGTACAACAGCACGACTCTCATCTTCTAACCACGAACCCAACAAATTAAGCATACCCTAAAAGGAAACCTAATAATGAACCTCAAATATCGGCTGGAAGCGTAACCACTACACGTAGCAATGTGTACACGCCTGACCCATCAATGGTACCTCCTTCGACACCTTGTGCCTACAGCCCGGTGGCACACAGACGCTTGGAGTCGAATAAATACCTTACGTATCCATATTGACCAATCTATATAGAACTCTCCTTAAACTTCAGGGTGAACGTTCCACGAATAACACCACAGTATGAAATACTGTAGGCTGTTATTGATAATAGAGTAGTTTGGTTAGTGGTACCAATCAAGGACGGCCTGATAAGCCATTTAGAATACACTCATGACAGAAAATCTGAAAATGATGTGAAGTAATCACCCAGAATATCCTCCAAAACTGCTGGGTCTTCAATCACGCTTGTGCCGCAGTTAGTGCCTAATCGGTCTTGAGGGATTGAAACAGCCATCGCCCATTCATTGTAGGTTGGTTGCAAAAAGTTTATTTTACTAATAATTAAATAACTATATTTTGTTATTGAGTTACAACGTTATTTTTAAAGAAAAAATAGAACACACGGCTGAAATAGCTTAACCACGCTGCTGATGAATAATCATACGTCTATGTGACTCTGATACCGAGTGTAGCCGTGTCTATCCAGTATCGATGAAACTTAGAGTGCTCGCCGTACCGGCCCGATTCCGCCTGTCCGCGGTACTGTTGTAACCCTCAATAACCGAGATAGCTTCTCCTCAAAGTGACTCATAAACATCTTTTCATACACAAGTGATAAGAGGATTGTTTCCCAGGTTAAAACTCTGCAGAACATGAGTTTGGACGCGAGCAAGTTGGTAATCAAAAAAACCACAACTCCAAAGACCAAGTTGCCGAAAGAACAATTGGTATTTGGAAAGACTTTCACCGATCACATACTAGAGATCGAATGGACCCAAGAAAATGGCTGGGGCACCCCTACCATCACCCCTTACCACAACTTTGAGTTGGATCCAAGTGCAGCTGTGCTCCATTACGCCTTTGAGTTGTTCGAAGGGATGAAGGCCTACAAAGACAAAGACGGGAACGCTAGACTCTTCAGAGTCGATAAGAACATGCAAAGAATGAATAAGTCTGCCGAAAGAATTGATTTACCCAAGTTTGAAGAAGGTGAGTTGGCCAAGTTGATCACCAAGTTTGTCGCTTTGGAAAAAGATTTCATTCCTGAAGGTCATGGATACGCTTTGTACTTGAGACCAACGATGATTGGAACTACTGCCTCGTTGGCAGTTTCTACGCCAGACAGAGCCTTGATCTACCTCATTGCATCACCTGTCGGCCCATACTTAAAGACTGGCTTCAAGCCTGTGTCTCTAGAAGCCACGGAGAACGCAGTCAGAGCCTGGCCCGGTGGAAGTGGTAACAGCAAATTGGGTGCAAACTATGCCCCCTGCATAAGACCACAAAGAGAAGCCGCTTCGAGGGGCCATCAACAGAACTTGTGGTTGTTCGGTGATGAAGGCTTCGTTACCGAGGTAGGCAATATGAATGCTTTCTTCGTATTTGAAAACGCTGACGGCAAAAAAGAGCTCGTCACGGCTCCTTTGAATGGTACTATCTTGCCAGGTGTCACCAGAGACTCTATTTTGGAGTTGTGCAGAGAGAGGCTAGACAAGAGCGAGTGGGTCGTGAGTGAGCGTGAATTCACCATCCACGAAGTGAAAGAGGCTGCTGCCAACGGTAAGTTGGTCGAAGGATTTGGTTCCGGTACTGCTCTCATTATTACTCCATTTTCAAAGATTGGGTTCAGAGGGGAGGACATTCCTGTTCCGGTTAGTTTGGGCAACTCGGGTGAGTTGACCAAGCAATTGTTGCAGTGGATCGAGGAGATTCAGTATGGGGAAGTTCAGTTCAAGGACTGGTCCGTCGTTGCTGCGTAAACGACCCGGACCCAAGCCTACTCTCAGGCCAAGGCACAAGCTATGCATTGTCTGCAATTGCCAATCGAGCCCCAGGGGTAGAAAGGTATGAGGAATCCATTAATCTGAGTAACGTCAAGTAGGCTAGAGAAATATATGAGCCTAAAGAAGGTAGCTATCAATAAACCCTAACCACAGACGCCACAGAGGCTATGTGCAGAGAGCCTAAGAAGAATTGCAGAGCTTTCAAGTGAATGCTTCCCACGCTCTACCATCTCGACCAGATCACTTTAACGAACTAAATAGGCAATAACCGTAATACTACTATACACTTCGAAACCTCGCCCGGTTCATAATTAAACGACCACGATTTCGCACCCATCAAATTTTCCATTCGCCATTTTTCATCACCATGGCTTTTGATCTTGTTTGTTTAGGTAACCCGTTATTGGACCTCCAGTTGGACGTCGAGAAAGACGTGCTCGAAAAATACGACTTGAAGGATAATGATGCCATTTTGGCCGAACCAAAGCACATGCCTATCTACGACGAAATCATCAACAACCCAAAGTTGGTCCTCGTCGCTGGAGGTGCTGCTCAAAACACCGCTAGAGGTGCTCAGTACATCCTCCCTCCTAACTCGGTCGCCTACTTCGGTGCCGTTGGTGACGACGTCTACCGGGACAAGTTGAACGAGGCCAATGCCAAATACGGCTTGACCACCAGATACTTGGTCAACAAGGAGCACGAAACCGGAAAGTGTGCTGCCTTGATTTACAAGAACCACAGATCTTTGGTCACTGACTTGGCTGCTGCTAACCACTTCAAGCCTGATCACTTGGACATTCCAGAAAACTGGGAGATCGTCAAAAATGCCAAGGTCTTCTACGTGGGTGGATTCCACTTGACTGTTTCTCCAGAAGCTATCGCTAAGTTGGGTGAGCACGCCGCTGAAACCAACAAGCCGTTGGCTTTGAACCTTTCTGCTCCGTTCATTCCTCAGTTTTTCAAGGACCCATTGGCTCAATCGATTCCTTACGCCGACTACATCATCGGTAACGAATCCGAAGCCGCTGCTTTCGCCGAAGCTAACGGCTTGACCGGTACTGACGTCGAGACCGTCGGTAAGCACATCGCCAAGTTGCCAAAGGTCAACGAAAACAGACCAAGAATCGTGGTGTTGACCCAGGGTACTGAAGAAACTGTGGTTGTGTCTTACAACAAGGCCACCGATGCCTTCGACGTCAAGAAGTACCCAGTTGTGTTGTTGGAAGCTGACAAGATCGCTGACACCAACGGTGCTGGTGATGCCTTCGCTGCTGGTTTCATTGCCTCCGTTGTAGAGGGCAAAGACCTCGAGCAAAGTGTTCATGTTGGTCAGTGGGCTGCCAAGATCTCTTTACAAGAGGTCGGCCCATCCTTCCCGTTCCCTAAGCTTACCTACGCTTGAGCTCTTTCCTTCATTTCAACATGTATATTCTTTTTTAGTGGGTTTTATATAATCTATTTAGCACAATTCAACATTTATGCACAACCTTTTTTCGCACCCATTAATTAGCTGCGCATCTCATCGAATCTCGACAATAGGCATCGTGCAATGGTTCTGAAAGATCACTACTACAGGCTTGCATCAGAGCTTCCGGAGGAGCGACTCGACGCAGCCATCGCGTTGATCAAAGAGCTCGGCAGCATCGACAGCAGGGAAGAATGGGACTACGCCTTAACCAGGTTGATCAAAGGATTGAACACCACCAGGCAGAGTGCCCGGTACGGATTTTCAGTGGCTCTCACAGAGCTCGCTCAGGAATTGATTACCAGAGACTCGTATGAACTCACTGTGTCGTCTTTTATCGGCGAGATTTTCAAAACCATTGAGATCAAACCTCTGATGAAGGGGAAAGAGGAAAGAGCTGCTTTATTCGGAAGAATGTTTGGCTTGCAGAGCTTGATTAACTCGAAAATCATTTTTGACAGCAAGTACACTACCTCTCAAGACTTGATCACATTCGTTAGCAGCTTATTGGACTTGGCTACGAGTAAATCGTGGTTGAGAGAGACCACCGTCTTTACCCTCTGTTCTTTTATCAAGCAGTGCAAATTGACCGATGACTTGGTGCTTTTCATTCTTGAAAAATTGAACCAGTTGGGTTTGGATTTAAGCTCGGAGGGGATCGCTATCTACTTGTCGATCCCTCTCGAACTCAGAGCTAAAAATGGGCCTCTTGTTAAAAACTACAGTGGTTGGAAAAACTATGATCCTCTTGCAAAGGGGAACGTTACCACATTGGCAAAAGCTTTGAAAGACGTAGAGGTCGCAACAGAAGAAGAAACCAAACAAAAGTCAAAGGGGTCTTGGTCTCCGAGAGTCCACTTCGTATGGGACTTGCTCATCACTACTCTCATGGAGAACCGCGAGGAAGAGCTGTCGTCCCCACACAAGAAGAGGAAAGTATCTAAATCAAAGGCTAAAGTTGTAAAAGACGAGTTCATTACTTTGAAAGAGTTCTGGAAAGTGGTAGTCGATGAGACCCTCTTTGCAGACAAGTCATCTCACGAAAGAAAGTTCTGGGGATTTGAACTCTTCATCAAAGCTTGTCAAATCGTTGGGTATGACCAGCTAGAGTTCATCATCACGCCTAACTTCTTGCGATGTCTTATCAACCAGTCCGCACAGGCTAATCGAATGTTGAACAAGGTCTCGTTGAAAGCTTTGCATACTATCAAGCAAGAGGCCTTGAAAACCCCTTTGAAATCCCCCGTCATTTTGGCCTGCTTAATCGACCCCAAGCACGGAGGTTGCTGGAACTTTGATTTGATCACCAAGAGTAAAACGACCGATGTTTTACTCAACTGTGTTAGTAGCGAAGCGGACAATGATGCCAAAGATATATTGGTATTGGAGAGATTGAGAGACGTTTTAATCGACCAATTCAATAGTTCTTTAGCAGCTTCGGGTGCACTAGATGAAGCTAATGAGATGAAGAGATCAAATGACAACGTCCAGAAATGGTGTTTGAACCTGTTGCTCCAACTCATACGAGGAAACAAACAGCTTGTGGGGCCATGGATTGAAGAGGTGCTCAACTTACTCATTCTTCATAGTTTCTTCAGGAATAAGGTATCAGTTTCAATCAATATTAGAACCTTGTGCCAGGATAGGCTCAACTCTATCCTTGGAGATATCATCAATACCAAAAGAAAGGGTGCTTCTTGGTCTTTGTACTGTGTTTCACACATCAAAAAGATCGAAAACTCAGGCCTCAGTTTGATTCAGGACTTTGACGAAGAGTTGGCTCACGTCAAACAAGAATGTCTGGAACTTTTGCAGACTGTAGAGGACATGAAGTCCAAATCAGCATCGGACAAGGTATACAGTTTCGAGTTATTATTTTCCATGGTTCTTCTTCAGATCTATATGGGAGATGAAGACTCATTTTCAATCGTGAATGAGTTGAAGGTGTGTTTTGAAAGTACCTTTGAGGCTCAGGACGAGGAAGTTGATTCGGCCGTTGTCATGACAGAGATAATCTTGTCGTTCATATCGAAGAAGTCTGCTTTGCTTAGGAAGTTCTCTTACATTATATGGGAATCGCTTCTTTGTCAGCAAGACGAAAGCGGAAAGTTGAGAGTTAATAAAGAGTGCTTGGAGTTGTTGTTCAACATCTTGACTTCCAAGGAGAACAAAGAAGGGCAACGGAGTTTGTTTGAAGAAGAGGGTGATTTTGGAGAAGAGGATGATGACGAGGATGATAAAAGTCAAGGAGAGGACGACGAAAAGGAAGAGGATGAGAAGGATGAAGAGGAAGATGAGTCTTCTGATTCTGATGCCGGTTCTGAATCTGATGCTTACAATAAATCAGACACTAATGATCTAGACCGAGACACCAATCTCAAACTAGCCCAAGCGTTAGGAATCCCAACCAATCAAACCGGGGAAGTCAAGTTCGAGGATCTCTCTTCCAGCGACGATGATTCCTCTGTTGAAGGCGAGTCTGCAGACGACGATGAAATGTTGGCTATGGACGACCAGCTCTCAAAGATTTTCAAAGAAAGAAGAAACGTCATGAACACTACAGAGACCGGTAACAAGAGAAAATCTGATGTGGCGGAAGCTAAGGAGCAGATGGTTTTCTTCAAGCACCGGGTCTTGGACTTACTTGAGATCTTGAGCAAAGCTCAGCCGGAATCGCATCTTAACTTTACCATGATCAAGCCTGTAATTATTCTCATTGGCTTGACGCTCGACAAAAATGTAGGTACAAAAGCACATAAACTTTTAAAGACAAAAGTGGCCAAGGCCAAGCTCAACGTGGAGTCGACCGAAGTCAAGGAAAAAAGGGACCAACTCGGCGACCAATTGACGGAATTGCTCGCATGGGTTCACGCAGAGGCCACCAGTTCTAGGGCATCTAACAATGCCCACTCTTTAGCCTGTAATAGTGCTAGTATACTAATTTCCAAGAACATAGTGAGTCTTGACGAGCTGCGTGTGGATGCTGTAATAGACTTGTACTCCCAGAGTATCAAGAAGTGGGCTGGCAGCAGCAAAAGTCGTGCCCAGCCGGCGCTATTCTTTGATTTCATCAACTGGCTCAATAGCTGGAGACAAAGAGACAAATAAGAGGGGATTACGATAGAAGAAAGATTCAGATAGAGTAGCCATTGTAAATACAGATGATCAGACAGCGATCAGCAGTAACCTTCGCTCTCTTCTCTTTTAATGGGGAGGGCTCGTGTGCACTTAAAGGGCTCCTGTTTTGGGATGGAATCTCAAGAGAAACCGTATTCAATGTGAGCTGTTTTTCCCCTGCGTCAACACTTCTGTAGTGTATGTGTGGGGCACTTTAGCCTAAGGCCTGGATCCAGGAGTCACAGCTGGCTCAATGGTCTCACCAGTTCAGGCATCGGGGTCAATCTGGCGTGATAATACAATGCGAAGCAAAAACACCCGACTTTGCTACCCTGGAAGTCCCTTCTGGACCGAATCGACCACGGTCGTATGATGCAGGACATTCTACCCCGTACCCTAGATCTCTAAAGCTAGCAGTAGATGCGAAAAGCCCTGTATGCAAGACACTAAACCATAAATGAAAAGATCACATCTGCGCGAGTTCGCGTAGCATTACTAAAGCCAGCAAATACTATACCACAGCCTGCACAATCGTGGGATGGACGTGTCGAAGCTCGAGATCACCAGCGACAAGAACCGTAAACGCGTCATCAATGGCCAGTACCGCATCCTTCGGAAGATTGGAGAGGGCCAGTCGGGGAAGGTACTACTCTCAGAACAGGTGCTGGGTAAGTTGAGTGAAAAATACGTCGCTATAAAGACTATCAACCGTATAGATAGAACAAAACTCATCACAAAGACCTACTTGAGCCACATGACAAAGATCAAACGAGAAATCCAAATTATGAAGGAGTGCAACCATCCAAACGTAGTTAAGTTATACTCGGTGATAGACGACTTGAAGTATGATAAGATCTTGTTGGTCTTGGAATACTGTGGAAGTGGAGAGATAGACTGGAAGAGGTATAATCACTACAGCGAGAAGAGCAAAGCCTCGGGGCTAACAGTAAACAAAATTCTCCGGGATGTGGTGAACGGATTGGAATATTTGCATGAGTATAAAGGTATTATACATCGAGACTTGAAACCCTCGAATTTATTGATCCTGGACAACACCATTAAAATCAGTGACTTTGGTGTAAGTCTCATCCTCGAGAACAATGCCAATGATGCAAAAGAATTGGGTAAGTCTATGGGAACGCCGGCGTTTTTTGCACCCGAGTTGTGTCAGTTTGTGAATAATAGGCTCTCGATGATTAATGATGTAAAGCATAAAAATATCGATAAACGA
Organism: Yamadazyma sp. yHMH685; assembly: GCA_030571055.1. Classification (NCBI taxonomy): domain Eukaryota; kingdom Fungi; phylum Ascomycota; class Pichiomycetes; order Serinales; family Debaryomycetaceae; genus Yamadazyma; species Yamadazyma sp. yHMH685. Next base: position 779,820 of record JAJLXC010000003.1, read on the forward strand.
ATCGATATATGGTCTTTGGGGGTGATTTTGTACTGTTTAATCTTCAACGAACTACCATTCAACGGTAAGAACGAGTTTGGGTTGTTTAAGAATATAGTGAACAAGGACCTCAAGTACCCGATAATCAACTTCAGTTCAAACTCCACAGATGCAGACCGTCAAGAGTTCAAATTACTCAAAGGCTTGATATCCAAGATACTAGTAAAAGATCCAAATGCGAGAGTGAGTTTGAAAGACATAAAGAACCACGACTTCACGTCGTTTGACTTGGATGTTTCGCAGTCCATCGAGTTCAAGCGGTTCAATGATGACGTTATTAGTAACCAGTTGGGGTTGTCCAATAAAATCAAAAAATTCTTCGGGGGAAAACCGACAGAGAATGTCAACCCGATCAAAGTCAAACAGGAAGCAGAGTACAAAGATTTAGAGCCTGTGGATGATCTTCTCGATAGCTATTTCGATAGTTCTTCTATGGGCTCTTTAGAGAGTGAAGACGAAGCACAAAGTGAAGGCGAACAACGACAAAATCATATTTTGAGTGAAAAACAGGAAGGTTACGACATCTTCAACCAAGATCTTCATAGCATCAAGAGCAATTCGTTTAATGACAGACTAGGATTAAGTCTAAAGGCAGCAACTAGAGATGCAAGCTCAAACGATACAATAGATACAAGCTTGAAAGATCCATACTCTGCACATCTCCATGAGCGCGTTGTTCCACCCCCAGCATTAACTTTCAAGCCAAATTCACCGGTTAAAGTGGGCAGCTCCACTCCCTTGGCCCCCGTTGCCACTCCCTTATCTGCTAGTTCTACCATTTCGAGTGCTTCAAGCATACTGAGTCACGTAGTGACTCTTGGGCCCAATTCGCCCTCTATCGGTGCTTTTTACAGTCCTACAAGGACGTTCTTCGATAGAATAAACCATGTGAAGAACCACACAATCAGCTCCTTATCTTCTCCCCCAAAAGCTCGCAAGGAGTCGGAGAAACTTGATTTGGAACCTCCAAGCATATTTAGAAGCAGGCACTCATCTGTTTCATCAAACGTCTCCAGGAAGAACAGCATTGGTAGCCCATTGATGAGAATCACCAGTTCTAGTTCGTCTTTGAACTTGAATGGGTACTTGACAGATGACAATTTTTCCATCAACAGGAATAGTAGCAGTGAGAGATTCAGTACTGCTGTAGAGAGCGAAGACGAAAGTGAACAGGACGATGTAAGTGAAGGGGGTGAAGAGGAAGAAAATGAAGGAGATACAACATTTACGCTTGATTCCGAGACCAAGTTCGCGTACAAAGATATGAGCAGTTATTTAGATAATTTAGACTGAGATCCTTGACTGGCTGGAAAAGTTAAGGCTTGAAACTCATTCTATTGAATTAGGAAAGGTGTACAATTATTAGACTAAATAATTAAAAAGCGTGCGTTACGTCAGCGGAATGCATAGCCGGATCAGTGGGATTTATGAGTATAAAGGTTCATAGCACGTAATAGAATTGCATTCAGCTCGTCTGGTTGAATTATAATCCATTTAGGTTTTAATGCATTGATTTATTAAATCTCGGCTAATGGGCTAAGCGAGGTGGCCTGTGCAGTATGGTGTAAAATTGTACAGTAATTCCGCGTACTGTAGAACAGTGGCTCTAGTACTGGTACAATTATGAGGAGAGAGCAAAAAGTTCTCGGGGAATCATTGTGCCACAATATATTTAAAAAAAATCTTAAGGGATGCTTGGTAAAAATCGTGATTTTCACAATTACGATAGTAGTGTATAGAATCCGACAAATGTTATACGATTCCGCGTAGAGAGTAGAAGTGTTACGATGCAACTCATAGCACAGGCTGTTGTATACTCAGCTGAGCATGTAGTTGGGATGCATCGCTTGTCGTCAGTACACCCACGGCTTTAGATGACCTGTGCGTGATAGCTTTCAGCCTGAAACAGGGCGCGTATTCTTTGTTGATTGTTTATAAACAAATAAACACATCAAGAAAAAGCGCGACGCTCGGAATGTAGCCCTGGGGTAAAATTCATTCCTTTGCATGCCACAATAAGTATCGAATGTGCTCATTGCCTGATCCAGCCATTGATAAATAGACCTTTTCACAGGAAAATAGCGCACCCCATGGAAGGTAGGGAAATCACACGGCTAATAGGTTGGCGGCTGTCCCACCGAGAGTTTGATCGGCAACAGCATCCGAACCAGGATAGGTGCGTACGCGTATGTACATTCCGAAATATATCAGACGGGTCGAGGAAGACTATGTACGCTAGAGTGCATTGACGGAACGCAGCTCAGTAGTGTACCCTATATTGCCATTTGTGTCGGGGAACAAAAGGGGAAGAAATAAAAGAAAAAAATGTGGAACTAGCGACCAGTGCTGTGTCAGTATCGGGAAATGTAATGTATTTGTAAAATGTACTGTGCAAGAACAGTGGCCGCTTGGAACTGGACAAGAAAGTAGCGTATACCAAAGCCTACTGAACCAGCAATCTTTGCCTTATTGTAGTCTGTCCATAGTTAGTCTGATAGTGCTGCCGGTGATGTTACAATTATTGCTCGGTAGAGTTCCCCGTTCGTACATCCCCGTCCACCTTCCAACTCCCCACGGTTGCTGGGTTGATTTCACTGATGAGGTGCGTGCGCGATCCTATTGTCAAGGCAAAATACAGCAAAAAACGAAAAAAAAGATTTGGAGGCCTTTAAAAGTCATTCAAATCCTTGCTTGCGCAGTGTTTGTTCATTTCTTCGCTTGTGGGTATCTGCATACTTAGTAGTACTACTTCATACTACACTAAGGGCAATACTTAATTCTACAGCTTTCTACATTCATTTTTTATCTTCGGCCTTCATTTTCCCCGTTCACTCATTCATATTGAGCTCACATATTCGACTCACCCTTAACTGTACCGCATTAATTTACATTTCATTCATTCACCGTTTCCATCGCATACCGGACATTGCAGTTTCCCATTACACCCCATTACCCGTAATTTACCACACCCAAAGTACCCTTAGTACATTTTACCCCATTCACAGTGATTAGTCAACCACTGCACCCTCTTCTATACCAAGAGCCCCGTAATGGACAAATTCATATCAGACTTTGAGAAGCCCAAAAGGAACCGGCCGCTTAGCAGCTTCCTCGAGAGCCCGAGCGCAGACGTAAATGTGGTTCTCCAGAAACAGCATCGGAACGATTACACCTCAGACGCTGACAACGACGAGGACGAGGAGAACTACTTGGACACGCCAAGCAACGCTCGCAAGAACAAGGTGATGTTAACGTCGCCGTTGTCGAGAAAGCCGTTCCGGAGCTTGACCAACATGATGCTGAGTGGTTTGAAGAAATTCAGCTCCACCAAAAGATTTATCAGGAGAGAGAAGGACCAGGCCGAGCCAGAGTTGAAAGAAGAGAAAGCATCCAATGAGACCGAAAAGGAGATCGACTTGGGGCCAGCCGACTTGGGACAAGTAGATTTGGATGCAGACATAGATGCTAATACCACTGTGTCCACCATTGAGGACTTGGACTTGAATGACTACGTGTCAGAGCATCACAACCGTACTGGCGCCGGCGCTGGTACTGCGGGTGGCTCCACGGCATCCCCTTCCTCTAAACCCACCGGGAAGACCCTCCGTCGTTTCCATTCGATGTACCAAACTTCCAAAGAGAAGGACGTCGTGCTCCACGACAACTCGCTCCTCAAGCACTCCAATATCAAGCACTACTCGTTGGGCTCAGACTCTATCCCCAGAATAGACCTGAACTCACTCTTCCGGCTCTTGAACAATGAGTACACTCACAAGTTCGATAACATCATTTTGGTCGACTGTCGGTTCGACTATGAGTACAAAGGCGGCCACATCAAAAATGCCATCAATGTATCGGACAAACAGGATTTAGAGGATAAGTTCATCAACGAAGACACGTATAAATCCTCCAAAAACCTCATGATCTTCCACTGCGAGTTTAGCATCTATAGAGGCCCCACTATGGCTTCCCACATGAGAAAGTCTGACAGAATTTTGAACTTGAACAACTATCCGTACTTGAGCTATCCTGATATCTTGATTTTGGATGGAGGATATCTGAAGTTTTATGAGTCTTATAAAACATGCTGTTTCCCCCAGAACTACATCGAAATGAAAGACTCAAACCACGCCAAAAAGTGCCACAGCGATTTAGACAAGTTCCGCTCATTCTCTAAGTTGAACGAGCACAATAGATCAAATAGCTATACCACCATCACTTTGCATGCCGAGAACTTGAAGATCTTGAAAAGACACAGATCCAGTTCGAACTTCAAGCCCAATGATGCCAAGTTGACCAGATCATCTACCTTTTCGTATTCGAATGACGTTGTTCAGCAAGAGGAGTTTCTCCCACCGATTACACGGTTCTCCAAGCTTAACCTGTCTTCCAATTCCATTAACTCATTGAACAGTTCCTTATCGGAATTATCGACATTTTCATCCCATGATTCATCTGACTCGGTTTCAATCACAAATAGTCCTATTTTGGAGATGAACGAGTTCTTTGAATCGAATAGTAGAACCATCTCCTCGTTGAGCTTGCCTTCGAATCCCCCCAATTTGTCATCTAGCTCATTGAAGGGCAAAAAGAAGAAACCAATGTCAAAGACTATTGCAGACTTCAAGTTCCCTGAAAGTGCTAAATTCTTTGAAAGCACTACATTCCCTGAGTCTAAAGTTGACAATAATGCAACCCCATTCAGCAAGAGGAATCTTACTATTGTAACATCTCGAAGCATCGGAGCACTTTCTAACATCAGTAATACCAGCTCCAACACAATAGTCCTCCCGATTCACAACAAGAACAACTCCTTGACTTCACCTGTCATGAGTTCTCCGTTGTCAAACATGACGCCATTGCCAACACCCATGTCGACTATTGAAACCTCAATTAGTCGTCACAATAAGACTCAATCGATCATTGACCCTATCAATGATACCCCGGTCGATTTTCAAGTACCATACTATAAGAAGACTCGCCCTCTGCAATACTTGGATATATAGTATATAACAGCACAATTGATACATTTATTAATACACAAGCATAGGACATAACTAATGGAACTTATGCGTGGAGTACGAGACAATCTCCAGTCCTGCTACAGAAGATCTTCAGTCCCGCTACAGACACCCTTCACAGTACCCTACACTTCCCTGAATCCTCAAAATCATACGTTCAATAAATACTAAATACTACCTACAAGTTAGCCTTGTTTCCAAGCAACTTAATGGCGGCGTTGTTAATGGCAATGGTACCTCTCTCAACTACATGGGATTGGAAGATAACAACGTCACCTTGCTTCCAGGCCTTGACCTTCAAGGTCTCACCTGGGAAAACAATACCAGTAAATCTACCCTTGATTTCGGAGAATGGACCAAACTTGTCTAACAACACCTTAGCACTCAAACCGTATGTGCACATACCGTGCAAAATTGGCCTATCAAACTTGGCACCAGCAGCGAAAGCTGGGTCGATGTGCAATGGGTTTCTGTCACCAGTCAATCTGTACAAAGAGGCCTGATCCACAGAGGAAACGACGTCGGTTTCAAAGTCTGGAGCGCTGCTTGGAGCAGCAAACTGAGTGGTGGCAAAAGCCCTTCTTTCACCAAAAGTCTTGGTTTCACCTTCACAGTTTCTGATAAAGTAAGTAGCTTCGTTGGAAAATACAACTTCACCGGTTTCAACATCAATAGACTTGGATCCGTGCACAACAATGGTGTTGGTGCCCTTTTGAGTGATAGCCAATGGAGCAAAGGAAGTCTTGATGGTGGCCTCCGTTGGAATTGGGAACTGATCCACTTTGATATAGTGTTCACCATGCAATAACAACATAGGGTTGAAGTTTTTCAAGTGCTTCGAAAAACTCAACTGAGAAGCAGTAGAGTTGAAGGTTGGCAAGTGACCAAAGGTTGGAATGACTTGGAAGTCGCTATCATTTTCATAGACGTACTTCAATTCCTTGGACGTGGCACCGATGGCGATGTTGTACAAGATAACTTCCTTATCGCTGTAAGTGTAGACTGGGTCTTCCAACTCTTCGTCATCTTCATCCTCTTCGTCTTCGTCTTCGTCGTCTTCGTCTTCGGGTTCAACAGCACTCAAGATTTCCATAGAGGACTCACCGGCAGTCTTAGGGTTAGAAGAACCTTCAGAGAAGTCACGGATGGCAGCAAAGTTGTCTCTGATGAATTCTGGAGTCACGGTTTCTCTGCACACAACACCCTTGGATCTTTGCCATCTGGTGTTTCCGATCCAACCACCACCACCTTCAAACAACTCACCACTGACTGGAACGTCGTCAGAAGCCAAGAATACCAATAATGGAGCAACCAATTCTGGTGGGTACAAGTTTTTATCGGAATCACTAAAGATCGTCATGGTCATGGCAGTTTCGGCGTGAGGAGCAACCACGTTGGCCTTGATGTTGTACTTAGCACCTTCAATACCAATGGTTCTGGTGAAACCGATGATGGCACACTTGGCAGTGGCGTAGTTGGCCTGACCAAAGTTACCGTAGATACCAGAGGTGGAAGAGATGTTAATGACTCTTCCAAACTTCTTTTCCAAAAAGTGAGGCCATGCCAATCTGGTCAAGTGGAAAGTACCGTTCAAGTGTACTTGCTGGACCTGGTACCACTCCTTATCGGTCATCTTAGCAAACGACTTGTCTCTCAAAATACCGGCATTGTTGACCAACACGTCGATGGTTCCATACTTGTTGATGACGTTCTCAATAATTTCCGCGTACTGGGTACCGACATCATGCTGGTCACCGTGTGCCTCACCGCCAGCGGCCTTGATTTCCTCAACCACCTTGGATGGGTCGGCAAAGTCATTCACAACAACCTTGGCACCGTATTTGGCAAAGAACAAAGCATAGTCTCTACCCAAACCTGCACCAGCACCGGTGATCAAGACGACCTTATCCTTCAAGGAGATTTCTGGAGCTCCGGACACGTCATTTTCCTTCAAAGCCTTAGCAGCCTCGTTCAAAGACATGTAGTCGTTCAACATCTTTGGTGCTGAGTTCTTCAACAAGTCGGGCCTGCTGGAGTCGTCAAAGTCGACAATCTCATCGAATTTTTTGGCAACCAATTCGGCGGTAAAACTTGGACCGGGCTTGAAAAGAGCACCCCCAGATCTCTGCCATCTGATTTGCGAGTAGAAGCCGGCTGCCAATTCGAAAATCTCTCCGTTGGCTTCGACTTCATCGTGGGTCAAATACAACACCAACGGAGCGATCTTTTCTGGGCCTAACTGCTCCAAGATAGATTCAGGCAAAATACCTTCGGTCATGGGCGATCTAGCCAATGGAGCAATGACGTTAGCGGCAATGTTGTACTTTGCCCCTTCTTTAGCCAAGGTTTCAGAAAATCCAATCAACCCACTTTTCGCAGCCGAGTAGTTGGCCTGGCCAAAGTTACCGTATAATCCAGCAGGCGAAGCAGTGCTGACAATTCTGCCAAACTCCTGCTTTCTGAAGTATGGCCATGCGGCCTGGGTGCACTTGTAGGCACCGTTCACGTGCACGTCGATGACAAATTGGTACTGTTCTGGTGTCATCTTCTTGAACTGAGCATCTCTGAGAATACCGGCATTGTTGATCAAAACATGCACGGTACCAAAGTTCTTTACGGCAGTCTCAATGATCTTGTCACCGTCCAATACGTTGTGGTAATCGGCTACGGCGACACCTCCGAAACCTTTGATCTCTTCAACCACCTTGTTGGCAGCCTCGGATACGCCATTTTTGAAACCCAAGTCATTGACAACGACCTTGGCTCCTCTCTTGGCGTACTCCAAACAGTAGTGCTTACCTAAAGCGCCCCCGGCACCGGTAACCACGACGACTTTGTCTTTGAATGATAATTCCCCCATTTGAATAGTTGTGAAATTTTAATGAGCAAGTGGAAAATGCAGCACATTTATAATGCGCAGGTGATTTTTGCGGGGTGAGCATATGTATGGAATGTCTGAAGTAGTGCCAGGGGTAGCCAGAGACTGCTGAGTAGATAGATCTGGAGCGTACTGTGTTACCCAATATGTGCTGAACGCTTGTTCGTTGTCGGTTTTTGGAGTTGTAGTTTATGTGTTATGCTCTGTCTACGTGCTTAGTTTGAGCCGCTGCGATGAGATCGTGCTAAGTGGGGCAAAGTCCTTGCTCCCTCTCGCATCCTCCTACTCTACATAGACTACACAGTGGTAGCTGTCTACTCAACTCGCCCCGTACCGGCACCCCATCAACGCTCCCAGCTCCCTTTCATATGTCGCTCGGCTGAACTACCGCGGATCCACCAGCCAATCGACGTAGCCTTCGCGCCGCGACTTCCACGGTCTTCATCCTCGTCCCCATCGATTTAGCCGAGAACCGAGGTTCTTCATGTGATGCCGTTACCGTGCTATTTAAACTGTTTCACATTTAGCGGTACATGTGAATCATAGGGCTAGATATAATTAGTAGCCGAGCGGCTGGTGCGTGTGGCGGGTGTCACACATCATCCATAATGACTCTCTGGTGTCACACCCTACTTCCTTTACCTCTGGATCCATCTGCCACATAATCACTCCAACAAATCCTAACACTCTCCGAACACTCTAACCAATCCTGTCACTCTACCGGTCCTCGCGCCATCGCATACGTATAAACCTTGTCCCCCTACGTATCTGCTGCTATGCTACCTGCTATCCACCTTTGGAAATCCACTTTCTGAATTCGGCGCTACCGGCCAGTTCCTATTCTCATAACCTACCCCACATTTTTTGTTAGTTGCAACCAATGTCAGCATCCGTTAAACCCCTTTATGGGCACTTAATTATTCGGTCTTCGGAGTCGTTTAGTTTCTCCCCATTTACGGGCCTTCCCATCGATTATTCTATCTGTACCTAGATTGAAGTGGGGTGTGGGGTATCCTGCCTTCAGTTGAATGCCTGAACATCTTTGGGTGCCAAATTTTGTTTCTCCGTAGTTTTAAATCCTACTCAGGTAACACTAAGCATCTAACCATATCCAATCAAACTACACAGCTCCTCTGTACAAGACTTCGATGTCGAGAGAGGTGGATTCGATGTACCCAACCTTTTGGTGCCCCCATTGTTCTCCACTCGTGAATATTACTCGCAATTTTGCACCTTTCTTATCCATTGCGAAAACTAGTAAAGCCGTGTTCTATCGGAAGTATATGGTCAATTGACTGTCTGCTCTACTATTCCTCGGCCACAGACCCAGTGAGGACCAAAACAGATCCATGCTGTGAAGAGCCGGCGAAAAAAAGAGCTTATAACAAGATGCTTTGAAAGTTGGAGCTGTGGCCTATTTTCCTTAATAACCCACCCCACATTCCACTTCGTAGAATAGGCACATTTACCCCCCTTTCAGGTATACCATATCGACCGAACCTCACATATAAAGCTATCTGATATCCTCCTTTCACAATTGTTATCAGCAATGTGGTTTCTTTTCTTCGCAATAGCTTCAGCTTGCATCCTATTTGAGCTGCTGGATGATTCGCTCACCTTGTATGAGCCTTCTAAACCAGCCCAATTACTAATTGACCCTGCCGACTGGCCTGGGGTGATAAAAGCTGCTAACGATTTGGTAACCGATTTCTCTAAAGTTACCGGCGATGAGGATGCGCTAACTTTGGATAACGATACCCAAATTGAATCTAATTTTTGTCCTGAGTCATCAACTATCATTGTTGGAACTGTGGGTAACTCGCTGCTTATTGATAGCCTTGTGGACCAGAAGCTTATCGACGTAAGTGATATTGAAGGTAAATGGGAATCCTATGTTATTACACCCTTACCAAATTGCAGCACTATTGTCATTGCTGGAAGTGATAAAAGAGGTACCATATATGGTATATACAGTATCTCAGAACAAATTGGTGTTAGTCCTTGGTACTATTGGGCAGATGTTCCAGTGGAGTCTCATGAGACCATTTATTTCAATACATCGGCTGCCGTTGTTCAAGGTGAGCCTAGCGTGAAATTTAGAGGTATATTCTTGAATGATGAAGAGCCTGCATTGAGTGGATGGGCAAATGACAACTTTCCAAAAGGTAAATATACTCATTACGTGCACGAGTTCTACTTACCCATGTTTGAACTCTTGTTGAGATTGAAGGCCAATTTGTTGTTGCCCACTATGTGGAAGGCTATGTTTGGTTTAGATGATGACTTAAATCAATACTGGGCAGACTACTACGGAGTTGTTATGTCTACTTCTCACACAGAGCCAATGCAGAGAGCAAGCGCTGAGTGGACAGTTAAAGGAAACGGCAGTTGGGATTATACCGAGAACAAAGACAACATCTTGGACTTTTGGAGGGAAGGTGTTGCTAGAGGAAAAGATTATGAAGGTGTTTGGATTGAAGGAATGAGAGGACTTGGTGACAATCCTATGTCTGATGATGTCGAGTCGGACTTGCTTGAAGAAATTATCGATGCTCAAAGAGAGTTGTTGTTGGAAGGATTTGGTAATTCTACAAACATTTCGGATATCCCACAGGCCTGGTGCTTGTACAAGGAAGTCCAAAGCTACTACCAGGAAGGGATGGAAGTTCCAGACGATATAATCTTGCTTTGGGTAGACGATAACTGGGGAAATATCAGAAGACTCCCTCAAGGCGATAAAGAATTGGCAAGAAAAGGTGGTGCAGGAATTTACTATCATTTTGACTACGTGGGAGACCCTCGTAACTATAAGTGGATCAACTCAATATCTTTGCAACGGACCTGGGACCAAATGAGCATGGCTTACGAGAGACATGCCAGAGAACTTTGGGTCGTTAATGTCGGTGATATGAAAGGATTAGAAATCCCCATTTCTCAATTCATAGACTTAGGATACGACATTGAAAGATGGGGTCCAGAAGGTAAAGTGCTTGAATGGGAGAGATACTGGGTAGAAAAGCAGTTCGGGGATAACGCCACTCATTCCACTATTGATGAGATTACAGACATTCTTGACATGTACGGGTTCTTGGCCAGCAGAAAAAAATACGAGTCATTGAACAGCACGATTTACTCCACAGTTCACTACAATGAGGCCAACAGAGTGCTCCAAGAATGGGCTAACCTCGCTGATAGAGCATGGAAAGTGTATAATGAGTCCCTTTCAGAGTCAGCAAAGCCTGCATTTTTCGAAATGATTTTGCATCCATGTCAAGCAGGCTATATTGTTCATGATATCCACATTACTGCCGGAAAGAATGAGCTTTATGCCGATCAGAGGCGTAATCAAGCAAATGCGGCTGCAGAGTATGTCAGAAAGAGATTCAACGACGATAACGAATGGCGTAAAACATGGGATTCTCAACTTGATGGCAAATGGACTCACATGATGGACCAGACCCATCTTGCTTACACCTATTGGCAGCAACCTTTAAGAGACTTTGCCCCTCACGTCTCAGAGTTTTTGTTAGAGAGTGATGCTTTAGGCGGGGCTGCAGGTTTGACGGTGGAAGGGTCTGCAGGAGTAATTCCTGGGGACGATGAGAACAATCCAGTTCCGTACAACAACAACACGTTGATATTCCCGCAGCTCGACCCGTATTCTGGTGATACATGGATTGAAATCTTTAGTAGAGGCCCCGAGGACTTTGAGTATGAATTGACCCCATGGAGTGATTATGTTAAAATAACTCCATCATCTGGCAAGTTTAACTCGGCCAACGACTCGCTTTGGAACTCAGTGTACTTAAACGTCTCTGTAGATTGGGACAAGGTGGATGACGGCTGGAGGTTGGAGTTTATAAACTTCACCGCAAATGTGACGTCTCAGTTTTATGATTCTCCGAAAGTCTTGAATTTACCAATCAACAAGACCTCTATTCCATCTGGTTTCAAAGGATTCGTGGAGTCCCGAGGATACATTTCGATTGAGGCTGAACACTTTTCTGCCAACACCTCCCAGAATGATACTCACTACATTGTAACTGATCGGTTAGGAAGAACCAAGTCGGGTGTTTCCTTACTTCCGGTCACTTTTGATTCTCAAGAGGCTACAAATGAGTCCCTGTACTTAGAGTATTCGTTCTACACAATGACCGGGTCGAATATCACCAATGTGACTGTTGTTTTGTCCCCTAGTCTCAATGTCAACCCGTACAAACCTTTACGATACGGCATTGGCATCGATGATGAGAAGCCGCAAACGCACCAGATTTACAAGGACGCAACAGATCCAACTGCATATCCTGAAGGGTGGGAGCAAGCAGTGTCGCAAAATGCTTGGCTCAGAGAAACGACTCATGATATTTCCAGTGGCAAGCACACCTTGAAGTTTTGGTCTTTGGAGCCAGGGGTAACCCTTCAGAAGATCATAATTGATTTTGGTGGTGTGCAAGACAGCTATCTCGGTCCACCGGAGAGCTTCCGCGCTTAAACCAAATCTGGTGTTTAACTCCTCTTGTATGTATCATGCGGCTTTAAGTGTCAGTTGCGGCCTTAAATGTCAGTTGCGGCCGAGAGGGGCTTCTATTTAAAGCCAATACATGTGAGAAGATGGTGAAATTTCGAGTGCTCCGGTGGTATAGGAGACTGTTGTATAACAAGAGATTTGTAAGGAGTCTGGAGGAGCCTACCAGCGAAGCTGTAAGGTCCTATAAGTCGGAATAAAATTTGTTACATTTATAGCTTTCCGTATCTTGTGAGAGGATTCGTACGAATAAATAAATAAAATTTTAAAGTAACAAAAATCATAAGAAGTCGAGAATTGAAAGATGGAGAAAACTTCGAGGCTATAAAGGGGTAAATCCCCTCAATGTTTTCTCTCTATCAATATGTCTACTCATACTCTTACCAGGGAGTCCCATAAGGATCCAGAGAAGTTCAGAATACGCTATGAGGACGCCAAGTTGATATTAGAAGATGGCCAGAGATCTCAGTTTGAAGCCAACGATTCCCTCCCAGTCAAAGAGTCTTTCAGTAACGTTACCATTGTTGGAGGTGGATTTGCAGGGATATGCACTGCTTTATCCTGTCACAAAAAACTCAAGGAAGAAGACTACGTAATTTTTGAAAAGCACGCCGATTTGGGTGGTACCTGGTGGGCGAACACTTACCCCGGATGTGCAAGTGATATTCCTGCTTTATGGTACTCTATCTCTGATGAATTGGTTTCAAATTGGTCTGACTTACGGCCTCCGCAAGCGGAAATGCAAGAGTATATTCAGAGCATTGTGAACAAATATGGTTTGGCTAGGAAAACACAGTTTAGAGTCATTATCACTCAGGCCAGGTTTAACGACCAAACTAACCTCTGGGAGCTTGACGCTTTGAACGTGCAGACTGGCCAAAGAACGAGACACACCTCTAAAATCATTGCTGATTGTACTGGTGGGTTGGTTGTGCCTACCGAGTTCAAGCCCAAGGGAATTGAGACTTTTAAGGGTAAATACTTACACTCTGCAGTTTGGGATTGGTCTGTAGATTTCAAGCGTAAGAAAGTGGTTGTAATTGGTAATGGGTGCTCGGGAGCTCAGGTTGTACCAGCCTTGTTGGATTTCGATCCAGACTCTATCACACAGATTGTGAGATCACAGCACTATATTTTCCCCCCACATCCTCCACAATTGCAGTACTTGTACTCGTTCTTAAGCAGATGGAGAATTGGGTTAGTATTGGTGAGACTTTTGGTAGTGTTCGCTGCCGAACTAAGATACCCGATGTACACTGGTAACGGGATTCTCAGCCGGTTAGTGAGATGGATCAACACAAGGATTTCAATGAGATATATGAAAGGTACGATTCCTGAGAAGTACCATGACGCATTGATTCCAAAGTTCAAAATCGGCTGCAAGCGGTTGATCTTTGACTACTTTTATGCCCCCAGTTTGCATGACCCAAGGATAGATGTGAAGAAGGACGAAATCAAGGAGGTACGGGAGAATTCTGTCATCTTGCAATCCGGTGAAGAAGTCAAGGCGGATGTAATTGTCGCTTGTACTGGATACAATATCAAACTGAGCTTTCCGTCCTTCAACATATACGGTACAAATGGAGGGGACGTCAAAGCTCTTTGGGAGGATCAGGGGACCTCTGCTTACCAGACTCTCTTAGTCAAGAAAACGCCAAACTACGTATTTATTGGTGGACCCAACTCCGCCACAGGACACTCATCTGTGGTCATGGCAATTGAAAACGGGTGTAACTACTTTGTCAAGATGTCAGAAAAGATTTTGGACGGCACGTACGATTCAGTGACCGTCAAGGACGACAAATACGATGAATGGTTCAACACAACCCAGGAATTGTTAGCAAAGTCTGTGTTTGGGACTAAGTTCGGAGGCTGTGTGTCCTGGTACTCCAAGGACAACTGCAACTCCACAGCGTACCCATACAGTCAGATTACGTACTGGAGAAGAACCAGGGCTGTGAAGTGGGAAGATATGGATGTAGTGAAGGCCAAGTCTGCTTAATGTATAGTATGTATTGAGTTTATGTTGGTAGTTGCTACTATGTAGAGTAGAACATGGGTGTGAGCGGAGTGTACATTTACGGTGTAGTCTTTTCTAATCTACGCTTTTCGCAGCTATTACGGGCAAGCCGTGCTCATTACATTTTACAACTTCTAGGGGGCGTGAGTAAGCTAATCGACAGACCTGTGTCACCCTTCTAAATCATTCTTCTGAGTCACCCTCTACTTGTTGTCACATCTTGTTCATGACTCAACCTGACCGTGCTGGCCAGTTGACTCATTGTCGTGCGTCACGGCTACTTGTGTGCGCTGCACGTCCGCGAAAAATTTGTACTCCAAGATTACTCCATTACAGCATATAAGTAAAGGGCTTTTTCGAACATTCAGAGCAAATATGTCTACTTCATTCCCGAGAGAAGTGTTAGAACAAGTGTTGAAAAGAAGATTCTTCTTCGCTCCTGCTTTTGAAATTTACGGAGGTGTTTCCGGTCTTTACGATTACGGTCCTCCAGGTTGTGCTTTCCAGGCCAATGTCGTTGACACCTGGAGAAAGCACTTTATTTTGGAAGAAGATATGTTGGAAGTCGATTGTACCATGTTGACCCCTCATGAAGTATTGAAGACTTCTGGTCACGTGGACAAGTTCGCTGACTGGATGTGTAGAGACTTGAAGACCGGTGAAATTTTCAGAGCTGATCACTTGGTGGAAGAAGTTTTAGAAGCTAGATTGAAAGGTGACAAAGCTGCAAGAGGCCAAGAAATTGTTGAGGAAGAAGATGAAGACAAGAAAAAGAGGAAAAAGAAGGTTAAGGAAATTAAGAATGTCAAGTTGGAGGACGAAGTCGCCAAAGAGTATCAGAGCATTTTGAACCAAATTGATGGTTTCTCCGGTCCTCAATTGGGTGATTTGATCACCAAGTACAACATTACCAATCCTGCCACCGGTGGTGTTTTGGAGTTGCCAGTCGAGTTCAACTTAATGTTTGAAACTGCCATTGGTCCTTCCGGTCAATTGAAAGGTTACTTGAGACCAGAAACTGCTCAAGGTCAATTCTTGAACTTCTCTAAGTTGTTGGACTTCAACAACGAAAAAATGCCTTTTGCCTCAGCTTCTATTGGTAAGTCTTTCAGAAACGAGATTTCTCCAAGAGCTGGTTTGTTGAGAGTCCGTGAGTTCTTGATGGCTGAGATTGAACACTTTGTCGACCCAGATAACAAGGACCACCCAAGATTCAGCGAGGTCAAGGACGTCGAGTTGAGGTTCTTGTCTAAGGGCATCCAAGAGGCCGGTTCCAATGAGTTGCGTACCATCACTGTAGGTGAAGCTGTGAAGTCTGGTATGGTTGATAACCAAACTTTGGGTTACTTCCTCGCCAGAATCTTCCAGTTCTTAGTCAAGATTGGTGTGGATCAGAATAAATTGAGATTCAGACAACACTTGTCCAACGAGATGGCCCATTATGCTGCCGACTGTTGGGATGCTGAATTGCACACCTCTTTCGGTTGGATCGAGTGTGTCGGTTGTGCTGACAGATCCGCCTACGATTTGTCTGTGCACGCTGCAAAAACCAAGGAAAAGTTGGTCGTCAGACAGACTTTGCCTGAACCTATTGAGGTGAACAAATTTGAGGTCAACATCGAAAAGAAGAAGTTCGGTCCCAAGTTCAGAAAGGACGCCGGTAAGGTCCAGGACTGGTTGACATCTAGAACCCAGTGTGAGTTGGAAGACTTAGCTCTGGAGTTGAAGAAAGACAACAAGATAGTCTTCAAGGTCGATGGTGTCGAAGGAAGCATCGAGTTAGACGAGTCTTTTGTCACAATCCAGAAAGTCAAGAAGGTGGAACACATCAGAGAGTACACTCCAAATGTGATTGAGCCTTCCTTTGGTATTGGCAGAATCATCTACTGTATCTTCGAGCACCAGTTCTGGTTAAGACCTAATACCGAGGAGGATGGAGCTCAAAGAAGAGGTGTCCTTTCGTTCCCACCAGCCGTTGCTCCAACGAAGGCCTTGGTGGTTCCATTATCGTCAAACCCTGAGTTGCAGCCAATGGTCAAGAAGGTCAGTGATGCTTTGAGAAAGGAGCAAATTCCGTACAAGGTCGACGATTCTTCTGCTTCCATTGGTAAGAGATACGCCAGAAACGATGAATTGGGTACTCCATTCGGTATCACCATCGATTTCGACTCTGTCAAGGATGAGTCTATCACTTTGAGAGAGAGAGACTCTACCAAACAAGTCAGAGGTTCTTTTGAGCAAGTGGTTAAGGTGATTAAGGATATTACCTATAATGGTTCCACCTGGGCTTCAAGCACCGCGGAGCTTACCCAATTTGAGTCCAAGCAAGAGTAAGTAGGCTCTCAGTAGATAATTAATAATAATGCACGGTTGTACTTGAAGGTCACTAACTAGATATTCTCTACAATTTTCATCAAATAGGTTAGACCAGATGTATTTACTACAAAGTACTACTACCCTAAAAGCTCTTCCAAAAAGGCTTCGCTGTTGGGTTCTCTGCCTAACAACTCTTTCAAGTTATCCATCATTTCTCTCGAGTTACCCCTGCCCAAAATGATGTCTCTGTATCTTAATCCACTCTCCACATTCATAGGATCTTCCTTGAATAACGTGTAAAAGATATCGTTGGCGAACACTTGCGAGTATAAGTAGCCGTAGTATCCAGATTCGTAGCCGTGTGCAATGTGTCCGAACGAAGCATATCCTGGGGTGTGAACTCCATCTGTGGACAACAAAGTGATTTCATCTCTCATGCTGTTCCAAGAAGTCAACAAATCTAATTTTTCTAAGTCCTTTTCGTTGTCGATGGTATGACAGTGCATGTCGAAAAGGCCAAAATGTAACTGGCGCAAGTTCTGCAACCCGTTGTTGACGTTCTTAGACTTGATCAACTGATCAATCAACTCGTCACTAATCGGCTCGCCGGTTTCGTAATGGGAAGATAAAGCCTTCAACTCGTTTTTACTCCAAGTCCAGAATTCCAACATTTGAGAAGGTGCTTCAACAAAGTCCCTAGGCACTCTTGTGCCATGGAACATACCATACTTGGTCCGGGCCAAAAGACTGTGCACGCCATGTCCCAACTCGTGGAAGAAGGTGGTGACCTCATTGTGCTTCAACAATGATGGCTTCTCCTTGGTAGGCTTGGTGAAGTTACAAACCAAAGCCGTTATTGGATGCTGTCTGGAGCCATCGGGCTTTTCGAACCCAGCACCCAAGCCAAAGTTTGCTGCATGGCCGTATTTGCCCTCTCTAGGATGCAAATCAAAGTAAATGAAACCTACAAATTGTGGTTTTCTCAGGCGTATGTCCCGGAAAACAGCAAACTTTTTGACATCTTCGTGCCAGATAGTTTTGGGGTTGGGCTTTTCGATCTGGTAGAACTTAATGTCAAAGAGCTTCTCGTAGAAGGAAAGCATGTTTTTGGTGGCTGAGTCCAACGGGAAGTATTCTTGGATTTTCTGGTGGTCAACTTGGTACTCTTTCTCCAATAATAAGTTAGTGTAGTAGCTGTTATCCCATTGGTA
Organism: Yamadazyma sp. yHMH685; assembly: GCA_030571055.1. Classification (NCBI taxonomy): domain Eukaryota; kingdom Fungi; phylum Ascomycota; class Pichiomycetes; order Serinales; family Debaryomycetaceae; genus Yamadazyma; species Yamadazyma sp. yHMH685. Next base: position 797,830 of record JAJLXC010000003.1, read on the forward strand.
GAACTCATCCTGAGGAGGGAGGTTTCTGGCCTCCAAGTCTTTATTTTTAAACGCTTTCAAGTACTTCAACTCTTCCTTGCCGAGGGGCGTCAATTTGTCTCTCAAGTCGTTCAAGAACTCCAATACATTTCCCAGGTTTTTGGCCATTCTTTCGTCCAAGACGTAGTCAGAGAAGTTGTTGTAACCCAACAATTTGGCCAACTTGTGTCTTGTTTTAATCATCTCAAAGAGAAGCTCTCCGTTGGTCTCACACTTGGCCTGGTTTCCAAGGTAAGCTCTTCTTCTGGTTTCCTGGCTCTTTGCATACTTCAAGACAGGGAACAAGTCGGGATACTTGTATGTCATCTTGTACTTACCTTCGACAACATCGAATCCAGAAACCACGTCTTCAGGAACGCCTTCCAATTCGTCTTGGGTAAACAACAAGTACTCGTTTTGCTCGTTCAAGGTCTTGCCAAATTCGACTCCAAGCTCTGAGAGTTTCAACTGGTACAGCTTGAAGATGTCTCTTTTAGCGTCGTCCAACTCCAAACCACGTCTTCTGTAGCCCAACAAGACTTTTTCAATGAAACGTATGGTCTCCGGGTCCAACGATTTGTCTTTAACGGCCGTGTCAAGCCGTTTAAACGCATTAAAGACATCGACTCTCAGTGCCAACTCAATCGAGTGCTTGTCCAATTTCTTCTCGGCGTCGATGGCGGCATCTCTGAGCTCTTTGCCGGCAGAAACAGACAGGTAGAACGTGATCTGGTTCTCAAGAAACCCGTACTTGTTCAGGACCTCCACGTACGGCTTCAACACGGACTCAAGCGACGCGCTGTCGACGGCCCCGATCTTGTCAAAGGCCTCCTGTTCTGCTGCGGCAATCTCGTCAGCGAGTTGGCCGATTTCTTCGGCGGTGTGGTTCCATCTTGGTGCTTCAATCGCGTCCACGAGCGACTGGTAGTCAATTGGTTGAGACATAAAGGGCTGAATAAGAAAGGCAAATACAAGGGCAAGAAAGACGAAAATCCAGCGGGCAGAGATATGCTGATGCAGTTTGGGAATTGTGTACGTCGTGTAAGTTAATTGAGGCACTACAGGTAGCCACGGATCGATAAGCTGAAATAAACTTTACCACTCTGTTGAACGGCTCGAAATCGTGAGAAATTGTGGGGCAGCGAGAAGTCAACCGGGATTGATGACACGAGTCAATTGATGGTGGGGACGGAGATGTCTCACCGGCGGCGGTGTACTTTGTGACCAGTGCCCGGCACGTTGCTCTCTATCTTGACACTGAATCGAACCACAAGCTTGGCATCGAGGATCTTTAAGCAGAGCCAAAAAGTCGGAAGAATGTTTGTGAACAAAACCACCGACAAGGGCATCCCGACAGAGCCATCACTGGCTCCAGCCAGTGCGTGCTGGAGATATACGTGGCCTAGAGTACACACGGTGGTGTTGCGGATAAGCTGCAAAAGCCACGGCTTGCCGTTTCTCGCCCGGGAAGCACAGTAAACGGGAAGAAGGTTGCACGAGACATAGCTCGAGGTAGTGAGAACATACATGACAGAGGAAAGAACACTCATAGCGTAGTATTGTAGTTAATTAGTGAGTTAAATAAAATAATTGCTGCAAAAATGCGACGCGAGTTCTAGGTGACAAACACTTCAACAAGCTTACCAAAGTCGAGGCCGTCGCCAGTGTTCAAGTCAAAGATGTTGAGGCCGTCCAAGCTGAACACACCTCGTGACAACCCAATGAGCTTTATGTTGGTTTCAAAAACGCTGCTGGGCTCCAATGGACCGATCTTCACGTCGTTATCGAGCACTACAATACCAACATTATCGAGCTTAAGCAGCTTGTAAAGAGCATAGAGGGCTGACTTTGTGTAGGCCGGCACAAGGTCCAGCTGGTGGACTGGCTGAGGTGTCTGTGATGCTTGCGAGAGCGCACCGGTCTTCCCGTCTCTACTTTGAACGACTAAGGAGAGATTCAACTTGCTCATAGTAGTATTGATAGCCTGGACATTTAGCACTACGATTTCACCCAACTTCATCGTCAACTTGCCGCTAAACGTGAGTTTGAGTCCCAGCAAATTGGGCGTGGTGTTACTCAAGTTGACCGTCACAGACGAGCCAGCAGAAATCTTCCTATACAGCGAAGGAGCACTGCTTGTCTTTGCAAGAGTAACAGTATTGTTCGAGCTGAGAAAGCGTTTTTTCACTGCTTGCGGTTGGCTTGTGACAGACTTGAGCGAGTTACTGATAGGTGGGGCCAGGAGGCTGAAGTCGATATAGGGCGACCACGAAGTAGTGATCTCGTTGCTTGCAATGTCGCCAAGCACTTGGAGTGATAAGCTGACACTCACTTGCCGGGAGTCGTCTGATTCGTTATTCACAAGCTTGAAGTTGAGGCATATAGATTCGTCAGCCTTGAACACTATAGGGAACTCACAGGTATTTCCGTTCATGTTGAAGATTTGACCCGAGAAGTTTAGCAGGAATTCACTGAGCAGGACAGACGAAGTACCGTAACGAGCCAACTGCTCCGATGCTTCGATGTTGAAAGACGTTAGAAGCTCCAGATGCTTACCGGCCGGTTTGGTAGATTTCAACTTGATGACTAGGGCTGAGCATATAGGAATTGCAAGACTTCCTGATACTACAGGATGCAGAAGTTTAGGAAGGATGTCGGTAGGTGAGTCCTCCTGCTTTTCTTTTTCTACTAGCGAACTCGAAAGGTAGAGAGGGCGACCTTTCACCAGGAGCTCCAGAAGAAGATTTCTCTGCCGAGGAATCTGCAACGGCATGAGTTGTTCATCTACAGCTTCTGCTCGTATTTTTTCTCTTACGTTAATGTGGGCATTGAAGAGCACTCTTGGTGCACTGAGCTTTCTCTTGGGGTATTTTACAGGGAATTCGAATTTGTAAATCCAGACCTTCATACCATCAACCACATGCTCTTTCCCAAGCTCTGTGACAGGGAATGACAGCACTACAAACGAACTGAGAGCATATCTTGGGTCATTATCGATGATGTCGCCCGGTAGAATGGAAATATCGAGACGTAGATCGAAGTTGTTTGTACAGACTTCTTCCTCGTCATCAGCAGGGGTTACAATGATATATCCAGTGACTTTCTCGTCGAAGAAGATGATCTTTCGAGGCGTGTAGAGGTGGTGGAGGAGGAGCTCATGCTCGGGATCCACTTCTTTCGGGAGATGTATTTGAACTGGCATGCAAAAATGCAGGGGGAAGAGTCAGAAGGGAAGGGGAGGGTTTGAATGCAGATAGGAGTCAGACAATTGGATATCTGGGTATGTATAGTATATCTGGTTCAATAGTGGTGGATCAATGTCTCGTGATTTAATTGAATTTTTCAGTGAGAAGTGAGGCACGGTCAGCTAAATGCTAGTATCAGGCATTGAAGCGTCGGTAGCACGGTAACAGCACCGAAATAGAGCGTTATCGCTGGTGTTGAACACTTTGAGTATTCAATTTACCCCCTAGTTTGAAAAAAATTGTATCAGTAGTTGGCCAAGCCTCGAGAAGCTGTCAAATCGAAAACCACAGCCTCTTTTACACTACTAAAACTATGGTTCGATATTAATTATAATACATGATAAATAAATGCAAATCTATATGAGAGTGGATACTGTAGAGAGGAGGGATACAGCTCAACAGAGTACAAGGCCAGCGGTTCACTTGCAGTCTATGTTCTCGTACTTGTGACGTTGTAACTGTAGGTTATAAGTTGATAAGTTGGTTGTAAGACCCCCATACACCCATTTCAAATGAATGTCTCAAATTGCTGAAATACAAGAAGTTACACAAAATTTGAAAATTGGGAGCCAGAGGCACAATCAGGTTACATGCTGGATAGAAATTTCTAAGGTGGAGCCTACTCGTCCTTCCTGTACGTAGTTGAACCTTCCACCCTGATTCCTCAACAACAGAATATATATTCACTAAACAGCACCTTGCTGCAATTTGCAGCACGATGAGAGCATATACTTAACTAAGGATCACACTCACAATTGATCATCATGAACATCAGGGTTGATCTGCAAGTGATTAATGAGCCTCCTCATTAAAGAACTAGGTTCATACTCATTATTTTCTTGAACCAAGTCGTAGGCTCTACAAATTTCTCTGATTTTAGAAACAGGTGCTCTAAGAAGATCTTCTACTCTAAGTGGAACAGCTCTCACAGGTTCACCATTTTGTCTTACAAGCCATGAAATCATAGTATCGGCACTAGTAATATGGCTGTTCACGAAGCGGTGAGTTGAATTGACATTGACGGCACCCATGCTGGCATTGACGGCATTGAATCCGGCATTCATCCTAGCATCGACGGCATTGAATCTGGCATCCATGCTGGCATCGACAGCATTGAATCTGGAATCCATCCTGGCATCGACAGCATTGAATCTGGCATCGACGGCATTGAATCTGGAATCCATCCTGGCATCGACAGCATTGAATCTGGCATCGACGGCATTGAATCTGGCATCCATCCTGGCATCGACGGCATTGAATCTGGCATCCATCCTGGCATCGACGGCATTGAATCTGGCATCCATGCTGGTATTGACGGCATTGAATCCGGCATCCATCCTGGCATTCATTCTGATCTCCATGGCTTCCATTCTATCCATAAGGGGCTGTAAGTCTTTCTCACGCATTCCAACAGTCCTTAAGTGATTTCCAATGAAATTTGCTGCTGCAAGCCGATCCTGTCCAGAAAATTCAAAAAACGGTTTGAGTGCTCTTACTTTTTCTGCGCTTCTTTGTGGGGCAGTACTTCCTGGATAATAGGTATGGTACAAAATTCTAAGTTGTGCGTCGTCGAAATCTTCAAGGCTTTTAGGGTTAAGGTTGCTTCTCTGATTGAGTTTAGGAATTTCCACAATCTTTCCCTCATCAGTTGGTGGTAATTTCAATACTAGACCACGATTTAATTCATTGTGCAACTTATCAATAATTTGACAGATTGCTACAACAGTCTCCTTGTCGTATCCAAGTTCATTAAGGTAAGCCTTTACCGGGTCTTTTTCTCTGTAAAATGAGCGGTCAGTTACGCCAGTTAACGTAGCTAACAACTCCCACAACTTATCGTCGCCAGCAGCGAAGACGTCAGACATGCGTCTAAATCTTTCTCCAGCGGGAACCAGGTCTGGGTACACAAACAGAGTCTGTGCTAAAGTTTCATAAAATTTGACAAGAAGATCCCGAGTAGTGACCAAACTTGTCAAGAACCAACCACCTGTATCGAACAACAACTGATAACGAGCATCCGTGCTCATATTACCAGCTTCGCTAACTTCACCGACTTCACCAACTTGGTGTGCCTCGCCACTAGTCTCACCAGCTCCGCTACCTTCAGGACCTGGAACATCATCCAAATCCATAGAAGTATCATTATGTTGCTCCTGGGATTGCTCCTGGGATTGCTCCTGGGATTGCCCCTGAGTTCTCCTTCGTCTTTTATCTTGTGACATGCTGATTTTTGAGATATATGATCTGTGACACAAACAATTTGGCTGCAAAACGGTAGAGCTGTTAGAGTGCACTCACCATATCCGTATCGAGTCTGCCACGACTTCTCGACTGAAGTTGGGGTTTGGCTATTTGGTTTGGAGTTCTATAGATACTTTGTCACGGTTCTAGGTGATATAAGTGGCATAATATCCTTGATTCTCCAGGATGGGTTTCTCTTTTCATATTTACCTATTATTCTACTGCCAAACGAAGGAAAAAGACACGCGGATGGTAAACCAACCGCTCGAGAACTCAAACCAATTTGGTTTCATGTGGATAATTCATCTAGATATGGTGAGGTTAGGAATACGGAGTTGAACGTTCCATTTACAGAGGTGAGAATTGTTCGTACTGGAGTGCTCGTTATATAGAGCAGATGATGACTGGTTTCGTGTACGCCCAAAACGTAAACACACCCGACTTGGTGAGTTAATCGGCTGCAGAAGGCCTATTCGCGGCTGTTTCCATGGTATGACCTAGTCTGTTTCATTATCATTATATTTTGTCTCTATGCTAAACAGTATTATTATTCCTAACTATCAACACTCATACTCTTCACACACTGTATGAAGTCCCGATATACATGGTACAAGAACCCCAAACAGCATCCTATTGTCACAACCACTGTCGCAACCCCATAAATAGCACCAATCATTTTGAACGTTTCCCAGCCGTATAGCTCGCCAAGCTTGGTGTTACTGATACTCATCGTCCCCAACGGAAATGTCATGGCCCAAAAGCCCTTATTGAACCGTATGAGTCCGTTGAAAAACCGTCTCCAGCCCTTTTCATGGAGACAAACATGCTTTGGGTTTGGGTTACGCGTAAACACTTTGCTGCATACCGACGCCACCGCAATGAACGTATTGAAGTAGCCAAACGAAATAAGTAAAAAGCCAGCAAAAGTACACACACATAGACATATTTCAGCAAGGGTGTTGGGAGATGCAGAAGCTGCAGCATTGGCTGCAAAAGGTAGTGCGCGCACCTTGGAAGCTGCTCGGTACACTAGCTGGTACAAGTTATCACCACAGAAGAGTATGCTAAAACCTCCTTGGCCCATGAAACCAATGGGGATGAATGTGGTGAAGACCATGGTGGTATTGGGAATTTTGTAAGTGAAATACTTGTACATGATCAAGGTGAACACTACAAATGACATAGTGACTGCGTTAGCCCAGAGCACGTAGGACACCAAAATTGTGATTGTCTGAAGCTGAAGAGTCGGTAAGTCCAATGCAAACAACTCGCCGGCGCTGGAAGTCACCATAAGGGCCACTATGGGAAGGAGCAAAGTGGCATGAAAGTTTTGTGGGTCGAAATAGTGTTTCTTTTTTGTCTTGGCCAAGAATGTAGAATAGAAAATTACGTATGCTGTGTAAACACTGAAGAATACAGAAATCCACCAGAGCACAAATACGCCGATAACGGACGGCTTCCCAATTACGAAATACAACATGTTTACTGTTGAGTTGTATCCCATACAGAAGCACCCTATGAATGGGGCCACTTTGGGATCCGAATGCATTTTGGCTAAATTTTCTGGATATTTGCAGCCAGATAAAATCATGCATGTGGTGCCCAGGAAGAAGAAAAATATGCAGAAGCCCCACATCACTAACCCTACAATCTCTAACCACCTGGATGGGAATGGAAATCGGTAAAGAATTGAAGCACATACACCGGTGGCCATGGTGCTGATGAAGTATACTGGTGAAAAGTTACGAATTAGTTTATGTTCTAGTTCCTGCGCCATTGCGGACAGTAGAGATTTAGGTTTGTGGTATGGAGGCCGATGTTGGCCTTGGTGGTCAGGGGGGTAAGGGCGTTCATCCGTTTGGCCGGATTTAGTAGCTTCAGAGTCTGTGTCTGATGAGTCCAGATCTGGGATGGAGTGGTTATTTTGTTCAAGGTCCGTGGAGGCAGCCGATGTCGTCATGTCGCGGTTGGTAGTGACAGCTGTCGCAAATGATGTCGCACCAGAACCGGGGGTGTATTTACCGGATTCCATTCTCAATTGGGATACTGTGAAATTGTGGCGTCGATATGTAACTGTACAACTGTTTTATCAGGATTTGCAGCCAAATGAAAGAGTCTGAAGGTGTATTTCTTTGAAATGAAGCGCTAGTCTTTGGATGTGATGAAAATCGTTACACTAATGGTAAACATGTGGCGCTGGGGGTGCTTTTATATTTGTGACAAACTTGTTTCCGATGAGGAATGACGCATTCATACGGCCGTTACACAAAGTCGCAAGCAAGCGGGAAAGTGGACCGTCGGGAAAGAATGCCGCTCATGCATTTGTATGCAAGCGCGGCGGCCGTAAAGCTTAGCTATGCCTGGCGCAAAAAGACAGACGGTAGATGCAACGCAAGGGGTTGACATCAAAGAAGAGCCAGCCCTGGAGACGCAGAATAAGGCCAGGCTTCATACTCTGAAGATAAACTGCTGTGTTTTATCTTCCCGAACAGGTTGAATCTAAGTTTCAGGCGGGTACGCGGCATGATGTTTGGGTGGGTCAAAATGCCGCACACAGCGGGGAAACTTGCCGCTCAGGGTAATAAGCATGCGCAAAACAGCCGACTTGAGGAGCGGGCACAAACCCCTTCAACATAAAACAGCGCGCTCCCGCACTTTTCCCGCTCCAATATCATCTCGAACCTCACAAATACAATATGATGTTAAGCACCCAAACCGTTTTGCCAGCTTCTAATATGAGCTCGGATGTGAACTCTCCTAGTAGCAGCATCTGCAGGGCCCAATCCCGCCCAATGTCTGCCGGTACCACGGCCTCCACTACCTCGGCTCCCGACTACTCTGCGGAAGAGATCCCCGATAATAACCTTGGTAAGCTTATCCACCAGCTTCAAGACGTGCTTGGCTCTGATAAAGGTATATCGCCTGAAGACATTGATATCGTTGAAGTGAAGAGAATCATGGAGTCGTATGAAGCTCAGGAGGAGGACTGGAAGAAGTACGGCTTGCACGACCCTTCGAGACCTTATACCCGGAACGGAGTCATCAACATTAACGGCAACGCCAACTTGTTGATTTTATGTTGGTCTCCAGGCCGGGGCAGTGCTATTCACGATCACGCAAATGCTCACTGCTGCATGAAGATCATCAAGGGTAGTCTTGTGGAATCGCTCTACGAGATGCCTGAAAAGGAGGAAGCCCTCAAGCTCAAGCAGGAGACAACTTTGAAGTGCCAGGAGGTGGGCTACATCGCTGACACCATTGGATTACATAAGATCAGCAACCCGGAGCAGGATGTCCTGGTATCTTTGCACTTGTACACCCCACCCTATGCTTCTATGTACGGCTGCAGCATGTACGAGGCCAATGGGAAGAAGCACCATGTCGACATGAGTCGATACTACAGCTGGCAGGGGAGAGTCGTCAATGTGCTTGGGGGGCTGAACTGTTAGGTAATTATATAGATAACGAAATGCAATGAATAAGATAATATTAGTACCAGTAGTAGCACGGCAAAGCATCACGGCATAGTAGTACGACCTGTGGTAGAGTGGAATGCCCCCCTCAATACCCACGAAGAGCTCTACAAAATTATGCACAAATTATACAAAGCTGCAAGTGAATTATACTCTTCTCAGCTTACATAAGTCTTAGCATATTAATTGTACACGTAGAAAGATACTAGCTTAAATAAAGAAGTCACCTCTATAACCCCCATCTGTATACTAACTCTACGCCCCTTCACACCCCTGCACACGCTGCACGCCTCATTGGCCGCACACCTATTCTTATCGATGTCTCACTCGTTCTCACTTTCTCTTCTCGTTATCTCCAACTTTTCAACTCTCGCTCGCTAGTATCTTAGTGTTATCCAGTTAGTTTTCCACGATGCCATCTGACCAGCCGCCGGAATCCCCCTACTACGGGCCCCGCAACCTCCAGTCCCTCAACCACCAGATGCGGCACGGGTTTGAACAGGATTATAACTCAGAGAACTTTCTCACCACCCTCGCAAACACCTTCTTCATCTACTTCGACGATAAGCGTCACAACACAAACGGTAACCCCGTGACGCTCGAGATGAAAGCCTCCTCGGCGTTGTCCAAGCACTACCAACCCATACCGGACTGGAAGATCATGAAAGAACGGCAGAAAACTGTTAGTGCTATGCTCATGCTCTGTCTCAACATTGGGGTTGATCCACCGGATATCATGAAAACGTACCCGTGTGCCAAGCTCGAATCGTGGTGTGATCCAACTGCGTTTGCAGACAACAAAAAGGCCATCGAAACCGTGGGGAAAAACTTGCAGAGCCAGTACGAGACCCTCACTTTAAGAACCAGGTATAAGCAGCTGCTCGATCCAAGTGTGGAAGACGTAAAGCGATTCTGCAATACCCTACGCCGTAATGCTAAAGACGAACGTATCTTGTTCCACTATAACGGCCACGGTGTACCGCAACCCACTCTGTCGGGCGAAATATGGGTGTTCAACAGAGGGTACACCCAGTATATACCGATATCACTCTACGATCTCCAAACATGGCTCGGGGCACCCGTCATATTCGTGTACGACTGCAATAGTGCTGGGCACATTGTACACAATTTCAAGAAATTTGCTCAGAAACGTATCGACGACGATAACGAGGGAAACCACGACATAAGCTCTCCTTCCCCAACTGCTGCGTACCTCGATTGCATTCAATTAGCCGCATGCCGCTCGAACGAGCTTCTTCCAATGTCACCAGACTTGCCGGCTGACTTGTTCACGTGCTGTTTAACGTGCCCGATAGATATCAGTGTCAAGTGGTTCATCATGCAACTGCCGTTGAAAAAAAGCTACTACGATCAGCTCCCTCGCAACTCAGTCGGGAACGTGATAATTCCAGGGAAACTCACCGAGAGAAGAACGCCGTTGGGAGAGTTGAACTGGATCTTCACAGCCATTACCGATACGATTGCTTGGACGACTCTTTCAAGGCCTATATTTAAACGTCTATTCCGTCAGGATTTAATGGTGGCTGCATTGTTTAGAAACTTTCTTCTCGCCAAAAGGATCATGCCGTTGTTAGTTTGTAATCCCATCAGTGACCCTCCACTTCCCGAGTCAGTAAGGTTCCACTCGATGTGGGAGTCTTGGGACTTGGCCATAGATCAGGTCCTCTCGCAGCTTATTCGGGACGCCAATAACGGAGCCGTGCCACCATCTGTCAGTACAACTAATAGCGTGAGCACCTCCGGTGGTAATACCAGTTCCGTTAACGGCTCTGTCAGCGTGTCTGCCAATGGCTCTGCTAACGGCTCTGCTGGAGCCGTTTCCAACGCTCCATCCATGCAACTTGCAAACTCGTACCAGCACTCTACGTTTTTTGAACAGCAGCTTACTGCTTTCGAGATCTGGCTCAAGTTCTCGGCTCCATCTACCAAAGATCCACCTGAACAACTTCCTATTGTACTACAGGTTCTTCTCTCCCAAGTCCATCGTGTTAGAGCACTTGTTCTTCTTTCTAAGTTCCTCGACTTGGGACCCTGGGCAGTGTACCTCTCGTTATCTATTGGTATATTTCCTTACGTGTTGAAACTTCTCCAAAGCCCGGCACAGGAACTCAAGCCAGTGCTTATCTTCATCTGGGCAAGAATCATGGCTATAGACTATAAAAGTACCCAGCAAGAGTTATGTAAAGACAAAGGATACAACTACTTCTACTCCATATTGAATAATCAGAATAGCATGATCCTCACTGGGAATACTGGAGGTCCAGCTTTGATTAACGATGAGCATAAAGCTATGAGCGCATTCATACTTACATTGTTCATAAAAGACTTTAAAAACGGCCAGAGATTATGTTTCTCCGTTGAACTCATCAACAACTGTTTGCGTTACTTATCAACGAGTGAAAACCCTCTTTTGCGTCAGTGGTGCTGTTTGCTCTTGTCCCAACTCTGGAAGAACTATCCTGACGGAAAGTGGATCATCTACAAGGATGGGTATTTGGGCAAATTACTTGCTATGATTAACGACCCCATTCCTGAAGTCCGTACATCTATAATCCTTTCTTTGACGTCGTTCTTAACAGACAACAATCAGCCAAACCAGCCTCAACTGCAGGGTCAGCAGCTACAACAGCAACAGCACAGCGCTACTAATGATATGAAGCGAGACGAATTGAGACAACAGGACTTGAAGCTAGCGAACATAATTTTGGGTCTTTTGGGTGATGGGTCGTCTATGGTCAGAAAAGAGATTGTCTTTTTCATCAACAAGTTTATCGACAACTACCACATGTTTGCTTTAGTGGTTGCCTTCAACCAGCTTGAAGAGGAAATCGTGTTGATCGATAACCCCAACCAATTAAACGATTTCAGAAAGAAATCGCCCGCATATGGATCCATTTTCAGCTCTATCTGGAAAGCACTTTTGATCTTAGCAGAAGATCCTCACTTGGAAGTTAAACAACTCGCTGAGATTTTAATTGATACCGTGATGTTGAAGTTGAATGAAAGCGAACTTGGTCCTCTTGTTAGAGACATGCAAGAATACCTTTTGAGTAAATCCAGTATCAATATGAGTGATAGTTTCAAGCCGGCTCAACCTATTGTTAACCGTCACTTAGGCGGTAGTAACCCGAATGAGAATACCAAAAGACAGGTATCAAGTGCCTCGATGTTACAGCGTAAGCAGAATACTTTAACGATTAACGGGACTTCTCTCAAGACCAGATCTGTTTCAACGTCCGATATGAATGCCCAGGAGAACGACAATACCAGCGTACACTCTGGTGCCGGCTCTATCACATCCAGGCTCAAGAACTTTTCTGTATACAAGCTCATGCAGTCGCTTCATATTAATGAAGATAATGAGCTTAAGAATTTTACAAACATGCTTAAATCGAGTCCCGTGGTATCTAACTACCATGCTGATTACCGTCCCAAGACGCCCAGATTCACATACAGAGACCTCGATTCAAAGTTTGATCGCCTTTCAGAAGATTCAGGGTTTTTCGACTACAGTTGTGAGTACTTCCAAGAGCCACAAATGTCGAGATCTGAGGTTGACGAGCCAGGATCCAAAGAGTACATTGAGCGTCTTTGGAGAAGGAACAGAAATGAGACCATCATTCAAGAGACGCAACCGCAAAAACAAATGGCAATACGGGGAGACTGGTCCAAGAACCATATATCTCTTGACAACAAAACACACCCAAAATTGATCAAATTCACCCAGTTTGAAAAGATTTTAGTGGCCTGTGATGAAAAAGATAACGTTTCTGTTTGGGATTGGGAGGCACGTAAAATCATTAGAAAATTCAGCAATATGAACCCCACAGGAACAAAAATCACTGACATCAAGTTTCTCAACGAAGATGACTCACCTTTACTCCTTGCGGGATCGAGTGACGGTATTGTGAAGATTTACAAGAACTTTCATTCGTCACCCCTTGACCCTGAGAAACCAATTGAGTTGGTAGCTTCGTGGCGTGCTTTGACAGACTTGCTTTTGACGTCGAAGAGTTCCGGGTTGATCAGTGAGTGGCAGCAATCAAGAGGATCTCTTTTGGTAAGTGGTGATGTAAAGATCATCAGGGTTTGGGATGCTCCGAGAGAAATGTGTCTTGCAGATATCCCTGCTCGTTCGACTTCGTCCATTACATCCATCACTTCTGATCAAGTGGCTGGTGACATATTTGTGGCAGGTTTTGACGATGGCAGCATAAGAGTCTACGATAGAAGATTAGATCCTAGGGAGTCGATGGTCAGGACCTGGTCAAACAGCAAGAATAATGGTGCTTATCCTAGGTATAGCAGCCTGTCATCGATAAGAAACGTACACATGCAAAGAGGAGGTTATAGAGAGTTGGTGAGTGGGTCCAGTGATGGAACTGTAAGTCTTTGGGATATAAGATCGAGTGATTCAGTTTTATCCTACGCTAGCGAGAAATCAATCAGGTGTGTCCAAGTTCACGAACACGCACCTATTATTGCAACAGGGTCAAAAAATGTGAACATTTGGACTACTTCGGGTGATGTTATTCACAGCTTGAAGAACCCCCATGAGTCATCAAACTATTTGGGTAACAGGACGCTGAACTATCTTTCAAATGTCTCGTTGCATCCACATAGAATGATGTTAGCTTCTAATTACAATCAAGATAGTATGATAAATTTGTACCAGTGTGTGGATATTCTCCAGGATTACTAGGCCATGCCCACATGTATAATACACACTTTTCAATCTAGGGCTTCTAATAGGACGTAGCATATAATGCCGGCTTGTGACGTAGAATTCAGTAAGGAGAAGAGGCGAAAGGAAGTAGTACTGTTTTTGTAGGTCAGTGAAGTTCTATGCACATCCGTTTACAGTCGAGGACAATGATATGTAGACAGGCTATTTAGTACACATCGGTATTAATGACTACATACAGCACCTCCGTCCGCACCAAGTTCGCCAACACCCCACCGGTCACATCACCATCTTCTCATCGCGACATTTCGCAGCTCATCGCATCGCATCGAAATTTCCATCTCAGACTTACACGCAATGGCTAAGCCTAAACAAGTATCCAAAAACAAGATTGTCAAACGTGCTGATCTGTCTTCCATTGATACGAAGGCATTGGCCGAGAAGATTAAGCAAAATGCGTCGAAGAACAAGAGCCAGGAACCTGAGTCCGAACCCAAATTACCTGGGCTGACCGGCTTATCTGAGGACAAGGTGGTAGATCCCGAGGCTGAAAGTGATATCAAACACTTTAGCCAGTTCAATTTGATTCCTGAGCTTTTGGAATCGATTCAATCAATGAAGTTCACAAAGCCCACCCCTATTCAAGCCGAAGCTATTCCTCATGCTTTAGACGGGAAAGACATCATTGGTTTAGCCCAGACTGGGTCGGGTAAAACTGCTGCATTTGCTATTCCTATTCTTCAGGCATTATGGCACGCACAAACAGCCTACTACGGGTTGGTTTTATCTCCAACCAGAGAATTAGCCTTTCAGATCAAAGAAACATTCGATGCTCTTGGTGCATCTATGGGGTTGAGGTCGGTGTGTATCGTGGGTGGTATGGATATGATGGACCAGGCTAGAGACTTGATGAGAAAACCGCATATCATCGTGGCTACGCCTGGTAGAATTATGGATCATTTGGAGCACACCAAGGGGTTCTCGTTGAAAAACTTGAAGTATTTGGTTATGGATGAAGCTGATAGATTGCTTGATATGGATTTCGGACCTGCTTTGGACAAAATTTTAAAAGTAGTTCCAGTTGAGAGAACGACATACTTATTCTCTGCCACCATGACAAACAAAATCGCAAAGTTACAAAGAGCTTCTTTAAAGAATCCTGTGAGAGTAGCTGTTTCTGACAAGTACCAGACTGCTGACAATTTGGTACAATCAATGATGTTGGTGAGTGACGGATATAAAAACACGTTCTTGGTACACTTATTGAACGAGTACTTGGGTAAATCCATCATAGTGTTTACCAGAACTGTTGCCAATTCTCAGAGAACTTCGATTTTGACCCGTCTTTTGGGTTTTTCGTCCGTTCCTTTGAACGGTCAGCTTTCCCAAACCCAAAGATTAGGGGCTTTGAACAAGTTTAAGGCTGGTAAAGCCGACATTTTGATCGCCACAGATGTGGCTTCCAGAGGGTTGGATATACCCTCTGTGGATGTGGTCATCAACTATGATATACCCACGGATTCAAAAGCTTACATTCACAGAGTTGGTAGAACTGCGAGGGCAGGAAAGTCTGGTAAGTCTATTTCTCTTGTGACCCAGTATGATTTGGAGTTGTATTTGAGGATTGAGAGTGTGTTGGGTAAAAAATTACCAAAAGATCCATCTCCACCTAAGCAGGTGTTGGACAGTTTGCATGTTCATGTAGATAGAGCCATGGCTGAGTCTATCAGGCAGATGAAAGATATACATGAGAAAAGAGGTAAGAAGGACAGAGATAACCGAGACAGAGAGGAGGTATAGGACTATATAGCGGTATATGAATAGATGATAAAAGGCAGTATTATCACTAGCTGACACCTAGTAAGATACACCTCTACAATGCTGGCACTACGTGAACACTTATAATTCTATCCTAACCTATCCCAAGCCTCAGCTAACTGCGTACATCATTTCAGAAGATAGTGCACCGGGCACTCTCCATAACCTTTCTTATTGAACCAGTCCTTGATACATTGGTAGTGAAACACACACAAGCATTCCAACCGGCCCACTTTATCACCGGGACTCAACTCTTCAAGGCAGATTACACACTCATTTTCATCTTCGTCCACTTCGGCCTTCTCGTTCTGCTGCATTGTGCTGTTAGAAGTGACAGAGCCAAGAGGCACCTGTTTGATAGTATCGTAAGAAGTCCCCTCCACACCTGGAATAGCCTCGAACTGGGGTTGAGGGATGGGAGGCATGTTGTATACTAACATCTTGTTCCGGCGATGTTCTCTGCTACCCTTTCCCGAGAATCTGGCATGGTCTTGATTGAAGTCAAAAGACGTAAGGCAGGACTCGATGTGGTCTTCTTTGAAGGCCTCAAAGTCGTCGTTGCTGATTTCGCCGATGTTCTTCTTGTGAATACTCACATAAGCACCAAGCATGTTTGTGGCACATATAGGGCATAAATTGTGGTCGCTGGCGTCGTCTGTGAGGTTATTTGAAGATGAGTTTGATGACGAATGGAGCACACGGGTAGAAGTGTGGGAGGAGTACTTGGTGACACTGGAGTCGTCAGGGATGCTACCAGTAGCTCCCCTGGGCACCCCACTGGCGGTACTGGTGTTATAAGTCGAGGCAGCATCCGCAGAGCTTACATTGTTGTTTGTGCTACCAGGGCTAGTGGTGCCAAAAAGTGCCCTTCTGATCATGCTGATCTCCTCTGCACACTCGTCACACGCCCGGTATACTCCCTGGGCCCGTGCGTACCCCGTTGGTGTTGCCACAAGCGTCAGGGGGAAAAACTTCACCGCTTGATCCGAACAACCTCCACATACTACTCTACCGCACTTTCGGCAGTGGTGTCTTCGATTAAAGAGGGTATACGTCAGGTGGCAGAGGAAGCAGTCAGATACTTCGTCGTCGCTCTGCCACAGTGGGCCATAATCTTCAGAACTCATGCGATCGATGAAGTCTAGCAAATAGTACAACTGTGGAGCTGTAGATAACGAAGCGCATTGAAAGTCGTGTGAGTCAACAGGAAAGTGAGGATGGCACAGTTCACGCGTGGATGGATGTTAGTATATAAAGTTGGAGTCCAGCGGTTTGGCTACTCTAACACCAGGCTCCAGCTTTATACTCCTTGAGCAGGAGTACGGGAGAGAGGTTTATACTTGCATGGATGCAAAATGCCACAACCGGTTCAGGCAGGTGAACCGTTATTCTACGAGCTGTGAAGCAGGTGTCGGTGACCCGTGACTGCACATGCAATCCTATGACTATCTATAGCGTTCCGCTTCACCGTTCTACTCATCGTTCTACTCACCGTTCCACTTTATCGTCCACTTCACCCAACACTGACGATAGGCGGTACCAAATATACGCGCATAGGAGGACGAAAGATTATTCGCGGTGAACGGTCAATAGCAGAGTATGTCAGACAGACTTACACAGCTCCAGATCTGCGTCGACCAGCTCGTGGAACAGCTCAATGCAGCCGTCAACTACATCAACTCCCACAGCGACCAGGCTCTCCTCGACGACGACCCTGCCTCTGTCGCCAACATGGCTGCGTCTGCTCCACTACCGGGCCAGCCCCAACAAACAGGCCAGAATAGTAACCCCATGTCGGACCATCCGACTGCTACTGCTGATGGCTTCTCGGCTCAAAACAACCCCGGCTTTGAAAATACCGTAAACGAGTTATCTACTGATGTAATAGTAAAGTCAAGGCAGATATCGATGCTCATCGATGCGTTGCCTGGAGTCGGTATCTCAGAGGAGTCACAAATGTCACTAATTAAGGAGTTGTCGCTAGAGCTAGAAAGCGTCGAAAATGAACGAATTGCAAAGATTAAAGAGAAAGATGAGCTTTTGGACTGGTGTGAAAATTTGATCTTGGACGTGGCGTCTGGAATTTCAAAGACTAAGTAAGGAGAGTGTACAGTATATAATGAGGCTAGAGAATAGAATGAACGGCATGAGCAAGTACATGTAGTATTTAATATATATCATACTCAAGTTCCATAGGTTTTGCAGTCAAAATCCCACAGCTCAAACCACTTCGACAGATTACAGCTTCCACGAGTCCACTCGGTACCGTAGACTAATGGCGAGAATTGAACAAAACACATAGCAGAAAGCCCAAATATCACCGCAGCCAAAATATACCCAAACACTCTTCGTCTGGAGATCTGGTACTCTATAAAGTATGCAATAGTAAGTATAGCAAAGTAAACCGCTGGAAGGTAGTGGTGTAAATACAAATCTCTCTCAAGCATAAAGTACGGCTGGTAGTGTACGATGTAAGCCAAGATCGTTTCCATAGTTCTCTGGTAAAACATAGACACGTTGGTGGTTTCATTTGGAATCGTGAACGGGTTCAATCGGTTGATCACATGAACAGCCTGTTTGAGAGCAATAAGCAAGATGGCCAAAAACCCAAAGTAGTAGATAGCCACATTACCGAGTAAATATACATGGCTACCCGGCTCATCAGCAGTCCGAACTCTGGCCTGTGTGGAAAAATAGTTGACTCCTCTGAGCAAGAAAGGCCAAGTTTCCGGCCTTGAACTGTACTCGTGAGAGTCACCTGAATGTTCGTTAAGCTGCCACATAACGCTGTGATACTCGATGAGTTTCCGGAAAAAAGAGTAGCCGGAGAGGTCAACTCTTTCAGATTTTTCATCATTGTCTAGTACAGGATGACTGTTGTATTCTATGTACCACAAGGTGTTTGGAATAGTAGGCTCATTGATACAAAGCACCTCATTCTGGCCGAAGGCCCACTTTGGAAGCCTTCCCTTATGACTAAGGACACTGCATCTTGTTCCCTGGTGGAACAACTGGAAAATCGACTCGGTAGCTCTGAGCTTGATCATGGGTAAATTAGTCTTGGAATGTCTTTTTTTAGCCAAGATTCTGACTTTGAACTCATAGTTGGCGTCCCCTAATAAATCTCTAGTTCCATTACACGACACCTCATTGGCGTAGTCCTTTTCTGTGATTGGAGGTCTCACATCACTCACGTGGAGAAACTTACCACTGGCTTTATGATAAAGTCTGATAATATCACCGTCCTTGACAGGTTTGGCCACCTCCTTGAGCTGAGCATCAGTACGCTTGTTCTTGGGATGGATTTCCCACTCGTTGTTGAAGTCTGTATGGAATGGGTACAAGGTCACTTGTTGCTCTTTTGAACCGCCTTTATAACGGAACCCATGTGAATGCAAATATCCATCCATTTCATTGTGTTTGATAGTCACAGAGCTACCGTATACCACCTCGACAGGCTCATTGCTGAGTTTTTCAAAGTTCTGAAGGGAGCCTTTGAAGTTGGGACTCAAAGGACCGATACCCCTGCCTACGTTTGGAAGAAGATGGAAGTGTAGCGCAAAAACAGATGCATATATCACGAGAGGAATTTGCACTAAGTACACCACTCTCAAGACTAGATGCTTCCACCAGCCCCAGTCAGATACTTCAAGGTCGCCCAAGATGCTCCAAAGCTCGATAAATGTCAAAAGTCCAAACCAGACGTATGTAAGCAAACCAGAGCTTTTAATAGAGAGTGTAAGGCCCAACCCTACACCAGTGAGCAACAAGTAAAAATGCCATGGTCCAGAGAACGAAGCGGCGTTTCTGGCTTTGCTAAAGGTAAAGATAGACAACACAGTTGCAAAAAGTAACGGGGCATCTAAAAATATGTACCTGGATTGGGTAACTAGCGAATTCTCGACCAACACCAAAGCAGCCCCGAACACCGACGCCACGGACCCACAGCAGTTGGTTCTAAGGACCAAATATGTCAATGGTACCGTGAGTAGGCCACAGAGACCGGAGACCATTCTCATGGCGACATATGGCACCGACTCGTCGTATTTATCGCCAATCTGCTGAAAGTCAAATGTTCCATCGTAGCCAAATAAAATAGCGACAAGGTAGTAGACCAATTTAGCTAACGGGGGGTGTACATCGATGAAAAGCTTCCCGTGGAAGTAATTGTGCACAAACCCCCCGAAATGGACTTCATCGAATACCACTTCGGCTGGAGATGGTAGCTTATAGAGCCTAGCAAGAACCCCAAAGGCAAGAAGAGCAAAGAGACAAAATCGGTCCACGCTGGTCAATTTGCTGATCTCCGCCACAGGTGCCAATGGCCTGTGCGTGTGAAACGGCCTGGCAATGCCCTGCTTGTAACCTGGTGGGAGCTTCAATTCTGCCTCGGACATTGTGCTGTTAAAATTACGCGCATCGAATTAATGTTACTACCAGGCTGGATCGCCTACCATGGAATCGCACCAACTCCCAGCTGTCTTCTATAACATCTATTGTAAAGAAATAAATAATTTGCGGTCTATTGAACATAATCATCAATACCCAAGGTATAGCCCCCCATCTCTCTCCTCCAACACGGATATGATTGTGGTGAGAAGGTCAGACTTCGGGTCCCACCCGAGCTTCGCGGTGCACCGGACGTACTGGAGTTTCGGTAGTCTGTTGTCGGTAAGAGCTATGGCTAGATCAAGCGGGTGGAGCTTCGTCGATGTTCCAAGCATCCCACTGCTATCGATATATAGAGCCTTCAAAGGCCGCTCGTAAGGTAAGTACCGTAGGATGTAGTCGTCAAAGAACCCTCCTGATATATAGTCGACGTATATCAATAGTACTGTGAGGTTAGGGCAGTATTGGAATACCATATCGAGACTATCATCTCTTAGTTTGGGCATCGGATACTCTACTTTGAGGGTCTTCAAGTTGTTACCAAACTTTTGTAAGAGAGACTTGAGTCCCTCATCCTTTATCCGTGGGCAGTGGGCGAACTCCAAGTGTCTGATGGTAGGGGGGAGAGTGGATCTCACAAGAAACTCGTCACTGATACCTCCTGAGATTCTGAGCGAAGAGAGCTGGGGTGGCCAGCTGATCTTGTCCACAAGTTTCAAGTCAATTTCAATCGAAGATCTTGGGAAAGATAGCTTTGTTAGCTTATCGAGAGTTCTGATAGAGTTGAACAACTCGGCTAAATTTAGGGTTTCACTGACGAGTCTCAAATCCAATACCTTGAGGTTTTCACAGTTCTTCAATGCCACTAGTGGAGCGAGTCCAAAACTAGTCTGCGGGGCCACAAATGTTTCAAGCCCTAGCTTAGACCTTTTCAACAATTTGGCCACAAACGAGTTCTTACCTGATTGGATAACATACGACAAGTCTAGCTGTTTGATGTAAGGGCCTATTCTCTTGTTGCTTGATACCGTCTCCACAAAACTGAAGAAATTCGTTGCCTTGAGTATGGGATAGCCATAGATCATTGGAAGAACTATATTATAAAAGAGCTTGTTGAGCCGGAGAAACTTTGGCTTCAACTGACCACGGAAGTAGAGCACTTTCAAAATCTCAATCACGATCTCTATTGGGAATGTAAGAAGCTTTTCCTGCTGTTTTAGCTCATCGTTTATTACTTTTATCGTCTCCTCAAACGCTTCGTTACCCTTTTCCAAACAGCATTTTAGCACGTCGACCTTCTCAAACTGTGACATCGGCCATACTCTCCCCCGGAAGCTCTTTTGGGCTGTAAGCACGTACACGGAGCTGATATTGAGGTTTGTCTTTCTCAGAAAGTCCTGATAATTCTGGTCTCTGGCCTGCTGAATAAGCTGTTCTTCATCGCTTTCTTCATCGCTGTTCGCTCGCGTGAAGTCAGATTTGTACACATACCGCTTGTAAGGCGGTCTGTACTGCTTTGGGCGTCGTTTGTTAGCAATTTTGGAAACTGGGAATATGTACAAGTAGTGCAGGGCAAGTCAAAAGATTAGATCAATTCGCATCACTTAATTAGTAGCTTCCATCATAAGTCGTGAGAGGACAGGGCTCGCCAGATTCTACATATGCTTCTATTACGGATAGCTCTACTCTCTTCTACTAAACAGCTGTGAGACTCTAACCCGTAGCCTTCCCGGTTCTGGTGGTTTCTACTATACTGTTACTAGTCACAAAACTACATTACTCATCTCTACCGGGCTAGTCGATATAGACGCCAGCTCTACCGGGCTTTTTCGTGTTCAAATTAAACTTCCTCATGCCTCCAGGCCCCGGCTTGTGGCTTGGCGACGTGGAAACGCTCATCTCAATTGGTGATCCGGGGCCCCTGCCGTTGTTAGACACCGCCTTGAAACACAAGTAAAGGGTCTTGTTGAAAACCTTTCGAGGCACAAACAACACACCCTTGCCGACTGAGATGGTGACTTTTATGGGGGCCTTTATGGTGATGTATACCACGCCGTGAACAAGGTATTTTGAGGCCTGGAGGTACTTGATCCATAAAAGCTGCAAGTACTGGTTCAAGACTTGTAGGTTGGCCAGAATATGGTACTTGAATAGCTCAGTAGCCACTTGTCGGGCTATATCTGTTTTACCCTTGCTGAGCACATCAAAGTCAGCATCACTGAAGAAAGGTTGGATATCGTCGGTGATGATACTTAGTAACACCAGCGGGTTCTTCACTACCTCAGAAGTGCTATGTTTGTTGGCGATTTTCAGTACCAAAGACCTGACTTGTTCAGCAAGACTTAGAAGAGACTGAGTCTTCTTGTCTGACTTGTCAGAGTATTTACTCTCAGAGTTGTAGTCTTCGTTGATTTGCCGGTGAGCTCTTGTTTTGAGTGAGTTAATCTTGGAGGAGCGTGGTATCCCGTGTAGCGAAAAGTACCCTTGTTCGTCTTCGCTCTCAGGTGGGTGTTGATGCTTCTTTACAGGTGGCTCATCGGCATGCTCAAAAATCGTTGCTAACTTCGACCCTACCGAATCCGACACCGTGCTGTGGCCGAGGCACTCTTCCTCTAGAGCGTCTTTCCGCATGCTCAAGGGGAACGGCCGAAACTCTTTAGGAGTTTTCATGGCTTCGATGGTTTTTCTCATCCCTACAACTCTTTTATTTAGTTCGGCAATCTCCAAGTCTTGGGACTTCGATAGAGTACGCATAGCGTTTTCCGTAGTCTCAAGCTTTTGTTTAAGCTCAGTTACCTCGGTAGAGCTCATATCGTCAACCCCCCACCACAGTTTCCACTTGTCCCCCACCACTTTCATAAAGTCACGGGAGCCACTAGTCTGGCCCAAGAACAAGTTCAAGTTGCTCTCGGTGATCAAGTTATACTCGTTGCTGGTAGAGGCTTCCAAAGATTTGCTCCGTGCTTCCTCGAGGAGTACAAGCACGAGTCTCATCCCACACCACAAGACGTAAATTGTCACATTCAAGTTGCTGAAAACGATGGCCCTTCTCGCTTCCGCCACGATTATATACGTTCTAGTATACACCATCAACAGGGCTCCCGAAACGACTCCAAGGAAACAGTAGAAAAGCACCTTTTGTTCCTGATCAATCAATTTCTTAATGAGTGCCACATTCCCCTTTAACGTACCTGTTTTCGAAGGATTGATCAACAAGATCGAATTGGCCAGGTTCAACAATTTTGTCTTCGCCTCCTTCACCTGCTTCAACCAGTTCCACGGCCATTCGGCAAGGAAGCGTACGCCCCAGGTCACAAGTAAAATGATGAAGGTATCTGTCACAAGAATAGCGATATCTTTGTGCGAAGGAGCTCCTGGTATAACTGGGATAAGAACCGCCAATAGTGACGGCATTATGATTATCGATAGGGCAAAGTAGCTGAAACCTGGACTTGTTGGCTCTTCAGATCCCGGGAACGGGTTCATTACAGATTCTGCCTCTTTCCTGGTTCTGTCTGCGTCTCCCGAGTGGGACTTGTCATGGGATTTCCGTGGCTTCTTGACGCTCATCACGGCTCTGGCTGCTATCGGCTTCTTCTGTGAGGGTCAACTGTATCGAACTCGGGCAGCTTGCGATCGACTGCTTCGAAAGATTGACGGTTGAGATATGTGTATAATGGTCTTCCCTATTTGCAGTCGCGGCTCCCAAAACGGAAACTGCGTCTTGCAACCGATTCCCCATAGAAGCTAATGCAATCAGTCGTGTGTGGCGAAACAATGAGGTGAAAAAAATTTTCAACCCCGAGTGAAAATTCTCCTCATAGTCACTGCAAGATGGTTTTAGTTCAAGATTTGTTACACCCAAGCCCAGCTTCTGAAGCTCAACAACACAAAAAGAAGATCTTAGTTCAAACCCCAAGATCCTACTTCATGGACGTGAAGTGCCAAGGTTGTTTAAACATCACCACTGTCTTCTCCCACGCCCAAACTGCTGTCACCTGTGACAACTGCTCCACTGTTTTGTGTAGCCCAACCGGTGGTAAGGCCAAGTTAACCGAAGGCTGTTCTTTCAGAAGAAAGTAAACAACGTGACGATTGACGATGTCGGACTTTACTGTATACTACAGTCTTGTACTATAGGGATTCTAGGATCTAAATAATTACATTTGCATGGTGGCATGGTTAAGCATGGGAGCTTGTCTTTGTTAATTATATAGCTAATACATATTTATGAAAATTTATCGTACACTGGCAATGGCAGTTCAAGTGAAGTACGAGCTCATTCCTGATAATACTCTTGATCTTTTCACATTATATTTCTATTTTCGAACCTATTTACAAACTATAGAACCCTACTTTCCATCGTACTGACTCAAATCAACATCATACTGGGCCTTCTTCCCCTTCAACTTGTACTTCTTGGAAGCTTCCAAGTTGGTCGCAATCGAATCCGAAAGCTTGACAACGTCATGCTCGAAATCCTCCTCCGATTGACTCACCACCTTCTTCCACGCCTTCTTTCTCTGTTCTTTAATAAACGACTTCTTTTGCGTCTTGGATAAAATGTCCAACTTGTCTTTGATCTTATCGCTGAGCTGATTCTTTACCAAAACACTCTTCTTCCCTAACCCCCACAAGTCCCCCCGCTCTATTTTACGTGCATCGTGGTACTCCTGCTTGCCTAAACTCTTGGGAATTTGCCAAACTTCAATATTCCCAGACGGAGCACAAGTAGTCAATTTGACGTTATTCTTGACCCGACTTGGAATCTCAAGAATCCTAGGAAAGTTCTTCGGGTTCAGCTCATCCAAGACAGCCGAATTGTTGTATTCTCTGTCATATTCAATCTTCTTTATATCTTGAACACTATTGGGGGCTCTCTTGGCGATCAAATACGAAAAGGACCCACTCTCAGTGTTGCTTCCAGACGGTCTGCCTGATCCGGCAAGCCTTTTGAGCTGTCCCTTCTTTAGTTTGTCCAAACCAAATCCATCTTCTGCAGACTTGTCCCAAGTGGTGGCAAGCTGCTTTCCTCTCTTCAACTCAAGCGTGTATCTTGGTCTTTCGACGACCTTATCGAACGAACAAAAGCTGAGCCTGTGCTTGTGGGAAGGGATCTTGTAATACTTAGGATCTCCTAGTTGTAATGGACATTTAGAGTGATGGGCACATGGAGCAACGATTTCCAAATGGAAATCCACACTCTCTGAGCCTAGTTCAGCTTCTGCACTCCCATCAACAGGTTGAACCAAGTTCGATTGATCTACTGGGACCAATTCAAAGTTCTCGCTGCCTTCAAATTCAAACTTCAAGTCATCTTCATTGACTTCTCCATGTTCTTCTACAATGGACTGCTCAAACTCACTGACTTCTTCAAGTTCTTTGTCTAATTCTGCCAACATTTGCTCTTCTTGCTTGATATGCTCCTCAGTAATAAGCTGATCAACATGCCTAAGTCTCTGCGGCTTTAAAGATGATCCTTTAATATACGGACGAGGAATCTTTCCCCTTTCTTTTTCATATGATTCGGGTCTGATCATGATCTGCCTGGCCCGGGCAATAGTTTCGAAACCTACAGAGTTACCTCTCTCCACAAGAACAATGTGTCCTTCAGGATCCAAAAGCTTCAAAAGCATGTGCATATTCACGTCTACATCTCTGGGGAAATGATGCTCTTTAGTCAATAAGGAATGGTTAACAATGATCAAATCATATCTCTTTGATGTGGGTAAGGAGTCTCTTAACTGAGTACGAATGTTGATCCTGGATGTATCTACAGGACCCACGTACTCTTGGGGTTCTTCACTTTCCACCTCTTCCAGTGAATCTTTCTCCAATATTTCTTCCTCTTCTTCTGGTGTCTCCTCCACCTCTGCGAGCTTCTGCTGGGGTTGATCAGTCTCAGGTTGCTCATTCATCTGTCTGGAAAGGATAATCTTAGCTCTCTTCTTCATCTCATTAGTGGACCGTCCGACAATGTATGCATCCTTAACTTCTGGGTTAAAGTCATCTCCCATAATTTCATTCAAGGCAACCATTCCAGTAGCCGGACCGTAACCCACCGTTAGGATTTTATTTGGGGCAAAGTTTTTACTTCTCTTCTTTAACTCCAAAAGTACCTGGTGACAGTGTGCATAGTCCTGGAGAAAAAGGGCTCCTATATGGGCATTAGCTTCCAATGCTGTAGTTGGTGCAGACTGTAACTGCTCTTTTTGTAGAGACTGGTAGATCTGGGCAGCCTTTGCTCGAAGTCTGGTGGGCGAGGAAAGACGTAGGATGTTATTGTTGATGGAATTAGCTATATCTGGAGGGAGTTTAGCCACATTATGGTTGACTCTCCCCTCTAACGTTCTATCATGAAGTCTTGCTTCCTCTGCATTGTTACCTTTGAGAAAAGATCCATCATCATTTCTGAAAGGAGACTTTTGAACTATGTCCTTTTTGAGGACAGTTCCAGAATCATTGTTCTTGACTATGTGTCCGAAAACATTGGAGTTGTTTGTATTTGTGATAGACTGGAAGGAAGATAAATTAGGGAACTCATGCGATGAGCTGAAACCATCATGCGAAGACTGGGACGAGTATCTACAAGCGGACCTGATCCTAATAGCACTTTGAATCCCCGATATCCTGGAACCCAGTTGTATAAGTATCGTACCACCTCGCATCTGTTTCAGTAGCACAGAAGAGGGTCTTGCCATATTAATAAACGATACAGTATTACGCCTAATCAATCTTCGCAGTCAAATAAACCTTGGTCGTGTACACGCTGAAAACTCTTTTCCCACCTTGTCCAACCAGATTCGCATTCACGGTCTACCTTCCAAATCCTCATGTCTGTAGCACACTCTATAAGAGGCATAGGCTTTGCCGTCGCAGGTGTCGCCGCATACGCCCATGCTCAGACTCCTATTCTCAATGACCCCAAGAGGAATTTTTACGAAGATGAAGGACATATACTGCCAGTCCCAGGCACCACCGAACCAGCTTCAGAGTACATGCCCCCTCAAAAGGTCGTGAATGGTGTGGTGTTAAGCAGCACCAACAGCCTCGAGTCCGGACTCGGAATCGTTAGACAAGCCCTTAACAAAACCTACTCTACTGCCACCGAATACCTCAGCTACGGCTACACCAGGTACAACAGCGCAGAGACCAAGGTCACCACCACCGTGTCTCAATTGCATGATAAATCAGAGGACTTGATGCCTAACTGTGTCTACGTCGCCATCGCTGCTCTATCGGGTACTATATTCTCTAGGCAGCGGTCTGCTTTTGCAAAATTAACTTTCCCAGTAGTGTTTGGGCTCGGAGCGTTCCGGTACTTCTTGCCCCACACTTTTGCAAGCACCAGCAGCTTTTTGTGGCAATGGGAGAAGCATCTGTTGCCTCAAGTCGCCAAGCAGCAGGAGCTTTTGGTCACCAAATCAGGGGAGTTGGTTGCTCAGTTAGAGAAGACTGGGGAATCTAGCCAAGCCACAGTAGCTTCGTCGGTGGAGTCTTTACGTAAGACCATCAAGAAGTATACTGGTTTAAACTTGGATGAGGATGCCACTAAGAAGTAAAGATAGCTAATGAGGTAGATAGACGATTAAATATTAAATGAAAATTTGGTTATACATCATGAAATTCGCAATTGCCGCAAAAAATACAAACTCAACTTTAGTTCTTGTGGGTCTTGAATATACCATAACTAAACCCATAACCGACAATTACTCTCAATATGTACAGCAACGCCCCGGGCTTGGAAGAATACCCGGTATCAGAGTCCAAACTCCCCTTATCCGATGTGTCTCCCGACTCTATGGATAGCATTTTTAGAATCCCAGCGGTTGCAAAACAAACTTCGGCTTTCCAAAAATTCGTTGAAAAAGTAGCTGCCCTCTCCGGTTTAACACCAGAAGAAGGCCAGTTCCAGGTTGACTCCGATGAGATTTTGGGTACGTTTGTGGTAATGACCAAAAAACTCCAGCATAACCTCAAGAAAGTTAGAAAACAAGAGGAGTACTTGAGACGCATGTACTCCAACATCGAGAAGAATTTGGAAATCTGGGGGGAATACGTCAGCGATCAGGAGTGCCAGAAAGTGTTAAAGTCATGCGCCAGTCTTTTCAAATCCCAGTCGGCAGCTCTTATGTTTCTCAGTAGCCACGAAGAAGATGTCCGCCAGAGCCTTTCAATTGTACAAGACAAAGAAAACGAGGTAAAGAAGTTGAGAGCCAGCCGAAAGGAAATGGTCGTCAACGCCAAATCCTTAGCCGGTACACACGGGGTTAACTCCTTCAACGCTCAAAAGGCTGAAGAGGTACTCGAAACAAATACGGCAAATCTCCAGATTTCTGAAAAGCATTACAGCAGGGCCATCACCGATACCCTCAAGAGTTCGTTTGTGAAGTACAACAATGGCTTGAAATCGGTAGGCAACACTTTTGTAGATGTAGGCAACAAGTTTGACGATACTATCAATCCGAGGCTGCCCTCACTATTAAAAGAAGCTCCCAGATTTTTTGATAATAAGCATACTCCTGGTAGCTACTGTGCTAAGTGTTCTGTTAAACTCGGAAGAAATCTGCCCTGTGTGGATTATCACGATAAAAAGCCATATCCAGGTGCCCTGAAGCTGGAAATGTTCGACAGCTACGAGGGTATCAATCTCAGTGACCAGGAAAACTGGAGTTAATAGAAGTGTATCTGATTTAGTAATGAGTGAGTTTATAAGTATTCGGCAATTAAGAGGAGATAGCCAGGTATAAGCTGTAACTACTGGGCTAATCTTCTTGCCTCTTCTATTATCGTATATCTACATGAATGTTTATGTACAGGTCCATTTTTACAAGTCAGACTTGAAGAATATTTTGGCAATCTCATAGGAAGATATCATGATAGCACAGGAGGGTGCTACTTTTATAACCCTGGGACCAAGGCCTCCGAAAAGAGCCCCAGGCCCTTCGTGTCTGTATATGTCGAATAGGAATTTGAACATGCTTGGAGGTTTTGCATCTGTCAAGTTTTCCTGCGAGATCTGAAGCCTTGTTTTACCTACGTCGAAAGGATGTGTGAATATCGCGGCCACGCTCCCGGCGAACGAGCCTGAAAGGAAGCTGGTGGCAAACACTTTTGTGTCGTTCTCCTTGTGAGTTCCCTTACTGAAGTCAGCCCCTATTAGCCTTCCAAGCTCAGACTTGGATGTTTCATACAACGACCAGTAAATCCCTGAAAACGGTACGTCTCTCCAGAGAGTGATTTGTAAGCCTTTGAACAATGAGGATACTCCAATGGTGCGGAAGTCGCCCCATGCTCCAGCGATGACTCTCAGCAACGCACCTGGGTTGGACCTAGACGATGGGATCGACTGTAATCTTGTCTTGACCAACTCCAACGGAGCAATAGCAGATGCAGCCATTAGTCTTGCAGTGGCTCCGCAGAGTAACGAGTTCAAAGGGCCCTTTATAGGGGAATGGTCCCTGATGTACTCGTACCCGGTAAAGTAGATGACGTTGGAAGGGATGGCCATTACCAAAGTCAAGGAGATCCCACGCCATAGCGTGGGCAATCCTTCGTTTCTGGCAATAGTGGAAAAGCCCTGGAATGTCGAATCTATGCGAGAGCAATTTTTCATATTCTTGCAGTAGTCTTTATCAAGCCAAAAGAGATGACTCTCTTGCTGGAGTGAAGTGGCAGCTGCACGGTTAGTTATAGGGGTCAAGGTATTTCTGGCAGCAGGGTCGATCAGGGCGTAGTGATCAGAGCAGCAAGGTTTGGACTCCGGCATGATTTCTTGTTGCTGCATTCTAATTCTGATAACATCAAACGGTGTTAGTACAAATGCAGTGAGTACAGAGCCCACGCTTGCACTGAGCATACGCTGCGGTAGCGTTAGGTCTGTAGTTGGGACAGTTTGGGGTGAAGACAGCGGGGATGGGGATCCAGGGGGGCCTTCTCCCTTGAAGGGGTTATTCCAGCGAAGCAGAAATGACATATGGTGGAGGTTAAAGGTATTTGAAGGTATATATACGGTTCGCGGCTCGACAGCTCCGATGACCGGGAATCTCGCTGTTAGTTTCTCACCGCCGCGACAGGGCCATCACGCGGCCGACTTGGCGGTAGGCCTCCGCGAGAGATCTGAATTACTTTTTAGGATCGAGCAAGAGCAACGGTAAGAGCTTTGACGTTGAGGTTTGCGTATCGGACACAGCACTTCTCGTGTCTCTTGACTATACTGCGATTACTCGATAGTGTACAAAGCAATGGAGGAGCATTGCCCACAGAACTGGGAGCATTGCCTACCAGCTACTTCCATTCTACCCAGCCATTTGGCTGCATAGTAACGTTAGCCTACAAAATCATATTTAATTTTTGAAATATTAAACCAAACAACTCTACACTAGTACAACAATCTCTCACTTACCAACTAATCCCCCCAACTGCGTTGTCTCTACCAATATTCTATCCTCTTTACCTCGTATATTTTCACTTACTTCGCACTTTATCGCGATGAGATGAGTTTTTCAAATAGATCACTATGGCTAGAAGGAGACAAAAGACTAGAACCCACAAAAAGCTCTCGGCAGAGGAAGAAGGCAAGATCCCAAAGTCTATGGTCCTTCGACTCGGAGCCTCTTTGAAAAATCACTCGTTGAGCCTGCTAGTAAGAGATTTCAGATACGTGATGCAACCTCATACTGCTATCAACTTGAGAGAAAGAAAGAGTAATAAATTGAAAGATTTTATAGTCATGGCCGGTCCTCTTGGGGTCAGCGACATTTTCATCTTTAAGCAATCAGAACTGACCGGGAACTTATCCCTCAGACTCGGAAAAATGCCTAGAGGCCCTATGTTGCAGTTTAGAATCAACTCGTATTCGTTGACTAAAGACGTCCAAAAGATCCTAAAACACCCAAAGACGGTTGGAAAAGATTCCCCAGAATTTTTGAACCCTCCTTTACTTGTTTTGAATGGGTTCTCGAGTAAAATGAACGAAGCTCCGCCACAAGAAAAGTTAATGGTGACAGTTTTCCAAAACATGTTCCCACCGATTCAGCCCCAGCTGACTCAGGTTACCAGCATAAAAAGAGTGTTGATGATCAGCAAAGACTCTGAAACACAAGAGATCTCCATGAGACACTTCGCTATCGACACGAAATTGGTCGACACTTCTCGTAATATAAAGAAGTTGATTAGCTCTCATCACAGCTTAAAGACCCACTTACCTAATATGAGCAAAAACGAGGACGTTAGTGACTTGTTGTTAGACCCTTACTCAGTGGGAGGAATCACATCTGACAGTGAAGTTGAAGATGATGCTATTGTAGAGGTCAATGAAGAAAATAAAACTGCCTTGAAGAAAAAGGCAGCCAAACCATCTGAACAGCCAGAGGAAGCTCAGCAAGTTACGAGGAAGAAAGCCATCAAGCTTACAGAGTTGGGTCCAAGAATCAACATGAGTTTACTCAAGGTTGAAGAAGGTTTGACAGGAAACTCCAAGACTATTTTCCATGCGAAGGTCGTTAAAACTAAGGAACAGATGAAGCGTTTAGACAAGCAGGCAGACGTCAAGAGAAAGTTGAAGGCAGAAAGAAGATCGAAGCAGTTGGAGAATGTAAAGTCCAAGGAAGAGAAGAAAGCCGAAAAGAAAGCCAGGAGAAAGGCTAGACTTGAAGGATTACCTGAGGGAGAGAAGGAAGATGGAGAGGACATTGAAATGAGTGATAGCGATGAACCAGAAATTGATCCCGAAGATTATGAGAACGATAGTGACTTGTATAGTGACATAGAGAAGTAGGTAAGTATACAGGTATATTGATGAAACCAATCAGCCAGTCGTAGCGACATCAGAGGCAATAACTAATATATTCAGAAGTTCAAGATAACTTATGAAACTATATATAACTTTTTAAGACGGTTAAACTCCGTTCTTGGCATGAGATCGCCAAAAGATACTTCTCCAGGGCGGCCACTGCTATCGATCAAAGCCCTTTCCTCCGGTGACCGCTCCTTCCCTTTCATTTGGTGGCCATGTTCCCAGATACTATAGATTAACTCTTCTTCTCCGAACTCAGCATTTATGGCATTTTTGGTGTAAGCTACGTTGGCCAAATCATGCAAGATATTAGCCGTTAATCCCCAAACATCGTAGATCTTTTCGTTGGTCTCAGAGTGTCTTCTAGAGCCTAATCTGCCCCAACTCTCAAGCTTTGTCTTCTTCGATGGTTTCAGGGTGCCAGAGGGTGTGTCAGAGGGCGTTTCCTCAGATGCAGATAGAGCTTCTTCCTCTTCCAATTCTTTCATATCTTTTTCGTTTTCTGATTCGGATTCACTCAAACCCTGGACCTCCCTCAACCAGGTGGCTTCACCCTCCACCGATTGCGGAAACGTGTACGTTCTCAAACTCCACGGGATTCCACCCCAGGCCATTCTGAAGCTTTGTTTTTCAATACATTCTGAGCTTTCTTGGTCAGAGATCGGGTATAGGAAGTCCTTCAAAGGACAGCTAAAAACAGAGGAGCTCTCGCCTGGGTTTAAACTCACTTTTAAGTTGTGAATAAGCTCCGCATCAGAAATATTGGGAGAGAATTTCATGAACCCAATACAGGGTCTAACAGCCAGGAAAGTACGAGATAAGTAGCTGGGCATAACGTTAAGATGCTCGATCTCAAACCCAAAGTTTTTAAGCAAGTATTCGTTATTAGCATTTAAGCCGATTTCCTCCTCCATCTCACGTCTTGAAGTCTGCCACTCAGACTCCAAGCCTGTATCACTTTTACCTCCAGGAAACGAAATATGGCCGGGGAAGTTTCGAAGTTTGGAGGATCTCTTGGTGAGAACCACCCTTAACTCGCCCAATTTCCCACAGAAAAGGAGGACAAAAACGGCAGAGCGACGGGAAATGGGGAGGCGGTTCCAGATGGAGTGGGGCAGATTCTGATAATTGGCAAAAGCATAGCTTTTGATGCTGGATAGGACTTCCTCTGACATTGTGGAGAATATCGCGATTGCGAACAGGATAAGCAGGTGAATGGGCGTAAGGATGTATCAGGAATGTGAAAAATGATGAATGATAAGCGTCGTATTTTGTATGCTGTAAGACTACTGTTCGAATAGTATAATATCCGACGAGGTATATCTGCACTTTGTGTTAGATAACTCTGTGCTTATATCTTGGCTGCAATTTAGGTTGCAAATGAAAAGTTGAGGCTCGAGGCCCGTAAATTACAGAACATAACTAGACAGCATTTTGTTTAGCTCCACCACTCTAACTCCCACTACTGCCTTACACTCGTTTCGTACTTATTATTCGTCTATAAATCTATATTAACACTCCAATAAAGCGGGGAACTCATCGACAGCCAAGTTCTCGTAAATCACCTTGTAAGTAGCCTCGAACAATGGGAACTCGTGGCCCAATTTGTAGTTGACCAACAACTCATGCACCTCCTTGGCAGTCAAGATACCTTGAGAAGATTGGCCGTTTAACAAAGCCTTTTCAGCTTCCCAGGCACTCACATTCTTCTCAACCATGTACTTGGCGACTCTGACATTTCTACCTCCAGAACAGGTGGTGATTAAGTCAGCAACACCGGCACTTTCTTCGGTGAAAGTAGATGGCTGAGGAGGCAAGCTGGTCTTGATACCGAATTTTTCGTAGTACGATGCAAATTTGATGGTCTCCTTGATACCGATTCTCATCACCGCAGCTTTGGCATTGTCACCCCAGCCGGCACCTTCAACGAGACCAGCAGCGATAGCAACGACGTTCTTGAGGGCTCCAGCAATGGAGGCACCAACAACATCCTTGATAACATTGACGTGGAAGTATGGTCTGTGGAAAGCTTCTCTGAGAACGTACTCATCGATGTCTTTACCTTCCCCTTTGAAATCCTTAGGCAAGTCGTAGGCAATAGAGGTTTCAGACCATTTTTCCTTGGCCACTTCATTGGCGATGTTGGCACCAGATAAAACACCACAGTGGATACCCAAAGTGTCGGTGATACTCTGGGACAAAAGCTTACATCCTTCTGGACCGACCTCCAATCCCTTCAAACAGGAGATGGCTCTCACAGTAGGCTTAACTTGTCCCACGAGTTGTTTACACACTCTAGGTAAGAACTGATGAGGGATGTTGAATACCAACAAGTCAGCATCCTTAACTGTGTCCACGACATCAGGGTTGGCGATTAAGTTTTCTGGCAATTGAATTCCAGGAAGGTACTTGACATTTTCATGTTTTGTGTTGATGATTTCAGTTAATTTTTGGCCTTCAACTTCTTCTTGGAACACCCACATATTAACATTCTTGTCAAAGATATCGGGCTTTTCTCTAGTGTTTTCAGAGACGAGCTTAGCCACGGCTGTTCCCCAATTACCGGAACCAATGATGGCGATTTTGAAAGGCGAGGCGACTTTGAATGGTGTAGTAGTCATAATTAAAATGTTTGATAAGTAATTTACCCGCTTCGATTACAGGCCTTATATAGTTCTGGGTCGATCGTTTTTCTTTTTCACTGCAGGCAATTTTGGCCTTGCAGAGGGATCGGGATCCGGACTCTAGGTGCCCGAAGCGGTAAAACATCCCTGCATAGAGGGCGACGCTTCCTGCATGCCACGCGTGCTCTGACGTTGTCGGACTATCTGGCGGTCCTGCTCATGATGTCATGGCCGCAGCTGTACACGAGGGAAGGGTAGAGAGTTATCAGCGGTGTGAGCTAAGAGAGAGTGGAAACCGGTGGTGTACCCCCGCTGGCGGGGGTAGAGCGGTATTTAACCTTGCGCAGTAGTGATCTTGTGCGCTCGGCGAGTGCTTCTCAACATTTTTTTCTTTTCCAGCGATGAGGAGGGGCAAGATAATCCGTTTGCTGAGCAAAAGAAAATCGCGCGCGAGCGATCCGGTGTCATGATATCATAGTTACATCATAGCTATTTCGAGATAAAGGGACGTGGGTACCTGGAGTGTGTCTGGGCTATTGTTGCAAGTCGTCCTGTACAGCTGCTGAACGATAACTGCGATTACCTTTTATTGTGGTAAGTGAAACAATGCTAATACCTATATGTCCACGGGCTACAAAGGCGGTCTCTGTAATATCTGTAATCTGCTGCTATATAGTCTACTTCTCTACTGATAGTCGTCATCGTGCCTGTAGGCGTCGTACTCTTGTTGCCTCATACGGTGAAGACTGGAATTTGAATGGCTGGGGATAGGATTCAATCCATCATCTGTCATATCAAAATCCTCTGCCCAGTTAGCTGGTTTGACTTGGTCGCCACTGATAATTCGGGCAGCCAGAAGTGGGTCGTAAACTCCCTCCAACGCTCCGTCTGGTATGTGGGCAAGCGGATCTGGAAGACGGTTCTCTTCCTGTCTCGGACTTTGGCTTTGGGTAGGGGATTGTAAAGAATGCTCATGTGTGTGCTCCGGGTATGTGTGGATGGGGTATGAGTGAACCGGGTGTGCCTCCATTATATGAGGCCCGTTTTGAGCATCTGTGTTGATTTGAGGAGCTTCATTCGTATTCACAGCTTCATACTCTGGTTCATGGTAATCAATTTCGGCGTCACGTACATCGTTACCCTGCTGATCCACCAACTTTGCCCCGTCACTCGAGAGTTCAACACTTCTGTTCGATATACTGCCCATCAATTTCATAAACTGTGAATTCTTAATCTTCTCTGCCATCTCTTCATTGTGCTGGGAAGCACTTAAAGATTCGTGAACTTTTTTTGCAGCATTCGCAAAGTCTTCCTTCCCTTGGGGGTTTTCGTTCAACTCCTGCTCCACGTTTTGAAACTGCTCTTCAAACTGCCTCTGCTCCATCTCTATTTGATGAGCTTCTCTGTGCTCCGTCATCTGAGACAGGTCTGGGTCGTATCGGGTTTGAAGATCACTACGTGTATTGAGATACGAGGGTTGAGGTTGGTACTGAGGGTGGTATTGCATGTGGCTAGTAGGCTGGGTATGCACCTGGGGATGATGTGGCTGGTGCTGAAATTGCTTTTGGATATTCATATTGGAAAAGTCATCCACCCATCCCTGCTGCATCACATGATCATCGACTGTTTGGTGCTGAACATGCCTTTGCGGTTGATGCTGATGCTGTGGTTGATGTTGATACTGGTGTTGAGGTTGATGTTGATGCTGGCGTTGTATATTTGGACTTTGAATGCTTGCAGGATTGAACTGGTTCATGAACTGATTGGCAAACGCATTTCGTCCACTAAACTCATTGAACTGACGGTTCAAATTCGCATCAACAGCAGTAGTGTTTCTGAACGATGGCTGAGCCTGTGGCAGGTTGTTGCGAATAGCCTCATTCTGCACTGAGTTGTCTCTCAGTGAGTACTGGGCTAAGTTTTTTACTGCATTTGAAGGCCCACACGAGTCCATCTTAACGATCAAAGAATATCTAATCTGGGGATGCCTCGGAACATTGCGAAGATTCAGATGATAGTGATCAGCCGGTGAACACACGATTACTAATGGCTGCGAAAATATGGCTGCAGTCTAGTAAAAGTCCCAAGTTCAACTCTAATTCATCGCTGCTGTGGGTGGCCACTTTGGTGTTGAAACCTATAACCAATTTCTGTCTACCCCAGACTGAGCGAAAAGCGAAGGCTCTTTTCCATTCTAAGTACAGATATATTTAATCAAGTAGATAAGCCCAAAAATTGCAAGCCAAAGGACACACACCACCACGTAAGCTACATCGGTCTAGTAAGGCGCTTTTCGTTCTGCCCATCTGCTGTAATCGACCTTTCGTGCCTCTTCTCACATCTCTCTTTTGTGGCTTATTTTATTTTCCAACTCCTTTTCCGTCATGGCTGTGGCTCACTTCTCAATATTTCCGAGCGCAAAAATTCCAAACCAGTTATTCTTCATGGCTACCCCCAAATTTAGTCGTACGAATTCAGGTTGCTTGACCTGTAGACGCAGAAAGCATGTAAAAACAGCATCGTATTGTTAATACAGAGTTCAGTGATTTACTAACCTGCCAGGAAGAAATGCGATGGCACCAAACCAAAATGTACTGCCTGTATACGCTTACATTTAGTGTGTGAGTTCAAACCAGACAAAGTTGTTTGGCAGATTCAGAAGTTGAAATCAGATGGAAGTACCGAAAATGTAGTCGACTGCTATCCAACAGGAAAAGCAGGTGGAGGTACAAAAGAAGTGAGTGAAGGTCCTGGCAGCTTTTCTACCTTTTCTACCGTGAATGCAAAAAAACAGAAACCTTTACCGAGATCTTTCCAAAATAAGACACCCATCCACCGGCCAGCCCTGGATAGGAGTCCATCGAGATTATGGAACCCAAGCGTGTGGAATACATGTCTTTCTGAGACTGATGGGCAAAATTATACGGACTTTCTAGGGCTTGATTTAGTTCAAACTGATAATTGTAAAGACGGTGATGAACTAATGTTGAACTTGCAATTTTCCTATGACGATCTATCGGATTTGTATGCAGAAAAGTACGTCAGAAATGCTCCTTACTTGAATAGTTTCCCCAGGTTCCCTTCGTTGTCGGGAAACGACTTTAAAATCCCCAAGTTTGTGACCAATGAGTCTGCCGAGAATTTATTGTCGTACTTTTGCCAGAAAATAGCCCCCAAGTTTAGTATAATCGAGAAAGATTCAAGTTCATTGGTCAATACTTATTTGCCATTGGCATCCCACAATCAGATGGTAGCTATAGGTTTACTAACCTGGGCCACTTTGCATTTTGAGGATAGAGGTGATACTCAGTATAATACTTTAAGAGAGCAACTACTAAGGGAGTTGCACCGTAAGTTGAATGAGGTGTTCTCCAAAGGTGGTGTCAACGTACCTATAGATGTTGTAATCGCGACTCTCTTGATAATGATATCTATCGAGAATAAGAAAACATCATCTAATTGGGTTTTTTACTACAAGTTAGCTCAAAAGGCTATCACAGCCTCGGGCGACACCGCCAAAAGTGAAAACTTCACATGGTTAAAGCATAATTTAGTGTACCATGAAGCTACAGCTCAATCTTTGTTGATGCTCAATGACAATCCAAATGAAGAAGCATATCTCAAGTACGCAGGAGACTTGGACAACATTCCTGAATCCTATATGGGCATCAGCAAGAACATCTACAGATTAAATAGAGACATTTTCAAATTAGCACGGAAAGCCAGAGGCTGCCCAAACCCTGAAGTGTTGGAACAAGTTTGTGCTGAAGCAGAAAAGGTGGAAACACAAATAAATGAGTGCCAGCATTTGGAACCAACTGAGGAAATGCTCATGACTGGTCTGTTCATTCACCACCAGTTATTTTTCGATGTGTTAAAAGATACGTCTCGGCTTTTCCTTCGCCAATGCGTATATATGGAACCTTCTGTCAGTGTGAAATCTACAGCGATAGTGGGGAAGATGAGAAAAGCTGTCGAGGCATTGTTCAACACAGACATTGAAACTGCATTACTCTTGCCTATATTTACTCTAGGGGTTGACGCAGTGGGAGACGAGAACCGAGAGTGGGTACTAAAGACATTGAAAAAGCTCCACACCTCAGCTGGCTCAGGCAATATATTGGTTGGAGTACAATTACTTCCCAAGATTTGGGAAAAGAACGAAAATGGGAAAGTGCATGTTCTTTGGCCACAGGTAGCTAAAGAACATGGTTTATTAATAAGTTTGGCATAGGAGAAATTAATTATATTTATTATGTAATTAAGTAATACATCGAAATTGAATAATCAAATAAGCATCAAATTAGGTCCTTCTTATCACGAAGACCATACTTGACTAATGCATTGATCCTCATCTTTTCTCCCCATATAATCAAGATAATGGCACAGGCAAGACCAATCCAAAGTACAAAAGCCGTGATAGTGTAGGTGTAGCCAGGCCCAATATTCTCTACACTTCTTAAGCAGGTAGCAGAGGCTACAGCACTAGCTAAGTAACGAGAAAAGTAACTGCTTCCAATTCCGTCACCTCCTAGTTCCGGCATCGAATCCACACAGTAAGCGTTAGAGGCTGGGAATGCACACGTCTGTGCCACCCCTCCAATGAATAGGAAAACAATAGGTAGTACCATACCACCCTTCTTTCGCTCAATAGTCCAACCGTACCCTAAAGCACTCAATGGGTATAGTACTCCGAGCGGGATCAAAACTGTATAGAGCCTATCTTCAGGAACTCTTCTCCCTCTCTTCTTCATATACTTTTTTACGTTGTGATCTGCCCATGGGCCTCCGATAAAACTACCTGTCAAGTACCCCATGCCCGGGGCAAGATAAAACAAACCACTATATAATGGAGACGTCAAGTTGAATCTGGGCTCGACAATAGATCTGATTGGGGTTTGGATTTCATACATTGTGTATTGGAGCGCAATAGCAATGAATCCGTCAATAGATAAGTTTGGGAACTTCAAAGCAGTCATAATCTTGAGAGGGTTGAACATGACGAAAATGAATCTTTTCTTGGGGTTGGTTTTCCGTTCTTCCTTCAAGAGTATAGCATGCTTTGTTTCCAAGGCCGTTTCTGGTAAGAAAAATATGGCTAGTGTCATGACTATAAGACCAAGACCCATCATAACGAAAAGAATGACTCTCCAAGATGTATATGCAACAATCGCACCTCCAATAACCGGTCCGAATCCAGTTCCAAGCTGTGCACCGCACACAATGTAAGCCATGCCTCTCCCTCTCTGTGTTGGGTGATATATGTCGGTCACAATGTGGCCACCAAAGCTAAAAAACGAAGTTCCAAAGAAGGCTGTCAAACACCTGAATATAAAGAAGGTAGGGAAGTCTTGTGAGACTGCTACTATACATGTGCAGACAGAGTATAAAATGCTGTTGGCAATAAACATGGGCCTCCTTCCGTAAATGTCACTGCAAGGAGAAAACACACAGGGAGAAAGGGACATGAAAACACAGTACACAGCGTTGCTGATATTAAGCATTTCCTCAGTGGTATTGAATCTTTTAGCAATTTCCGGCATGGCAGGAATAATCGTCAAAGATGACAACGGCGACAAGAAACCAGCCATTGCCGCTAGTGTAAGACAAGTAATCTTGGTCTTGTTTGAGAACCTCTTGAATACATCGTGAGAGTCTTTCTTCTCTAAGGTTTCAACATCTTCGGGGTTATCAGAGGCGATGGAAGATCTTCTCGAACGGATTCTTGAAATTTGCCTCGACACAGCCTCTGATGTTACGCTTCGTAAGTCCAAAGGAACTTCCTGGAGGTTATCGTAAATCCCATGTGTGTCCGGTTGGTCATAGTTAACGGAATCAGCATCGGAAGAAAGAGATGTAACTGACTTTCTTCTCGATTCTTTCGAAACTCGGGAATCTCGATCTAGCTTCTCCTGGTTAATCGAGGATCCATTCATATTGAGGTTGAGTTATGTATGCCTATGTTTATATGCTCTTGCACTATTGGTGATTGCAAAAATTATTTTCTATCTTATCTGCAGTTTGGGATGTGGAATGACAACAGAAACGGTGAAGTAAGAATTTCACGATAGCTAGTGGGTTCTCCTGATATAGTACTCGTCAACCTAATATGTGTATTTGTTAAACTAAAACAAGTTTCTATCCTCTTCGCTACATGAAGGCCGGAAATTGCTGAATTTATATAGAAGTTGCACCTAGTCTATCTTGGGGAGACTTATTTTGGGCTCATATGCGGATCGATGATTTAACTCAAGAGAGGGAAAGAAAAGAATATTGAAGTAGAATACCACCAAGATTGGATCCAAAATACTCTGTACGCCCTAATCTACTCTACAGTTGGCGTACGGCTGTACACTTCAACAAGTCTCGCTCCTTAATGAAGGCAATGAGTAATGACCCGGACTTTTCTCCGATATCCTGCGCTGACGGCTCCACGCGGCTTTAAGCCGTTAGCTAATTCGATGCCCGCGATTGGTCGGTTGGCCGATAGGTCTTTTCACCGAGACGGGACCGTTACATCCAAATAACTTACATACAGGCTTTGAGATGCTAGCACCCCCCGCTTTTATCAAAGCAGGGGAAGTCCTCACGAGAGAAGCCTATCTTTACAATTGGTTCTTTGGTATTATAATGATTACATCTTTTAAACTATCTCTATCTCTATGGGGCGTAAACCTGAAAGTCTACATAAACGCAAATTCCACAGCCATCAAAACCAAATACATTCAACTATAGAAGCACCTTTTCAGTATCTCCACACGAGTTTCTGTGCGCTGATTTTATTCTCCATCAATAATTCAAGGGCCGTGTTTCCCGATTCTAACCCCGGCTCTAGTACTTTCAAGCTACTGGTCTTTAATTGACTCAAATAAGGCGGAATAAGATTGTAGTGGAAATCACGGTAATCTGTCAATAACTCGGATGGGCTCACTCCCTTATCTGACACATTCGCTTCATCTTCCACTACATCGTAGCATAAAGTAGTACCCCACCTAATATCTCTTGTCTCACTTGCACCCACTTTGATACTTTGGGGGCTGAGATTGCCTAAATTATCAATAGCAAGTGTTTCAGAACCAAGGGTGGCATCATACACCCTCTGGAAAGTTTCAGGGGATGAAACAGCATCCAAAGCGTAAGCAATCTTACCTTTCGAGAACTTTCTAATTTGTTCAATGACGTCCTCGTCGTGGTAGTTGAATACTCTTTCAGCACCAAAAGATTCGACATAATCAAAGTTTTTAGGTGAACTAGTACTGATAACATTCAATCCGTAAACAAGTTTGGCAATTTGAGTTGCGAGGACACCAGTAGCAGTCGCACCACCCCAAACCAAGATATACTTGTCCTTGTTGGCTCGCTTGTCTTGAGAAACTTTTAGCGAATGGTTTAAAGAAAGTCCTACCGTGACCAATCCCAAGGCTAAGCCAGAAATGGCCTCGAAAGAATTGTAATAAGTAGATGAATACTCTCCAGGTGCAACAATAGATTCATCCAAATTTGTCTTATCGAATTTAAAAGTACCATCAGGCTTCGCAACGTAGTATTCAGCAAATTTACCCCTTTGGTCGTCTACGTTACCATGATCAAAGGAACAGACGACGTCCCCCTTTTTGATACCATCCACATTGGATCCCACTGCTTCAACTATCCCTGAAGCATCGGACCCAATGATCCCCTTGCTTCGCCAAAGAGTAAGATGTTTCCAGTCTGTTGGATTCGCAGCCAATCCCACAGTCTTGACAAGTATCTCGTTACTGCTATAAGATGGTTGTGCGATCTCTTCAACCTTGCCCAATGGTGATGTATTGCTGCCGTTCGATATAAATGCTTTCATGCTTGATTAAATTGAACTCTGGAAATTTCGTGGAATATGTTCGAGCTTTGTGCCTTGATAGATCCAAAAATGAGAAATTTGACGTTTACCAAATTCCGTGAAAATTCCGGTAGGCTCCCTTTTCGGGAATGATGAGCTACTAAACACAATGTGTTTAGTATACTTTATAGGTAAGCGCATGGTACTAGGCGTTTTAGCAGGAAATTTAGTAACCATTTTAGTAAAGGTTTTGATACATGGGAATTTCCCTAGACATGGGATCGTCTTACCACGTGCATGCCCCTTACAGAGAGACTGTTACCACTTCACCCACGTCACTCTTGTTATCGTGTATAACCCAAATAAATCTACCTAATTTTGTTGCAAGAGAATACTACAAATCGGACAAA
Source organism: Yamadazyma sp. yHMH685 (assembly GCA_030571055.1). Classification (NCBI taxonomy): domain Eukaryota; kingdom Fungi; phylum Ascomycota; class Pichiomycetes; order Serinales; family Debaryomycetaceae; genus Yamadazyma; species Yamadazyma sp. yHMH685. The sequence continues at coordinate 840,366 of JAJLXC010000003.1, forward strand.
ATACCATTTTCGAACTGAACCGCCGAACCTCCTAATGGTGTAATGACCCAGTTATTCTTGTTGTACTTGATAGCACATTTGTCTGAATGGTCCACAGTTTCGGGCTCGTGGTCATAGTGCTTGAGCCTGGTTTCAATCGTGGTGCCATTCTCGAACTGAACAACTGGTGCATACTGAATGTATTTCGACTTTGGAATGCAATCCTCGTGGGGAGGGTCGAAGTCTGCTCTATTAAAAATGTACCATTCGTCAAAGGAAGCAAATTCCGCCTGAAGCAAACCATAACTCTCAGGAGTTATATACTGTGCAATTTGCCAGTGCTCACCAGTAACATTATCGTGAAGGATACCAGTCCAAGTATTTTCCCCAGTGGAGTCATCATGAGCCGTTCTAACCATTTCAAAAGTGTAGTTCTGTCCAAATTTCCATGGAAATTCTGCCGAACAGGAAACGCCACTTCCACCATCAGCACCATCAGCACATTCACCAAGTGATTTAGAGTTATCACCAGCACGGGGTCCCTCACCAAATGCACTGAAAGTCAAATGTTGAAGATACTGGTTCGCTCTAGGCTGGAATCCAAGGTATCCAGCCTCCTCTTTGAACCAGCCTTGGGTAGCATAATAATAACCAGTAACATTACCAGATAGAATATTGACCGTAGTCAAGAACCTGACAACGTCGTTTGTCGCAGTTGGAAGGCCATACAGGACAGAGACTGCCAAAGTCGTAGAAAATAGTGCAAAGACAAGTAAGAATTGCATTGACGTCTGTCACTCTAGAGTGAAACTGAGATCTTTTTATACCTATCATTGCAACATCAATTTTTGGCTGAAACTCCTTCATATTCCGGTGTTGCTCTGTTGTGACGGTATTAGGTTTGCCGAGAAAAAGAAACCTATGTTATCAGGACTAGACATTCATATATAATTAGGCTGTCCCGAAACAGCGTGACAAGAGAAGGTGGATCACTATTTTGCGAATCAAAACTCTAATTGGTGGCCAGTTATTTAGCATGCAGCAAGGGTAATCTTAAGCATTTTTGTGTGAGGCTGCAAAATTCTCTGCGACATGTAGAATACTCTCCCTCATCCCAACTTCCCCGTATGTAGCAAGTAAAGTTTCTGCATATATAGTACTCCTATTAAGCTAATAGACTACGCATATTACACTATAACAAGTCTATTAGCAGGATCTAAGTCCGTTTCCAAGGTCCCTGGTGATCTCCCCTGTCTCTGTGAAAGTGGCTTGAACTGAACTTTATCTCCGAATTAGGCTTTCATTAGGCTGCGAAAGCTTAAACCTTGATTGCAACATGCTCGGAGCCGTGTAGCAAAGTTTAAGTTCCTGTCGCACCCCTGCTACCAAGATTAATCAGATCGGAATTCTAATTACAGTTTACACTTTTATTGCCGATGACATATGAGGACCCCGCAAGGTTTGATTTCTCGAATGCTTCAATACAGGCTCTATTTTTAGTAGCAGGGTGTTCAAATTTTAAAGCTCAACTACTATTTCGACAGCTATTCATCGAGGTAGGCCGATTAAATAGGCCCTCTAAACACGAGTGAAGGAAGATAGTTAAATGTGACCTCAAATCTTCTGAAAGCAAGATCAGACTAAGCAGATAGTCGGAAATGAATGCTTTGGGACTCATTGAGCCTTTTGCATTTTATCTGTTTTAGGAAATTGTGTTAACTAGTTGTGAAGTAACCAGAGAAAGAAGCATCTCCGTTGTTCAATAGGATAGGGGTTGGGAACCTAAGCTATGGAGGAGAAAATTCCGACGACGAATTTGCGCTTCAGATTTAAGTTACTATTATTGAATTGGCATTGGCCTCCGATACCCGCTTTGATATATATACGCAAGGGCGTTGTATAATATATGAAAGATCTACCAGGGAGTGCTAAAAATGGAGACCAGTTTCGCTAACATACGTTCTGATTGACTGATAACAATATTCAAGTACCCCTTCAGTTAAACCCTTATTCACATTGAGCAACAAAATGAGATCATTATCTCTATTAAGCTTTCACGGCACTTCGCTTCTCCGCTGATGGCACTGTATATACAGAGATTGTTGCCAAAGATTACTTACTCTATTTATTGCAATATATAACTTAAATTATGCTAATCCAAATCCTTCGTGCCCTTCAGTGATTGCCAACAATAAAGAGCCTCTTAATGTCTCATACGTTTCGTAAGCTGGCAAATCGACTTGGTTGAAGCAGGTGTGTGATGAGGGAAGTCTATCAATACTTCCATAGTCTCTATGAATGCTAAACTTTGATCCCTCGTTGGCACCTCGTAACTCTTTAAACCCATTTAATGGCACTTTTGAAGTACCGGTTGCAAACTGCAATAATTTTGCTCTTTCCTCATTATCAAAAGACTTGACAGCTCTCCAGAACCATTGAATTTGAATAGATGAGGGAGAATAATTATTGTAGACGGTATTGTTCTGCCAGTCTGCAACATCGATATCGGGAAGGCCACTGATCAATAATTCCAACTCTTGCTCATCAAAGATGGCAACCAATTCTTTGGGAATCATCTCATGGAACCCAATCAAAAAGTTATCCATTTGCTCAGCAACTGAAGTTTGTAGTCTATACTCAACAAGAGCTTTTACATATTCTTGCTTATTTTCTTCTGTTACCGGAATATCTCTTCCGTTAGGAATCAAATCAATGATTTTTTTCTCGCCATAATCATCTGTCTCGACCAGGAAGTCCTCAGTAATAACATCAGTAATATCATTTTCCAAAATCCAGATCAAGGATTTAAAAAACTCCAAATCCAAGGTTTCCATATCTTTAAGCGAAACACTTCTGCCCAAAATTCTTTTGTAGACAGCCCTACTGAAATGGCAGTCTAGGTAACAACTATCGTAGATTGCCTTACCAATTACTTTACCGATGAACTTGAAAAACGACAAATGTTCTGGATTGATGTAAGAAGTTCTATTCGGGTGATAGGTATTGGAGTCAGAAGAAACAGGGGCGAACAATGCGTAATCAGGATTGAACATCTGCCTGGATAACACTTGGTACCATTCTCTAGTTACCCCACCGGCATCTACACCCGATTCACCCTTGAAATTCACATCAAGCTTACTATTTCTAAACTCTTCCTTTGACTTGAAGAACAAAGAACGGTAACTGTCCAAAAACACTTGGTCACGGCGAACACTGAAAGTCAAAGTCTTTTCTTCCTTGGCAATGGTATGCAACTTTCTATCAAAGTAGTTCTTTTTGTTATCAAATTCCAAAACCTTTGGATTACTAACCAACATTGCAAATGGCCCACTCATCAAGTTAGGGTTCGTTCTGACCATTTGATTCAAAATCTTTTTGTGCTCATCAGTGAAAGAGAAGAACAAGCTTTCAATTGGTTCTTTAGTAAAGTCCACCTTTTTGACTTGGTACTTGACAGCATCCTTAACTTGGATATCTTTAACCTTGCTGTGCTTACAGACAACCATGAGAGCTTCTATCAAGGGCAAAAGTATAGTAGCGATATTTGAAAGCTTGGAATTTTCTTCCAAAACCTTCAAACAGTCACTCAATGCATCCCACAATGATCCCAAGGCTAACTTCTTATACAAACCAGCTAACTCCTCCACATCATCAATCTCCTTGTTTTCTGCCTTTTCCTTCGTTTCAAACATATAGTCCAAGGCTGTCAATACCCTCAACAACTTGGCCTGGTCAGAACTTGAGGCATTAAACTTGGAGAATGATTTACCTTCATGGTCGTAGGTACCAGATTTGAGCTCCCTCGTCAACGAATTCAAGTCAGCTATGATGGACTTGCCTAACAAAGTAGCCTGATCGCTCAACTCCATGGAAAATATCCTTTGCGCATTATCCAAGTTTGTAAGGTTCTGCATGGCACTGATAGCCCTGGTAAATGTGGTATTCGGACAATCGTTGGACGTCAAGAACTTGACCATTCTACTAAAAAGGTGATCTGGAATATATGGAGGAGTGAAAGGAATGGGTTTATCTTGAATCCTACTCTTCTTCAATAGACTCAATGGCTTTGTAGTCAATTGCAAAATTCTAGACAACATGTCCATGAATGGCTGATCATCCCTCAAGCTGTTACTATCTAGTAATCTCAATAAATAGTTCACTTGGTATCTATCAGTTTTGTTCACCATCTCTTTGCCCTTGGCCTTCTTGCTCTTTAAAAGATATGGATTTTCGTGATCGGTAAGGAAAAAGTATCTCAATTGATCATTATTCTCCAATAAAAACAAAAGCAAATCAAGGATTTGATCGGCAACCACAACAGGCGAGGCATTTAAAGGTAACACTGACTTCTGTTTAGTACCTTCTTTTTCCTTCTGTTGCTTTATGCTTAAATGATGAAATATTTTATCATTCGATTTATGGTTGACAAGACTTTCATGCAAGATAGATATAAGCAAGTTCACCACCTCGACTCTTGTCTGCTTATTATAGCACAAGTACTTCAAAGCCTGATGGATGTTATCCCTCTTGTTCATAGTCTGAGGAATAAAGAGCAATTTAATAATGGCAGCAATACCTGTTCTATCAACCAACGGAGTGAAGAATATCTTTTTCTTCTTCTTGGGTTCTTTATTCTCTTCTTCATGATTTTGTTCTTGATCAGCTATATCAATGATTTCATCAGCACTATCAAAGTCGTCTCCCTCATCATCTTCATTGCGCATATAAGAGAACCTCGAAATGGACTCTTGCTGGAGGATTTCCTCTCTAATTTGGTCAGGAAGCGCTTGTAAGAAATCAGGATCAATCTCTCTGCTGGCTTCCGTAATACTCCCGCTTCTGGCATTGGCTCTTCTCTCTCTGACATGTTGTGTAAACACCTCTTCTCTCATATCATCTGGCAACGCTTCAAAGAACTCTGGATCAATATCGGTGCCGCTGATATCCACTTCACGATCAGCAATACGCACCATGATAGGCTCTAAGTCGGTACGGGGATTGTTAGCTAGGGTCGATTCTCTCTCCTTTTCTTCCTCTTCGTTCCGGAGACGTTCTTCTTCCGCTTTCTTTTGACGTCTTTCTTCACGCTCCTTAATGGTTTGTTTCAACTTCTCCTGTCTTTGCTTCTCAAGCTCAATGCTTGGCTCGGCAATTCTGTTGACAATTCCGAGAATCATGTGGTTCATGATCTTATCCTTATGTTTCCGCTCGTAGTCGGGAACAGCGTCAGACCATCTTTCAATTGTAGATTTGATGTACAAGTTGTGCAATGGATCAGCAGAAGCTGAAGGCTTCGTAGTCAACTCAAGAATGTTCTCGAGTGCTCTATCAAGCTGGGGCAAATCGTTATCACCGGCACCAATACGAATGATTCCAGAAAGAGCACCACTAGAGTCACGGGCAGTCAGACGGAAAATGCCACCAAAAACGTCAGCCAAGCTTCTGTTCATGGTTGGACGCAAAGCATCAAAAAACGATGTAGCCAATTCACCAGTTTGCCTTCTATTTACTGAGAGACCTTCAAAAACGTCATCGCCAGAATTGTACTCCGACTCATCATCATCTGATAGATTGTCCTCGTCGTGGGGGCGCTCGTTATACCGAACAGCACCAGATACGGCACCGCCAGCGCTGTCGGCCTGCTCCGTAGCTTCGTGCTCTGATTCGTCACTATCTTCGAGATCACTAAGCCAGTCATCTAAAACAGCCTCGTCATACTCACTACTACTTCTATCTCCATACCCTTCGTCCTCGTAGTAGTATTCAGATGCATCACTATCAATGCCTACAGCGGTGGTATCGATAATTTCCACATCTGAATCATCGCTATTGAAATCACTCTCATCCTGTGATCTATCATCGCCATGATCATGGAAATGAAGAGAGTCCATCATGGAAGCATCATCAATAAGTTCAGCATCCACTTCCTGAACTTCGTCTTCATCTTCCTCTAAGTCGTCAGATATGCCGTCGGAGTCATTCATATCATCCGAGTCCATATCGTCCGAGTCATTGGCGCTGTCACTGAGTTCTTCACCAGACAATACAGCCAAGGCATCACCTTCTTCGTCGTAGTATTCATCGTTATCCTCCTCACTGTCGTACTCGATGTCATACATACCTAAAGTGGAATTCTTGAACAAATCTGGAGTATCATTGTCGTCGTCCTCAAGCACCGGAAGATCGTCATCCTTTTCATCCAGACGGTCTTCAAAAATATCCTGAAATTCAGCCTTCAACTTTCCAAGCAACGTCAATGGATGCAAGGATGCTTTTATCACCTTATCGATATCCGGGAAATTCAAGTCCAATGTTGAAATCAAGGAGGTGATGTGATTTGGAACCTGGTTATCGATCAAACATTTAGAGATGAAGAATGGATCATACTTGGTGGCGTTCTTGTCGAATAATGGGCCAGTAACTTGGCGGAACTTGTTCGATAGCAAAGCGCTGGTCAAATCAAAGATATCAATCAACTTACTGTACTTACTTTGCATTGGTTGTCCAGAACTCGATGTATCCTTCATAGACTTAATGATGAGGTCTGTACAGAACTTCCTAACAAAGGCCATATCTGCGTCTTCATTCTTTGGCTGAGGAGTATTCTTTTCATCAAGCACAGGGGTTGAAACTAAGGCCAAGATGGCAAGCTTTGCAAGAGATGAAATCGATGATTTCCGTTCGAGCTCAATACCACCAGTAGCACTCAACAATTGGGTAGGAATTATCTGGTGAATCAACACATTGAGCGCCGTAGATCTTGGCTTCACGTCTGGAGCTGCCTTCTTAGAGTAAGTGATAAACTCGAGCTTACAACTCATGTAAGATCCCAACAATTCAGTCAATAACTGAAGAAGGTAGCATGCATAAGCAAAGTCTGGGTTTCTGAAGATTTCCAATAGTTTGCTATCTTTTTTCTTCCCATCTTTTGGTTTAACCTGGTCTTTCGGAGAACTAAAAATATCCTTCTTACAAACTGTAACGAGCTCCGAAATCAAAGAATGAATGACAGAGCTTGGCACAATCGAAGGCGATGGTTTCGGCTTGTCAGCTTCCACCATTTCGACGTCTTCTTTGTTATCCTCTTCAGTGAATGTAATGGACATTTGTGTAGGGTAAAGACGTGTTCCATCATAGTTAAGGAGTCTTATCTTGTCAGAAATAGCCGTTGTGAAAATCTTTGGGTCTCTGCTGCCTAAAGTAAAGCAATCCTTGAGGAAAAGCGACAAGTCCTTCTTCTTCTGTGGATGAAGCATATCCTTTATCTCAGACACCATATTCACCTTAATTATTTCAGGGGTCTCAAAACAACGACGGACGAGTACACCAAGAACTTGTTGGGACTTTTGATTCTCAGGTGTGTTCTCAGCAGTGAACAATGTACCAGCAACGATAAGCTTTCGAATGAGAGACGATCTAGAAAACGCCTCACGCTTACTATCATCTTTACAAAGGATGAGCATGATGGAGATTATGGCGGATATAGTTCTTTTGTTGCTAAGTGACTCGATCCCCATCAATTGATTGAACAAGTCTTGCTGTAAATCGGCTGGCAACAAACCTTCCACTACTATGTCAGGATTGATGATGTTTTGGAGGGTGATGTGCCTTGGCTCCTCTGGGGCAGGTATGTCCTGGAAAGAGAGGATGTTTTCGATGATGGATAGACCATAAGCGCAGAAATCTTCATTGATAATTTCGTCTGCGTTTTGTCTCAACGCGTGTATAATGATATCAGCCAACACAGAATAGATCGGTGCCATCTCTTTTTTGACAATGTTTTGATTGAGTCTTAATGAAGCATCAAACATTGATTTGATTAATGGCATGCTCGTTTGCAATATACTCTTTGCTTGTTCTTCAGGAACTGTACCATTCTTGACAGAAATCAATGTATCCCTAATGTGCATCATAGCGTTCTCATTGTCCTTAGTAAGAAGACTAGCCACAGAGTCAGATAACTCGGGGTACAATCTGACCACTTTGAACCAAGTGTGGAGGTAATCTGATGGAGGAGCAAAATCAAGCTTGCCACGCAAATCAACGGTTCCCAAGTCCAAAGGGAACTGGGGGTTGTCGTGTATCAAAGTAGTGCTCCACTTGTTGAGCTCATCTTTGTCAATTGTAGATGTAGGGCATGGCCATTCACGCAAGGCAAGGGGCTCGAACGAGCTAGTGTGCTTGAAGTAGTGAACAGCATTTTGCTCAGAAAGCCCAAGAGATTTCAAATATTCCACCTGGTCATACGGAGGAGCCACATTCTTCCAATCCAATGGTACGAATACGGTTACTCCATCCGTTGGGGCATTATACACTTCTTGTGCAACAGCCACCAACTTCTCCATGATTGCCAACGGCATACGTACACTCTTATCACTTGCATGCTTCAAGGTACCATCGACGCAGCTCTGAAGGAGCTTTGAGGCGAAATATCTTCCATAGGCAAGAGTAGACGTGATCACATCGAATCTTTCGTGAACGAATGAGTGGTAGAAGTACCCTGCATTAGCGAAGTTAGGTAAATAGTCGGGACTGGTGATGGCAGAGAAAATCGTGAAGATCACAAGCAATGAGTGCTTGGTTAGCGAATGCTTCTCTAGCTTGACGAAATTCAAGATATCTTTGTGGTCATCAGGAGAAGAGTTTTCGCCAATTACTAGTACAGAATTGGTGAAAAGAGAGCTTCCAATCTTTTGAAGATGCTCAAACACACCCGCTTGAAGAAATGCAATATCGAGAGACGTTTGGATTACATCCTTGCCTCTATCTTTTTGATGTAAGACATACCAAGCGATAGTGGTGGTGACAAACACATAGGCCTCACTACAAGGTAAGTTGCCGTTATAAGCACCAATCATCTTAGCAAAAACAGCAGCTATCGTGTTGGTAATCTTGACTGACATTCTTCTTTGTTCAGCATGGAGATACTCTTGTCTTCTGTGCATGGCGATTTTACCGAAATAGTTGAAAGCACCCGAAATCAGATGCGTGAGCTGGAAACAAAGGGTTCTGATTTGTAACACATTTTTGTAGTCTGCTCTTACCTTCAAGCCGGCGTCTGGTTTACTCTCAGTGGAAGGATCCTCAACAAGGATTTTTATCTTTGGCCCTTGGCTGTCACTGTCAGGACCTGGGTTGGTAGCGATGAGTATATCTTTGGAAATATTAGCCCTTATGTAGTTCTCTTCCATAATCAACTTTCTGAGCAAGTCACCGAGATTCGTCAAGAACTGCAAGCCATCTTCCTCGCCAAATGTTTGGGTCAAAAGTTTATACTTCTCATGCGAAATGATACCCCATTTAAAACAACTTCCTCCCATAATGATGTTGATACAATTGAGTTCCTGAAGGAACTTTGTACACTCTTCTGGCAGGTTGGAGATGTGACCAAAGAAGGACTCATCATCTGGGAATTCCCAAAACGCTTTCAATGATGGGGTACTTATTTTCTTCTTCATGAACTCACAATAAGCTGCCAAGTTTTGTTTATTCTCTTCGTCATCGATGAAAAATGCAAACAACTCAGCCATGTTGAAACACTCGGCAACAAAGTCATATGGTACGTTTGCAACATCAAGTAAACCAATCCACTTGTCAAACTCAATGGCACCAAGTATTTCATTACTCCAGTTACCTTCACAGATCAAGCCCCGAAGAAATGAAACAGTTGTCTCATAAACTCGAGCGTACCCCGACGTCTCCCACGTTTCGATCTCCCTCGAACTATCGTCGGACTTGTAGTACCTGATTCCATCCACATGGGCGTTGACTAAAGGAGGAATGTCATTAAGTAAGAGTTTGATTTGTTCAATGATAATACCCTTGAACGAGCTATAGTGTCTTCCTAATTCATCAAACAGTTCTCCCAAGCTGGTTGCTCTGTAGTCTTTTGAAAGGACTTTACAGTACTTGACGTCTCTGAATATTTTGAAGCAAGTGCCGAAGCAATCGTTTTCTTCCACCTTCTTCAACCCGTCCTTATTCAAAGCTATAGCTCCCAACACCTCTGGTAACGACAGCAACAAGTCCCCGTCTGGCATGAAAAGCGTAGCATAGTTGTCAATGATATTGTCTATGACATTTGCTTCGTTTAAGATTGAAAATGCAGTCGGTTCATTATGGATAATGTAGTATATAGAATCGATTGTGGATCCTAAAATGCGTGGTCCAAATATGGTGGGGTTACTCAAAATCTTATTGAAGCTTTGCAAGATTGGCGAATCAAACAAGTTTCTCAATCTGTAGCCGCTGTCCCAGCGGATCAAGTAGTTCACCAATTCCAGTACGTTGCGCATAAAGTAAGCTTTTCTGAAGGGGATAGAGTAAAGGGCGGTCGCATCTTTGGGGCTGCCGCCGTCGATGTCGGGGTTCTCAATTGCCTGGTCGACTTCATCACCAACAACTTTTATGATCAAATCGAAACCTTGATTGTTAACAAAGTCGTCCAATGACTCGGGAGAGTTGTAGATAAACACAGACATCAAATGTACCGCGGCCGAAGCCTGCCACCAGTACTTATGTGGATCCTGCAAGAACACCATCAACTCCTTTAAGATTCCTCCGGAAGCCAACCTTGCGGTTAAACTCTTGGTACCCACCAAGTTTCCTAGCATATTGAAAAAGGAAATGTACCCCTTATGGTTACAGTCCCTATCCTGGTTGATAAGTTTTTTGTGAATGTATCTCAATGCCTGGTATAGCACCCCATGGTTGACATTGCCACCCATGCATCTCACCAATTCTCCACCCCATACCTTTTTCAAGGAAATGCATCCCAAAGCCTTCATCGCCAGGGTAAAAACCTCGGGAGCCAATTCTTGCATGTGGTCAGGCAGTAACATATCCACTAGAAAGTTGAAGATGTACGGTTCCGGCTCAAACACTTTTGAAGAAATGAATTCCTCATTTGAGCTACAAACGATAAAGGAAGCCGCGTATAGCTTACAGCGTAACAACTCCGATCTAGCTTGCATAGTTTCGTGGCTGTTGCTGTTGAAAGCCTTGGCCACGTACGCCTGGAGTCCGAATTCGAACCACAAGTGCTTGGGAATAACCTCGCTTGCCTTGTCGAACAACTGCTCGATTGACAATTTTCGAACACTCTCGGCAGATATGGAAAAGGTACACAAGCTCTCGGGCTGTGGAACGGCCGCTTTAAGTTTTCTGGCCTTTGTGGGGGAAGAGGCGGCGCTCAGCGGAGCCACATGACTCGCGGGAGCACTCAGGGGTACCGATGCAGCAGACACAGCGCTCATGGGAGGTTGAGTATTTTGGGAAGGAGGAACGCTTGAAGGCGCCCTGTTGAGCTTGTAGTACGGGAAGTTGATGGACTTCCACTCATCTGGGTAGGCTGAGCCTTGTTTGAGACTCTCAGCATAGCTGTAGTGGTCTCCAATGGCGGTGGGCAGTTGGGAGGGGGACTTTTTATTCTTTTTTGCCATGAATGATGGGGGCACCAAGGGTGGATAGCAGTGCATGATTTGAAGGATTCTCTTCTTCGTCTCTTTTGGCGACAGGAACTTCAGGCTCGACTGCATGTGGCGTTCTCCCAACGACACTGCCACTTCCAACGCAGCCAATCTCACCGGGAGGGTAGGGGTGTTGACCAACTGGAAAATGCGTTCTGCGCTGTTGTAGATGCTTCTGTTTTCACAGTGCTCTAGCAATACGAGAGTAAAGTTCAAGCACGCAACGATAAGAGTCAGATCAGTGGGATCTATCAAGCACAATCGAGGTATTTCTTGATCCAATTCGTACTTGGCAATCAGTTGTTCCAAGATTTCATCGAACCGGTTCAACACTTTGATCCAATGGAACAAGTCCCCCTTGGGTTTACGCCACTCCAAGTTGTTCTGCAACTTGTGGGGCAACTCCAGTACTTCACAACTGGTTAAATCATTTATTAATACGTCTAGTGCAGGAGCCTTCTCCATCCTCTCCAGATGATCCGGTTTTGAAACGATCATGGTGTAAGCGGGCTGGGAAACAGTGGCTTACGTTTCGCTTTGCGGCTGTGTTATCAAACGTGCTCTTACGGATAATTGTACTATCTGGATTGATGGACAATAACCTACAAGCAGCAAGAGGATATATTATAAAGCAAGTATGGAAATTTTCTTCGCGGAATGAGAAGTGTTTGGTATGGGTAACGATACGACAGAAAAGGTAACACCACCGCAGAACCGTGAAGCAAAGGCCAAAGGAGGTCTCGCAGTTGATATCCACCCATTTTTGAAGAACATCGCTCCGATTCCTCAACTCCCTAAAAACTATAACCCATTAAAGAGAAATGCCAAAAATGCCTTCGACTCCACCAGTATCAATCCTTATTTTTCAGACGAAGCTCCATCCAGGCGTCAGCGCAAGGGGGCTTTGGAGTTCGGCCACAAGGGCAAGTATGTGGAGATGGCCAACATCGTCAGGGAGGAACAGTTGCAAAAGTTACAGCAGCAGCAGAAGTTCCAGGCATTGGAAGATAAGGGTCTTATTGCGAATGCTGATGTAGGCGAGGATTTGTACAGACAGGAACGGCCCTCTGATGCCGTTGAGTGGTGGGACTCTTGCTTTGTGGATGTACCAACATATAGCGACGTCGCTGACCATAATGTGATACTAGACAACGACGATGCCCCCGTATCGATCTACATTCAGCACCCAGTTTTTCTCAAGCCAGCGTACGACAAGCACCTTCCCGGCAGCCGACCATTATACTTAACAAAGAAAGAGCTCAAGAGAAAGAGAAAGAATGAGCGGCAAGAACGGTTTAAGCTCCAGCAGGAGAGAATCCGTAAAGGGCTAGATCCGCCCCCACCACCCAAAGTTAAGCTTTCTAACCTCATGAGCGTCCTTACAAACGAAGCCATCAAGGACCCTACTGCAGTAGAAAAACGTGTGCAGAAAGAGGTAGAGCAAAGGTATAAAAAGCATTTGCAGCAGAACGAAGATCGAAAGTTGACCAAAGAGCAGGCACACGAAAAGGATAAGGAAAAGAGGCAACGGGATCTCGCTAAAGGCTACTACCGTAATGTGTATAAGATCAACCAGCTTGTGGATGCTCAGCACTTTTTCAAAGTGGATAAGAATCCTCAGCAGCTAGATTTGAGAGGATTGTGTATTGTTCACCATAAGATGACATTGATAGTGGTGGAGGGGGGGGCAAAGCTGCTTAAATTCTACGACAAGCTTTTAATGAGAAGAATAGACTGGACTAAATCAAACAACTCTGAAATAGACCTTTCGACAAACAGAATCACTAAATTGTGGGAGGGTCAGGTGAAGGAGCTTAGGTTCAACAGATGGTCGTTGATCAAAGCTCGTAATGACGAGCAGTTAGAGGAAGTGCTCAAACGGTTTGGCGTAGACAACTACTGGCGTGAAGCAGTTGTGGCATAGTTTCAATAGGCATACTGCGTTCGCTATTTCAAGTTAACAAAGTCATAGACCACATATCCGCTCCTAATGAGGTGATCAGAAGAAGCAGCTACCACTGATGCAAATACAGTCAAGTGTATTCAGGAAATCAAGCACTGCTCTTCTCTAAAGTCCTAGCACCTGCTCAGTTCTGTTTCTGTCAGCTAACCGCCTATCTGCTCCACGACATAATTAGCAGTGGTTTATGCATTAACTTCTCGATCACTACCAGATTCTGCGTGCAAGACTCAGATTATCTCCAGGTCGGGTTTTCGCGGTGAATATCTCAATTGTGATTGATTGATTGATTCATCATGGCTGCTGCTTACACTATCTTAGGCAGACAAGTTCCATCTCATATTGTATGTTGATCAATTAGGTAGACCCACGCCTGTAGAGTACCAGATATACCCTGCCCCAATGGCTCTCCTTTTTGGCACTGTCCTACTTAATTGAGCCGACTATCGCATTCTGTACTAACAAAATAGCTCGCTATCTTAACTTTAGGTTCGGTAGCTGGTGTAGTTGCTTGGCCTCGGGCTAAGACGAACGCCCCACCAGCCCCGTCTAAGGAGGCCCCAGTCGCTCCAGCAGCTCCTGCTGCTGGTAAGGAGGAAGACTTTGACTTAGAAAAGTTCATCAGCTCCCTTGAAAAGGAAGAATAGACAAAGGTTGACCAATTGAGTCTCGTCGTCTAGGTAAATGTTATACGTCAGAGGTCGACTTGAATATACATCCCCAGTTACAAGAGGCTTTTAAGGGATCTATTATGCCACTAATTGTAGATGTAGTAGTGAGCAATTGAAATCAACATATGCTTTGATCTGGCTACATTGCCTCTCAGTTTAGTCTCTACCCATTTATATTCTGGGCCTGGTATACGATGTCTGACTGCCAATCAATTGTGGAAACTCGATAGAGAGATAAAGCAAGCGAGTTCGATCAGCAAACCAGTCAATTAAGCAGAAGCAGTTAGTCACCATCTTCTGAAGACATAGTTCTTGTATCTGGGATATCTGGTTTGTTGTCCATGTAGTAGCATAAACTTTGTAAGGGATGCCAGACCGAAAAGCAATATAGCTGTCGAGACAACCCTTTAAGCGTAGCAGTACGCATCGAATGCATTCCGGTGCATCGGACTATCTACAAGCAGTGGGGCAAGTCACCAGATGCTTCTTGGCCACAAGATCGTTGTAACAGACCCCAAGCAAGCTATTATTTTCGAATTTCAACTCCGTCGGAGTTTGATTGACAGCCAGTTCTTACTTTCAAATTAAGGTGGACAAAGGAGCAGTACCAGTGTATGGACCTTCTTGACTTGAGCAGTTAGATCAGTACGCTAGCGCGACATACGGTGCTACCGCGACATCGCTGTACTACTGCAACAGGCTTAGTGGCCAAAGCAACAATACCACGCCATGGGTAGAGGCATGGGCAAGGCCGATACAGCTCATGTAGCCCGTGGTAGCTCTCTGTGGCTATCTTATCTCCGACCTCGCAGTGATTTCTAATCATTTCGCAATGCGCTTGTAACCTGAATTTGATCCTACACGTCTGATTGCCAAAATAAACAAAGATTACTAAGACGTGTTTACGTTTCAGGCGTATTCACGTCTGTGTAAGTAAGGTTAATCTCATCAACTACATACCACATGTCACCCACCCCTACCACATAAACTCTATAACTTCAAAGGCACTCGCTGTGCTCATAAATAACCACATTCAACCTAGTCCCAGATTAGGTAATCTAAAAGCGAGCCGGAGACGTCTGTAAGCAACTCTCCTTCATACACGTCTATACACACATCCCTTCATACACGTCTGTACACACACGTCGTGTCTGTATACACGTCTGGAAATCAAAACAAACACGCGAATCGCGTCTATATAAGAGCATCGATTCCCGGTTTCTATTTTTTTTATACTTCTTTATCATGTACGTTTGTAAAAGAGGAGGCCACAAAGAACCGGTTAGATTTGACAAAATCACCGCTAGAGTCCAAAGATTATGCTACGGTTTGGACACCAAGCACGTAGATGCTGTTGCCATCACCCAGAGAGTCATCTCCGGTGTATACCAAGGCGTCACCACCATCGAGTTGGATAATTTGGCCGCTGAAACCGCCGCTTACATGACCACGATCCACCCTGACTACGCTATCTTGGCTGCCAGAATCGCTGTGTCTAACTTGCACAAGCAGACCACTAAACAATTCTCTCAAGTGTCGAAAGAATTGTATGAGTACATCAACCCCAAAAATGACAAACACTCCCCTATGATTTCTGAAGAAACTTACAGCGTGATCCAAAAACACTCTGAGGAGTTGAACTCCGCTATTGTCTACGATCGTGACTTTAATTATAACTATTTCGGTTTCAAAACCTTGGAAAGGTCCTACTTGTTGAGAATTGACGGTAAGGTTGCTGAAAGACCTCAGCACTTGATTATGAGAGTCGCTATTGGTATTCACGGAGATGATATCGAAAGGGTTATCGAGACCTACAACTTCATGTCTCAAAGATACTTCACTCACGGTTCCCCTACCTTGTTTAACGCGGGTACCCCTAATCCCCAGATGTCTTCTTGTTTCTTGGTTGCCATGAAGGATGACTCTATTGATGGTATTTACGATACTTTAAAGACTTGTGCTTTGATCTCCAAGAGTGCCGGTGGTATTGGTTTGCACATTCACAACATCAGAGCTACCGGTGCTTACATTGCTGGTACTAACGGTACTTCTAACGGTATCATTCCTATGGTCAGAGTCTTCAACAACACTGCTAGATACGTTGATCAGGGTGGTAACAAGAGACCTGGTGCTTTTGCTTTGTACTTGGAACCATGGCACGCAGATATCTTTGACTTTATCGATATCAGAAAGAACCATGGTAAAGAAGAAATCAGAGCTAGAGACTTGTTCCCGGCTTTGTGGATTCCTGACTTGTTTATGGAAAGAGTTGAAAAGAACGGTGAATGGACTTTGTTCTCTCCTAACGAAGCCCCAGGTTTGGCTGACGTTTATGGTGATGAGTTCAAGGAATTGTTTGAAAAATACGAAAGAGAAGGTAGAGGTAGACAAACCATTAAGGCCCAAAAGTTGTGGTACGCTATCTTGGAAGCCCAAACTGAAACCGGTACCCCATTCATGTTGTATAAGGATGCTTGTAACAAAAAGACTAACCAAAAGAACTTGGGTGTCATCAAGTCTTCCAACTTGTGTTGTGAAATCGTTGAGTACTCAGACCCAGAGGAAGTTTCTGTTTGTAACTTGGCTTCTATTGCTTTGCCATCTTTTGTTGAATCAGATGAAAGCTCTACTTGGTACAACTTTGAAAAATTACACGAAATCACCAAGGTTGTTACCAGAAACTTGAACAGAATCATTGACAGAAACTACTATCCAGTTCCTGAAGCCAAGAGATCCAACCTCAGAAACAGACCAATCGCGGTTGGTGTGCAAGGTTTAGCCGATACTTTCATGGCTTTGAGATTACCTTTTGACTCTCAAGAAGCTAGGGAGTTGAACATTCAAATCTTCGAAACCATCTACCACGGTTCCGTCGAAGCCTCTACTGAGTTGGCTGCTATCGAAGGCCCATACGAAACATACGAGGGTTCTCCTGCTTCCCAAGGTTTGTTGCAATACGACATGTGGGATAGAAAGCCTTCCGAGTTATGGAACTGGGATATTCTTAAGGAAAAGGTTGCAAAGAACGGGTTGAGAAACTCCTTATTGGTCGCTCCTATGCCTACTGCTTCCACCTCTCAAATCTTGGGTAACAATGAATGCTTCGAACCTTACACCTCCAACATGTACTCCAGAAGAGTGTTGTCGGGAGAATTCCAAATCGTCAACCCTTTCTTATTGAAGGATTTGGTTGACCTAGGTCTCTGGAATGAATCCATGAAGAACAATATCATTGCCAACAACGGTTCTGTCCAAGGTTTGACCAATATCCCAGACGATATCAAGGCCTTGTACAAGACTGTGTGGGAAATTTCTCAAAAGCATATCATTGACATGGCCGCTGATAGATCTGCTTTCATTGATCAGTCTCAATCATTAAACATCCACATCAAGGACCCAACTATGGGTAAGTTGACTTCTATGCACTTCTACGGTTGGAAGAAGGGTCTTAAGACTGGTATGTACTACTTGAGAACCCAGGCCGCTGCTGCTGCTATTCAGTTCACTATTGACAAAAGTTCTATTTCTCAAGCTAACAACGTCGTTGCTACCTTGAGTCAGTTGAACAGCAGAAGATACAAGCCTAGTAGAAGTGCCAACTCTAGCAGTAGCGGAGATGAAGCCTCTAGAAGTGCCTCTACTGAACCTTCTTCAGTCGAAAACTCCATCGTCGACTTGAAGATTTCTGATATCAGCAATGAAGTACCACCAGTAAAGGAGTCAGAAGCTGCCGAGCCTGAAGCCGCTGAAGACCAAAGTGAAGCTGATATCTACAGCTCAAAAGTCATAGCTTGTGCCATCGACAACCCGGAATCATGTGCCATGTGTTCTGGTTAAACAAAACCTGTTATAGATTGTGTTTATTTTTGTATTGCTCCGGGGCTAGTCCTTGGTTTGGGTATTTGTACGTTAATGTAAGTCTAATAATGAATAATAATTTTTGCAACTATGCACAAGACGATTCGCAGTAGTGCTGTGCCCAGAAAGAGGCTTAAATTTTCCAAAATACTAACTCTTGGAAGAAAAGCCATTAGGGAATTACAGGACAGCAACATAATAGACATTAGCTTGTTCCCAGACATTTAAGCACTTGAACCATATGAGATAAGTAAAATTTTTACAGACATTAACTAAACAATTTAACTCCTTTCCCTCCGGCCTACCATGCCTCAATCGAACAGTCAAATTGATTCTCCGTACTCACAGGCTATACCGCTTGAATCTTTAAATAACTTGGGCGAGAACCGTAAAAGTGATGAAACTATGAGTGCTTCAGGTTCCCAAAGCCCAGAAGACCACTTGGATGAAGACCCTTTGCTCGATCAACAACTAAGACAGTTCCAAATTTCACAATCTTCCAAAGCCGCTCGATTCTTTAAAGCATTATGGAACGGCCCGGATGAGGCAAAGGATATCCCTCCGGCTCCGTTTTCGACAGTATGGATGCAGAAAATGGATGAGCTTCCGAACAAGTTTCACAGGCTCTCAAGTCCCATTAAAATCGGTCTCTTGACTGGATACCTTATCCTATGGTATTTGAGCATGCATGCGATCTTGTATCCGTACTTTATGCATTCTCCAACAATCTCCAACTATCCTGATAATCTGGTAATAACCCTAGGATGCACTGATAAGCTCTGGCTAGGAAAGAATGCAGCTTGTGGCCTAGATGCGGAAAAGTGTACACCCCCCGATAAGGATGTATTCGTACGGTGTCCAGCGTTGTGCGACCGAAGCTGGACGTACTCATTCATACCGGTTGGTGATCAACAAATCAAGTACAGGGGATACTTCATTGGAGGAGGTGATAAAGTGAAATCACCAGGAGAAGGCCAGCTTTCCAATCCTTATAGGGCAGACTCCTTTGTGTGCGGGTCTGCAGTTCATGCTGGTCTTATTCTGCCCTTTTCGGGCGGGTGCACCAGACTCCTGTATCTGAGTGGTGCCCAGCCCCGGTTTGACTCTCAGAAAGGACGATACGGAGTAGATGATTCTATTGAGTTCAACTCGTTTTTCGGGGCATCTTTCTTCTTTAAGGAGCTTAAAAGCGGACTCAAAGACGCTACTTTCAGCCACTGTTTTGATCCTCGTTTACCAGTACTTGTGGTGAACATTTTTCTAGGCTTACCTATAGTCTACCTTGGAAGCGGTGCTGCAATATTTTGGATTATCAACATCGTGGGATTCTGGACTATCGTTCTTGCTACAGATCCTCCCATTCAGGTAGATTCTGCAAATGCTGAAACGACTGCTTCTTTGATCTCTATAGGATTAGAACGGTTCTTGCCTTCGTGCTTCATATTGCATGTTCTTTGGAGTATTTCTACAAAGCACACATTAACATACCCTCAAGACACTCCTGTGTCCCATCTAAAAAGAGTTCTCCTTTTCTACCCTTTGTTTTGGCTAGGAGTGTTGAACAACATCAGCTTCGACAGGTTGCCGGTAGACAGGTTCACCTTAAAAGATCTTAGAGATCAGCCTGGTGGGGCGTTGGCCGTGTCATGTATTGTGTTTCTGGTTGTACTATGTGCTTTCATTCAGGCATATAAGATCTGGCAGGCTGATTTGTTTAGACGGTATCTTTTGATATATGCTCTGTTCCTAGGTGGGCTTGTATTTCTTTCTATGATTCCTGGTCTCACACTCAGAGTACACCACTATATCCTTGCTCTTCTTTTAATTCCCGGCTGTCGTACTAAAGGGAGTACTGCACTTTTGTTCCAAGGCATATTGCTCGGTCTTTTCCTTTCGGGTGCAGCAAAGTGGGGATTGGCTGCAATTGCAGAGACCGACACTTCTCTAAGACGTGATGATCCCAGCGGTCAGATTTTACCACCCTCCATCACTGCATTCGACTTTGTCTCGGGATCGCTCAAATGGAACGATACAAACACCAATGCATTATACAACGGGGTTTCTATCTTAATCAATGACATAGAAAGGTTTGTTGGTAATAACGTCTCCAGCCTCAATCTTAAAGAACTTGTTGCAAACTCTAGTGAACTATCTGGTTTATTAAACACTGCACTTGAGTCTAATAAAAAGTCCAGCGTCCCATTATACGTGAGAATAGGTAAGAAGATTATTGGGACTTCCAGGTATAGCGATTTCTCCAATGCTGCTGTGATTAATTGGCCAGATGGAGAGGTGACTTTACCAAAACCGGGAATCACGTAGTTATATTATAAAGATTATGATTTAATGAATATAGAAGTATTATTATCCAATGGCTGCGAAAACCACGAAAAGTCACGTATTTTAGCAATTTCCTATCATACGTGGCTCAAGTTCCAACTTTTCTCTCTAAACACACCCCTTTACAATTTGGGACTGTTTAATGTCCTGTGAGACAAGGTCTCAATGTTATCCCATCATTGCTCAATGACTAAAAATAACCCAGTCTAGACCCTGGATTCCATCCCGCATTTTCGCATGCACGAGCTTTATTTCAATTTTTAGACACTGGGGCATCTTCATATGATCCAGATAAGGTCCCCTAAAAGCCTAGTTGGTGTATCCACAAGACTTAGTATCCAAAATATTCTCGCTCAGAGCAAGCCGTATACCACGCTGGCTCGCGGAGCCTTCGAGAAGAAGAAACAGGACTCAATACCTGAAGCAACCATTAAATGGTACTACGCTACTGACATTCCATTATCCAAACCTGAATGGTTCGAGTATAAAAAGACACAAGAAGCGAAGAAGTTTGTCCCTTTCTCAGCTTATGATTCCCACCGGATTGAATCCCACTTTCACAAGTATTTTGAGAGGACCGAAGATGACAATAAGATAGAGCCGATGGTTCTAGTCAGCGAAGACAGATTGTTTCGAGTAAATGTCAGGGACTTTGTTTTGACACCAGTGTACTGGGAGGGCCCAATCTACGAAGTTCGTCGTGGATTGTGGTTCATCACCGATGGCACCCCGTTACCTGATCACCTCACTCAGGAGATTGAAACGGGATACGATGCAAAGAAGCCATACTTGTTCGACGAAGAAAGGAAGAAGAAATCGGAGGCTCTGAAGGATAGGCCTAGTAAAGCAGACCTTGTGAGATTCAACTCGGATGAGGGTATTGGTGACGATGTGTTTGAAATTCAAGAAGCAGACGACGATGTCGTCAAGTTGAGTGGAGGGCAAGCCGTGATGTACTTCAACAATAACAGGGCAGCCCTTTTCCCCGATTCCATGATCAACAGCTATCAACTACCAATTATCAGGCAGTTTGGGACCTCTTCTGTCTCGTTGATGGGCGTTACCCACGTGCAAAGAGGATTCACGGATGGCTTGACCACGTCTTTGTTTGAAAACATAGCTAGTAACAATCCAATTTCGTCTTTGAATGATATTTTCCCGGATCCTGGTTTCTTATTTTCAAACGGAGAGCCCGTAAAAAAGTCAGTGAATTACTCTGAAGAGAACGATGGTGATGAAGACAAACAGAACAAACAGATGAAGGACATGATTGAAGGCGACTTTGAAGATAGTACCAGCAAGTTGTCTTCTACTAGAGAAATCGATCATTTGGTGTTCTGCGTACATGGGATTGGTCAAGTTTTGGGGACAAGATACGAGTCCATTAACTTTGCCCATAATATCAATGTATTCAGGAAGACAATGAAAGCCGTATACCAGGAGAACAAGAAATTTAGGAAATTGGCATACCCAGACACTGAGGGAGCAGAAATGGAATTTAACAACCGTATTCAGGTGTTGCCTATTTCATGGAGACACAAGGTTGAATTTCACCCAAATAAACTCCCAGCCTCAGAGCAGGATGTGGAAGAACCAAGATTACCTACATTGGCTCAAATTAACGTAGACGGGGTAAGGTCTCTAAGAAATGTTATTGGGGATGTTGCATTGGATATCCTCCTCTACTATGAAAACCGGTACTTTGATCAAATTCTTGCTTCTGTAACAGAAGAGATTAATTCAGTGTACGAAAGGTATATAGAGAACAATCCTAACTTTAGAGGGAAGGTGCATATCCTTGGGCACTCTCTAGGGTCTGCTATTTCGTTTGACATATTATCCAGACAGTTGAACCAAAGACCGCTGAAACCTGACCCTAAAGTGGATCTTCTCTTTGACGCCGACTCGTTATTCTGTATTGGGTGTCCTGTGGGAGTTTTTAAACTAATCAGCCAAAAGAACATTGTGAATAGGGGCGATTTACCTGAAGACTTTAATCCCAGGGATGAATCGTTACAGTTTTCATCACCTAAGTGCAATAATATTTACAATTTGTACCACCCGTGTGACCCTATCGGGTACCGAATCGAGCCCTTGATCAAGCCCAGGTTTTCTAAATTCAAAGCGGAAGAAGCCCCATTTGCCGTTGAAGGAATCAACACACAAATTAAAGGATTGGCTTCATTCACGGATGATCTCCAAGATAGATTTGTTAATGCTACAAGTTGGTTTTTGAAGAAGAAGAAGAGCAGTAAAGTTGCCCGAAGCATTGACAGCAAGATTGCAAACGAAAACGCCTTGGGTGACATCGTGAGCAGCATTGTAAAATCGAACAACGATGATGAAGATGAAGGGACTGCAAAGAAGAAAAAGTTATCTGAAGCAGACTTAAAAGAAATGCTCAAGTTCAACAAGGGAGGTAGAGTAGACTATTGTTTGCCAATGGGAGTATTTGATATATCCCTAGTATCTGCTATTAGTGCCCATGTATCTTATTTTGAAGACCAGGACACTGCTGGGTTTGTCATGGGAGAATTACTTTCAGGCTCCATGCAACCTGTAACATCTAAAGAAGTCATATATGGGATAGACAAGTAAATAGTGACATTAAACATTATATTAATCTATAAATCTTCTAAACCTTTATCGAAATCTTTCTCTATTAACTGCAACATTCCCTCTGGCAAGATCGGAATATTGTTTTCGTCGAGAACATACCGGAAAGGCATTTCGGTTGACTCGTATCTGTTGAACTTGATTTCTGGGTAATCAATGAATTTAATATCTTCGAATTTGACTTGTTTGTCAGCAATGAGCTGAGTGGTTCTGATAGCAGTGTCGGTGGTCATTTGGAGCTCCCCTAACCTTCTGCCGGTAAAGCCGTACTTCTCTCTCAACAAACCAGTTCTATCGACTCTTGGATGAGATCCCAAAATACCTCCAAACACAAAATACTCGAACTTGTCAGCATCTTCCGGAACTAAGTCTGTTTCTGCAGCTGGATCAAGGAGGCACACCTTGGAGCGGTCCAAGCCGTTGTCGATATTTATACACTCCTGCGTAGTCCACTCTAAACCCAAAGCCAACAAGGCCTCTGGGATATCCTCTTTACTAGTTCCTTCTGGTAGAGAAGTCAACACCAAATTGTCTTTCCCAACATCCTTAATGATTCTGGTATATTCTAATACCACCCATTCGGAAAATTCGGGTTCCATGTGTTCGATTATGTACTTCATAGTGACAAGGCCAGAGATTTGATGAAGTGAAAAATCTCAGTCTCAATCTCAATCTCATCGCAACAGGGTAAAGGTCATAAATATGTGAATAAAGAAAGCTATACCTGATAGACCTAGAGTAGAGTAAATGGCTACAGATGGATTTAGTGTCTTTCATATTTCGTATAATCAAAAAAAATTCGTTGGTGAAGCTTTTCGGGTAGGGTGTGCTTTGCATCTGGTGGCTGCAAAACGTGGCAGATACATGTCAATATTTATAAAACGGTATTGAAACATGGGACGTTAAGAGTGCTTTGGGTGATCAGTCTCATTGCTGTCTAGCTTCATAGGTCAAGAATTTCCTCCAACAGGTAGAAAAATCGATACAATGAGGACCGTAACTGCTCTTGGTATAACATGGCCATAAAGAAGCAGAGGGTAAGATGGACGTAGTCACTCGTTTCACATGCGTGTTCCATTATCGGAATAAGTGATAAAATTTTGTATAGCCTGACGCCTTCAAAGACAACCAGAATGTCGTGACGGATGTTTCTATGTTTCATATGATCCAAAAAGGCTTCCAATTGGTCTTGCATATCTTGGTGGATTAGGCTCTCTGAGATATCAGGACTTCCAGCGTTACATATAGAAACCCAATTCAACACTTGGACTCCGAATTTGGCTGTATATCTATGCAGAATCAACACGAGTACCACTAATAAAACTAGTATCTCTACTGCCCAAAAATTGAGGTTGGTGAAAATTACCCAATATAAGGCGTAACAAAGGGACTTTTCGTTTCTAAGCGGACAGGTACCGTCACATGAGAAATCGGTGTCTACGGCTTGAGCCATTGGTAATGGTCTGGGTAGGAAACTATACATTACTTTTTGCAATCAGCGCTTATGCGACTGCATCTGTGACTGCTGAGGTTTTTGCAGCCCTTATTTTGCAGCTATTATATTTTTTGAACAGAATTAATCACTTATACTATTTACTTCCACAGCATCCAGAAGCTTTATTAAAAGCCAATCTGGAAGTTTTATCTACATTCAAGGAACAAGTGTCGGAGCCCGGTTTCCCAGCCTTAACCTCGGTGGTAGTCCTAGCATACGATGGCTTAACATCAAGGACAGGGTTCTCAGTGAAAAGATGTCTAGGCCTCAACATCAAGTCGAAAATCTCTGTAGGCATCACTGGGAAATCTTCAGGAGATGGGAAATGAGTGATTCCAAAGGTATGGAATAAAACAATATCTTTGTCTTCAATATTTTCAGAACCGTCTCCGATCCATTTTCTCATACCTCTCAAACCATCACCACTCCACTGGGCAACATGGTCACCGGAGGGATACAACCTTCCGTAACCGAAATCTTCGTCCTCATATGGGATAACTTCTGTTGTGTATTCCGCCCATGGAGCTCTCTTTCTGACAAGCGAACCTGGCTGGGCCAAAAGAGGTGGGCAAAAGTTGGACACCAACTTGTAAGAGGCTGGCTTCTTGGAATACTTGTTTATTGACTTTGGATTGAACATATCCCAAGTTCTGGCAGTAGTTGATTCAAACTGGGTCAAAGAATCCTGTACAGTCTTGAAGGTGGTTTTCTTAGCATAGAATCCATTCCCGTAAACATTCTCCGGAGAACCAGTAGGGAATGGCGAAGGACAAGCATCAGAAGTAGCGGCAGAGTTTCCCTCCCCATCGATTCTAGGGTGTATTCTCAAGGAAAATAAATGCTGGTGGTTGTGAGCATTCACCTTAGGGTAGACAACAGTTCCCCAAGGACCAACATCTTCATCTTCATCACAGATGTAAGTGTTCAAAATACCAGTTAATCTGACTTCTAATTTAATGGTTCCATCTTGTCTAAGGGTCCAATACAAGCAGTACTCATAGTTTGCGGCTGTGAATATTTGGGAGATAATCAACTTCTTACCTCTAGTGCTAACGGTAGTTTGAAAGTCGTCTCTGAAATCCGAATGCTTGAACAAGATACCATCATCTTCTTCGTGGATGCATACGGCATTCTTGACAGTAGATACGTCACCAAACTTGTCTACAAAGTGAGCATCCAAGTAATGAATAACACCTTTACAATCACATCCCAAAGTCAATGGATTGGTACAGTTTCCAGCACCATACTCACCAATATCCAAGGCATGCTTTCTTTGGTGAGGGAAGGAAGGGCACCCGTATGGAACAATCATCTCGGACAA
Source organism: Yamadazyma sp. yHMH685 (assembly GCA_030571055.1). Classification (NCBI taxonomy): domain Eukaryota; kingdom Fungi; phylum Ascomycota; class Pichiomycetes; order Serinales; family Debaryomycetaceae; genus Yamadazyma; species Yamadazyma sp. yHMH685. Next base: position 866,074 of record JAJLXC010000003.1, read on the forward strand.
CGAGATTCTGTGGAACAATGATCTCACATTCCCGTGATCGTTGTAATTGACATCACTCAAAACAATACCCTCTCTGTAGTTGAAACCAATATGGAACTTGAAGTTGGACCATTCCATGACATTTCCAGCCATGTTGAAAGAGACCCCATTTGGCTGGGTAATATTGATTGGAGTGTCATCTTGTCTGTAACCAGAAGGATTATCTTCGGTACCAAATTTCTCAGCAATGTGTTTGGGGTGGAAACTGGTATGCTTGTGCTTGGATATCTTTCTTCTCTTCGTGGGAATATCGATGAATATGACCTTCTTCAGGTTCATATCCACAATAGGGCAGAAATCTAATGGGTGAGAATAATGGGAGTCATCGTCATGGGATCTCCAATACATCAAAGCCTGTTGCAACCTTCTTGACGCACCCCATCTTTCGTCGTATCCAATAGTCCAAGCATCACAATAGATGTTCTTTATTTCGTCTTTGGAAAGACCCGAAATTTCAATCTGCTTTATGACATTGGGGTCGTTTCTAATTATATCTTCAGTTGCAGCTAAATCCTCTGGGGTCAAGATTGGTTGAACACCTTCTGTGCTTTTCAACTGAATGACAGAGTTGGAAGGAATATCAACCACACCCTCTTGGATAGCAGTAATATCGCCCTGAATTAAGACAAAATATGCCAACCTTGGGGGCAAAGGGCCGTTCTTCTCCTTCCAGTTGTAGTAGAGGTTCTTTGGAGGCTCACGCAAAGTAATGGTGCTAAATGAAATCAGCTTACCGGCATATTTTTCTTTGACGATGTTACTAACATGTTTGATCTCCTGAGGAGATAATGGATCCAATGGGTGTGTTGGAGCTGCAGGGGGGGAGATGGCAGAGGTGACCTGTGTGGCAACTTGTTGTAATCTTTCCATAGTTCGATCAATCAATAATGAAAATGTATTTTTCAGATATATCCAATACTTTATATAAAGTTACCATTCGTGATTGAGTCTCCTTTAAAAACAGGTCTAATGGAAATAGTGCCTAAAGCCGGATGTCTCTTATCAAAACGAATGCCTAATGTAGTAAGGCATTCCTGAGATTTTGGCAACTGCCTAATGCAGTGCGTATTTCCATGATATATAGGTATTTTGTCAACCAATTGGGTAAAATTATGCGAGGAACTTTACGCTCAGGTTGGTAGTCTAACTCGTAGCTCAACCAACCATCTGCCTAGTGAGATTTTGTCACTTCACGCCTCAACCTTTAAACGCAGCATGTTACTTGGCTTTTGATTGGCCATATGTAGTTCTGGTATACTGTCTATTATTAACCCTCTATCCATCTGACCGAAGAATATTGGCTACCATTTGCGACTCAAAGCAAAGCCACATTGCCATTTGTCTCAACATACGAAATGTAGTAAAAATGTCACGTCAACTTTCCAGCTCACCTCTTCTCTGTGCATCTTGAATGGTAATATGTGCTCGTAAGTACGAGAAGCAAAGCCAAATACATTAGGCGGCAAGGACAGAAGATAACGCTACTAACAGGATAACACTGCGACAAAACTGATTGTATCACTACGAGCTATATATATCAAAACTTAACTACTCAAGCCCCCGCCCCGTACTTATATCACCTACAAGGTTACTTTCTGTGTATGAGAATCTAAAAATCAATAATAACCTAATTTACATTAAACCTATTCAGGAATACCTGGCATTTTTCAATCTTGACACCCCGAGTTCGACGAATAGGATCCATGAAAAGAGCGGAATCAAGATAAACCCTGAAACCTGTAAGACAATTAAACAGTTTACAAACACGTTCTTCTGATGGACAAGCGCTTGAGCCATTACTTCAATCGCGTCTTCTTTGGAGCACATACTTTGAGTGCACTTGTTTGTTAAGTTGTGACTTACAATATTTAGCAACACTGAAGTGACTAGATTGGTACTGTAATCATAATATCCATAGTCTCCGTTAACGAAATCAACCATGACTATTAACAGGTTGAGGAGAATATCACTGAACAAAATGAACGAAACATTGGTTACCACTAGTATGAATAGATTGTAAAGAATGCTGGTATATGATAAGAATAATAAGGGACTGGTGGATTTCTTTTGGGAGAAAGAAGACACAAATTGATTTACTGCATTATAAAACAATAAAATATTGGACGACCAGTGCAAATGGTCAAACCCAACAGATGCATTCAAGACATGGATAGCAGAGGAAGAATTAAGCAATAATGTCTCAGGAATCACCATGATCAGAACTAACAAAATCAAGCCGAAGATACCGATTTGTCTGATTATGCACGTAAAGTTAACTTTCAGCAAGTTTCCATGTTCAATCACTAAAGCCTCCTTTGGAGAATTCTTCTCGTGATCATCCTGTCTATGCAAGCAATCATACCCATCAACAACATCGTGAAAAGCATCAAAGAGCCAAAGGAAGAGTAATCCGCTTGTAATTGTGTATAGTAATCCCTTGATGTCCTTAACAACAAGCTTTGAGTTGTAGTCAACTAGAATCTCACTTTTTGCATTCCCTAGCAGATCCAACATACTGGATTTGAAGGCATTATGTAGCATTAAACAATGACCTGCGTCAAATAGAAGGAACTCCACAAGCCAGCCAGCTGACATGTTCCATACGGATAGTAGTATCAATGCCTTAGTCATCCTATGGACGCTTGGAGAAAAATCTAGCTTATAATAACGCCAAGTGTAGAAGCATATTGCCAAAGTAGACACCACCAGCAGAAATCCTTGGTACTTATGCAGCATTTCAGAGTCATTGATGATGATTCTGTAAAACATACCGTTGGATGAATTGTTGATACTTGTATGCGTGTCCATCGGAGTAGCTGGAATATGCATATTTAAGGTGAAACGTATTGTTGACCGATCTCTTCAAGACCTAGTTTATTTGATCAATTACCTCCACTTTTTGAAGGAGAATTGGTATGCTAATAAGTAAAAAGCTGCAGTTACAAGTAAGTAAAGGGTATTACTAATTATGGGTCCGGTGCGTCGGGCTATACGAGGTACCCGTTACAAAATCAATGGAAAGACAATTCACAATATAAGTCAATTCAAACTTGAATATAAGAATCCGAATATTTATCAAGTCTTAACTTCTGTTTCTTGCAAAGTTGCCAGTATATACTTCTTTCCTAAATTAATTTAATCCGAAGAGACCGTAAGTCGTGAACAGTGTTATGTACAGGACCATAGTAATTTAACCATTCAGGCATATTAATGATCTGCAGCACACGGAGTTCAAAATCTCATCGCATCACACTGGTAGGTCTAGCGACCATTGGCTACCAATTGGGATAATATCAAAGACCACAGAGTCAATGAAGATGCCATGAACTCACATAAATATTCTGGCGTAAATTCCAAGCTCTGAAACTTGTCTGTAGAAGCAAAATCAGTTTGTTCTTGTAGGATGGGGATAATCAAATATTGTAGCCGGCTGAATTGCGAACCCGATCCGATGTTCCCTCTTTCTTGTTTCCCTGACCTGAATACAACGGGAACGACCGGTATGTTCGATATTGAAGGAGATTCGCCCGGTCTCGCGCTACGAATCTAGGAGAAGATATCCGTCAGGTTCTATCCGGCGCATTCGAAGCTGTTGGGAATACCAATGCCTGCTTCTTCAGAGCTTTTGCAGCAGTGGAAAAGGTTGCTCAGAAACATCAACGTCAGCATATACTTTCCATGCTATTTGGAATGACAACCCACACACCTACTCAAAGCAGCGCTTCAGAAACTACTAACTTTTTGATAGCTTTATTTCCGTATGCTAGTGTTGTCTTCTAAGTACAAAACCTTTCACGTTTGAAGAAGGAGGAATGGTAAACGAGAGAACCTCTGGCGTTCTACAATGATTATGATTCATATGTTATTACTGCTATATAAACAACAAACAAACAGCGGTTCGAGAAACAATAGATAGCTTACAACTTGTCGTAGTATTCTTCGTAACCTGGAACCTCTGGCTTAAGACCAGCACGTTCTCTCTTTCCCTTAACAATAGAACCTGGCTTAGAGGTTGGGTCGGTTGGGTCACCACCCATAACGGCCCAGTGGTCAAAGATCAATTGTGGGAAAGCTTGACCACCAGTAGCTTGTCTCAAGTCACCGGTGAAACCGAAAGATTCGTTAACTGGCAAGTAAGCCTTGATGGTGAACAATGGGGTACCTGGTCTTTGTTCTTCAGAAACAACTTGACCTCTCTTCTTGTTCAAGACAGAGTAGATACCACCAATGGCGTTTTCAGGACATTGGATTTCACACAAGAAAACTGGTTCTTGGATGGCTGGTTCAGCCAACAACATAGAAGCGTAAGTAGCTCTTCTCATGGTTGGGATGATTTGACCACCACCTCTGTGGATAGCATCAGCGTGTAAGGTAACATCCAAGATGTTGACTCTAACGGATCTGACGTTCTCACCGAAGATTGGACCTTCCTTGGAAGCCCATTGGAAAGCAGCGACAACAGAATCCTTGATTTCGTTCAAGTATTGGACGGCCTTAGTTTGGTCAACAACCAAGTTTGGACCGTTACCATCTGGACCGAAACACCAGATCTTTCTGGCATCAGTGACATCCCAGCCGTGCTTGTCAGCCAAAATTCTAGCTCTGGCCTTGAAGTCATCTCTTGGGTTGATAACACCGTCTTCAATGTCAACAGCAACTTCTTCGTCAATTGGTTGAGCCTTGACGTAAATTCTGTTATGCTTGTTTGGAGACTTAGACAAAGCAACCATAGAGGATTCACCTTGAACGGTTTCTCTGTAAGAGACAACTGGTGGGGAGATCTTCAAAGGAATACCAGCGTGATCGTTTTGCAAATCGGACAAACAAATTTCCAAGTGCAATTCACCGGAACCAGCAACAATGTGTTCACCGGATTCAGACATGTAAGTCTTAACACAAGGGTCAGACTTGGACAATCTCTTCAAACCTTCGACCAATTTTGGCAAGTCATTAGCGTTCTTAACTTCAACGGCAACTTCCACAACTGGGGAAACAGAGAACTTCATAACCTTCATGTTGTGAGAAGATTCATTAGTGGTGATGGTACCAGACTTCAACAAGAATTGGTCAATACCAACCAAACCAACAATGTTACCAGCTGGACAGTCATCGATTGGTTCAACGAATCTACCCATCATCAAAACAGTTCTTTGAATAGCCTTGACGAACAAGTCTTCCTTCTTACCGACCTGGAAGTTAGGACCTTGGATTCTAACCTTTTGACCAGACTTAACGGTACCAGAGAAAACACGACCGAAAGCGTAGAATCTACCCTTATCGGAGGTTGGGACCATCTTAGAGATGTAGACCATCAAGTCACCGTTAGGGTCACAGTTCTTGATAGATTGACAAGATTGGTCATCAGATGGACCTTCGTACAAGGTCTCAGCTCTGTAAGCCTGAGCAGTAACTGGGGATGGCAAGTGAATGACAATCATTTCCAACAAAGCTTCAGCAGCTGGCAAGAACTTTCTCATAACAACCTTCAACAAGGCCTTACCTTCCAATTCCTTTTCGTCACCCTTCAAGTTGATTTCCAACTTTTCCAACAAGGTTGGGATTTCAGCCTTCTTGAAGTTCATGATGGCAGTAAACAATCTGAAAATTGGGTCCAAAACGAACATATTGAAAGCTCTTTCCAAAGGCTTTCCATCAGCGTCCTTGTCCTTGTTAGTCCACTTCTTAGTCTTTGGGTTAAAGTAAGAGTCACCCCACAATCTTTCCATCATCTTAATTCTGTCAACACCGAACTTCTTAGAGTATCTGGTGGCAAATTGTCTGACGGTGAAAGCCCAACCGTGCAAACCAGAAGCGAAAGCAACGGTACCCCTGTATGGGTAGACTTGACAGTCACCCAAGACTGGGTCAACGTAGGTAGAGATAATAACGTTAACGGATTCGATGGTTCTGGAGAAAGATTGGTACAAGTCTTCCTTCGTAACTTGCAATTCCAACAAAGCTCTGTCAATCTTGTTAATAACAACAACTGGCTTAATTCTTTCACCCAAAGCTTGTCTCAAGACGGTTTCGGTTTGGACACAGACACCTTCAATACAGTCAACAACAACCAAGGCACCATCGGTGACTCTCAAAGCTGCGGTGACTTCAGAGGAGAAATCAACGTGACCTGGGGAGTCAATCAAGTTAATCAAGAAAGAGTTACCAACAGTCTTTTGTTGGATTTCCTTGACATCGTCTTCACCCATAGAGGCGTATAAAGAAATAGCGGTAGACTTAATAGTAATACCTCTTTCTTGTTCATCCTTTCTAGTATCAGTGAATCTAGCTTCACCGGCCTTAGCAGCGGAAATAATACCAGCCTTTTGGACCAAGGAATCAGTCAAGGTAGACTTACCGTGATCGACGTGAGCAATGACGGACATGTTACGCACATTGGTAACCTTGTCCATCAAATCACGGATTTGTTCAATTGTAAAAGCAACTAGATGGGTTAGTAAAACAGATTATAAAAGATTTGACGTTATAGAAATCTTGATAAGGATTTCCGAAGACAGATAACAAATTTTCGTTTCATAAAGCTTTCAAGCCACTACCATGATACACACAACATACTGTGGCATGAATATGGTACGCCTTGATCATAAAAATAGATAAATTTATGATTGACAAAAACTACTAAGCTGTCACTAAGGAGTGATGAGCGAACAAAAATAACCCCACTGGTGCACTATTAAATATGCCAGAGAACTTCAATTCCCGGATCACATCCCAAGTATTGGTTTAACGCTTTGTAACATCATGTTTGTACATACCCATTTTGGATTAGTAATAAAAGTGACTGGTTGTATAACAAGTTGGTGAAAAAAAATTTTTAAAAAAATTTTCATTCCCATGAGGCAGGCCTGAGCAAATGGTTTCCGCACGCCAGCATTTTCCTGATAATGGGTCGAGGGTGGCTACGAGCGGTGGGGGGAGTTTATTGAATAATCCCCGAGCTTGCAAACCCGCTGAGGGAGTAGATTATTCATTTCCAGTGATATGTGGGGATAGGATCTATTGAGGATAAGTAAAGCAGACAGAAAAATAAAGCATAGGAGGAAAATAACCGAGAGGTGAGATAAATGAGATAATGGTTATCTGACCATATTAGCCATTGACTTACAATTGCTTCAGGATCTGTAACCTAAGCTCTAGCGTAGCGTTTGGAACCAACTTGGGGTAAATTGACCCCATTTGAATGTCTTTAGAACCACCCCCCTTTAGCATAGCAGGGTAATCCCAAATAGGTGAGCACCAATTGGCTTTAACAGGTAATCCCGAAAATGGTTGTAGAGGAGCCGAAAGTAGGCAAGACTACTACAAAAAAAGAATATGATTTTACTTAACGTGTTAATAAGTACCCTCGGGAGTTTGAAGGGATCTTGAGTCTCTCGAAGCTTGATTCAGCTTGTTGTTCCTGAAGGGGTTGCAAACGGCTTACCCGGATAATGCCTTGCACCCGCGGGAACTGCACTACCTCAGTGGAAGTGTTTGCGGCGGCGGTTACCGCCATATGAAGCCCCGCACCACAGTCTCGCGGTACGCACCTCCACCTCGCCGTATTTGCTTGTCTCACTCGACTCCTACAAGTACTGCAATTCGCACTGTTTAACCAGAGTCAATGAAGCTCATCACCGTCCTCATCTCTGGAAGTGGGTCTAATCTCCAGGCCCTCATAGATGCTGAAGCCACTGGTAAGCTCACTGGACATATTACACAAGTAATTTCCTCCAACTCCAAGGCGTTTGGTCTCACAAGGGCTGAAAAAGCAGGAATCCCGATCAAGTCTCACGAATTAAAGTCTTACTACAAAGGCACCCCAAAGGAAGAAAAAGATAAGAGACTTCAAAGAAGGAACCAGTTCAACGTTGATCTCTCCAACCTTTTGATATACGGCAACATCGAGGGAACAACTGATGGGACCCATAGAAGGCCGGACTTGATTGTATGTGCTGGGTGGATGCTCATCTTATCTCCAGCCGTGTTAGTGCCACTTGAGAAGGCTGGAATAACCATCATCAATTTGCATCCTGCACTTCCCGGAGCTTTCGATGGAACGCACGCAATCGAAAGAGCTTGGCAAGCAGGCCAAAATGGCGAAATCACGACTGCTGGTGTCATGGTCCACAAGGTTATAACAGAGGTGGATAGAGGTCAGCCAGTATTGGTGAAGGAGTTGACGCTCCAGAAGTCGGAATCGCTCGAGGCGTACGAGTACAGGGTGCATAAGACTGAGCACGAGGCTATTGTCACCGGAACTAACATAGTGTTGGAAGAGTTAAGTAGTAGTTAGAATTGGGACGCACGCTTCTAAGAACAGAAAGTAGAAGGTCAATAAAGGTGGAACAGTCCATTTGCTCGCTCTTGACATCAAAAGCTAAACCTAATAGAATATATATGTACTACTTAGCGTCTATAAGTTGGCAATCACTTGTTGAGTGAAGTGTTGAGTAGAAGCAGAACCTCTCAAGTCACCGGTTCTGTTTTCTGGGCCAGAGGCAATGGTCTTCTTAACGGCTCTGTCGATCCGTTCAGCATAGTCGTTCAAAGACATGTGTCTCAACATCATAACAGAGGACAACAACAAGGCAGTAGGGTTGGCCAATCCTTTACCGGCGATATCTGGGGCAGAACCGTGGACAGCTTCGAAAATGGAAACCTTGTTACCCATGTTACCAGATGGGGTAAGACCTAAACCACCAATCAAACCAGAAGACAAGTCAGACATAATGTCACCGTATAAGTTAGGCATGACCATAACAACGTTCTCGTAGTCAGATGGGTCGGAGGCCAACTTCAAAGAAGTGTTGTCCAACAATTCGTAGTCGAGAGTAACGTCTGGGTATTCTTTACCGATTTCCTTAGCAGTTTCTACAAATAATCCATCACTCAACTTCATGATGGAGGCCTTGTGTACAACCAAGACGTGAGGCTTGTTGATACTCTTGGCGTACTCGAAAGCATAACGGATGACTTTTTCAGAAGCTGGCTTGGTGATCAACTTAATGGACTGAACCACACCTGGAACGATGGTGTGCTCGATACCAGAGTATTCACCTTCGGTGTTTTCTCTGATCAAAACGGTGTCAACGTTCTTGTATGGGGTATCGAAACCTTCGATACTCTGGCATGGACGAACGTTGGCGAACAAATTGAAAGTTCTTCTCAAAGTCAAGTTCATGGAGGAGTGTCCCTTACCGACTGGAGTTGCCAAAGGACCTTTTAAAGCAACCAAATTCTTGTTGACAGAGTCTACAGCTGGCTGAGGCAAGGTGGTTCTTCCGTCGATTAACAATGGAGTGACATCAACTGGTTCCCAATCGATTGGGACACCAGCAGCAGCGTAGATGTCTTTAACGGCTTGAGAAATCTCGGAACCGATTCCGTCACCCTCGATCAAGGTGACAGTGTACTTACCGTTGGCTTTCTTGGTACCAGTGAATTGGCCTGGAATGTAAGATCTAACAAACTTGGGAGCAGTAAGGGTTCTCTTGGTGAATTGTCTGAACATGTTGAAGAAGATGTGAGATAAAAAAATTTGTTTTCGGAGTTGAAGGATTTAAACTGCGCGCTGGCCAATGAAAACGTAGCGGGCCCGTGTCGCACCATACGACACACCGGCATCGCGATGTCGTTACCTGGTAAGTCGGAGCTATAACAAGGGCAGACACTTCCCAGTGGTGGATAGAGGATTGTTGACTTACAGGAGTGCTGATGGTAGAGTATAAAGTTTGAACGTCGCCGACCACTTTATGTTGTGTGAATCCTGTACACATTTTGATGCATGCACGCTCCTCATTAATTACATTGATCCTGTAATACTCCGGATATATTATTTCTTCATTTTCTCCGGGTACATCCGTTTTATGCCAATTGACAGCAATATCAGGAATCACACACATGTTGTAGGTGGTCTATCGCATTTGATTGGCTGGTCCACTCCTTCCCAAGTAATGTGCTTATGTTTAGCTTGGTACCTCCAGTTGCGATTTTTCATTCCATCGCTAGATTTGCAGCCAAAATTTATTGATGTAGAATACTTTTGATCTCCCCTTCATCTGCTTCTCTTGAAAGGACTCAGCTTTTGGTTAACTGTCTATACTTCTTCGTATGTACTTCTAATGGATCCATGATGAATCAATCCCATTTATCTGGCAGTAATTTTACTTAAATCCTTGAGAAATCAATCACATATACTACAATCATGTGGTGTAATACAGCTGCTCTAGAAAATGCACTCAAGGCTCTCCAAAGGCTCTTCCACTCGAGGCTCTAATCTGGAAACTGTGAGCAAAGGCAATCTTGCTTAAACTTTAACGAGAATTGTCATATTTTCTGATAATGGTATGAAAATTTTCAAAGCCAGAGATATATGAAATCAAATATAATGATGTCAGGAGGTCCATTAATAAATAGTACTACATGGCTCACAATAGATACTATTAAGAATAGACCCAGAGCATGCTCATGATTATGACTGCCATCGCACGGGTACCACGACCGTGCCGCGACGCGGGATTGTCGTTCCTATACTAGGCACTCACTACATACAACAAGAACCAGCAATCAAGTTAAACACAAGCACAATATAAGCCTCATGTAGCCAACTAGAGCACTTCCGGTCATCTCGTTCGGTCGCTCGTCGTCTTGCTCTTTTGTCCCTCTCTCTCCCCATGCTTCCTCGCTCTTCCCTCGCTCACTCCTGCGCTGCATGCGAATTTTTCATCTCGACACGTCTAAACATAACTTTGATCCAACCATGAAGGCATCAACTCTCTTCTTCCTTGCCATCCTCCAACCAGCCCTCTCGGCCTTGACGTTCGTGCTTGGCCCTCACGAGACTGTCTGTTTCGGCGTCTTTACAGAACAACCACAGCTGTCGATCTCGTACTACTTTGCTGTCCAGTCCGGTGGTTCGTTCGACGTTGACTACAGTGTCAAAGCTCCAAAGGGCGACATTGTCGATAGTGGTGAAAAACAGAGACAGGGCGAGTTCACGATCACGGGGCAAGTTCCTGGCGAGTACGAGTTGTGTTTCTCCAATGGTATGTCTACATATAACGAAAAAGTAATTGACTTTGAAATCAAGGTGGAAAACGAAAAGAATGACTTCAGAGCCAACATGCCCGACCAGCCAAACGCCAAGCCTAGGGCTCACATTGAAAACATGGCCAACACGGTGGAACAGATCGACGAACAGTTGGATGGGTTGTTGAGAACTATTCAGTACTATAGGACTAGAAATAATAGAAACCAGGCCACCGTCAAGAGTACCGAGTCAAGGATCTACTACTTCTCGATCTTCGAGGTGTTATTAATGGTGGGAATGGCTGTGTTGCAGATCACGGTGGTGCAGTTGTTTTTCAAAGGCTCAAGAAAGCAGTTGGTGTAATCACGCAAATTATATAAAAAATAGTTGTGTAGCTAATATACACTTTATATATCCACACCCTGTTCTATGAACAGGATTTAGGTAGTTATGTTCGTAACTCATACGGTGCAGCTAACGTGAAGAACAGCATGCTTTCTGACCGACCACTACAGTATTCTGTGAAGCTGTGAGCACTAGTAGCAGAGGCTTGGTGAATCAAACCAATCTTTTCATTTCTGTTGCTATACATATCTCAACCATAAACACCAATGCTTCTATTTCTACACAACTACATGATTTGGCACTTTGCCCGAGCTATCTACTGGCCAATTGGACAACTTCTCAAGAAATCGGCTTTACCCTTCAAAAGACGAATGGACTTGATGAAGATCTCATTAGGTGGCATAGCTCCAGTACTCTCTACATTGAATATGAAATGGTCCCTCTTTCTTCCTAATTTGACCTTACCGTCAAACTCTGCGTGTCTCAATACTTCCCTTGACACCGTATCTTTCCTAGCATCCTTCACAAAAGCCTTTCCATCCTCAATCCCTATAACACCGGGAGGAAAGCACTTTTGGAACCTCCTGGCCTGCTCTCCGGAAATCTCCTGTTTTATGTCAATCACTGGCATCAATCTATATGAAGCAGTAGACACGGGGGAAAACTTAGCATGGTCACTTCCTACCCCTAAAATGCAGTGTGCTCTTAAACTGATTTCCTGGCCAGGACGCAACTTGGCAATCAAAATGTTCGGATCACATGCTACCACAGGGTGGCCCTTGAATAAGTCCACTTGTCTTCCCTGGGGCTGAAACTTTAAATCCTTAGCATACACATGGGAGTTTCTATACAACTGCTTTGGGTCTGTGGATCCCTTGGGGGCGTTAGGGTTGTGTGTGCATGTAACGTCCAAAGTCATGACAATTGTGTTTTCATCGGTAAATCTGGCATTTTCTTCCTCGCTTGGATCCACCCACGTTAACAAGTCCGGATCGACCTTCAAAGGAATAAGACCGAGTCTCAGGGCCAACACTTCATCCTGAATCACAGACGTGTTGTTGAATACGTAGATGCTCTCGGCAGCCACAGATGGGACTTCGCTGATCATTAGACGTCTCAAGGCATTGGCAACGGAGGTATCGATGTTGATCAAGTCAAAGGTAGCATCTCTTTCAGTCCTGTTGGAAACAGTGATATCGAGAGTCTCCTTGATTTGTTCAATATCCCAGGCATTTTCCTGATTGGCATCATGACCGGGGAAGTCAGTTGATGTGGTGTTTGTGACTCTATTATATTCTATTCCTACGATGTTAGACATGATGAGGTGAAAAATTCAAATTGAATTCGATGATTTTTGCGAAGCTGAGATGAGATGAGATTAGTAAGTGTTTGGGGAAGTATATAGAGTACGAATGGATGTACACTATTATGTAGAGTTTGGTGTATAATAGAGTTCAATTTGAACCTCAACTTCTAAGTTTACGATTAATCAACTCCCTCTAGCCATGATCATAGTTCAGATAATATTGACTACTCTGATCGTTCAATCCGACCAGTTGTATATTGGAGAGAGTCACTGCAAGCTGATACACTAGATGCAGTCATGATATACTGACAAGCAATCATCAAAGGTCTAATTGGCAAGAGCTTATCATAATCGAAGACTGCAACTTGTTGTAAGTTTCTTATGTTTTATGTTGTTTTCAGCAATGTATGCGAACGCAGGTTTAGTTACAGATACGACGTTCTCTGCGATCTCTTAAGTGGCGCTGTGACCAAAGAAGGTTGATGAACGAATCAAGTAAAAGGCAATTCCGAATCCATTGTATGCTTCGATTGAAGTGTCGGATGTTGAAGGCAATAACCACCTGAGCAGATCTTGATACTGCTCGTATTATACAAACGACCCTGGAACCTGGACATTGTATTCAGCTGTTGCTGGAGGATACATTCTGAAACGACCCTCATAGCTCATTATCGTCTTCACATTCTCCACCATCTCTAATGCTAGCAACATCACATCTCCACCGTACCCATCACTGCTCTGGTGTGCTGCCAATGGATCTACATCTTCAACAACATTCTTCACCTCCAATACCTCCAGATCATCTATGAAACACATAAGATTGTGATATATCACTTGTATCACAAACAATAACGTATCTAAAGCCACTAACTCTAGCCTTCCAAACGGCACTCTCTCGCCTATAAACCCAATAGTTATGCTGCCGTGGAGGTACTGAGATCCAGAAGGGCTCAGGGTGTATGCTCCAAAAAACAAATGCTTCAAGAGAGCAATTCCGTTGAGCAAGAAGACATTGATGAGTAGAAACTTGGTGAGCCCTCGTTTAGCCTCATCCGTATAGGTATGAAGCGAAGGGTATGGGTTAGAAAGAGTATACTGCGAAAACCCTCTTAGTATAAGAAAGAGCCCCGACAAATCTTTTAAATAGATGATCACTATAGTTACAAACCCCAAGAACATTGTACTGTGCCTGAGCTCCGTTAGAAAGGCCTTCTTGCGCTTGTAAAGGATGGAAATATTATTTTTTCGGGTCTCTTCAACCGTTGGGCGTACTTGATTCTGGTATTCTTGAATCTGTTGTTCAATGTTCTTGATGTCGTCCATATCAGGTGGTAGTTTTATTTAACAGTGTGCTGGTGGTAGGCTGTGTGTATGTTTTCAGTGTGCTTTCTTGATCTTTTCAAGTCTATTTTAAGTCTACTTTATGGAGCGAATACGAGCGGTGCATGCACACTTTCTTGGACACAATCTATGTGATATATCTCTAACCTGATCTCACTTGCAATGTTAGTCTTCTGGTCTATATTAATAAATACCTATAATACACACAGTTCTAATTTCCCTAGTCTCCTCTATTCTTTCAAGGTAACCTTGCCGATGAGGTCACCCCCCAAAAGACGGATTTGCTCGAGAATACTCTCCTTATTAATAACCACCTCATCCTTCTCTTTCTCGTCGTCGACAGGTTTCACGTGGATTCCGAAATTCACTCTAAACTTCTTCTTTGAAAGAGTAGCAGGAACGAAAAGCCCAGTGATAATATTGCTACCATCATTGTCCAAAAACCCAAACTTATGCGATGAAAATATAATTACATGTCCGAACTTCCTGTTCAAGTCGTCTACATATATCTGGGTGATGTCGTAGCTGAAAGCAATATCTTCAGGGAATGCAGTTTGATTTTTGATCAAGTTCTTGAATGTATCAGAAGGTAAAACACCAGCAGATGTGGTGATTTTGTGAGTGTTAATATCAATGATAATGTCGTAGTCTTTCAAAACAGGAACGAATAACAAGTTTAAATTGGCCTCATTGATCCTCACACTCCTCATCATATCAGCAGCAGCCCTAGCCAATGCCGTCAATCTGCTGGCAATAGGCAACGTCAATCCGTTGGTCCATAAAATCCCTGAAGGGTCGTCCTTTGACCCAATGAAAAACTGAGTCTTTATTCCAGATGGATCGTTGTGTCTGATCTTTGTGAAATTCTCCTCGATCATTTGATAAGTTTGAATAGTTAACTTGTCAGAAAGCTTGTTGTTCAGCTCGATATCCAATTCATTGTAGTTTCCACCATTATCGTTCTTAACAAGGTCCAAGATCAATGAAGCATCTTTCCAATTCCAACTGGCCAAGAACTCTAAAATTCGTAAGAATCCATTTTCAACAGAATGAGGAACCGAGTATGGCGCAGGGTCTACAAATGGTTTAAGAGCTATCAATTCAACCATTTCCTCGCTAAAGTGTGACAAAAGGAGGTGTGAGTCCAACCATCTCTTGAACAACCTGACGGTTGGCGAGTAGAATGGGAAATGATGAGATAATGTGCTGATTGTTCTCGAATGTTTAACTGCACCAATGTATTTCTGGTTGAATTTGAGATAGACATCTTGTGCTATAGCCTTTTGTTTATCGGCGTTAGCTACTGCTCTCAAGTACAATACTTCATCTCTTTCTGTCAATACTCTGATTCTAAACCCATACCCTTCCGGCGTTAACACATTCAACATAGTAATATGGTCGTTAAAAGGGATGGAATCATCCTGGGTCATGAAAGCCTTATAAGCAGTTTCCTTATTGATTTCATCCAAGATCTTCAAAAGAAATGCGGACTTGGTCTTCTCCAAAGCAGAGAGTTCGTCAGGCCATTTAGCAGAAGTCTCAAACTGTAACACCAAATCGTTCCAGAAATCAGGATTGCTTACTGCAAATGGTACAGGTTGTAAAAGTGAAGTGTATCTCAAGCCAGAAGATGCAGGAAAAAGGGATTTCACTTTAAGTGGTAGCGATAAACGAGCTACCACTTTAGAAAGGGAATCAAAGGCTGTCTTCAAATTAATAAAACTTGTGGTGGAAGTGACTGGCTGGTTGGATCCCGATGGTAACAATGGAGCTGGAAGTAATCTATTAAAAGCAGACAACTCGGTTGTAATGTTTGCAGATATGTCTTTGTATAAGTGATGGTCTAATGCGTATTTAATGATTGATAAACTGACTGGTTCCGACCCATTTATCAGCCATACAACACAGTTTTGAATGGTACCATTTTTGAATCTTCTCAAGGAAGCTCTAGCTCCCCAAAAATTTCTAAATTTTGAAACTTCTTCCTCGTCGTCATCATTATTAGGCCCCTTGGTGACTAGTTTCTCACACTCGTCAGCATTAAAAATTAGCCCAATGATAAAGTTATCAGATTGAGAGTTGACCTTTCTTTTATTTATTCCGAAGGAACCCTGAAACTTTTCGATTTTTACTACAATCTGTGACGCTCTGTCGCCTAATGCCTTTTTCAAAATCACATATAACTTATTCATGATGAAGTTTTCAAATGTCAAAAACGTGATCTTTTCCAACGGACCAAACTGCTCGGCTAAGTCGTCTGGAATTGTGAGACTAAAAGTCATGTCGAATCTTAATTGGTCATGTTTAGAGTTCTGCAATAAGATAGGATCAAACCTGTCTTTGACAACATCATTGAGCAAGTCTAACGTCTCTGTAGCATGGTGTCTTAAAAGATTGTAAGAGTGACCGGTCATTTTCCATAAGATGTTTAACTTCAAATTCTTATCGAATACAGTAGGAACGTTGAATCCTTCATTGAGATTGAACTTGGAAGGAACATTTTCGCCAATTAAGCTCGAGAAAGAAAGATAGCCAGATGAAAGATCCATGGTGGATAAGTATTTTACAGTACCTTTAAACAACTGGTATGAGGAAAACCCATGGAGCAAAATTTTATTACCAGACAACCCACCCCCATGTAATAAGGCACTCATCAACATAGCGAACTCAAAATGGCCAAATCCACCTTTGTGAATAGACCCTGTGAACCCTCTTTGGCCCAACCATATCTTACCTAATTTACAAGCATCCTTGAAGCTTTCTGCGGCCTTTTTGGATGAATACAAATATTTCAAGTAGTAGCTATAGGCGGTCAGAGACAACAATGAGGAATTGTACAAGGGAGTAGGAGGTAACTCATCCGAATCAAATTGGATTCTAACGCAGTTCTTATTAGGCAAAAGCTTCTTATTTTCAAAAAAGGCAAGTGGGAGTCCCACAATCAAATTAATGGTGAACTTGGTCTTGTGGAAAATTAAGTCTTCTAGGTTATCGGTTTTTATGCTTTCAACCTTCAAACATGGACACAAAATATCATCGTTCAAGTAATGGTACGAGATCTTTACAGGTAAATTGTTCTTCTTTGTTAAAGAAATTAAATGTTCTGTCAAGTGAGCCAAATAGAAAGCCCGTTTATAAAAAGCCCTGTAGTTCAAGTAGTCCTTTGGCTGGAACAATTCTTTTGGCATAGTCAAAGCCATATCTATAGCCATCCCCTTATGATGGGCGATACCACTTTTCAACCCAAAGGATCCTACCAAGGATACATCTTCCGGAGGCAAATATGAAAACTTGTAGTTGACTTTGCTAGGTTTAGGATCAGGAAATGGAATCACTACCTTCTTACCAAACTTTTCTTCCAAGTCTCCCAAGGTCAAGTTCTCTACTACGGGGACCTGCTGGATTAATTCATGAAGTTTGTGCAAAACCTTTTCGATTTTTTCGATATTTGAGTCCTTTAACTTGACTTCTTTAATAAGCTCATCGATTTGAAGCTTGAATATATTAGACTTGAAAAGCTCGACTGTTTCTCTTGCAACTTGAATTTCCTGGGCTGTGAGTTGTTTTCTCTGTTTCTTAGTTGGCCTAGTGTTTGGTTGCGGTTTCTGTTCTTCGTCTTGGTCTTCCTCATCGCTAGTTTCTGTTTCACTCGAGTTTTTCACCTCTTGATTTCTCACTGTTGAACTACTAACTACAGAGTTCGAGGAAGAAGTAGCAGGTACTGGGGCAGAGCTGCTGATTGTGTGGGCAGAGACTTCGGCTATCCCGGCCTCGGCTGACTTTCTCTTTCCCATTTTCCACACGGTGTATTCAAGATTGGATACTATGGATAGTGTGCGGTCGATGAGTAAAAAACTTATGGTTCATGCACGGCAAGAGTCAAACGAATTGTCGTCGTCGTGTTGAGACTAAAAGTAAGAATATGGTAATTATACCTTTGTGGTATATTGATCGATACTTGAGTCCGGGATAAATTGAATATGTATTTGCTTCTGAAATATGCTGTCCATGTTGGAAGACCGAGTTAAACTACTAAACTTGCCTCATCTTGGATAAAATTTTTTTGTGAAAATTACAGACTTGATAATACTGGAATTCAATAAGATGCCAACGAAGCAATCAGTAGCTAGCATACCCATAATCACAGAAAATTGTTGATAGTCCTTATTCAAAACAGGCTCATACAACTACTTCTTCCTTTTGCTAACGCCAGCCACTCACCGTTATCTGTGCCATCTACACTCTTACCCCATTCTCAGCCTGTACGCGAATTCCTTGTATAACTTGACGCAGATATTTCCAGATCCAACCATGTCAGAATATTACTCGGACCGAATTGGACTCCCCAAAACGGACCACTCTCTCTGGAGATTGCGTACGGACAATATTGGCTCCGAATGGTGGGAATATATCTCCAAAGAAGATGCAAAGAGTGACCCCCAGTCTACTTTTGCTAAACATTTACTTAAACAGCCAAACTTTCCTGCCCCAGAACCAGAAGTTATCTCCAGTCCATTCCAGGCTGCCTCAAAAGGAGCAGAATTTTTGGCACTTCTCCAAGACGAATGTGGCCTGCTTCCTTGTCAATACAAGGGCCCTATGTTCATGACTATCGGCTACGTAACAGCATGCTATTTTTCTGGCACAGAAATTCCAGAACCCTACAGAATTGAAATGATCAGATACTTGGTGAACTCAGCCCATCCAGTAGACGGAGGCTGGGGTTTGCATTCTGTGGACAAATCCACGTGCTTTGGTACTTCTATGAACTATTTAGTTTTAAGACTATTAGGCATGGAGGCTAGTCACCCAGTGTGCGTGAAGGCTAGGAAGACTCTCCACAGATTAGGAGGAGCTTTGGGTAACCCTCACTGGGGAAAGGTATGGCTTGCAGTGCTTGGGTTGTATGAATACGAAGGAGTTAACCCTGCTCCCCCAGAGTTATGGATGCTTCCTTACGCTTTCCCTGCTCACCCGGGTAGATGGTGGGTTCATGTGAGAGCTATTTATCTTCCGTTCGGGTACATTATCATGAATAAAGTCAAGATGGAATTAAATCCCTTGTTGAAGGAAATCAGAAACGAGATATACACCCCTTCCCAGCTCCCTTATGAGTCCATTGACTTCAGTAAGCACAGAAATAACGTTTGTGGCGTGGACTTATATTATCCTCACTCCAATGTTTTGAATTTTGCAAACCGGGCGTTGCTATTGTGGGAAAAGTTTAGGCCTAACTGGGTTAAGAAACATGCTAGTAAATATGCCTACGACTTGATTTTGAAGGACTACCAAAACACCAAGCACCTTACTATAGCTCCCGTTAGCTTCGCTCTTGATATGGTTGTAACTTATGTAGAAGAAGGTAAAAACAGTGAAAACTTCAGGAAACTTAATGCCAGAAAGAATGAGGTCTTATTCCATGGTGCCTTGGGTATGACCGTAATGGGAACCAATGGGACCCAAACATGGGACGCAGCCTTTATGGTTCAGTATTCCTTTGCTGCAGGTCTTGCAGATATCCCCAAGCACCAGCCAATGATCAAGAAGGCATTCAGATACTTAATCAAAAGTCAATTTGACGACGAGTGTGCGGATGGCAGTTACAGAGATAAAAGAAGCGGCTCCTGGGGTTTTAGTACCAAAGACCAGGGGTACACTGTTAGTGATTGTACTGCTGAAGCAATTAAATCGATCATCATGGTGAAAAACCACCCTGATTTTGCCGACGTGAAGGACGAAATCGCCGATGAAAGATTATATGATGCTGTCGACGTGTTGTTATCTTTACAAAATAGAGGCAGTTATGAGTTTGGATCTTTTGCAGCCTATGAAAAAATAAGAGGGTCGACTCTTCTTGAAAGGCTCAACCCGGCAGAGGTATTCAACAATATCATGGTTGAGTATCCATATGTAGAATGCACTGACTCCTCTGTGTTAGGGTTAACGTTCTTCACCAAGTACTACCCTGAGTATAAGCAGGTGCCAATCAAATTCGCCATCGAACATGCTGTTGAGTACATCAGGAAATCTCAAAACAGTGATGGCTCTTGGTACGGGACCTGGGGGATCTGCTACACGTATGCTTCAATGTTTGCCCTTGAAGCCTTCAATTCTGTAGGCAGAACGTACGAGAATGACGAGGTCGTGAGGAAAGGATGTGAATTCTTGATCTCCAAGCAGTTGGAGGATGGAGGATGGTCTGAATCGATGAAATCCTGCGAAACACACTCCTATGTGAATAGCGGCGAGGAGTCGCTTGTGGTTCAGACTGCGTGGGGTGTGATTGGCTTAATATTAGCTGACTATCCAGACCAACAGCCTATCAGACGGGGAATCGAGTTGATTATGAAAAGACAGTTACCCACGGGCGAGTGGAAGTATGAAGATATTGAGGGTGTCTTTAACCACAGCTGTGCAATTGAGTATCCTTCCTACAGGTACTTATTTACGATTAAGGCTTTAGGCTTGTACTCAAAGAAGTATGAAAAGTAATGGAGTTCAAAGTGTTTATAAGGAGAAGAGTGTATTTAGGTATATTCGTATTATATAATACATGGCCTTGGACATATAACGCACAACCAAAGAGAAGGATAGTGTTGAGACAGTGATAGACGATGAGTGTTAAGACAGAGATACTGCTTGGAACAATCACAAAGCCTAGCACTATGCAGCCAGTTGCTCTGTATCAGTTGCCCGTCGCTAGTCATTGAGAGTAATTGTATCAGTGCAGTGGCCACGAATAGTGTTCTGACTACACTACTTAATCACAGAAGAGAGAATAGTTCCATACTACTAGACTTGATATTTCTACAACTTCGCATATCATAGAAAAGCTACTTCGCACTGATCAATTATTTTAGTTACATCATGTCGGACCCAAGATCGACCATTGCTGAAGCCGAAAAGCTCTTAAAACCCCAACTGGGATTGATGAGCTTCTTCTCTAGCTCTTCCCAGTCTTATAGACGTGAAGAAGCCGCAGACCTTTTCGTCCAGGCTGCTAACCAGTATAGACTTCTCAAAGATTACGACCAGGCGGGGAAACAGTTTGTACGTGCGGCAAACGTCCATAAACAGTTAACCAACCATAACGATGTTGCCAATAACTTGGTGGAAGCATACAAGTGTTTCAAGAGCGTTTCTCCGTCTGATGCAATTGACTCTTTGAGCCAGGCTATCCACATCTTTTTAACCCAGAACGGTCAGTTCAGAAGAGCAGCAAACTTTACATTGGACTTGGGGGAATTGTATGAATCAATAGACGATACTCCCAACGCAATAAAGAGTTACGAACAAGCAGGAGATTACTTCGATACTGACCACTCGGATGCTATGGTTATAAAGGCTTACTTGAAGTGTGCAGACTTGTCTAGTTTGTCCGGAGATTATGCTAAGGCTGTGGAGTTGTATGATGGAATCATTAAGCGACTGGTAGGTAACGCTTTATCCAAGTGGAACTTGAAAGAGTACTTTTTGAAGTCGATTTTGTGCACCTTGTGTTTGGGAGATGTCATTGAGGCCCAGAAGAAGTTGGAACATTACAACCAGGAAGAGCCTTCGTTTCAAAGCACCAGAGAGTTCAAGTTGATTGAGAGTGTTTTCGAGGCTATCGAGTTTGGTGATGTCCAGATGTTTAGCGATAAGGTGTTTGATTATGACCAGTTTAGTAAATTGGACAAGTTGAAAACGCAATTGTTGTTGCAAATCAAGAACACCCAGGTGGAGAAGGAGGAAGAGGACTTGTTATGATTGGATATATAGTGAATAAACATACCAGGTGGTATCCGCATGATGGGTAAATGAGGACTATTTATAAGTTTTCAAATTACAACTTAGGAGTATAACCTTTGTGCATAGGGATTGATCAGCCTTAGTTCTTTGCTCACAGCTTGAATCAATCTATCGGATGATATATACATAAACGAAAGCATTATTACTTGAATATTATTATTACACATTATAGAGTTGCAATCGGGGTTGTAGTCCCCTAATTCTTACCTCTCTTAAAAAGTCCTCTCAATTTGCTGAACACCTGGTCATCATCATAGTTATTGAGGATGACTTCTCCATCTTGTCCCTTTACACCTTCTTCCTTAGAGTGATCTAATTCCAAAGATTGAACGGAATCTAGTCTGTGGTCCCTTAAAAAGAAAACGTCAAGCAACAAAACAAACGACAACACCAAGGCGACCAAACATAAAATTCTTTGAGACTTGGCCATACCCAAAACCACAGCGGCTCTTTCTGGTGAGCCCCAGGTATAGTTCACGCAGAACTTGAATGGGTCCTCGTAGGCCGAAGCAGCCAAATTAGGGGATGCACCAATCTTGGTCAACTCTGCCATAGCATTCTTGTAATAGGTGTTTGTCCAAACTGCACCAGAAATAGAAGAACCAAGGGCACTTCCGATATTGTAGGATGCCAAGTAAATTGAAATCACAATGGCCATGTATTCGTGGTTAGTGCAGGTTGCGATGGAGACTTGAGTGGAGTAGGTGAAGAAACCAGCACCAAAACCCATTAAACATAAACCTCCAATAACACCATTCTTTTCGATTTCGGCGTCACTACCTGCACCTCTTTTGGTGTAAAGAATAGCAAAAGAAGCCACCCAGCACACAACACCAAAAATAATGAATCCTTTCAATCTCCTAACCCTAGTAATAAGCAATCCCAATAATGGACCCACAATAACGGACACGAACGAGTACAAAGTTGTTATTCTGGTGGCGGCTTTGATAGAAGCATTCATGGTAACCAATAAAACTGTGTAAAGGTATTCGTTTGGAATAGTCCAAAGCATATTGATGAAAACAGCCACAATAAGGGCAGACCAAACACCTCTATCCCTCAACAACCTTCCTGGTAAGAGAGGGAACTGAGCCCATTTGGACTCCCAAAGTGCTAAAATGGGTACCAAAACAATACCAATAACTAAAGGAGCAATGGTACTACCTTTTTGCCAGGTGTCTTTAATTCCTCCAGCTATAGTGAAGGGTACTAAAATAAATCCAAAAACGCAAATGATCAAGACAATACCAATCACGTCAACTTCCCAAAAGATATCTATGAGAATATTATCATTAAAAGACTTCCACTTCTTGATTAACCTAGCTTCATCCATCAACAATTTCCATTCATTGGTCTTTCCAGCCAAAATTCTCATGTGGATGAAACAACCAATCAATGGAAGACACGATAATGGGAAGACAAATGCCCAAATACCATAAGCATATTGCCAAGAGTGCCTAGGGTACAAGGAGGCTACAATATCTGGACTGACCCAAGTGTTGATGATAAAGGGTAAAGCAGGAATGAAAGAGACAGCCAACCTCCAATTCAAATTGGAGAAATCAGCCAAAATGATTTGCAACAACACAACGATTCCCTGGTACCCAATTTGGTAGATAACAGTACCAGCAGAAAAGGTGTCAATGTTTTTAGCGGTAAATTGCACAATGGTACCAATGATATACAAAAACAATGCCACAATAGTCAATTCTAATCTCCCAAATCTATCTGACAATCTGGCATAAGTTGGCTGGGCAGCGGCGGCTGCAACAGCTTGAACGACACCGACAGTAGACTTCAAAGAGTGACGGTTGAAACTTGCAACCACATAAGATTCAACTGTTCCTTTAACTGTCAGCTCAAGAGCATAAGCGTATGCTACCACTAAGACGCACGTAAACAAGATAATCCTCCATGTGTAGTTCTGGTACTGGTCTGTTAAGACTTCCGATTTTCTAATACCCAAAGACTTTGTGGTTGAATGGGCTAAAGTTCCGTATATTGGTACAGCCGGTGTCTTAGAACCCGTAGGTACAACCGGATCTGGAACACTATTATTAGAGCTCTTCTTCTCTAATTCAGCATCCAAGTCTTCAGCATTAAAGGTGTGCTTCACTTCGTTATCCGAACTCATCGTGATGGAGTGATGGAAAAGATAATTCACGGATGGACCCAACTTTATAGGGTAAATTTAATCATAGAAGTTTCTTTTTTTCCAGTTTAGTAACAAAAACCGATTATTTTCTTTTGCAGATGATTTCGATGATTTTATTGGCTGTAGTCTAGATTTCTTGTCAACTGCGCGACCAGCCAGATGATTATGTACAGTACCTTGGCGTACATTTTTCATGTTGTGCATGAAAAGTGCCTTTAAGGATTTGCTTCCAATCAGATAAAACCAAGAGTTGACCGCTGAGAAGATGGCTTGCGCACCTTGTAACACAAGAACCCTCTCTCAAGCCTCGTCTGTGCATGAAAGTTAGATTCACAGTGAGCAGAACACAATAGGTTTCTGCATTGCCCACCTTGACATTTCACATTCTGGGGATAATGGATTGCTGGTAGTTTCTATGGGGCCTTACGAGATCTTGGCGTTGACGCCTAGTAGAGCACTTTTGTTATCCAATTATGTTTAGGTTTTCCGACGGACAGGATGGCCTATGATGACTGCATTATTGTTTCTCTCCTAACCCCGTCCATGAGTTACCAAGAGATATTAACATCTAGCATTCATCGCTAAATTTGTCGGCTATTTCATATGCACACGGCTATGCAGGGTTGAGAACCGAATTAAATAGAATTCATCAGGGTGAAAGTTAGTTTGGATGTACAATTGTAGGCTTCCGAAAAAGTTTACCGAAAGTGTAGGCTAAATCCGTATACAAAAATTCACGCCAAACCAGGTATATATCAAAGCCAGTAGGCATCTAAGCCGTAGATCGGAACCGACAGCAATAATTAGAGACACTGATCCTCGTCTTTAAGTACAGTTGCAGCACCTATCGAAAGATTTGCCTGTATAATTTGGCTTTGTTCTAATTATATTTTTCGTATGTAAGCTGGTCTATATTCTACACAGGCTTTCCACCAATAAACTCACTCCACCTCTTCACTTCTTTTGGAATGGTTACAATGTCTGGTATTTGAGCAAACGAAGTCTTGGTGAGAATTTTTTGCTGCAAACATTCAGCAAATAATTTGGTAGTGTTGGGCTCATTGAATAATGGAATACCAAAGTCAATGGCATTTCTTCTCATCACGTAGTCTTTATCCAATAAGTCTTCAGCCCTGGCTTTGGCCAAGTTGAAAACGGCACCGATTTGATGTTTCTGGAAAATTTCTCTTAATGCTCTTTTATCAGTCGTTGGGAAATCAATGATTTCCACAGACTGGCCAGTGTGCTCTTTCAAATATTTGGCAGTCAAGCCATCGGCGGTGAAGAAATGGTAGCCCAAACCAGACACTAATTTAGCAACATCTCTCAACTTGTCGTTTGTCAAATCACCACCAAACAAGATACCTTGTCCTGGAACTGGCAATTTGAAGTTCATGGTGGACTGTATAGACGTCCAATAAGCTTCTTTCAAATCCTCACCGAAGCAGGCGATTTCCCCAGTAGACGACATTTCAACTCCCAAAAATGGATCTGCTCCAGCCAATCTAGTGAAGGAGAACTGTGGTACTTTGGTGGCAACTCTATCGTAGCTCTTGCTCATCAAGTCTACTGGCTGGGGAACGTCTTGTTTAATCAAGGCCCTGACTGCAACGTCAATGAAGTTAACCCCCAAAACCTTCGACACAAATGGGAAAGATCTAGAGGCTCTGATGTTACACTCGATAACCTTCAATTCACAAGAAGCATCGTCCAATTGTCCGTTGTTGTCATTTTTGATAATCTGCATGTTAAATGGACCAGTAATTTTCCAAGCAGAAGCAACTTTGTCAGCAATTTCCTTCAATCTTTCCATGATGATTGGGCTCAAGTCTTGAGGAGGTAAGACCAATGTGGCATCGCCAGAGTGAACACCAGCATTTTCAACATGTTCAGAAACAGCGTGAACCAAAACTTCCCCTTCGTTAGCAACGGCATCGATATCAATTTCCATGGCTCCTTCAATAAACTTCGAAATAACAACCGGGTGGTCTTGAGAAACCTTGGCCGCATTAGATAACTTACTTTCTAATTCGTTTTGGTTGTTGATCACCGACATAGCAGCACCACTTAAAACATAAGAAGGCCTAACCAATACTGGATATCCTACTTGGTTGGCAAACTCCTCAGCCTCAGATAAAGAAGTCAATTCTCTCCATTCAGGTTGGTCAACACGGATAGAGTCCAAGATTTGAGAAAACTTGTGACGGTCTTCAGCCTTATCAATGTCTTCAGGGTTGGTACCCAAAACGTTACAGCCATTCTCTTGCAAAGTCAAAGCAATATTTTGCGGTAATTGTCCACCAACACTGACGACAACACCAGTAGCAGTTTCCAATTCATAAATATCCAAAACCCTCTCCAAGGATAACTCTTCGAAATACAATCTGTCGACTTCATCAAAATCAGTAGACACTGTTTCAGGGTTATAGTTTATCATGATAGTTTTTTTTCCAGCATCCCTCAAGGCTCTAGCGGTGGAAACAGCACACCAGTCGAATTCCACTGAAGAACCGATACGGTAAACACCAGATCCCAAAACTAAAGTTCCATGCTCGTTGAACTCTAAGTCTGAAGATGTGGCGTTGTAAGTAGTGTATAAGTAGTTGGTGTTAGCTGGGAATTCGGCAGCCAATGTATCAATTTTCTTCACAAATGGAACAATTCCGTGTTCTTTTCTCACCACTCTGACCTCTAGTTCATGAGCACTTACACACAAACCAATTTGCTTATCGGAAAAACCGAGTTTTTTAGCTCTCTTCATCAAATCACTGTTGACACCAGATAATTCACCAACGGCTTCCAATTCTCTGTACATATTTACAATATTCATCAACTTGTGCAAAAACCACTTGTCGATCTTCGATAATTCATGCACTCTATCGACTGTATAATTTTCGTGCAACAAGGCCTGACCCACAGCCAACCATCTTCTGTCGGTGGGGTTAGCCAAAGCATCATCCAAGTCATCAAATTTGTCACCTTGAAAGCCAACGTACGAAGGGTCAACTTGTCTGATAGCCTTTTGGAAGGATTCTTCAAAGTTTCTACCGATAGCCATCACTTCGCCAACGGATTTCATAGCAGAGCCGATATCTCTTTTGACATGTTGAAATTTGGCCAAGTCCCATCTTGGGATCTTGGTAACCATGTAATCCAAAGAAGGCTCGAAGTTAGCAGATGTAGTTCTAGTCACAGGGTTTGGAAGCTCTGGTAAAGTGTGACCCAAAGCAATCTTTGCAGCTGTGTACGCCAAAGGATAGCCGGTAGCTTTAGACGCCAAAGCAGAAGACCTAGATAATCTAGCATTGACCTCAATAACTCTGAAGTCGAGTCCATCAGGCTGCAAAGCGTATTGAACGTTACACTCTCCAACAACACCCAAGTGTCTAATAATCTTGATAGCAGCACTTCTTAACATATGGTATTCTTCATCAGAAAGAGTTTGTGATGGAGCAACAACGATGGAATCACCAGTGTGGATTCCTAAAGGATCGAAATTCTCCATGTTGCAGACAGTGATACAGTTCCCAACTCTGTCACGAACTACTTCATATTCGACTTCTTTCCAGCCTTTCAAGGACTTCTCAACCAAAATCTGCGGAGACAAAGATAACGATTGAGAGGCCAAGTTTCTCAACTCTTCTTTGTTGGCAGCAAAGCCAGAACCTAACCCTCCCAAGGCGTATGCAGATCTGACAATGATTGGGTATCCAACTACTTCCGCAGCTGCCAAAGCATCATCTACGGTTTCAACAGCAATAGACTCGGCAATTGGAATATCAATTTCCTTCAATGCTTGTGCAAACAAGTCTCTATCTTCAGAAGTCTCCAAAGTCTTGATTGGGGTACCCAATACCTTGACATTGTACCTATCAAAAACACCCATTTTGTCCAACTGAACCCCAACGTTCAATCCAGTTTGACCCCCAAAAGTCAACAAGATACCATCTGGTCTTTCTCTTTCGATTATATATATGATGTACTCTGCAGTGACAGGAAGATAGTAGATTTCATCAGCCAAAGCGTGAGAAGTTTGATTCGTGGCGATGTTAGGATTGATCAAGATACTTTGTTTGTTAGCTTCTTTCAAGGCCTTGATTGCTTGAGAACCCGAATAATCGAATTCACCGGCTTGCCCAATGGATAAACCACCAGAGCCAATAACTAAAACTTTAGAGACATCCACAAGCTGTTGAGCCTTTTCCCCTTTGAAATCTTTCAAAAGTTGGGCTCCAGGATATGCAGCTTGATGAGAAGTAGCGGACGTAGATAAACATTTTGCAACAGAAAAATTGACGTTCAGGACGAAGGTCTTTTTGTGCACACCAGCCAGCTTGATGTGGATTACCGGCTTGATGAGGTGGCTCAATACAGGCTTGAAAACGTTAAACATTGAAACGAATATTCAAGGTGCTGAAATGAAAAATGAAAATTTTCAGCTTATATCGATGGCCGAAACAGGCAATGAGTCAGAGCTAAGCGCGTTGTAAGATCAGCAAGTTACCCGGACGGAGAAATGAAGAAAGCTTTTATGACTTTATAGTTTCTGGTTTCAAGCGAAAGGGTAAAGACGGTGAAGAGTACTAAGATATGTAGAGAGCTAGCTAATATTTTTCTGTAGTACAACAGTAGTCAGTGGTTTCCACCATTATGCTCTTTAGCAATTTAGCAGTGAGATTTCTCCAATATTTTTCACTTTGCTTTAGCCAATAGACTGGCTTTAGAGGTCGTGTCAGGGAAGATAGATCTTTACCGCTATTTTACTGCGAAGCTACTACCACCACGCGCTAAGTTTGTCTAAACCATTCTTATTTGGTTCGAAAAAATATCGATGCTAGCCAAACCACTAGATGTGTTTATGATCAAACCGCCCCAAGACAACCCCGTTTCCGAAGACGCTCTAGCAAGGCAATCTGATGCAACAGTATCACGCAAGAATACTGTTTCTGCCGAGTATAATGGGTTCTTCATCTCCGTGATAAGCACTGTAATATTATCGTGTTTTGTAGTATGGTGTCTTGTTCCTACAAGTGTTTTTGAAAAGGTAGCCATTGACTACTTTCCCGATAAATACTGGTCTGTGGCCGTCCCCGCATACTCGCTCATGCTTATGCTATATATATATTTGGCGTTGGCTCTTTACAATACTGAAATCAAGACATTCAAGCTTGAAGATGTACGAAACTTTACTGACGAGCACAGCAGTTTCGGCGAAGAAGCGGTGGAGTACATCCACAAGCCGCTGGCTGGAGTTAGGGACTTACCAGTGACGGTGGTGAATGAGGTGTTGTATAATAGTGAAGAGGAGGACGAGGAAGAAGAGGTAGAGTAGGCAGAAATAATGATCAAGCAGATAATGAATACGATTTAGATAGTTATTGTGAAAGACGGAATAGTGGGAGCTCATGTCAGCAACGTAGATAAGAAGGCAGTAGAAAGTGAGCGTGGGAGTCGTCATGTGACACAAACGGAATAATACTAAAACGGTGATGCCAAATGGTAGGCTTGTGAGGACATTTATTTTTAATGACGTTAAATTAACACAAGTACCATGGCACAGTTGAACTATCTCAAGTCAAAAGCACACAAAAAAAGAGTTATCTGCTTACGAGGATCCATTACTAGTATGAGCATGTTAACACGTTTACGTGATCTACAAGGTTATATACAAGTCCCTATCGACATTAGGATTTTTTAACCAAAGATCGAAGTCCTTCAACGAGTAGGCATGCTACCAGATGCAAATGCTGAGAGCCGTAAGCAGACTGAATGCTCTAAAGAGATTAGGTTTCTGGCCACATTTCATGCTTTCTTATACCCACGTCGATGCTAAAGACCATACATCTGGTAAATTTGATTCCTTGAATCTGGGTCAAGATGATTCAACACCTGGACGTTCAAATTATCATCTCCGAGAAGACTTCCGTAGCTTTGCAATACCTGACAGAATAAGTCCTTCAAGTCTTCCGGTGGTTCGAAATAATTACCGATAGTCGAAATGAACGTTGCCAAGTTCTTCTTACCCTGTAATGTAGATAATCCACCAAATCCTTGGTCTGGGTTGGCCATGATGATGTTCAACATACCTTTAAACCCAGTTTCCTTTTCGCTGTTTTCGATCAAATAAATCATGTGAGAACACCATGGAATTATAAACTCAGAGAGCCGAGGAGCTATAACCTCGGATCCCCCGTGAAGACCCATTCTTCCTATACATATGGCTGCATTCTCTAAAATGGTTTGCTGCGAGTCCATAGACTGAAGAACAGGGATTAACAAGTTCACGAGGTTAGAGAGATATGGCTTCAACTTGTCGTCTGGGAGCCTCAAGCATATTTCTCCTAAGGACCAGATGGCGTTATTGTAAACAGGATATGAGTGGAGGGTTCCCGAGTTGATTTCATTTCCAATACAGATCATGACCTGGTTTAGGTATGGCTCAATAGTGGCATCCAAGACGAAAATGGCCAAGTCTCCAAGAAGAGCATATGCACTCTGTCTGACATCATCGGTAGAATCTTCAAAACATTTCAAAAGAAGCTGCATAAAGTCTACGTTAGTCAGTTGCATGAGCTCTACAAAATGTGACCCAAAGCCTTGAACCAACCCATCAATCAAGTCCAAAGATGTCACCATGAAATCCTTTTCAGGAATATCAATATTGGGATCAGTTTGGCAATGCATATCCTGTTGTATGCAATCAGAAAGAATCTTTAAAGCTCTTTCATATACTGGCATGGCGTAAGGAGCGAAGACTTCTCCCAATGTAGCAGCAATCGATCCCATGCACTCCAACAAAGGCCACAAAGCAGTATCATTGTCGTCTAAAGCTTGCCATTTACTAAGCAATGGCGGGAGCAATACGTTTACGTATTCCAGTTTTGCGGCTAACCTCTCATGGCCCATACTCTCTACAAAAGTTTGCACGCAGTCATATAAGATAATCAAGTTCTTACGCTGGTAAGTATCAAAGCACTTAGCGAAGTGGTCCAAAAGAGGCACTAGGTAAAACTCGATCAACTCACAGTTTGTTTCTTCAATAAACGAAGATAAAGCAGAGCAAGCAGCTTCCTGCACGACCTTCTTCTGGTCCAAGGCACACTTTAAAATGGACCTGAATGTTGGGTCAAAGTAGTTAGCATAATCACCACCTTCATGTGCCTCTTCGGCTACCCACGACGAATACCTGGAAATGGTCCAGCATGTAATTTGTCTGACCCGTGGCTCTTCATCTTGTAATCTATCCACCAAGTACGGCACAAGTGTAGGCAATTTATCTCCAGCGAGTTCTATACAGCTTTTACTAATAGCTCCGAATGCTAAAATAGCTGCTTCTCTTACTTCCCACTGTGAGGATACTATGCGTTCTTGCAAAATAGGCAACGTGACTTGCAAGACTTCCGAAGGCAAGTTGATAGACAAGACGTCTAAGCAGGCAGCGGAACACTTCCTTATACTCCATTGATCAAGCTCGGTATCTTCATCGTCCTCTTCATCATAGTAGTCTTCGTCATCATCACTATCATAATCGAAGTCTGGTTGTTTACTACTACTCTTGTTGCTTGCAGCCTTATGTGAGACCTTTGATTTAGCTGCCTGCGGCTTTATATCCTCGTCCTCGTCTGCAATATTAGCATCGTCCTTGTCGTCTACCAACCTCATGAAGAAGATTTCTTCTTCAGAGTACACCATTTTCTCCAATAACACAGGCAATACATCAGATAGTCTTGATTTGAAAACACTGGTGGCAGATTCCCCTTCAGGGGATGTGGATAAGGCTAGGAGGAACTCGCATGCTTCAAGAGCCACTTCTTCATCGTCATCCTTCATTAAATGTAAACAGTAGGTGATAACTCCATCTATGTGTGGGATTAACTTATCTGGTCTTGACTCCAATATCAAGGCAAAGGCCTTACATAGGTTCTTCTTTAGGCGATCGTCCGTCTCGTGGGCCAATACAAACAACTTTTGGAGATACAGGTCGAGAAGGACTAATACCGACTGGCTCTTTAAAGGTACAAAGAAGTTCACACACTCGACAGCTAGAGCTTTGACTTTGGATGATTTCAGATCCAACAATGCAAGGAAGTTGTTCATGAGATAGTCGAGCGGTCTTTCCCCGTTGAACTCCACGTCAAGCTTGTAACAGCTATCTTCACAGATCTTACATAATGCGCTCATGGCGGCCTCAGATGCCCTAAGATCTATATTATCTCCATTCTTAGCCAAGTACACAAGACTAGTCAATGCCTGAGGCCAGTTTTGAAGACCATATGACGAAAATAAGCTGGTGATAACACTTCCTGTTGTGTTACGAACACCCCCATCAGGCGAGCTGAGACCGTGCGAGATGTTGTCCAAAAGGTACTGTCTTTCAGTATGAGACTTGTTGTTTTTCAATATGATATTCTTCAAGCTGATTCCGCTTGCAGCTCTGACATCACTTTTGGCAGTCTCGTCGAGGAGAATGAAGAAGAGATAGTTCTCGATTTCCGGCTGTTGTTTTGCTTGATTAAGTGATTCGTTGGCGAGATTTCTTTCACTGTTATTAGAAGACAATGTTCCTTTCAATATGTGTTGGAGCTGTTCCACAGCCAGGGGATCAGGACTCCACGACATAGTAGATATGAATTTGGTGCTGGAGCTCGCTGTAGAAAAAATTTGAGATGAGCTGCGAAACAGAATATAGGATGCGAAATGCCTGGTGTGGGTGTATGAGTGTACGGGGCGTGTTCAAATCGCATACAAACGGTACGAGTGTCTCTTTATCATCAGGTGTGCTGTTTCTTTCTTTCTCTTGTTTACTCGTTTTCGGTAGTCCCAGTCTCTAGACTCAATTTTTCACCACGTCACTTGGCAAGTGGTGCTGTATACATGTATCAGAATAGCTTTAATCTGCCTTCCTACTCGGTTCTGCTGATACCAGGCCTTGTTGTACAAATTACGAAATACTAGTACTGTCTGCAGTACCGGTCAAACACAACTTTACTAAATGTACATCTATTTCTACAATGCTAATGCTTAAACATGTCGTCGATCTCGGCCAACTTCTCTGCAAGTTCATCGAACTTACCGAGGATAGGCACAAACATGTCATGAACAGGCTTGGACTTTCTCTTGTCCGCTGTACTGATCCCTTTGTACGCCTTGGCTACATTCAAGCTAGACAGAGTTCCAGGCGTGGTGGAAGCGCTAGAGTCGCTACACACACTTGAACTACTCACTCTGGTTCCTGCAGTATTGAGACTTGAAATGCTGCCGTTCTTAATCTTTCCCACGCTAACTAACGGTTTAATGTCATCCTTGGTCTCGCTGCTATAGCCGTCGAGATGAGACAACATGTCCGCATAGCTATCGTTGGCATCAAACCCGTAGCCACTTCCCACCTCATAGTCAATAACAGAATCCGGTGGGCCTCCATTGAAGCTGCCCCCGTCGTTATTGGCACTGGACGGCTCACTTAGTGGTCCATCCAGACTGGACCCAACTTCATGAACGGAGGTAGAGCTAGCTTTCCCACCGGTAATGGAGCTAAGCTTTTCGTGAGCAGATCCGCCAGAACTAGCCCTTTGGGATCCATTTTCATCCTCAAAGACCAGTAAATAACTATCCTGGTTATAGTAGTCATTGTACCCAAACTCATCGAGCTCGTTCTGGATATCTGAAGTCACTTGATTCAACCTGTTCAAAATCTCAGACGGCCTGAGTCTTTCAGATTTAGGAGTAAACGCTCTTCTATTATCTTTCTTTTCTTTCTTTTCTTTCTCTTCGTCAAAATATTCATCAGTATAATCGCTGTAGTCGTAACTAAAGGTTTCTGCTGGGGTTTTGTACTCATCGACAGGTGTTTCGCCCAAGGGGGTCTTGAAGTCGGGTGTATCTATGTCAAAGTTTCCTTGTATTGGGACTGGTGTCTCGTAGTCCAACTCCTTGGGGGATGATGTATCGGGCAGAGGTGAATGTGAAGTGGAGCTGGCGACGGGGACAGAGGAGCTACTACCAACGGCGATATGAGAGGAGCTAGACTTGGTGATGACAAGTGGTGACTCACCGGGATTACCGTCTGGCGATGGTGAATCGGAACCAGTTTTTCTCTTGTTGATGACGAGCGGAGTTTCACAGGGGAAGACGTCACTGAGCACATCACTCTTCTTGTCGTCCTCATCCTTATATAACTCGTTGTGTATCTCCTCGATCTCAGGAATATTGTAATGACTAGGAAACTCCTCCTGCTCGCTGTTGCTGTCTTCGTTGAAGTCCAAAATTCCCAAATCTTCAAACGTCACAGACTTGTTTATACTCTGCTTCGTCCCATCTCTAAGTATACTCCCTGACCTGGAGATTGTTGTATCAGGGGTTTTTTGGAAGTTCACGGGTGATCCAAGAGCATTGTCTACTGCGTCTGAGCTGCTAGGATTAGACGACTCTATCAAGTCTTTGGAAGACTTTTCAAGCTCCTCGTTCTTGAAACAGTTCAATCTTGCCAACCTCTCTCCGTACGTTTCAAGGCATTCAGCAGGCACAAACCCTACCTTACTATCCTCTTCATCGGCCGAGAGATACGAGTCATCAAGCTCGTCTAGTTCTGCATCACTCTTGTTCAAATTACGTTCTTTTGTCAACTGAATACGTTCCTCCTTTGACATCTTGCGGATGAGCCACCAGTAGTTATCCTGGTCGTTTACCAAGTAGACAGGCTCGTTTCTAGTAATGGAGCAATGCGATGGGTCGGGGCCAGAAAAATCGTAAAGCCCATAGAGCTTATCGGGGTCGATCTCCCGAGGCGGCGACCGTGGAGGAGACGGTAGAACATCCTCATCATATTCTTCTTCCTCGGAGTCTTCATTTTGCTCAACTTCGTCGTCATCGTCGAAAAATATGCTGGCCTTCCTCCTGGGGACCTCAGTATTACTATGGCTATTATTGTCAAAAGTTGTGATAAAACTATCCTGTTGCCTCTGCATGAATAGCTCGTTGGGGTCAAAATCTCCCTCATTACTCTTTATGTAGTCCAATACGTTCAGTTGTAGACTTTTAATGCTTAGATCGGATTTATCGCTTTGGTTTTTGTTGATTACAACAGACCCAGACGATGCCACAGACTGGTTGGAAGTGCCTGACTGGTTGGAAGTACCTGACTGATTAGAATGGACACTCTGCTGCGTGTAGGTAGAAGAAGAATTAGATACGCCCGAGACCTGCCTCTGAAAACCCGCAAGCGGGTTGGTATCTCCTGGATCTAGATGCCGCAGAACCTCGTCTGCGCCAGATATGCTTGTGTGCCACGCCATTAGAGCGAAATTATTCGGTTAAACAGGATGCTGATGGAGATGATAAAAATTTTGGTAAACTGGCTATTCTTTGAGTAGCTAATATCCGATTAAAATGGAGACAGCGGTGATTAATTTGAGTATGAGGCTCTGTTTGTATTGCAATGGTTGGTGCCAATCTAGCGTGCTTCCATGTATATGTGAAATGGTATATCCGATGCTTCTGTACTTTTCAGTTGTAAAGAAAACTTTATGCGCGTTTTAAGGGAATATGATGACACAAAACAAGAAAAGAGCGACTCCTGCCGTACCGGCAGGACGGATTTAGAGCGTACGGGCGAGAGCTTACTGACCTTCGTGTATTAATATAAAGTGATGCGTTGAGACAGTAGGTAGAATAAGATAGTGTCGTTGCACTTCCTAGGCGTCGTACTGCCCCAATCAGCCCCTCAGTCTCGGGTCAAATAGCGAGATCTGGCGACGCTCGTTGCACCTTGGTAACCAATACGCGGCTTCCTGTATGTATAGCTTATGGTGTAGGAAGAGTTTCACCGTACCACGAAAAGTACTCGTAGATCAAAGTAGATCATGTGTATCATGTGTATCAGTTGTTGTACAGGTCTTGTCTTCGTAAGTCTAGGTGCCATATCGGATTATAGGTGAGTCAATGTATCAGTTGTTGTGGCTGGGTGAACGAATTTCAGCCGTATACGTAGGTGAGACATTCAAATCTGGCGAACAATTGTCGGGTGGCAGTTTCGACAGGTTGTAGTCTTGTACTGTGCCTTGATTGATTCAATCCACCCTGGAGGAAAAACAGACTAGACTCAAGTATGCCTTGCAACTTTGACCAATCAAACTCTACGGCTAGCTCTATTTATTTATTGCAGTGTATTTAAATAATAGATCTAAAATGCAAATCTGTTAACGCAAAGCACGCTAAGATGCAGCTAATTATCTCAACAACTCCCTATTCTCATCTCTGCTATCTCTTCCTAATTCCATGGAAGGATTACCAGACGGGATGCTCTGAAACTCATCATAAGTCTCCACATCTTTCTTCGAGTCATTGATGTATTGGTACAACCTGACTCTCTTCTTAATCCTCTTGATTTGCCATTTAATAGGCAAAAAGGGTAAGTATCCGTGTCTTTCTTCAAACAACTTCAACTCTAACCACACAATGACAATCACCCAGTATGCTAAGTATGAACCCACGCTACCGTACGTAGCGGAGTTTGTCCAGCCGAAAATGGCGTTGAAAACCATCCACCAGCCGTCAGTCAAGCCGTTACAGCAGTTGACATGCCATACGCTCGTAGCGATGTCATAAGAACCGGGCCCACTTCCAGTTTCGCTGACATCGAGACCCCCACACCTTCTCACAAACTTCTCCAATTCTAAAAACCACACTCCACGGCTCATAAGCCCAGCACTTACCGTATACAAAAAGCAAGTGGAAAGAATCAAAAAGTACTGCAATGAGAGCTTATTACCTCCCTTGTATAAAAGGTAACCAATAGTTGAGCCGAGTAACATTCCTGCTCCAATGGACAATGGCAAGGATGTAAGCGGGTTCGAGACACCCATTCCTCCTACGAAAACCACTGCCTCGAGGCCTTCTCTTAAAGTGGTCACGAATGGTAAAATGGCGAGAAAGTATCTTTTTCTCAAACCTTTGAATTTGTGCTCTGCTGGTGCCACATCCATGACAATATCGTCGGCATTATCATTATCAATGATGGGGCGTGAAATCGGTTTGTTTGAGTCGCAAGCGTCGCCTAGTTTCATCCACCATTTGACTTTCATAATCTTATTGATTCTAAGTAATCCCAACCCCATTACGGTGATTATGACACTGGAGAGAAGGGAAAAAGCACCTTCCCAAATTCTTTCAGTGTAGGACCAGTAGTCCTTACCGATGTAGTAGAAGATAGTGATGAAGACCAAGCCAATGAAGAGACATATAGTCAAGCCAGAAACGGCACCCACCCATACCTGCAACTTGAGCTTGCGTTTTACCTCTAGTTCATTAGGAGTTTGGAGCGAGGTGTTATTTTGGTTGATGAAGGAGAGGAGAACCGATATGATTATGGCGGTCTCGAGGGTCTCCCGGAGGATGATGAAAAAGATCTGGATCGAAAAATATTCTCCTAGTTCGAACATGGTGATCTGAAGAACACGCGAAGAGGTTAAAGTAGCCAAGACCGTACCAGAAAACGGTGCGGACACGCCTACGCTATTGGTTAATTATCACATGGGACAACGTTGTTGGTCTAGTTGGGGGTAGGTATGAAGCAACCAGGACTTGGTAAGTAGTTGTACGACCGTACAGGCGAAGAAGGTGATGTGTTACTCGGAGTTCTTATCAGTAGGAGGAAAAGAGGCACCGCGGTATACAGATGGTGAGACAACGATTGAAGTCAAGGCCACAGTAAGAGCAAAGTCAAAATAGAGATATACCAGAGATTGAAAGACAGTCTCGGCAGTATTACACAATTATAAACACTACACTACAGACATCCTGTGGAATACGATAATGCGTGAAATATTACATCTAAATTAGGGAAGTAAGACTGAGCCGTGCGGACTGAGTACCCCAAACTTTGTTCCACCATGACCATGACGGTAGCTACCACTTCAGTCACCATTAGGCAGCGGGAAACTCAACGCTTCCACTTAAACAGGTGATGAACTCATCGTCCTTAGTGTAAGCTCTAGCAGTGACAAAGTACTTACCTGGGGGGACCTCTTGGGGAATCTCTACTTGCTTTACTATAATATGCTCTCCCTTCTCGACAGGGCACTCTAAATCGACCTTGGTGATTTCCTCACAAATGTCAAACGTCTGGTGGATCAACTTGATGAATCCATACCTGACATCCACCTCTACGTAGGCCCCATCTTCAATATCTTTATCTAACCATCCTTTAGCGACAATGGTCAAGTTCTCACCTCTAGCAGGAGGGTTTGGGGTCAAAATCACACTTTGAAGATTCAAAAGCTGGGCATCAGTGACATCACACTGGACCAAAGGGGAGTCACCTGGAATAGGTCTTTCATCCTTGTTGGGCACACCACCAGGGTATACCTCAATTGATGGATTGAGGATAGCTGAGTCCTTGTACTGACCCTGAAAGGCCTCAACTGCATTCTCAAGGTAATGCTGCAACCCTGGAGCAATCAGCAAGGCGTGGACGGATGAGAAGGCGGTAATAATAGCGAGTTTGTAGAAAGAAACCATATCTATGGGGGTGGATTATCCCTGAAGTGCGAATGGCGCTTTTCGCAATCAATTGTGGGTGCGGGTAAGCCCGATAGGAAGACGATGCCCAGGTCTTCGGCTGATATGCTGGGGAGAACTACAGAGCGGCGCGTGTCTTTAATGTAGTATTAATAGCTAGTGCTGCAAGTCTTATATCTCTATACAATGGCAAGGTAACAAAACTCCAGAGCAAACGGTATGCCTATCACCTAGTTGCTTCATAGCTTTCTGACGTTCTAACTAAGCACCAAGTTGGCCGTCATGGTGTCAAAACGCTCTCTCGTCAACTTGTTCTGGATTATAAGCAACTCGTTACACACTTTAAGTCCCCCCTTGCTCTGCATCAACTCTTGTAACTTGGACTGGGTCAACTTCCACACCACAGAATCACTCACGGTGGTATAGCTAACGTCTCTCGCATCGGACTTGAAAAGGTCTCCGAACGCTGTCATCGGTAACACACTCGAATGTAACTCGGTCTTGTCACTGTCAAACCGAACGAGCGACTTTATGAGCCCAGACTCCACTATGAAAAACGCTGGAGTGCTGGAAGACGTCTCGTAGAATGTAAAGTTTTCAGGGATTTGCTCCTTGACGAAATAAGCAGTCAAATCTGACCAAAAGACTACATCTTTGCTGGATAAACCTTGAAACGTAAGCATCAACAATGGCAACGGCCGTTTCTTAAACATTAAATCGTCGCTGCTGAATTGCTTCTGCTGTGCTGTATGATGACTTTTAGCCTGCCTCGTAGCAGCCTGGTAAACTTGGGTGGTCCGAGGTGTGGTTCCAAGAGATACGTCATATGCGTTCATGGCCTTTGAAGCTCCTACAATCGACTTATGTCTAGTCATTCCCAAAGCATCATAACTAGAATCATTGCCAATTCCTCGTTGTTTGACAATATCCTTGTACGTGGTTAAAAATGAGCTCTCACACCACTCCAAGGCATAATTTAATGTGCTGAACAATTGGATATTGATCTCATTGTCCGTGTCCCATAGTCCAGCGTCTCGCAATGCCTTGACGGTTTCATCGTTGTCTTCTACAGAAGAGATTATAAGCTGGGTTTCAAACTCATTGACCAAGTTTAAAATTCGCCTGAACCCTTCACAGGCAGAAAAGTCAATGGATACAATGCCCTTCATATCAAGAAGCAAAAACTTAACTGGGTCTTTTCTAAAGTTTTCCACTTCAAACCTTGATCTGATGGCTGTTTCCACTCCTCCTATGGAGCCAAAAAATAGTGTTCCTTGCAATTTGACCACGCAAATTTGATTTCCTACGTCTTTCAAGAATTCTTGCTGCTTGGGATGTCTCAACACCGTGGACCTGGCAACAACCCCCGTGTATATTCCTTGAACAACAGGGGTGGTAGCGGCTTCCACAACGAAAGAGAGACAAGCAAGTAATATACCTGCAAGCACACCATACACAAAGTCCCACGCTCCCATAACGAGCACAATAATGAGAATGGTGGAATACTCAATTCTGGTCAATCTTCCATATGTATCGTATAAGGCTTCTTTCAATAACTCGTATCCAAGCAAATATATCAAAGAACCAACGACACACACAGGGATGTATCCAATAACTACAGGCCCAGCAACCATGACAGCAGCAGTTGCAATAGCCAATAAAATACCTGCAAGTCTGTCATCAGCCCCAGCTCTTATGAAAAGAACAGAATTTGTGTATACCAAGTAGTTTTGTATAGATCCAAGGAGTCCCGAGATGGCATTAGAATACCCATGGGCGACCAATTCTCTATTGACATCGACTTGGTCCATTTTGACTGCCACAGCCAACGCAGGAACATTTATAGGAACATGCAAGATTCCGAAAAACGTCAATGCTAACATCGTAGGGAACTGTCGAGCAACAACCCACCAGTCCACCAATCCTAATTTATAGTGCTCGTAAAAGCCATACCATGGCTCGTTATCTTCAACAGAGGGGAAAACCCAACCAAACTCTTTAGCAACATCTAAATTCCACGATGGAACTACAAGGATAATGAGGTGGAATAATGCAAAAACCCCAATGAAAAAAAGAGGAACAATCAAAGAGTTGTGGAATCTAGTTTGGATGGCTATCAATAGTAAAGCGAGCAACAACGGCACAAACCATCGTAAAAACACGATGTGATTGCCCACCAAAAATTTAAGTGTATCACCATTATATTGCAATTCCCCATCGAGTCTCAGCGAGACCTGAATACCAGTAACAACTAAGAAGTATCCCACACCTCCAATGCATCCCACGAGAATATGTCTAGGAAAGAACCCTACCAAAGAACCCAATTTGAGCTTTCCGAGTAAAAAGAAAATGATTCCCGTGACTATGGAGGAAATAGCATATGTGAAGATGGTAGTTGCAATGACTGTTTCTTTGTTCTCCGCCCCCATTTCGCCCAATATGGAGAAAGCCATGGCATGGAAGAACGGCGTCACTTCAATCATTTCAGAGCCTATACCGCTCTTGAATGCAGATCCCCCAAGGGAATACACCAACTGTGATACGACACAGGAAACGTAAAACATAGAAAGCCCTGCTGGACCTAGCGAAGAGAAAACAGCCTCACTTATAGGAAACATGATCATTCCATACGATAATCCATCCAAAATGTTGAGTAGAGTCCCTAAGAAAACAGCAGGTATATAGTTTACGGGCCGTAGTATCCAATTCCTCCAAATTCCTTTTTGTTCCTGTTGACTCTGTGCTGCAAATTCGGTAGTAGGATCTTCGTTATCATCAAATGGATTGGTAGAGTACTTGGGAAAAGAACTCTTAATTAGTGGATCTGAGTATGTTGGAACAACAGAGGATTCCAAGCCGGTATCCTGGTCTATAGAATAGGAATTTTGGATCTGAATCGGGGGTATGGAGCCCATGTACTCCTCAGTGAAGGACTCATCAAGGCCATCGATTTGCGTCAGATCTTCCGAGCCATCATCATTTACAGTTACACCAATATTAGCGGAGTTGGCAGTTTGCTCATCGACCTGATATGTGGAGTGTACTGTTGGTGAGGAGATGCTATTTCTGTGGCTGGGAACTGTGCCTGAAATGACATAGCTTCTGCCTCCAAACTCAAAGGGACTTGGAGAAGGGGAGTTTAAAGCCTGGGAAATGAGAGAATACTTTCTCCTTGTTTGGGGGTTGTAATTCCCATTAGAGCTGAGCGACCGCGAGAGTCCAGAGTCCGTGTAGCTCATTTTAGGTCGATGGAAAGTGTGGTATCGCGATGAATTTTTCAGTCAAGTTTTTAGATAAGAAGGCCTTCGCCTGTATTTGGATTTCTGTTTTCCACAGGCTGCGAACGCATAAGCGAGGGAGAAGAGAAGGTCTATTTGTGATGAGTATATATTGGTCGAAAGTTGAATATAACCAGAAGCTGAGGGGGAGGGTATTGGTTGGGTCAATTGCTATATAATTTTCCTGTCAGGCTTCTTCGCTCTGCACTACGGGTTATCCGCTGGTCCGTGGCTTACAAAATCTTTTAACTTTCAGCATAGAAGAAGTATAACTGGGTGTGTCAAGCCTTACCTTCCACCTTGCGTTATGATTGTTATGTTGCCTCAGCATCTGCATATTTTGTACATTCCTTTAGGTGTATGTTATATGCTGGAGCAACCTTGAACATATATATCTGCGTGATATCATTCTTGTTGGCAGCGCATAATGATCTACTTAGGATCCTACATCACCTTCTTCATTCCCATGGATATACTCCTATTTCTTGGGTTACTTTACAATGTACTCAAGTTACGGGATACAATAAGGAGCCGTAGTAGTCAGGAGACTCGGAACCATGAGAACACCAATCGAAATATGATGCCGCTACCTATCCTAGCCACCCGAAATACAGCTTCAGTACCCCTTAGCGTCCTAAGCGTCCTCGCCCACAAGAATAACAATCCACTACTACCCCCAAGACCTCCTGAATATATACACCCCCCGGAATACCCCTACGAAGAACTACAAGGCCCGCCCCCTGCCTACTTTCCCAGAGGCAGATTAGGTCCATCAGAGAATATTGTTTAAATTTTGCATCCATTCGCGGTTTGAAAAATTCGTGTTTACATGGAAGAATACGATAAAATCCGCTACGAAAGACTCAGAGTCGTTTGTACAAGAGCGTTGGAAGAGTCTATAAGGAAATCTCTTGACATAGAGCAGATCAAGACATGCTATCCTTCAATTGCTAGAACGGAGGAAGGTGTGAAAGTGCTCGAGGTCGCAAGGTCTCAAATTGTTGAGTTTTGGTTCAATAACTCGATGAAAGAATTTGATTTGATATTCAAAGAGCGTGATTTACAGAACAAACTCAACTCATTGGATGAGATTGTTCATTTAGCAAAAACCAGAAGCTTGGACAACGGAGCTGAAAAAATCCAGATTGACCAGCTTTCACCTAGAGAGATCCTAGAAGCCAACAAGAGCTACAGGAGGAATGAGACCCTTAAATCGTTGACATTGATATACAACCAGTTGTGTATAGACAATTTGCAGTACTTCAAAGAGCTATCGGGGATTGTTGCGGACAGCGAGAAGTTGAAGGAGGAAATATACGGCAATGCTTCCAGTGTGAGAAGTGAGTTGGAGGTGTTGAAGGGGGATACGACAAACGAAGCCGTGGACGCGTTGTTGGAGGCTGTTGAGGGCGAGATATAGGGCAAATATAGGGCTGATAGTGTACAATAGAATAGTAATGAATTAATAGTAAACACGTATGACCGTCTTGCGCACGCTGGCATACTGCTAGTACCTACGATCTATTCAGTCCAAGCTTTGTATTTGCCGAACGTATATAGTATTTACAAGATTGATTCACTACTTCAACAAATCAAAATTTCTCTTAGACAAGTGATTGTAC
This sequence comes from Yamadazyma sp. yHMH685, assembly GCA_030571055.1. Taxonomy (NCBI): domain Eukaryota; kingdom Fungi; phylum Ascomycota; class Pichiomycetes; order Serinales; family Debaryomycetaceae; genus Yamadazyma; species Yamadazyma sp. yHMH685. The sequence continues at coordinate 909,494 of JAJLXC010000003.1, forward strand.
GCCACAATCTTCTTCTGTAATTGATTAAACTTCTCCTCCTTTCTCTTTTCCTTATCACTCAATTTAACCAACTGCTTGTCGCCCCAGACCTTGTAGTCTTGGAGGTACTGTTTGTCCATATTGAACTCTCTCACTACCACATCGTCCGTTAATCCCAACTTATGTATACAATAGAAGTAGTCTTCTGGTCTTGTCTTCTTCAAGTACTTCAAAATCAGTTGTCTCTGTTGAACGAATTCTCTTACGTGCTGGATATGTACTTTGTCCTTTGGGAACTGCTTCAAATGGTCCATACCCAAGTGAATTTTAACTGTCATGATTGCAGCCTGAACCTCAGGAGATCCAGTATCGCCTTCCTTTCTAGAAAATTCCTGCTTAGCTCTCTGAATGGCTAGCTGCTTTTTATCTTTATTGTTGGTGTTTCTGATGTTCAAAATAGTCATGACGGCATCCTTCTTCTTCTTCTCCGTCTGAACAGCAGTATCATACAAGACACTACTGACCTTAGAGCTCGAGAGAGTGGCCTTTTCAGCCCCATAGAAAAGCTTTTCGACCTCTTGTCTGTTGTAACCATTAGCGAGGTTAGTGGGATCAGACAACTCCTCTCTCACTCTCTTCAAGAACCCATTCTCGGGGTTTCCCAAAACAGGGTCGACTTGAAACTGAAGGTTTCTCAAACGGTGCTGTTTGAGGTTATTTATGTCTCTTGTTATTTGTCTTTTAAGTCTTTTTTCCTTTCTTTTGAGGGACTTGACCTTTGACTTAGTAGCATTGGGAGGAGCGATTTGCTTGGCTGCTAAAGCTGGCCTAAATTTGTAAGGGGTGATAGTGGGGCCACTCAACACAGAAAAAGATGTACTGAATGAACGAATTCCAGTATAAGCACTGTTCCTGGAGAGAAATGGAAGCATACTGGAGTGAAAAATTTAGATTAAAAACTTGAAAATTTTGTTTGAGCGAGCACGACGATAGTCAAAATTCATTGAGAAGAATAGATAATATAATTGAAAACTTATTCAAGGTGTTATGATGGATACTAAGAGATTGGGTAAATTCACTCTCCAATGGAAACATAATCCACCGAAGAAGTGGAAATACTCGTTCGTTTCAGACGTCCATGAACTTATACTTCTTCACCCATCTGCTGCGAATTTTCACATACTCAAACACCATAACTACTTGAATGTGCTTTGGCACTTTTTCAACCCTGATATAACGTTGGCACACGTAGAATTGATTGTGATACTACTACTACAGGATGAAGCGTCTTGTGTTTACAAAGACCCTAAGTTTCTGCAATTCTTAGTAAGGCTTTTAAGCATTACTTATGAACTCAAGCCTGATGCTCCATTTCGAGTGCATCGTTTAATCATAAGTTTGTTAACAAAATTGATAAAAGCCAAACAGAATCCCGAGTTATTTGAATCTCTCATAAGTGGTAATGCCCCTGAAGTCTCAGGCTTCGGTCCTGACCATTTGGTCAAAAACTGGTTAAACAAAATTGTCTATACTAATATTGAGTTTCTGTATACACATGTCGGAAACAGGGAATATGTGCCATACCTTGCGGCAGTGATTGTTCTTCTACACGCTTTCTATGATGAGACTGATCTTCTGTTTCCTGTGGAATGTATAAACTCAGGCATTCCTGGATTGAAAGTTTATTTGCAGCCAATTGTAAGAAATGCCGGAGACAAGTATTCTGAGTTTTTGCATGCTTATTATACGAAATGGACATTGCCACCTACGACATATGATGTTGATGACTTGACGATGCTAAATAATCAGAACATGGACGAAGTGATGAAGAAAGTAGGATTAAACTATGAAAAGGGGCCAAATGAAAAGGTAGGAGAGAAAGGACGTTTGCAAGGTTTGAAAACAAGACTCATACATTCATGGATTTCTCAGAGCCCTGAAGACAAGCTCTATGATGCATATGACTACCAATCTCTGTTCGGCTTTGCTTTGCCGGTGGCGGATAGGAAGTGTTCAGAGGCATATAAGCACTTGGTTGAGGTATTAGAGCGTGTCAATATATCTTTGGATACAGCTATGGAACTTCGAATCAGCGGTAAAAGCAAGTATTTCCATGGTGCTGTAGCCAAGATGGAGGGCGGAAGATGTACAGTGAATGTTGACTGCGACGTCGGTGAGACTTTATACTTGCTCGAGATCAAAAAACCCAATAAATATGGGGATACGGTGAGAGTCAAAAAGTATGGGTTGGAAAGAATCATTCTGGCACAAACAGTGAAGAAAAATACTGATAGTGTAGAGGTGAATATTGAAAACGTTAAAAACGTTGAAAAGTACAACTACGTGGTAAAAATTCCTCTGATCAAAGATGAAATCGTATCTGGGGAGTTCATTAATTCTAGGATCCTCCCAAGCCGTTTGAGGCTTGATGGATATGTTCCCGGTGTCTTGCCTTTCCGTACGAATAAGAAAGGAAGCAATGGAACCCAAATAGTAGACATAGACACAGTAGAAGAGAGTATTACTCTTCATGGAGCAAGCAATTTTACGTTGACCAGAGACCAGAGTGAAGCTGTGTATAAGAGTTTGACCAGTAGTATTCATGTGATAGACACACCACCTCATTCAGGTCAGATGGCTGTTTTGTCTGCAATTTTGTCCAATATTAATGCTAACTTCAAAGCCGAAAGGACTCTTGTTATATTTCTGAATCAGAGCTGGATCAACAATTTCACTCCTCCTGACGACATTAAGCTCAAATCTACTTCTTTCACGAATACCAATGACCCTATCAGGGTGATAGAGAATTTGCTAGACCAAACTAAAGCTATAGCTGATAGAGCAGGTTTAGATGGAAATGTTTTTTCAAGCACAATTAAACAAGCTGTGCGTTTCTATGAGCTTGAAGTTCCTAAGCTTTGGAAGCAATATCTTCAAAGTTTGAAGGCAGAAGGCTCAAAGAAGTACCCCTTTGAGGATATCAGCAATTCTAGACCAGAGGAAATTATTCAGTCGTACAAGAATATCCTCGAAGTGTACGAGACGTTGAAGAATATCTCTAGTGTTTTGAACTTTGAGGACAATGAGGCGAAAATCAAAGAGATCTTGGCCAATTCGCTTATGAAGTTTGTGTTTGTTTCGGCCTCTCAGGCTGGCGACATCATTGGCAGTTTCGATAATGTTATAAATTTTGAAGCTCAAAGCATAAGATGTTTTGACCACAAGTACAAACGACTTGTGGTGATGGGAGACTCTGTCGAGGCAGAAAGAGGATCATTATTATGGGAGGTATGTCACAAGAATGAAGTAGAGACAACAAAGTTAAAAACAATCAGGGCCACGAAAAGCCTATTTGAACTCTACAAAGACCAGTATCAGGATGTAGAGGCGGAAATTGTGAAAATAGACGGTCTGTTACTAGTCCACAAAGTAAAAATTGCTACGGGGAATGTCAATGTCCTCGAAGGTGAAAAAGTAGTAGAGGTTTTTAAGGGGCAAAAAGGTCAAGATGTTTGTATACTTGCGGCATCTTTGTATCAGAAGGAATTGTTGAGAGAAATTCTAGGAAGTGACCATCAAATCGAGCATGTAGATGAAATGAGCCAGCACTCTACAGTGGTTTTTTCTTTACATGGTTACAGGAGTATCGAAGACATTTTAAAATGTGCCAAAAGGTGTCAAACGTTGCATTTAGTGGGCGATGTGAAAGAGCCCATTGTTTAGAACCCCGTTCAGCGAGACCATATATACTATTTAATACTAAACCAATCATCATTCGTATATTTGTGCTAATCGTCTATATCTGCCCAGTTCAACTCAGAAGCCTCCATTTCTTCCACCAACCGATCCATTTCCGCCTTATACTTTTCCTTTTCTTCCTCTGCGAGTTTCAAGTCTTGTTCGTGCTTTCTCTGCTTTGGGGTTGAGTACTTTTGTTGAGGTTTGTTATCCTTGGTGTCTTTGTGGGCTTTCCGTTGATTTCTCTGGTCTTGCTTGGGCTGATTGTTGTCTACCACACCTAGTCTGGCAGCAAATGAGCGTCCTGCCGGTGACATTTCTGTCCTTTCAGCATCGTCCTTATTGTAGTTATTCCTAGAGTGCTGGGGGTGCTGTTTATCAATGTCCTTCTTGGAACCAGTCTTGCCTCTCTGTTTATGCTTCTCATTACTATCGTGCTTGCTATCGCCTTTTTCGTTTTTATGACTAGAGCCTCCCAATCTTGCGGCGAACGACTTGGCTGCAGAACTCATGGGTGGGAGCTTTTCCTGTTCATCTTCCTGTTCCCTGGAAGATGGAGGAGTAGGAAGGAATCCACGCTTATTTCTTGGTGGCGAGACCACAGGGTTCTGGTGAGGTTTAGAAACCCCATGCTGCTTAGCGTGGCTGGTCTGGCTGGTCTGGCTGGTCTTGTTCACACTCGGGTCAGCCCACATGCTTGTGAGTTGGGAAGATTTATGTTCCTTCTGCTTGGATGGGGGTTTTTCTTGCGGGTCGCTGTGCTCGATCTGACTGTTCAGAGGAGTAGGTACTGCTGGTTTATGGTCCTGCTTGTCTGCCTGTGCCGCAAGATCACCGTCTACAGCCCATCGAGATATTAAACCTGACATGTTGAAATGCAGATTGAATCGCACCGCATTGAATTGGCAGAGCGAAAGAATTGGGGGAATAGAGAGGATTAGAGATTCGCTAACCCTCAGATACTCTGAGGTCCTGAGCCGTGAAGAAATGGGGCGACTGAGGACGCTGATTAATTATGCATGCACATGATGATGTTGCGCTCCTTGCGGTGCCGACATCCCCGTTCCCCGTGGAGACATCTCGGTACCCTGTGGACCGGCCTGACGGCGCGCTTACTAAAGTGGCGTGCTGCTACACCGCAAGCTCCCCAGATAAATTGATAATTATTCCGCATTCCGCTGAAATTTTTCACTCAACATGTCCTTCAAGTTAGCATCTGACCTCCCAGCCTGGAAGCAATTGCAAAAGCTTCACGCCTCCGCCGACGTCAACGTCGCCGAGGAGTTCAAATCTGACGCTCACCGTTTTGATAAATACTCCAGAACCTTCTCCAACTATGACAATTCTCAAATCCTCTTTGACTTCTCCAAGAATTTGATTAACGACCAAGTGCTCTCCCAGTTACTTGAACTCGCCGAGCAGGCAAACGTCGAGCAATTGCGTGACCAGCTCTTCGCCGGTGCTCACATCAACACCACTGAAGACAGAGCAGTCTTCCACGTCGGTTTGCGTAACAGAGCTTTGAAACCTATGCCAGTCGATGGTAAAGATACTGCCAAAGAAGTCGACAATGTCTTGCAACACATGAAAGAATTCTCTGACCAAATCCGCTCAGGCGAGTGGACCGGTTACACCGGTAAGCGTATCGCCAACGTCGTTAACATTGGTATCGGTGGTTCTGATTTGGGCCCAGTCATGGTGACTGAAGCCTTGAAGAAATACGCCCAAGACGGCTTAAACGTTCACTTTGTGTCCAACATTGATGGAACTCACTTGGCTGAGACCTTGAAGTTGTGCAACCCAGAAACTACGTTGTTTTTGATTGCCTCCAAGACCTTCACCACTGCTGAAACCATCACTAATGCGGAATCCGCCAAGGAGTGGTTCTTGAATGCTGCAAAAGACCAAAAGCACATCGCAAAGCATTTTGCAGCCCTTTCTACCAATGCAGAACAGGTTGCCAATTTCGGAATCGATACTAAAAACATGTTTGGTTTCGAGTCGTGGGTTGGAGGCCGTTACTCTGTGTGGTCTGCCATTGGTTTGTCTGTAGCCATATACATTGGTTATGAAAACTTTGACGCTTTCTTGAAAGGTGCTGAGCACGTTGACAAGCACTTTCAGGAAACTCCTTTGAAGGATAACATTCCTGTCTTGGGTGGTTTGTTGAGTGTTTGGTATAACAACTTCTACAACGCTCAGACCCACTTGGTGGCTCCATTCGACCAATACTTGCACAGGTTCCCTGCTTACTTGCAACAATTGTCGATGGAATCCAACGGTAAGAGTGTGACCAGAGCCAATGTCTTCACCAATTACGAAACGGGTACCATTTTGTTTGGAGAACCGGCCACTAATGCTCAGCACTCCTTCTTCCAATTGGTCCATCAAGGTACTAAGTTAATCCCTGCTGACTTCATTTTGGCTGCCAAGTCCCACAACCCTATCAAAGACAACTTGCACCAGAAGATGTTGGCCTCTAACTTTTTCGCCCAATCTGAGGCCTTAATGGTTGGTAAGAACGAGGACAAGGTTAAGGCTGAGGGTGCTTCCGGCGATTTGGTTCCTCACAAGGTGTTCTCCGGTAATAGACCTACCACTTCTATATTAGTGCAGCAGATCACCCCTGCTTCCTTGGGTGCTTTGATCGCTTACTACGAGCATGTCACGTTCGTCGAGGGTGCTATCTGGAACATCAACTCGTTCGACCAATGGGGTGTTGAATTGGGTAAGGTTTTGGCCAAGGTCATCGGTAAGGAATTGGACGACAACAGTGCCGTTTCCACGCACGACCCAAGTACTAACGGTTTGATCAACCAGTTCAAGAAGTGGTCGTTGTAATTGGTTTATAGTATTTAGCTTGAAACTATCTGTGGATTTGAGGATCCCAATATTAATGTTATCTGCTAACCTACTGGCATTGCGCAGAGCTGTCTTCTCCATTAATGAATTTTCTACTCGACTAACTTTCTGTGTTAAATTCTCTATCTCTGGGCCTCTCCGGCTCCTTGTGTATAATAATCATCGTCACTGAGCTTACTGAATTACCCCTTCTGTTTCCATTACGGTCCACATCACCTCACCTTGCTGCAACTCATCGCGCACAAATAAATTAACCATGAAGAAGAGTAAGAAGAATAACGGCTCCAGCTACGTAGCTGACGGCGACAGGAGTGCCCCCATAGACATACTCGCACACGAAACACATGTCACCAACGAAACGGACCAAATTGAGGCTTTAGATCACCCGTTGAGGATTGTCACCTTGATCAACTCTCCTGACGTTCCAGAAGGTGACATGCAAGAACGATTGATGGACTACGTTCAAACCATGGAGGAAGTGGATGATTTTTTTGATGCCTTTGATGAGACTGTAGCCCTTCCCAACGAGGGCCATATCAAGTACGAGGTAGGCAGCGATGGATTGGTCGTAATAGTGGTGGATTCGTCAAAGTTGAGAGACGAGCTGTTGAAGTTCGTTGATGATTATAATGACAAGATGATAAGGGGTGATAAAAGGTGACGGGAGAGGAAAAGATGTAGAAAATTTAGACCAGAAACTACATAGACAATAGCAACTAGGGTTGAGCTGTAGCTATCTGCTTCCATACACAATGCACATTAAAAAATGTAGCTGTTCTTATAGCTTTTTTATTCCTCTAAAGATTCTAATATAGGAGAGGTGGATATGACTGGCTGGTGGGGGTCGTAGACTACTACAGTAGTCACTGCCATACAGACACCAATAACAATTTGCTCGACTACACTAACCGCACTACTTGCACATATCTGCTTAAATAGTGAACGGCAATTAGGGTTGTATAGCAGCGGATGAGGCTCGCGATCAGAAGATATCACTCCACTACTGCACATTCACAATCGTTCATTTCCAGATCATCTCTCTCTTCAAACACTCTTCTCTCACTTCCTTAGATACCCACTCCCGTATGCAGTCCGTCTGTCGCACTCATAAAAATTATTCAAGATGAGATGCCTGAAAGATTTATCTCATCTCCAGATTACCATGGCAAAGAAAACCAGACAGACAAATACGCCTGTCAAGGCCAAAAAAGTCGATCCTCAAGTATCTAAAAAGAGGCAGCATGACAGTGAGTCGGAAGACGAAGAACTGGACACCGAACAATTAGTAGATGAAGTAGACAATGATTTCGATGAGGTTGCAGAGCTTTTAGGTGAAAACATCCAAGATCCAGAAAAAAAGTCTAGAAAGACCAAAACAGAAGATGAGCAGACATCTGCTCCAAAGCCCAAGGTAGAAGAAATCAGAGAAGGTGATGATGACGAAGATATCAACTACTCTTTTGAAGCAGCCGGATTATCTGAACCTACTGCGAAGGCTATCCAAGATATGGGATTCAAGACCATGACCAAAGTCCAAGCCAAAACCATTCCTCCTTTACTAGCAGGCAGAGATGTTTTGGGAGCTGCCAAAACTGGTTCGGGTAAAACTTTGGCTTTTTTGATTCCAGCCATTGAAATCTTGTACTCTTTAAAGTTTAAACCAAGAAACGGTACCGGAGTTATTGTTATTTCTCCAACTAGAGAATTGGCTTTACAAATCTTCGGTGTTGCTAGAGAGTTGATGGCTCACCACAGTCAAACATTTGGTATAGTCATCGGAGGAGCGAACAGAAGACAGGAGGCTGAGAAATTGCAAAAAGGTGTCAACATTTTGATTGCAACTCCAGGTAGACTTTTGGATCATTTGCAGAACACCGAAGGGTTTGTTTTCAGAAACTTGAGGGCTTTGGTCATTGATGAAGCAGACAGAATTTTGGAAATTGGGTTCGAAGACGAAATGAAGCAGATCATTAAAATTTTGCCGAGCGAAGAAAGACAAAGTATGTTATTTTCTGCTACACAAACCACCAAGGTTGAAGATTTGGCCAGAATATCCTTGAGACCAGGCCCATTGTACATAAATGTTGTTCCTGAGACTGAAATATCTACTGTTGACGGTTTGGAACAGGGTTACGTTGTATGTGAATCGGACAAGAGATTCTTGTTGCTCTTTTCCTTCTTGAAGAGAAATGCCAAGAAGAAGATAATTGTATTTTTGTCTTCCTGTAACTGTGTCAAGTACTTTGGCGAACTTTTGAACTATATTGATTTGCCAGTGCTAGACCTTCACGGCAAGCAGAAACAGCAAAAGAGAACCAACACTTTCTTTGAGTTTTGTAATGCCAGTCAAGGTATTTTAGTGTGTACCGATGTAGCAGCCAGAGGATTGGATATTCCTGCTGTTGACTGGATCATCCAGTACGATCCACCAGATGATCCAAGAGACTATATTCACAGAGTTGGTAGAACTGCCAGGGGTACCCAGGGAAAGGGAAAGTCATTGATGTTCCTTCTCCCCTCGGAGTTGGGATTCTTGAGGTATTTAAAGGCTGCCAATGTTCCTTTAAATGAGTACGAATTCCCCACGAACAAGATTGCCAACGTTCAGTCTCAGTTGACGAAGTTAATCAAGAGTAACTACTGGTTGCATCAGTCTGCCAAAGATGGTTACAGAGCCTATTTACAAGCTTATGCCTCGCACCATTTGAAGACGGTTTACCAGATTGATAAGTTGGATCTAGTAAAAGTTGCCAGATCATTTGGTTTCGACGTGCCTCCCAAAGTGAACCTCACTATTGGTGCCAGCGGCAAGTCGTTAGACAAGAAACATAAGAAGCAAAAAGTGACCAAAGGTCACCGGTAAATCTTTGTAGAAAATAGAAATCATAGCATGTACCCTGAGTAGAGAGCAGGATCCAAATTTGAAAAATAATTGAATGCGACGCGTAGTCAAATAGATCTCATCTCATGTCTATCAACTATCAAGACTATATGAACAAATCTGCCGACGAGCCTGAGAGGTGCGTCACGAGAAGCAGCGTGGGCATCCCCGATGCCTACGACAAGAAAGACAACTTCAACTTATCCAAAACTGGCAGGAGGTACGATCACCAGTTCTTCTCCATGTACCAAGCAAGGTTAAGCATTCTCAAGCTGCGAGTCGACCAGGAGGCCCTGGAGAAGTGGGGGAACGGAACCGTAAGAAGAGACGGCCAGACGATACAGAAGGTGGATAAGATCTTGAATATTTCCAGTAACCAGTTGTGCTGGGTCAGCGGGACGGTGTTTTCGGATTTGAGTAACAAGTTAAACATTTTAAGAGACGTTGAGAGTGGCAGCGACGATGTGTTGCCCCAAAACCCGTCGAGCTACCGCAGCCAGGGAGACGAAGAAGTAGTGATGTTGGAAGACGATTCAGGAAGAGCCGTTCTACATGGTGATGACTTTTTAAAGAGTAATATTCTTGTAACAGGGATAGTGATTGCCGTATTGGGCATTGAATTGCAGGCAGGAGTATTTGAAATAATCGATGTGGTATACCCCAGCATCTCTCCTCAACGGCCTGTTGGGATGCAAAGTCCGACCAGCTCCAAAATAGCGTTTGTATCCGGTCTAGAGATGTCTGAGCATGTTGACTACGACATAAAACTCGAGTTGTTGAAACAGTATCTACAAGGAGATATTGGCGATGGCCAGGAGAAGGAGACAGCGGGGCTCATCTCGCAGGTAGTGATTGCCGGGAACCTGTTCAAGGAAAAGGAAGCGTTGAGCAGCGACGACTACTACTCGCTGAACAACTACGGGTCTAAAAACGTTTCCAAGTTTTCCAGTGACGCCTTACAATTGTTCGACCGGTTCGTGAGCGAACTCGTGTCCACGTGTAACCTAGCGGTGATGCCTGGGGACATGGACCCGACCGACATCTGCTTACCCCAGCAAAGCCTTCACCGATCGTTTTTTTTATCATGCAAGAATTATGTAGGCAATAACGTTAAAGCCCTCACCAATCCGGCGTGGTTCGAGGTGGATGGGGCAAGGTACTTGGGGACGTCGGGCCAAAACATCAGTGATATATTCAAGTACTTAACTGATGATAAGTTGCAGGACCCTGAGATCATCATGAAGGTGATGGAATCCACGCTCAAGTGGCAAAACATCGCTGTCACTGCCCCTGACACTCTCTACTGCTACCCGTTTGACAACTTTGACCCTTTCACCTTGAGTGACGAGACCCCTAAAGTTTATTTTGCGGGGAACCAAGACAAATTTGCAGCCAAGTCGGTGCGGTGGCACGATGGAGCTGTACAGCTCTTGAGCATCCCTCGGTTCGGTGAAACGGGACAGATCGTGGTAATGGACACGCAGACGTTTGAGTGTGAGGTCGTCACAATTGGCGAGGCGAGGCGGATCGGAGCAGCTTGATGCAGTGTGATGCCAATAGGTGCCGCGTCGAAGGAGCCTTGGCAGCTTTTAGGATAGGACCCTGATCAGCCATTGGTCAGTCACCAGGACACATCTAGCCTGACCGAGAGCCAGTCGTCGATCAACAGCATTGCTAGCCAATTCTCTCCAGTCTTGTAGTTAAATACCAGCCAGCACTGGGTTAACGCTCATGCGGTGCTCACCGTTAGTCTCATAGTTTCTAAATATACTTACTACATGCAGTCTATGATGCAAATGCTGTCGTGTCCGCGTTGCCGGCACATATTCAGGAGTAAAAATTCTCAGTCTCAGTCATTTTCCAACTGAGTCGATTACATTCTTTTAGGTACCCCAACCGATTGTCTTTGTATCGCAGCAGCAAGCTACTCGCCCCCCCCCTGCCCCGCAACCCCCAGCCAGCCTCACTGCTCCTTAACGAACTTAAGCTCTCAACGCAATCACATCCTTGACGTTGAACCAGAGTCGCCCGCAGAAACGCCTCCTTCGGTTCCAAACATTTCTATTTAATTGGCTCAATTGATTACATAAATCGCTCTTTAGCATACATCTCCACTCACAGCTTGCGCCACGTCCCTCATGAGCAACGGCACCGACAAAGAAGACCACTTGAACATCCCCACCCGGGCCGTCAGCACTAATGGCGGGAAGAGGAACCTACACATCGCCCACCGGCGGTCGCCCAGCGAGCTCACCAATTTGATGGTTGAGCAGTACAACTTGCAACGCCAGTTGGAAGCTGTTCAGGCTCAGCAGAAACAGTTGATGCAGCAGCTGCAATTCAGAGGTAACAGCAACAGCAAGAGCACTAACAATAACAATAGTGGCAGTAGCAACAGCAACAATAGCAACAATGAGTTGATGCCACCCTCGTATCAGTCACACTCCCGATCGTCATCGATCAATTCGGGCTTGGGCTCAGGCCACGGAAGAACCGGGTCCAGCTCAATGGGCCACAACAGAAGACACTCTTTGGGGTTGAATGAGGCCATCAAGGCCGCAGCTAACCAGAGACAGTCGAACTTGCACTCCTTGAGTCCTTCGTCTAGCACTCGCCAAAGCGGAAGCCCCAGCCACGACGAACCGGGGTCCTTCAAGTTCCCTCCTTCCAACGACGACGCAGATACCAGAGCCCTCAGCTCGTCCCCCTCAGGCCACGGCCGCTCCCAGTCGTTGGCATACGGCCAGCCCTCATTCAAGTTTCCACCCGAGAAAAGCACCCTCTTACCCCCAACCCCCAACTTTAACATAAGCCATAGCCCCGACCGCAACCAGGGTCACCAGAGAAGAGGGTCCCACTACCGCTCCAATTCGAGAAACTACGACTCGAACATCAACAACAATTGGAGAACGCAACAGAACCATCAGAGACAAGGGTCGCTGTTGGAGCCACCAGCCCCATTCGTGCCGGGCCACAGGCCCCGCAACAGCTCGTACGGGGGGTCCTCCATGTCGTCGCTCTCGCAGTTCATGCCTGGGGCTCAAAACTCAAACAACAACAACACCAACGGCAGAAAGTCACTCTTTGCGCCATACTTGCCGCAGTCGTCGCTCCCAGACCTTATCAATGAGGGTAAATTGGTGGCCGGGACTTTGAGAGTCAATAAGAAGAACCGGTCCGACGCGTACGTGTCCACCGATGGGTTATTGGACGCCGACATTTTCATCTGTGGATCCAAGGACAGGAACAGGGCCTTGGAAGGTGACTATGTTGCGGTTGAATTGTTGGTGGTGGATGAGGTGTGGGATTCCAAAAAGGAGAAAGAGGAAAAAAAGAGAAGGAAGGATAACAACTTTAAGTCCCCTTCTACCTCAGTGTTGAACGACGATATCAACAACGACGCTACCTCGTTCCCCTCGTCTGCCGGAAACGATGAGAGAACGGACGACTCATCGAATCTCGGCAGGAAAGGATCGTTGAAGCAGAGGCCTACCATGAAGAAGAACGACGATGTGGAGGTTGAGGGCCAGTCGTTACTCTTGGTGGAGGAAGAAGAAATCAACGACGACGTTAAGCCCTTGTACGCCGGTCACGTGGTGGCCGTGGTCGACCGGATTGGTAACCAGTTGTTTGCCGGGACGTTGGGCTTATTGAGACCCGCCCAGGCGGCGCAGGCCGCAAGAGACAAAAAAGACGGTAAAGAATCGTCTGTGCAGGCGCCACGGGCCCCCAAGATTGTCTGGTTCAAGCCCACCGACAAGAAGGTCCCATTGATCGCCATCCCCACGGAACAGGCACCCAAAGACTTTGTAGAGAACCACGAAAAGTACGCCAACGACTTGTTCATTGCTACCATCAAAAGGTGGCCCATCACCTCGTTGCATCCGTTCGGAACTTTGGTCAACCGGTTAGGCAAGATTGATGACTCCGAAACCGAAATCGACGCCATCTTGCGGGACAACAACTTTATGTGCGACGAGTACCCAACTACCGATGAATACAAGTCGATCCTCGACTCGTACATCAGCGAGCTCCCCTCAATCGAGCCCGAGTTGGAAAACCCCAACAGGACCCAGTATTTCTACGACTACATTATTGCGTTTTCTCAAACCGACCAGTTTGTGGACCACGCGTTGCACGTCAAGCGGTCGTCTAACACCAAGATCGAGTTGGGTTTCCATGTTGCTGACGCTTCTTTCTATATCGAGGCCGGATCTATTTTGGACCGCAAGGCTAAAAAGAGATCATCGTCGGTGTTTTTACCTCAGAAAAATGCCCACTTGTTGCCAGACTCGGTGAACGACTTGATTTCCTTCAGCGAGAATGAGAAGAACTTGGCCATTTCAGTGGTGTTTGAAATCGACACCACCAACTTTGAAGTGGAAGACCTCTACATTCACGAGTCTGTCATTGTTCCAAAGCAGAAGATTTCTTATGACGCGGTCGATGCGATTCTCGATGGCAAGTCTGTCGAGTCGATCTCCTCCGCCACGTCGGACTATGTTAAGACCTTTAATTTGATTGCTAAAGAGTTCCGCCGCCAGAGACTCAATGACAAGCACTTGGATATAACCCCTAACTTGACGTTGTTGGACCGCTTGGACGATGAAAAAGTCCGGTTGGACTTGAACATCTTCAAAGACAGTAGGACCTGCGACGTGATCACCGAGATCTCCCACAAGGTCAACAGTGCTATCGCTGCTAAGGTCCATGCCGGGCTCGGTGATCGGGCCTTGTTGCGTCGTCACCCGTTGCCTACCTTGCTGAAGATGGAGACTTTTGTCCGGAGGGCATCTAGCTTGGGGTTCAAGATTGACACAACCGATTCAGCAACGTTGCAGAACTCGATTTTGTCGATCGAGGATCCCATCAAGAGACAGTGCGTAGAGACTTTGTTGTACAAGTGTATGACAAGAGGTAAGTACTACGTCGCCGGTAAGCAAGACCCGGATAGCTATAGTCACTACTACTTTAATCTCCCGTTGTACACGCACTTCACGGCACCTTTGAGAAGGTACTCCGATATTGTCGTTCACAGACAGCTCAAGTCGTTGATCAACCCTGACTACGAGACTTTTAAGACCCAGGACTTGGACTCTCTCAAGGCCATTGCTGACTACTGTAACTTCAAGAAGGACTGCGCCAGCAATGCCCAGGAGCAAGCAGTCCATTTGTTGTTATCGCAGAGCATCAACGGGTTAAGCAAGGGGGCTGGCCAGTTACTCTGTATGGGCACTGTAGTGCAGGTCTACGAGTCGTCCTTTGATGTTTTTATCCCTGAATTCGGGGTTGAAAAGCGTGTTCATGGCGATCAGCTCCCACTCGTCAAGGCAGAGTTTGATAAGTCGAACAGAGTGTTGGAGTTGTTCTGGGAAGAAGGCGTAGACTCGGCTACGTACATCCCTTCAGACGAGAAGTCCTCGTTGTCGTACAGATCTTCGATCAAGAATAAATACAGAACGTCGTCTGCCGAGGCCGTCAAGATCCAAGCCAAGTCGTTTGCAGACAAATCCGACCCGGATGCGATCTTTGACCGGTTGGCCATGTTGAACATCAGTGCGCCTGAGTTGAAGGTTCCGGAAACATCTTCTTCCAGCAATGATAGTTTGGCTCCATACTTGCAATCTCTCACCACCAGAAGAGAAGGAGGCTACAACATCCAGGAGATCCGGGAACTCACCCAGGTTCCGGTGTTGATCAGAGCCGAAATAGGCATGGCTCTTCCATGCTTGACGGTGAGAGTATTGAATCCATTCGCTTAAGCATACGAATCATGATCTTAATTATTAATTAGTTTTATATACGATTCATGAAGTGAGGGTGTAGGGATACTGCTGAGTAATGGTTGAGTCCCCGTACTAGTTCTCTACCATCAATATGTCCAAATGGCCCATTGTTCTGTAAGCTCCTTAATCTCTTGTGTACCTCGTTTTAATCCACTAGTAATCGTTCGCACATCTGACTCTTTTGATTGAAAAATTTCATCGTTTCACGCCATGGGCTCAGATAAAACTACCCATAGCACCCCGAACACCTCCACCTCCTCCGCTGCCACGTCTGTCGCCACGCCCAACGGTGTCCACAATGTGCCTAAGGAAATAGCTGCTCCCAAATCAGTCTTGCCCTTGAAGAGACCAAGACTTGAGGAAGATGCCTCGTACACTCCATTGCAAACTAGAGTGGCATCTCCTTGCATTTTGAACCCCCCCATAGACAACGATGGGTTGTCATGGCCCTCTTTGGGTGCCAGATCCCGTCTCGACCAAACAGAAGAAGAGGCTAATGCCAGACAAGGCCGTATAGCTGAGGCAGTCAAGACGATTCTTTACGAGCTAGGTGAAGATGTCACTAGAGAAGGTCTCCTCGAAACTCCGGAAAGGTATGCCAGAGCAATGTTATTCTTCACCAAGGGCTATGAAGATAACATCAGAGACGTGATCAAAAAAGCTGTGTTTGAAGAAAATCATGACGAAATGGTCATTGTCAGAGATATAGAGATCTACTCTTTATGTGAGCACCACCTAGTTCCATTCTTTGGTAAAGCCCATATTGGCTATATCCCAAACAAGAGGGTCTTGGGCTTATCGAAATTGGCCAGATTAGCCGAAATGTACGCTAGGAGATTTCAGGTCCAGGAAAGATTAACTAAGCAAATTGCTATCGCTTTGAGTGAAATGCTTAAGCCTAGAGGTGTGGCAGTGGTCATTGAGGCTACACATATGTGTATGGTGAGTCGTGGGGTGCAGAAGACAGGGTCCTCCACCACCACCAGTTGCATGTTGGGCTGTTTTAGAGAACAGCAGAAAACAAGAGAAGAGTTTCTCACATTGCTAGGAAGGCGTTAGAGTTAGAGTTACACCTCTTTAGAGAAGGAAATTTTCAACAACGTTTCCCGCATAACCTATACAGGTTGTATGATTACTTATGACGTTATGACATTCAACTTCATACTTGCGTATATATCGAATTGGATATCTATTTACATTTCATTAACCTCTTTGCCATATAAAGCACCCCTGTATCATCTCCGTACTGCCCGGTTAACTGCACCCCCTGGGTGGAAACATCAGAGTTTGTGTCCGGAATAGGTATTGATATAGAAGGGATACCCGCAAGTGATAAAGGTGTAGTCAATATATCGTTCGTGTATGATTCAAGCAAGTTGCTTGTTTCAGCTTGAAGAAACTTTTCTATGCTTGTAGGTTCGTTAATAGTGGTGGGTGATAGTAAGAAATCACATTTGGTAGGATCTGTCACTGTCAAGTCTGTCATTATCAAATTAGGCAAGCTGAATATGTCATTAAATTGTTCCACTAGCTCCCGACGGAGCTCTGTAGCCTTGGAGTAGTGGTCCCCTGCATTGGATGAAATGGTATAGTTACCGAGGATTATTCTCCGTTGCACTTCTTTTCCGAAACCTTTTGATCTGTTGCCGTAGACTATTTCATTTGCTCCTTCGAGAAGTTCATCATTGGTACCAAACCGTATCCCATCGTATCTAGAAAGATTCGAAGCTGCTTCGGCAGTGGCTATCGTGTAGTATGCCAGTAACAGATTCTCTATAGCAGGAATAGACACCTGAACCACCGTATGACCTTGGCTTACAAGGTCTTCTGCAACTTTAAACAACTTGTCCCTAGCACCAACTGGCAACTCTTCGACCAAAATCTCATCGGGTATACCTATGACAAAGTGGCCATTTCTTGACTCATTTCTCTTCGAGATCACTAGATTAATCTCATCTCTTACCAAGATAGGAAGAGATGTTGGATCTTTAACGTCATGGAAGTCTAAAGCTGTAAATACTTCTTCCACTGTGGAGCAATCCTTGGAGATAATCCCTACTGTATCGAGAGTTTGGGCGTACGGGATCACCCCCCAACGGGATATCCTTCCATAAGAAGGCTTGAACCCATACACCCCACAGTTGCTAGCCGGTAGCCTTATAGACCCCCCGGTATCTGTTCCCAAGGAAAAGTCACATATTCCGGCCGCCACAGATGCTGCAGATCCCCCAGATGAGCCACCAGCCACATATTCCTCTTCAAACAAGGGATTCAAAGTAGGGCCAAAGATAGAGTTCGTACTAGAGGAGCCCATTCCAAACTCATCCATATTAGTTTTACCCACCAAAGAAAACCCTTTTTCATTAAGTAGCTTCACTACTGTTGCATCCATTGGACTATCGAATTCTGATAGTATACCGGAGGCACAGGTGGTTGCACCTTTAGTGAGAATATTGTCTTTAACGGTATAGCTGAGGGTATTGGAGCTATTCGAGCCATTGCCTTTGAATGCGATCACCAAACTATTCCATTTATCATCTGCTTTCCTCGTTGACATAAGACGCCTCCATGCATAGTCACAGGCATTGCGACCACCGAGATGCCTTATTCCCCGGATTAACATTAGGTTGAACCACTGTGTAATGCGAACTGAAAAATTCTCATCACTCCCTAATCTCTATCACCGTATCATTTTCCTAAAAAAATGGCCAGTTTGCAGTTATTCAGTGATAAAGGTAACAAGACGTTGAGTTTCGTCCGGAACTTGAAGATCTCTATTGCGTCTAAAGCTTTTAGTGTAAAATTAGACTTCAACACAGATGATGACTCAGACCTCAAACTCGTTAGCAAAACTGGTTTCGAATTAGTCGAACCAAATGCTATTGTCCAGTACCTAGCTTCCGACTTTACTATTGATCCCCTTGTTTCCAAGGAGCAGACTGCTCTCCATGAAGCCATCAAGAATGATATATCCGATAATGTTACCTCGTTTATCAGTTGTGAATCTCCATTCCCCAAAGCTGAAGCCACTGCTTCCCAAATCATTTTGTTCTCTTCCACTTTTCCATTCTTGAAAGAGGCAGCCGACTCTGAATGGTCCAGGTGGGCTTCAGAATTTTCCAAGCTCGAGAAGGTGGCTGAAGGTATAAAGCTTGCTAGCTCGATGACTAAGATTGAGAGATCAAAGGCATCCAACACTGGAGCCCAAAATGTGGTTCCAGGGTTCCAGGTCAAACCACATGACGAAAGCATTGTTCCAAAGGAAAACGAGAAGAACATTTTGATCACTTCTTCCCTTCCATATGTCAACAACGTTCCTCACTTGGGTAACATCGTGGGATCCGTTTTATCCGCTGACATCTATGCCCGTTACACCAAAGCCAGAAACTACAACTCATTGTATATTTGTGGTACTGATGAGTATGGTACGGCCACCGAGACCAAGGCCTTGGAAGAAAAGGTCACTCCAAGGGAATTATGTGATAAATACGCTGCTCTCCACGCGGGAATCTACAAGTGGTTCGGAATTGGCTTCGACTATTTTGGCAGAAGTGCTACCGATATACAAACTGAAATTGCTCAGGACATTTTCATGAAGTTGTACGATAATGGGTTCTTAGAGGAAAAAACCACCACTCAATTGTACTGTGAAACCCATAAGTCGTTTTTAGCTGATAGATTCGTCGAAGGTACTTGTCCTAAGTGTCAGTATGATGACGCAAGAGGGGATCAATGTGACAAGTGTGGAACTTTATTGGACCCTTTTGAGTTAATTAACCCTCACTGTAAATTGGACAACACTACTCCAGTGCCTAGAGAATCCACGCACATCTACCTTAAATTGAACGATTTAGAAAAAGACTTGAAGGTATGGGTTGAAGACGCTTCTGAGGCTGGAGATTGGTCCAAGAATACGAAGACCATCACTCAAAACTGGTTGAAACAAGGTTTGGAGCCAAGATGTATCACCAGAGATTTGGTCTGGGGTACCCCAGTTCCCTTGGAAAAATTCAAAGAAAAAGTCTTGTACGTATGGTTTGACGCTCCAATTGGTTACATCTCTATCACTGCTGAGTATTTCAAAAACAAGGGGACAACCGAATACTGGAGAAAATGGTGGCAAAACCCAGAAAATGTCAACTTGTACCAGTTCATGGGTAAAGACAATGTCCCATTCCATACGGTTGTTTTCCCTGCTTCTTTGATCGGTACTAAGGAGCCATGGACCAAGGTTCACCATGTCAGTACTACAGAATACTTGCAGTATGAAGGTGGTAAGTTTTCTAAGTCTAGAGGAGTCGGTGTATTTGGTAACAATGCCAAAGACACTGGTGTTCCAGCCTCTGTTTGGAGATATTACTTGGCCTCTATCAGACCAGAAACAAGTGACTCCCAGTTCTCCTGGACTGATTTTGTCGCTAAAAACAACTCCGAATTATTGGCTAACTTGGGTAACTTTGTTAATAGAACCGTCAAGTTCACCGTGGCCAAGTACAACGGAGTTGTTCCAGACTTCAAGACTGAAAGTGTCGAAAACTTTAAAGCGTTTGAGGAAGACATCAACAAGTTGTTTGATGCCTACATCTCAGCCATGGAATCCGTCAGTTTGCGGAGAGGTTTAGAACTTGCCATGGCGATTTCTGCTCGTGGTAATCAATTTTTACAAGACAACAAATTAGACAACAGCTTGTACGAGAATTTCCCAGCAAAGTCTGATGCCGTCATTGGTATTGGTTTGAACTTGGCTTACATCCTCGGTAGTATCTTCAGCCCATACATCCCAGAGACTACCACGCAAATCAATGAGATCTTGAACACTCCAGCCTTGACCATTCCTGACAAATTCGAGATAGTCCTTAAGGGAGGCCACTGTATCTCCAAGCCACAATACTTATTCAAGAGAATTGATGAAAAGAATATTGAAAAATGGAGAGCCTTGTACGGTGGCAAACAAGTCGCCTAGTTAAGACTATGTAGGTAATATAACCATATAATTTTTGACTGCGAAAAATCACCCCAGAGATTAGGCAGAAAGGGCGCACTAGGATCCCGGGGTTCATATTTTGTGCCCCACAAAACTATAAAAGGGGATCTGCATCCAGGGGAGGTTATTTGTACATTTGTTATTCCTCGATCCTTGAAGAATATATTCTATGTCATTTTTATCGTCCAGGCCTTTTGTAGGTTTCCTTGCAGGTTTATCTGTTCCTCCTATTGCTACCAAGCTTGTGTTAGAGCCGTATCTTATCAAATCAAAATTCGATGAGATCGATGACATAAAACACGATATTGATTACATCGGGTGGCACGTTAGGAACTTGGAAGAATTGAGTGGCGTAAAAAATGAGGATGTCTACGTTCCTGTATCCTATTTCCAGGGTAGATACTAGTTCTACAGCAACATTATTGTTGAAGAGAGCAGATAGATACCGCAACTGATAAGGTAATTGACATGGACTGTCGTTGACTACTCCAGTGTTGGATTGTGCATTCACGGGTGGTAAACAGATGATTACTATCCCTTCACGTGAAGCGACAGAAAGTGCAAACAGCCGGCTAAAGGTGTATAGAAATAAATGAATAAGCGTGAGTCCCTGAGCATCCGAGTTTCGCCCGGCATGCGACATTTTCTATTCTAAGCTCATTTGTGGGACGTGGAAATGCTGTCATCTTCAGTCATAGCGGAGAGGTAGAGTGTGCAATGAGAATAAATGTGCTGCCTAAGACCTCGAAACCATCTACATAGCAAGTTGTGATGGATTTCTTGCTTCTTTTTTACCTTTAAATCCTCTGACTAGACGCTGTAAAAATGACAGAAATCGTAAATTTTGCATTCTCGTTGCACCCAATAAATCTGCACCTCACTTGTTTGAAACCGGAATTGATTCGGTACCTACAAATTACAAGTACGTCCAGTGTATTCAAATTATAATAGTAAAACAGAGTGGATAACCCTACGCATCTACCTTGTTGATCCTTCCAGTCTTTACATCATAAATGTAACCAGACACGGGCACGTCCAAAACCAAAGAGTTCTTCTTGAAATACCGAACATCTTCTTTAACGCTCAACTCCAAATCCCTGAATGGCAAGAACGCAATATGGTCGGTACTCTCACCCTCCTCCAGCTTCAATTGTTTTCTCAAGCTCTCATCAGTAAAGGTCAACATTCCACAATCTGTGTGATGAATAACAACAATCTCTCTTGTACCCAACAATCTTTGGGAAATAATAATACTACGCAAAGCATCAGAAGCTCTACCCCCAGCATTCCTAATCACATGGGCTTCTCCCTCTTCTAGTCCAAGAGCTCTTGCAGGGTCAATTCTTGCATCCATGCATATAACCACTGCAACTTGTCTGCTGGGTGGTAAGGCTAAATCGCTTTTCTTAAACTGAGCAACATATTTCTGGTTGTCTATTTCAAACTCTTCTGCTTTAGTCATTATAATTTAGAACGACTTATTAATTCAGGGGCTTGAAGAATTTATAAAACATGCTCCACATTTCGTGGCCGTGAACAGCAACCCTGCACTACTGTGGCATCTAAAATGTATAATTCTGTATGGATCAAGTTCTGTCTTTCTAATCAATCTTATATACAATCCGATAGACTGCTCAGCGATAAGCCATAGTGGTGATCAAAAAGGGTATATTTTTTCCGTCACACCTATAGCTTGCCACCTCGTTGGACTAGGACTCAGGACAGAACAAATAGACGGGACAGTCCCATTCACCAATGGAAATACACTCCTTACTCAAATGCAGGTTCTACAATCCATATATACTCGTTCGAACTTGAATTGACATGCAAGATTATAGAGGGAAGGCCAGCTCATAATAATGACACCGGGATAATCATCCATATTGTTGTGAGCAACTTGATAGCTCTCGAGCCTAAAGGTCTTGGCTTGAATGATGAGATTTCTTCCAAACGTGACAATTAGTTAGGAATATCTAAGTGGCAACATATGAAAGAGGGTTGGAACTCACGGTGATTCAAAAGAGTGTTTCAAAACTATAGACGACAGCATTGAAGATGCAATACAACACACCAATAGGTAATCGCAGCTTGATTTGGCCTATTATTGCATCAGTTATTTTGTGTGCACTCAACCAATTCTTGAATCAACGAGCCGCAAGCTGAGCCTGCCAAAATACGAGGGAACTAACCGTATCATTTGATTCGCACTACTCAGATCGACTTGGGATTTGCAACGACCTGGTCTGTGAGAGCATAAATCATCAGAAAAATAGTTCCTGGTAACTACTGTCATTCCTAGGCCGCGTTGACTTCTTACTGTCTGCAAGACATCTGGTTAAACATTATCAAGGGCAATAAGACGATTGCTTAAGTTCATACATCTCAACACCCTGGAACATCTATATCAGGAATCAATATTCCTCCTTCATACCGTATCATGCCTGTACCATTAATGACTATGTCTCAGCCATCTGAAATACGTTGAAGACACTCCAATTTCTGTTGTACTCTGCAGAACTAATTCTAAACGTACGTACTCTCGTGATAGCCCGCCGGGGGCTACAACATTAAGTACTTCTAATCTGCAATTCGTCAAACTGATTGTACTATTTGAAATCGCGGCTTTGTCGTATATTTACCTTTTGTTTCCAGTTGCCACAAGCAGAGACGCCAAATGCAGCATCCACGTGGGAGTTTATGTGCAAACTTCATTACTACTTTCGGGTGAATGTATGGAACTAGCTGTATTACAACGGTTTAATTGGCTGAGCCGTGTGAGCTGGTGGACTCTTTTTTTCTTGGAATGGGTCGTTTCCTTCCAAATAGCTGCAAAAATTGAAATACTACTAAATAAATCAAAAAAACTCTTAGCGAAAAGAAGAAGCAGGCCGTAAAAGCTATGCTATTGTTCCTACCCACAAAGTATAAATATCGTATGTCTAGCTTCTAAGAGCTAATCCAGAAAGCCAAAATGAAAATCTTCACTCAGCTTGTGCTTGCTTCGGCTGCTGCTGCTCACACAATCAATGGTATGAGTTCCATCAAAAGCCAAATAACTAAGAGAGAGGAAATTGACTTAATCACCGAAACTTACAAAAATTTGCCGTATCAAGATCAAGATTACATCAAAGACCACTTGCAATTATTGACAAGCTTTAATGGTACCAATTGCAACGCTTGCAAAAACAAATTGAAACAAGCAAGAAAATGGTATGATGAAGACCAAGACAACCAACACTTGATCGCATTTGCCTTGTTCAAGTACTGTCTTGAATTGAACAAAAACGATCCAACAAAGTGTGACACTGAAGACTTTTTCTTAACTACTCAATCTAAGGTCCATAACATTCCTTCTGAGATCTACAATTCTGGATTTGGGGACTCCACTTCAGTTGACATTTTTGACAATGACTTCATGCAAATGTTGAAGAGATTCAACTTGTCCAGTGAGTTGGACTTGGAATACTACTGCTACTATAAGGGAGATGCTTGCGCTCTACCAGAAGTTATTGACATCGATGCAGAGTACGATTTTGATTCCAAATGGCCTGTGAAGCAGGAAAAGCATTTCCATGAGCCTGATTACGGTATTGGGGAAAGGGAAAAATTCAACGTCTTACACATCACCGATTTCCACACTCAATTTAGATACACAGTTGGTTCTGAAGCCGACTGTGACCAGAAGACATGCTGCATGATTGAAACCTACTCTGAGGACTTACCAGACAAGAAAGACTACAACTTTACTACTAAGTACTTCAAATACGATCCTGAACTCGTTGACATTGATTTATCTTTCTACCCAGAAGCTCACTACGCAGAAAACGGTAGTTACGTGAAGGGTGAATTTTATGATTTACCTGAAGCTAGGGGCTGGGATAACAAAAAAGAACCTGCTACCACTTGGGGTGGTTATAAGTGTGACTCGCCAATTGTCTTGATTAACAACACCATGAAGTATGTTAGCCAGTTGTCTGACAAGAAGTTTGAATTAACTTTATTCACTGGTGATTTGGTGGACCACGACAAGATCCATTGCACTCTAAACATTACCAAGAAGGCCGAACTTTTGGGTCTTGCGATCATGAAGGAATTCTTAAACAATATTCCTGTTTACCCATCTTTGGGAAACCACGACACTTTCCCATACGGTCAATTGGCGCCACACAAGTACGACACCGAAGATGTTTATCAGTACAATGCTGAGTTATTGAGTGAGGTTTATGTTAAAGAGGGCTGGTTCAGTGCCGATGAACAAAAGGGAATCAAGGAACACTACGCTGGCTTCTCCCACGTCACTGAAAGAGGATTGAAGGTTATTTCGTTGAATTCCAATGCATACTATGTAAAAAACTTGTGGAACTATATCAACTTGAGAGAAGACCCAGATCCATTTGGACAATGGGAATTCTTGATCGATGAATTGGTTGAAAGTGAATCCAAGGGCCAGAGAGTCTGGATCATAGCACATATCCCATCCTCCGATGAAGACACTCTACCAATCCAATCTAGGATTTTTGCCAAAATCGTTGAAAGATTCAGTCCTTACACTATTGCAAACATTTTTTACGGGCACACTCACAAAGACCAGTTCAAAATCTTCTACTCGTCCAACTCTTCCAGTGCCGAAGATGTTGAGAAGGAAGTGACAAACATGGCTTGGATAGGTCAGTCTGTCACCCCAAGAACGCATTTGAACCCGGCTTTCAAATACTACGAGGTTGAAGACAAATCGTTCAGTGTTATGAACTCCTATAGTTATTATGCTTCGTTGAACGAAACATTCGTCGGGGGCGGAGAAGAACCAGTCTGGAGATTCGAGTACTCTGCCAGAGAGTTATACGACACAGAGAACACCTGGCCTGAAGATGTTCCATTGAATGGTACTTTTTGGAATGAGTACGTTTTCCAAAAGCTTGCTGATACATCTAACATCGAATTCAACCAATTGTACACCAACTTACAATACCGTCTGACCCGTAAGACTCCAGTGTGTGATGACGATGGTAAACTTTCCGACGACTGCTACAACGGAAATTATTGTAGTATTGGTAAACAGTACTCTGATGAATACCTCCAATGTCTTAAAGAGTAGCTAGAGTTCCCATGGATATATATATGTATTATATAAGTTCAAGTTTTCATTAGTTAATGTTCAGGACCATGAGGAGCAAAATCCCCGTGTCCGTCAAAATTTCTATACCCACTTCTTCCTCTAAAATTCCCACGGCCTCCTCTAAAGAAACCTCTTCCTCTGAAGGCCCCACCTCTTGGACCACGGAATCCACCTCTGCCACCAAACCCACCTCTAGGCCCACCGTGGCCTCCCCTACCACCACCGTATGGTCCTTCGTGTTGTGCCTGCCCACCAAAGGCTCCCCTACCGAATTGTCTACCTTCTCTGAAACCGGGGTCCAAATCTATTTCAAGATCTTGTCCATCCAATATCGTTCCTTTCAAGTATTTGATGGCATTCAAAGACCCAACTTCTTTTTTGTAGATCACAAAACAGAACCCACACGGCGTGAGCTTGTTTCTATCCAACCCCATTATTATTTTATCTATATTACCACACTTCAGGAATAACTCGAACAACTGTTCTTCGGTGGTAAAGTTTGATAAGTTTCCCACATAAACTGTTTTGGATTGTAAAGCTTTCTGTAAGTCATCAAAATTCTGCCTCCTTACAGCTCGTTTGATCAAGTACTGCGATGGCCTATCCAACCTCTCTGCTGAATGCTTGTAGTTCTCTTCCAAGAGTTCCATTATCTTCTAGTGGAAATTTTGTCTTTCGCGATGTTTCGCTATATCGTTACTAGCTCCTGATGTTCAAATCAGTGTTCAAGTCAGGAATACGAGCATCTTATGATGTCCTGAGTAATCCGACGTTTGTCTCTGAGCCTTGGCATATCTACCCTGCCAAACATTATGCAACGGGGAAAACTGCCTCTATATTCATTTTTGATAAAACAAAGTTTGAATCAATTGTTAACAAACTATGCATGAATATGTCCAACACAAGAAACCCTAAGGTCATCATAAGCGAATGCTACGAGCTCATCAAGTTCGAGGTCAGTCAAATGGCCAAACTCAAACATCCACAGATTTTAACAATCTATGAGGTATTGGAAGAAACAAGACTGAAATTCTTGTTTGCAACCGAAGCAGTAGTTGATAGTTTATTGACCATCAATTTCGAGAAGCTTGATGAACTAAGCATTCAAAGAGGCATATTGGAAATCTGTAAAAGTACACAGTTTCTTCATAATTATGGTTCTATCATACATTTGAACTTGCAGCCTTCCTCCATATACATAAATCAGCAAGGTGATTGGAAACTTTCGGGCTTTAGATTCTTGCAAAACCTCAATGAGCTTTCTCCTCAGGACAGAGAGAATTATTATATGAGCAATACGTCTGTTGTCCCGTTTGCCAATTTGAACTTGAATTTCACGGCCCCAGATTTGGTGATTGATACCCAGCTGAAATTAGACTTTGCAAACGATATATGGTCATTAGGGTGCCTCATTTACTACATATATAACCGAGGTGAGTATTTGGTCAACTGCTTTGATGCAAATAGCTTGAATGACTACAAGTCTGAATTCAAAAAGTTCGAAAACAAATTCTACAACCACAGAGTAAGTGATTTGAAGTACGTGTTAAAAGATATCCCGGAACAGTTACACTCTATATATCCCTCAATTCTTGCCAGGCAACCCCATGATAGAGTTTCCATTGACCAAATCATCGATTCGGACTATTTCAATGGAAGTCTCGTCAAAGCTATGTGGTTTGTAGACGAATTCCAAACTAAATCTCTAGAGGATAGAGCAACTTTTCTCGAAGGTTTACTAGAGAAGAAAGATGGGAAACTCTTTTTAGATCAGTTTCCTCAAAATTTCAGGACTAATAAATTATTGCCATTGTTGATTGATTTTTTGAAAAGTGAATTGGGGGTAAGTCTCACTAAAGAAGACCAAGAAAGTGGCACAAGGATCAATACCATTTGCTTTGCCCTTGAATTGGTTTTGAAAGTGGGGTCGGACCTTTCTAGTTTGTCGTTCCATGATAGGATTTATGAACAACTTTTTATACCCAATCCAAAACTCAAAAGGAAAGAGAGAGTCGATTATTTTGACAGAATGATCAATTTCTCTGTAAAAGTAAGATTGACTTTGGTCGAGGGTTTAGAAATACTAGTGGAGAAGTTAAATGACAAGGATTTAGTGAACTTGATCAAGCCATTTTGTTCGTTGATTTTCACATCTCCTTCAAACGAGCAAAACTTCAAGGCTGAACAAATTAAGACTCAGGATCTACTCTTGGATAAGGTTGGATTGTTTATTAACAAGTTTGACTTCCCGTACATCAAAAATACCTTTTTTCCTTTGATATGCCTGGTTTTCAAGACAACGAGCATCCTATCCACAAAGTTGGCTACAATTTCAGTATTTGAAAATGTGGTGGACAGCAATGTCATTGATAAATTAATTGTTACAGAACAATTATTGCCGATCTTTCAAAACCTCAAGAGTAGAGATAAAAGAATAGTTGGTGCTTGTTTGAAGTTCTTCTTAAAACTTAGTCAAAACGACCACATTCTGCTTGAGTTGGAGACCATTGTTGAGTCTATCCTAACGATCTGTTTGAGATTGGTTTTCGGTTGTAACGAATGTACACAAGCCGAGTTCAAATCTTATATCGAACAAGTGAATAAGATCCAAACCTCCTTGGTGACAAGAAAACTATCTGATCTCCCCCGCACCCAAGTGCCTGAGAGAACTACTAACCCTAATACGTCCAGCTTTGAATCATTGATCAAGACCCAGCCTCTCAATACAAGCAATATGGATAATAAGAATAGTGGTCCTCGAACGCCTGTAATCGCACCAAAGAGGACTGGTTCCGGACCTCAAAGTGTGCCTACAAAGAGTCCCGTTACTTCTCTGAAAAATGTCCAAGTTTTGCAGCCAAAAAGAAGCATACAACCTCTCAAATTAACGTCTGAGCCTCGTCCTAAACCTAAATTGTCCTTTGGTGCCACTAAGCTGTCGGACATGGCTCCAGAAAGACCATTGGATAAATTGGGAGGGACATTTGACAATGAGTTTCTGGATTTTCAAAGTGCAACACCGACTTCCACATTATCACAAAGCAGTAAAGTCTCATACTCTGCAACTCAGCCAACTATGAGCCCTATGGTACCCAAACGCCCTCCAGGATTCAGTAATGGTGTTCTAACCCCAGGCCAGACATCACTAACGGGTAATACAAGTCTGTCACAGAGGAACAATGATAGTCTTTTAGACTTCTTGTAATTGCATGTATGTTGATTTATCAATGGCTCGTGTATACCAATATGATATTTAATTTAGCTTTATTTATTATTACACAATATCAGACTTTATCAACTTGGACTGAGTATTTCTCTTTATCGAGCACTTCCACGCCATCTATGACGTGGTCTATAGTCCCAGAAGATTCACCTTCGTTAGACTTGATGAAATAAATGTCTCCTGCAGGTTTTTCCTCCTGTTTATTGAGCAACACCACATCGAAGAGCCTTTTGAGAGAACTTCTCCCTTCCCAGACGGGTAGAAGAATAATAATCAGCGCAGCAAAAAAGCCCCAGATAAAAGACACCACAATCCATCCTCTGAAGAAAACTTTACTAAACACGTACTTGGATCCATAAAGCGGAAGTGGGAAAAGAATTAAGAAGAATAAAACAAAGAGAATAGTTAGGCCTAACCCGATCTTAGACTGCTTTCTCAATTCGCCATCCAACTGTTGTCTTTCTTCCAAAATGATTCTTGTAGCTTCATCTCTAGTCACAGTGTTAACTAGTCCATTTTCTTTGTTAAAGTCACTATTATCATCCTGTTTGATTTCTAACCAGACGTTCCAATCGAAATCAGCTGGTTTAATGAAAACTAGTATTGGAATCAAAACAAAAGGACACCCTATAGCCACCGTATTACCTGCTGCTAACGCTTCATTGGTAGATAAAGTAGCCAACGAGATATGACCAGACTGAGAAACAGTGTATCCCATCCATACTGCAAATGCAATCAAAGTAGACGTAATAGTACCAGCCATGTAAGCCAAACCAGACATCTTCTTCCAAAACAAGGTAAAAATTATTGGTGCCACATTCACGTTAACGATGATACCAGAAGCAGTGGTAATAAAAGAAACATCGAACTTTGCATGGGCAAGGCCGATTCCTAATACAACGGTCACAACCCCAAAGGTAATGACACAGGTATTCGAAACAAAAATCAACTTCTTCCCTTTGGCAGCGGGATCTATATAAGCTTTGTAAAAATCATGAGTAACCATAGCGGAAATAGCTATAGTTTCTGATGAGAACGCAGCAGTTACTGCCATGAAAATCATGGTCAAAATCATTCCAACCCCTGATTTCCCCATCAATGCATCAGCAGCAAATGGCAAAACAAGACCAGCTCCTATTTGCTCACTTGTCATCAAATCAGGATAAGTAGGAAATGCAGGGTGTGTTTCTAAAGCTGCTGCTGCCAATCCCATAGTGGTTGAAAGACAAAAAGGGACTATAAAGTGTTAGTAATTTAATTGATATCTCCACCCAACAAATATACATACGAGCAAACCAACACAATCCTCCAAGGACATAACCAGAAATTAATGTCCTATGGTCTGCGGCAATGGCTTTCTGGAATAATTGGGAATCCACGGCTGCTGCCCAACCAGCTCCGAATAGAACAAGCCCGAACAACCCGCCTTGAACTGAATTGAAAGTCAATAAAGATCCATCATGATTACCTTGAATATCCCTTCTCCCTCCAGCTTCCATAAGCAAATCCCACATAGCGTCAGCCGAACCAATGTCTGAATTTGTGGTGTAGCAGCTGAACATCAACGTTAATAAGATAGCATATATGATTACCGTGTGGGTCCAGTCAGTCAAAAAAGTGGCCTTGATACCACCTAATAAGGTATATATGATGACTCCGATAGGAAACAATACTATAGCTGCATCTCTATTTACTCCAGTGATTCCCTGGAATACAGATGAGCCGTTAATCAACAAGTTTGTAGTATAACACACCATCTGAATAACAGAATAAATAAGAGCCACAACGTGTGTCGGAGTACCATATCTAGTCCTAACAATTTCTTGATATGTGTGACATGAAGGGGCTTTCTTTTTCATTTCCAAAGCTAGAGTGGAAAAAATAATAATCTGTACACAAGCACCGGCCCCATACCAGTAGGCAGCTGAGACACCGTATAGGTATGCCTCGGTACAAGAAAGAAGAAGAGTACTTCCAATTGTCCAAGACGAGACCACTGCACTTGCCACTAATCCAGATTTGATGCTTCTCTTGGCTGTCATAAGCATTTCAGAGTCCTGAAATTCATTCATGTACTTGCTTAAGACCTTGGTGATACCCACCATAAGAATAGCGAAAGCGAAACCGACTCCCACTATCATCCCATATCCAACACTAATACCAAACACTTGGCCACTTACATCCAGCATTTTATCTGAGTTACCGCTTGCACAAACGGTACATCCATCTCCTTTATAGGTACTCCTCTAACAAGATGCGATTACAGAACTTGTATACAAACCGTTGTTATCGGAAGCGGCTCTACTGATTGAAAATGCTCATGGCCTTCCCCAGTTAAGCGATAAGGAATATCACGGAATACTAAAACGCTCTATCTTAGCGGATAGATAACTACTGATTTTTATATTCGGTTACGTAATCAAGAGACTAAACACTACCCCCTGATAACCCGAGACTAGCATTGATCTCGTCTACTGCTTTCCTGGCACTTTTCACATTCTCCAAAGCAGTGGGCATATCACTATGCAAACAAAAGGACATAGGAGCATCTACGAAGTTCAAGTTGATAATGGTATTTTCTGTAGTGATAATCTGATCGCAAGCGCCAGCCCTCTTAACACACTGATAAATATCATCGGGCAGCCGGGCTGACTTTGGACCAGCCATAATTTTCACCAACTTGCCCTCGGGGGAGATGTGTAAATCAGGGTACACTTCTTGAATGATATCTTGATCGTTTTGCAGTGTGATCTCTAAGGAATGGGCGCTTTTTGCAGCCACAAGCGGGAGATTGAAAACCTTGGCAGCCCTGATGATTGCCCGCTTTACGTTATCATCCCTTTCCTGGTAAAAGTACAACTCTCCGTGGGGTTTAATGTGGGTTAATTGCACTCCCTCACTGTCGCAAATTGCCTTTAAAGCGCCAACTTGATATAATATCATTGTGTAGATGTCCTCGGGCTCTATCAAAAACACTCTTCGCCCGAAGCCTTCCTTATCGGGAAGACCAGGGTGTGCACCAACCGCAACTCCATACTTCTTGGCAAGTTGAACGGTTTTCAACATTATCTTGGGATCGGAGGCGTGTCCACCACAAGCGACATTGGCACGATCGATAAGTGGCATAATGTCGTCATCTGGGCCCATCTTCCATGGACCAAAGCCTTCACCCATATCGCAATTGATTTCAAACTTGGTGAGGAGAGACTTGTTGCCAGGAGCACCAGCAGACAAATGCTCTGGGGTTGATGCATTTTCTTCCTTCTTGTATTCTGCACTCATGATTACTACTTAGTGTTAAAAACAATTGTGGTGTTAATCCTGGATATTTCAATCGATTTATCCCTACGTCCTGGTATTGAGGGTGAACGTATGCAGACTACTGATAAGCGGAAACAATATGTAGCGGGACTTCCAAATTTGAGGTTGATCGCCTCCCCAGTTACGGGTTAGACTCCGAATCTATCAAAGTAAACTTATAAATGTCTTATCGGCTTACTACTTCGGGTCGTTTGCGGAATGGAATTGAGCTTGTTCTATAGATTTGTTCCCCACTATTTGAGGAGCGATACCTTTACAAATGTAAGACCAAATCCCTTAGCCAGATAATCCATGAGTATGTCAAAACAATTCACTAAAGTCAAAAGAGTGTTAGTTGCCAACAGGGGAGAAATTGCCTGCCGCATAATTAGATGCTGCAAAGAAAACGGATTGCATACAATTGGAATATACTCGAACGAAGATGCCGATTCCATGCATGTTACTCAAGCAGAGGAAACGTACGCGTTACCCGGAATTGGTGCTAATGCTTATATCGATGTTGAGGTGATCGTAAAGATAGCTGTTGATTCAAAGGCAGACGTTGTGGTCCCAGGTTATGGTTTCTTATCTGAGAATAGTGGGTTTGCCAACGCACTCCAGGATGCAGGAATCATTTTTGCTGGTCCATCGGTAGAATCGGTTGAGACCTTTGGCTTAAAACACAGTGCAAGACAACTAGCTGTGAAGAATGACGTTCCCATTGTTCCTGGTACAGACTTGATTCAGGATGCAGAGGAGGCGGTTCAACTGGCCAAAAAAATTGGGTATCCAATTATGATAAAGTCCACCGCAGGTGGTGGAGGCATGGGTTTGAAAGTCGCCCATGATGAACAAGAATTAGTCTCGTCATTGAACGAGGTGATATCCAGAGGAGAAACGTTATTCAAGAACTCAGGGGCCTTCTTGGAAAAATACGTTGAAGCTGGTCGCCACATAGAGATCCAGGTGTTTGGTAATGGATTAGGTGATGTAATTGCCTTTGGTGAAAGGGAATGCTCCATTCAAAGACGTCATCAAAAAGTTATTGAGGAAGCTCCCAGTCCTTTTGTTTCTTTGCCATCCTATGGTAATGCCGATCTAAGAGTAGAGTTGAGCAAATGTGCCATCAAGTTGGCTTCGTCAATCAAATACAAGTCTGCGGGCACTGTTGAATTTTTGGTCGATGATGAAACGGGCAGTTTCTATTTTCTAGAAATGAACACTCGTTTGCAAGTTGAGCATGGTATCACTGAATTGATCTATGGGGTTGATTTAATGAGGTTGATGCTTTTACAAGCAGACTACGAAGCGAAGGGAGAAACGGGTATACCAATTGAACTTTTGAAAAGTGAAGGTACCTACAAAGTTGACAAGAATGATATTGCTATCCCCAATGGTCATTCCATTGAAGTTAGAGTCTATTCCGAAAATCCTGTTAGGAATTTTCAACCTTCTCCTGGTATCCTTCATCGAGTAGAATTCCCGGAAACATCGATTATTCCTGACTGCAAGTTAAGAATTGATCATTGGGTGTCTACAGGGTCCAAGATTTCTCCTTACTTTGACCCCTTATTGGCTAAGATTATGGTATGGGGCAAGGACCGTGGGTCGGCTACAGAAGGCATGATCAAGGTGTTACAAAATACTGAGATCTTCGGTCCAACCAACAACATTGACTATCTTACTGAAATTTTGAAATCTAAGGAATACCAGTCTGGAAAGACCTTGACGTCTTTCTTGAACGAAAGCTTTAACTTTTCTCCCACTTTGATTGAGTTTGTTAAACCTGGTGCGTATACTACTATTCAAGATTTACCTGGAAGAGAAGATTATAGTGCAGGTATCCCCTTAAGTGGTCCTGCTGATCCATTATCTTTTCAGATTGCCAATATTTTGGTAGGAAATGAAAGATCTAAAGCTGGTTTGGAGATCTCCCAAAAAGGACCAACCATCAAATTCCATGCTCCTGCAGTTATTGCTTTAACTGGTGCCAAGTTCAAATTCAAAGTCAATGGCATTCATGCACCAATGTTTGCTGCCATAGAGGTACCTGCCAACTCCACCGTTAAGATTGGTGATGCGATTGGAAATGGACAAAGATCTTTTTTGGCGATAAGAGGAGGTCTTCCTGATGTTGCAGAATATTTGGGTTCTAAGTCATGTACCCCAACATTGAACTTGGGTGGTCACCAAGGTAGAATGATAATGGCTGGTGACTGTCTTGGTGTCACTAAATATTCGGGCATCGAAGAATTGAAGTTCGGGACTTCCCTTCCACCATCATGTCTTCCTAATATTGAAGATTACGATGAGGATTCTATTTGGACAATAAAGTGTATAGGCGGTCCTCATGACACCGAGGATGTTTGCAGCAAGGAAAAGATCATGAAGTTCTACAACACAGTGTATTCTGTCCACTTGAATTCGAATAGAGGGTGTACAAGATTAGATGGTCAGTCAGATGTATTCTCCAGGCCTGATGGTAGAGATGGGGGTACTCATCCAAGTAACATTTTAGAGTATCCTTACCCAACCTGCGGTATTAGTGTTGTCGGAAGTGTAATGTCTTTGTTTGGTGTAGATGGAAGTACTTTATCTGGTTTTGTGTGTATTTCTGTGCCAGTCAGAAGTGACTGGTGGAAAAATGGTCAAGCTAAGGTCGCTAGTAAGATCCAATTTAAATTGGTAAGCTACAAAGATGCTATGAGATTGAATAAATTGAACGACGACTATTTGGATGATTTGGCAAAAGCTATTAAAAGAGGTTCGGGTTATCCAAAATTTGCCAATGAACTTGACGAATACGAAACAGGTGAGGAAGCTTTGTTCAATACTATCTTGTACAACCGACAAGAAACTAATTCTTTGCCTGAGATGAACATCAGACAGGCGGGCGAAAAGATGGTTATCCTTGACTTTGGTATTGAAAAGTTCACTCTAGTGAACAACGGAAGACAGAAACAATTAGAGACAAACATCTTTTCGTACGACAAGTCAAGTAAGTTTTCTCGGTCCATAATCAGAGGTGAATGTGCCACTGGAGCTGTTGGCCTTGTTTTTGATCCTTCAATAATATCTAGGGACGAATTTGTTAAGGTTTTGGTAGGTTTGGAGGCCTCTATTCCCCCTACCTCAGAGTTGAAGATCAAGAGTACTTTATACAAGCTACCACTTTGTTTTGAACACAGTGCATTGGCTCATTGTATTGAGAGATACATGCACTCACAAAGACCATATGCTCCTTACTTGCCTAGTAATCTTGAATACATTATGAAGGCCAACAACATTGATCTGGTGGAAGAGTTCAAAGCCACTGTTATTGGCCAAACACAAGTCATCACTGCTGTTTCTTTCTTGTGTGCCAATACATTGGCGATCAATTTAGATCCAAGAACAAGAATAAAGACTGGGAAGTATAACCCTGCAAGAACCTTCACACCAAAAGGTGCCTTGGGAAGTGGGTCTGTCGCTACATCAATCTATTCTATTGATTCTCCTGGTGGGTACATGATTTGGGGGATGGTGTTGCCAGATCTCTGCTGGAATACATTCAGTAGATTGAGCGTTCTGAATGGTGTGCCATGGTTCTTTCTGAACTTTGATCAGGTGGTATACTACGAAGTTGATGAGGCAAAGTTGACTGACTTGAACAGTCAGCTCTTGGCTGGCAAGTTAGAGATCGAAACAGAAGAGGTAGAGTTTGACTTTGCCAAGTATATCAAGTTCTTAGAAGAAGTCGAACAGGAGAATAAAGCACTTGACAAAGTCAAGCAAGAAAACATTGACAAATTGGTTGGAGAAGAGGAAGTATCCAGGGCAAGGTGGTTGCAGGAATTGGATATGGCCAAGGACTCAAAGGCTAGCGATACCGCTCTCTTGAATGACCCATCGACTATTAAGGTTTTGGCAGGGATGGCTGCTAATATTTTCAAAATAAACGTTGCAAAGGGAGATAAAGTTTCTGGGGACGACGTTTTGGTTATCTTGGAAGCCATGAAGATGGAAATTCCCTTGAGAGCTGTGAGCGAAGAGGATAGTGATGACGAAGAGGAAGACAGCAGTAAAGCGGAAGAAAAGAAAGGTACTTCCTCATCTAGAGAAATGTATGAAATCTTAGATATTATGGCGGACGAAGGGGATGTGGTTGGATCCGGCGACATTTTGCTTCTCATCAGACGTGTTCGATAATTCAAGTCAACCCAGCTTTTTATACTTAAATAGATAATTCTTCGTGCATTTCTTCCATTGTTTAAAATAAACCAAATATGTTCCCAAAATGAGCCTTCTCCGCAATAGGCATATCGTTGTACCTGCAGGATCGACGGAACCAAGCAGGCTCGACGGAACCAAATCTATAAGCTATAAATACTGCGACGAATCTCGAGGAAAAACCAATGTATCCAGAGCCATTAAAAGCGTGCACTAGGTTTTTGGCCGACAACGTGTTGATCGCCTCTAGCCCGTTCACGTTGTTAGGGTTCTTGAATGTGGGTGCCAGAATGACCGTTTTCAAGTACGACGATAAGCTCATCATATGGTCTGCCTTACCGTACGGCAAAGAGTCCATGAGATGCTTGAAGGAGATCAGCGGAGACGATAAGGTTGACGTGTCGCATCTTATCGTGCCAAACTTGGAACACTACAAAGCTGTCAAGGGTTTCAAAGAGGCATTTCCCAAGGCCAAGGTTATTGCCCTGGACAGGTTCGTGACAGATGAGTTTGAAGTCGACTATAAAATTCCAACATCCCAAGGTAACAAGGTCCTTGGCGAAAAAGAGTTGACTGAAATCGGAGTTAAGGAAGACTCAATCTTGAAAAACTTCAACTTTGTGCTCTTAAGCCGTCATAAATTGAAAGACTTGGTGTTGCACGATAAGAATGCTAAGCTCATTTGTTTCGGCGATACGATACTTACTTTCGGGGACGGATCCAACAGCGAGCAGTACT
This sequence comes from Yamadazyma sp. yHMH685, assembly GCA_030571055.1. Taxonomy (NCBI): domain Eukaryota; kingdom Fungi; phylum Ascomycota; class Pichiomycetes; order Serinales; family Debaryomycetaceae; genus Yamadazyma; species Yamadazyma sp. yHMH685. Next base: position 946,310 of record JAJLXC010000003.1, read on the forward strand.
GTGAAGCTACCGGGTATGCCAAGGGCTTCAACCCATATTCGTGGTTGTCGTATCCCTTGCGTTGGCTTCACCCGGGCACCCAATGGTGGGTTAACAGGGTCGTGCAATCCCATCACATAGAAGCAGAAGGTGCCAAGGAGGGTTTGCAGGCAGTGCATAACTTGGACTTCAAGACGGCCGTTCCATGCCACGGAAATGTTCTTGAAGACGGTAAAGAACATCTTCGCCAGTACTTTTCATTTCTTGAAACCTAGTTTAGTTACCGATCGACCGATTTTAATGTAGCGACTACTTCTATATGTTATAGACTTAAATTACATAATGTTGACAATAACTAGAATGAGTTCATGATGGTTTATCTGGTATATGCTTATCATTTCCACTTGTGCAGGGTCCTTTGTTATCAAATATATCAGTAGACACGTAAACTTTACCTTAATCTACGTATATATTAACACAATGACCTTCTTGAACACTTACACGACTCGCTAAGAATTAATTGAACTGTCAGTTCAGTTTTTGAAATATACGGGTTTACTGTATGTAAATCTAGAAGAGGTGTACGTAATGTGATGCGATGAGATGCCATCACAAAATATCCGGTTGGGACACGCCAAAAATTCAGTCTTTATTAATGAGGATTGCTGCAGTTCTTGCATTCACATAATTAATCAGCCATGTATCCCAATCCATTGAAAGCTGTGGTCAGACAATTGACTGACAACGTTGTTATTGCTTCGACTCCCTTTACCAGATCTAACACCATGCACTTCGGAGCAAGAATGAGCTTGTTCGGTTATAATGGCCAGGTAGTGGTGTGGTCCGCAATTCCCTACGGTGATGAGGTTGTCCGAAGCTTAAAGCTATTGACCGGCAAAGAGGACAATTTCAACGTCACTCACTTAATAGTTCCAGATGCAGAACACACCATTGCTGCCCAGTCTTTCAAGAAGCAGTACCCTGAGCTTAAAATAATCGGAATGGAAGGGCTTAGCGTACCCTTTAAAATTGACTACACAGTGACTGCAAAAGATGCAAATCAGCTTCTTGATGCAACCAGTCTCCTGCAAATCGGTATCAAAGACGATGTGATTTTGAACAACTTTGAGTTCGTCTACTTGCCCTCCCACCCCAACAAGGAATTGGTGATGTACGACAAGAACTCGAAAATCCTATTCCAAGCCGATTTGCTCTTATGTTTGGGCCCCAGCGGATCCAAGCTTGAACAGTATAGTCCCGAGCTAGGTTACCCCGAGAGCTTCAACCCCCATGGAGGATTTTCATTCTTAACCAGATACGCTCATCCTGAATCAGGATTTTTTAAGGGTCTTGTGAACAGGTTTGTGAAGACTAAAGACCCGAAAGTGAGAGATGCCCTCAAAATTATATACAATTGGGACTTCAAGCAGATGGTACCTTGCCACGGTAATGTGGTGGAAGAGGGCAAACCGTACTTTAAGAAGTATTTTGATTTCCTCTAGCCAACTTGTTTAGTGTGTATGGCCTGAGTATTGTACATTAAGATCCTATTTGAATACCCACGGTAATTTCGATTACTCCGCAAAATATATAGGTGCGACACCAGACTCTGAAAAGTGATCATGGAAGAGAGCACATTGGTAGGATCCAGGACTGGCATGGATGAGTCGGCCCATGAGAAGCAGATCCAGCTGTTCAAGGTGTACAAACAACACCTTAAACTTCATGAAACATTCAACTTATCTCGGTTGATAGAAGAGAATTTGAGACCAAATTTGACCGGCTTTACATTGATCGGTGAAGACAAAATCAATTACAGAGGTAACGGGATTTTTTTCATCGATGACAAGTTTTTAACTGAATACAAGGACTTCGATTCTGTGCAAGAAGGTGAATCAAATTATCTGATCACGTTTTTCAATTTGGGCTCTCAGTTGTCGGGACATGATGGAATTGTTCATGGTGGCTTGTTGGCTACGTTGTTAGATGAGTTGACTTGTCGAGTTGCTTTCCAGAATTTCCATTCCAAGAAAGGAGTGACTGCAAACTTGAACATCAACTACAAAAAGCCCTGCTTTGTGGACTCCTTTGTCATGATCAAGTGTGAAACCATTAAAAAATCCGGAAGGAAATGCTGGGTTAGGGGTACGGTTTATGGCATTAAAGATGAGGAATTGGAGTTGTTAACCGAGTGTGAATGTCTAGTCATTGAACCTAGATGGGTCAAAGACTTATAAATTATATAGATCCTTACTTATTTATTATTTATACTATTTATTTAATGCTGATATAATGAATCGGTACCCTTGGCCTTGGACTGGCCTATTTCCAACTTGGCACTCTTGGATCCAAACTGTATGGCTCTTTTGGCTTCGTCTCGAACAAAGTCTAATCCAAGCTTTCCCGCTAAAAGCCTGAGTATCCACTTCCTTGTGGGTCTCACTATAGCCTTACCTTTTTTGTTAACCAGCCAGTTTAGCTTGATCTTATAATTTGGCTCTATTTCGTTCACCACCAACTTTATAAAAGACATGTCAAGATACGGATATCTCAATTCTTTTCCCCAAGCACTAATTACTCTATCGTCTCTCCCGAGGTTTCTTTTGTATATCACTTCGACGTCATGAAGCAATAGCTTATTCAATTTCTCGTATTTCTCCAGTGGATCATCATCTATTTTTGATGATGAGAAAAGAGCTTCGTGCCTGGAATACCCTCCAAACAACTCGTCTGCTCCTAATCCCGAGAAGAGCACTTTTGCCAGCGATATATATTCTTCTTCATCAACAAAAGAGACCTTGCTGGTGATAAATTCTTCCCATGAAATATTATAGTCCCGTAGTATCAATTTGTTAGCTGGTACAATGTTATTGCTAGCAAAATAAAACGCAATGGCAATACTCAAGTCCATTTCAGTCTGCTGTGGGTACATCAATTGCTGGACCTTCTTTTTGTGGGTCAACCATAGTTCGTAGCTGATGTTAATTTCAACCAATCTAACAGAAATGTTCTTACGATGGTACTGCTTCGCTAGGTGAAACCACGATTTGATACTTAATTCTCTATCTGGACTACTCGCTGCTGATATACCAGTCCTGGGGTTGTCAAACCCAACTGTTAGCAAATCAATATTCACGGGTGATTCTCTTTCAATGAAGTTCTCCATTAGAAGAGCCGCTAAAATCGTGCAATCAATTCCGCCACTGAAAAGTACAGCCAAATTGGCTTCAGAGGAACTCAATGGATAAATAGTTTCTTGTCTAATGTAGCAAGCTTGCTTCAAGTGCTTATAAATCTTATCAACTTTTAATGTTGGATCTTCGTAGTTCGGTGTGTTCAAGGGAGTAAGATCGTTTAACTGTTTGAGACTGATAGTATCAAGTTCACACGAGGCAAGTCGCAATTGATAAAAAGTATTTGCTTCACATTCAAGGAATCCAGGTAAGGGAATGGATGAAATAAACGTTTCTTCAGCTGTATGTCTATAACATAACGATCTCTTCCCTATTGAATCTCTCCCGAAAGTTACAGTTTTCGATTCTGTATCGATGATGCTAAATGCAAACTCTCCATCCAATTCTTGAAGTGCACCCTCTATGCCCTTGGTCAAAATTTGGTTCATAAAGAATCCGGTATCGTTTGTGAATTCACATTGGGTATTATAAAGCTCCCCATTAAACTGTAGGATATACCTACTGGTGGAAACAGGCTGTTGAGTGAAAGGCTGTCTCAAGGACAAAACTGATGAAAATAACTGGAAGTTCACATCCCCATGCTTAAGCCGTTGGTACAGTATATAATCGGGACCTCTGGCAGATATATCTGGAATAAGATGGCTAAACTCTTCTAATGAAGATAAAAACGATCGCTCTGAAGCTTCCTCCTCATCCCCAATGGTAGCCTTTATACGTTGCTTTATAGAATTTATTTTTTCCAGATTGTCTACCTTGATGTTGTTACCCAATTTGACCAACTCAGCATTCAATCTTCTAAGTTCTTCCTGATTGTTCAACTTGTTTAGATCGGTCTGAGACAACTTCAATTCTCGCAGACAAAGACTTCGTATCCTGTTGATGTCTTTGCAATCCCATAAGTCTTCTGTGGTTTGGAGGATTTCTGGATGGCCTTGGAAATTCTTCCCTATTAAACAGAGAATCCCACACATGAATGAGATGAGCCTATTTCGTCTCGCAGCAGATTATCTACAGTCCATTTGTCGCAAATCGGGATTTTGCAACTAAGTAATAAACGCCCCAACCATTTAAAAATCTGGTCTACGAGAGGTTAGCTGGCTGTCTAAATCTTTGCATATCACTTTTTCTTCAATAATGGGGCAAAATGGTACATTTAAACAGTAGCATTGTGTAAACCAAGGAACCAGTATCCTCTTTCAGGCCACCACCATTCATATTGTTCCTCTCCATTAGATCATTATGGTTGAGGGTACCCAAAAGATACAGAAACGAAGTGTTATAGGTCTTGTCAGATAGTCTTAAACAGTCAGAGCTATGAAGAAATCTAGATGTTCACTGAGTGGTTCGTCCTTGCTTCTTACCGATTTACGAATAGACTTTCGACAACCACACTCAGCTTCTAACTCCTGACCCAAATAGTGGTACTGGCTAAGTTATACTACAAGTACCTTGAGAATATATAGATTAGAACTTCAAATCTTCCCTCCTCGTTGGATTTACTATGAAGACGGTGGACCTGAAGAGGTGGGCCTGAAGAGGTGGACTCTCATAGACTCCCTTCATCAATACAATCAAATACTGTGCACTATGTTACAAGCTATCATTTTATGGTCTAATTATTCTTTCAACCACCGCAATGGTTACTAACATAGTATGCAATGCTCTCATCCTGAAATTTTGCGGCCAGAGATTCTGATCGCGATAATTGTAATAACGATGAAGCTACTCTACAGTGCCTTATTGGTATTGGGAAGCGCAATTGCTGTAAACCACCCACCATTCCAGCCATTCGATATATCGTCCTTATCCGAAGGAGTCTTCTTTGAGCAATTTCTCTATGACTCGTTGGAAGACTCAGACTGGGTTTCTTCGAGGGCAAAGACCAAAGATGGTTTTCTGTATGTTGGCATGTGGGCCATCGAACCAGCTTACAAGTATCCCGGCTTCGATAATGATAAAGGTCTTGTGTTGAAATCGCCAGCATCCCGTCACGCTATCTCGTACAAGCTTGATAAGCCTTTCGATAATACTGAAAATGATTTAGTCTTGCAGTATGAAATCAAAACTCAAAAGGGATTGAATTGTGGAGGCCCATATATAAAATTATTGAATGAAGACTTTACGCAAGACGAGTTCAGTGATAAAACACCCTTCCAAATAATGTTTGGCCCAGACAGATGTGGATCCAATGACAAGGTGCATTTCATTCTCAATAGGTGGAACCCTATAGCCAGTGTGTACGAGGAAAAACACTTGACGCATGCCCCTTTGTCAAGAAATACTGAGCTCTCCACTTTGTACACGTTGATCTTGAAATCCAATGCAGATTTCGAAATCAGAATCAACGGAGGTGTTGCCAAAGCTGGGAACCTTCTTGAGAATCCTCAATCGTTGGACCCCCCGTTGAATCCTCCAAAGGAGATTATAGATAGAGGCAGTACGATCCCAGATGATTGGGTCGATGACGAGTTTATTGTAGACCCGGATGCAGCGAAGCCTGATGACTATGACGAGAAGTATGGCTCTATGAGGATTCCAGACCCAAACTACGTTAAACCTGAAGGATGGTTAGACGATGAACCCGAATACATTTTTGACCCCTTTGCTCAACGTCCAGATGAATGGAACGATGAAGAGGACGGAGAATGGGAACAACCAATTATCAAGAATCCAAAGTGTCTTGTTGGTTGTGGTAAGTGGGAACCTCGGCTTGTTCCAAATAGACTGTACAAGGGCCCATGGAGTCCTCCTATGATCCCTAATCCAGACTATAAAGGCGAATGGAAACCCGAGACTGTTCCAAACCCACACTACTACGAAGATACTAAGCCTTCGAACCTTGAATTGATAGGAGGCTTGGGCTTTGAGTTGTGGTCCATGGAAGGGGACATCTTATTCGATAACATCTACCTCGGACACTCTATCAAAGAGGCTGAAACTCTTGGAAATTCTACCTTCTCCCCCAAATTTGATGTTGAAGCAGAGGATTACGAAATCAGCAAACCACAGCCTCTCAATAAACCTTCTCCTCCGCCCAAATCATTTGAGGAAATGTTGAGGGACGAAGAGAATTCTTCTAAGTCCAACCAGGTACTCATCTTCTTCTACTTGATTTTCAAAAGAGAATTCTTGAATATGAAAGATTTTTGGTATGAGTTCAAGAGGGATCCTCCAAATACTCTTCTCACTAGCCCATTGAAGGCCATGGTATACTCTGGGATTTGTTTGTTCTTCTTTACCTTCGGCTTTGGGATTGTCAACGCTTTTGTATTTTTCCTTTCCTCTTGGGCAAATCAGACGAAAGCGGCAATTCATACTGCAAGAGAGGAGGTAGAGGCAAGGGACTCAGTAAACGAAAATGAGCCAAAATTTGTGGAAATAACTGACGATGACTCGGAGGTTAAGGTCTCATCGTCCGAAGTAAGCAAAACATCTGCAGCAAGAAGGCGCTAAAGTCATTTTTATACCAATTTCTATACATCTCAATCTTATATACCTCATAAAATGTGAATACTTAATTAATGCCATTGAGTTCTTTGAAAGTATCCCATGACTTGTTCAATGTAATGAACACGGCCTGGCAAAGCATTTCCGTCTCTACATCGAGCTTCAAACTAGTTAATTTGTCAGGATGAATTGAACTGATGACCTTCATGTAATTAATCTTGACTTTTTTGGGTAACATTAAATCATTGATGGTTATTTTCTTTGTTGTAAGGAATGGATATCCTAATGATCCAGGTAGAATATCAGGCAAAGAAACCAAAAGAGTCCTGAGGTTATCTTCTTTACCGTTGCTCCAGGTAAACACTTTATTTTGTACTTGGTCGTGGAGTTGGTATCTTCGGTTTTCTCTATCCTCCTGTTTCTTGTTTTGCTTTTGGACTCTCTTCAAGTTTTCATTATTAGAAGGTTTAGAAGCTGATCTTGGTTTAGCTTGAGATTTGGGTTTTGGTGGGGGGTTTACAATATTGTTGACCCTTCTTCTTGCATCCATAACCTTCTTATCACTAACTCCCAACTTGGTGACTAATTCCACATAACATTCCAATGATTCAGGGAACGATTCAATCATTTCCAATGCTTCTGCTTTTCTCGATAATAACTTCGTATACCAGAACTTAACGGGCTTTTCATTGATAATGTATTCAGAATCATTGATTTCTTCTTTGCTGAGGAGACTCAAACCCTGCTCACAGTGCTTTCTTGCTTCTCTATAATTACCCATTTTGTTTAGCGTGACCGCTAAATTTGAATTGATGATTATACGCAATTCATGAGTAGGCGGAAGAGCATTTAAACACTTTTGGTAGTTCGCATAAGCATCATCGTAGTCACCGTTGGAGAAGGAACTGCTGGCTTTCTCCTTGCCCGTGTCGTAATCCGATTGCAGAAATTGGTCCATAGCCTCCCTGGTGGTCTTACGAGGAACCGATGGTCTACTTGAAATAGCAGAGGCAGGAGCAGGAGTTCTCGGAGTAGGTCTTCTTCTTCTAGACGAGACATATACATCCTCTCTATCTGAGCCTGCTTTGAACAACTCAGCTCTGGATTTAGGTGTGTTGGGAGTTCCTAATCCAAGCAAGTCAGCCTCTTGTTGTTGAGGTTTGGGTTGTTCTCGTTTTGGTCGTTCCATAATTGATTCTTTCGAAAGTCTACCAACTCTTTCCGTTGGGTTCAGAACAGGTCTAGGGGGGATTTCAGGTTTCTCGGGGGACGTATTTCTTGCTGAGGAAGTACCGCTTATGGTCCCCTTTGCCATCGACTTGATGTTACTAAGTCTTGCTTTATTTCTGGCTTTTTCCTTTTCTCTTTGTTCTTCCATGAATCTTCTTATGGATTCCTGGTCAATATTTTCCTCATCAGAGCCATAGTCTTCGAATTTCCCGCCGTTGGGGTTTCTCTCGGACGCTTGACCTTTGTATTTTTCCTGGTTCTGCATCCAAGCAGGTATGGAGTTGGGTGATCCTGTGCCGCTCCTTTGGCTCTGTTGAATCTGCTCGATGTTCTTGATAACGGTTTCCCTCGTGTTATTCAAGAACAACGAAGCTTTGCTAAAGAAGTCAGTTGAGAGACTGTTGATCTTTTTTCCCAAATCTTCCTTTGATGGACTGTTCCTTGCAGAAGGTCTCCCTCCGTGGGGTCTCAGCCTGCTCGAAGGCCTCAGTTGACCATCACTCATTATAAAGTTTACACAACTCTGTAGGTCCATTCCCACTTCATCAATTGCGATATTTGCTGCGTCGACAGGGAACCCTATATCCAACAATTCAGCTACCAACTCGTCTCGCTGACTGCTCGAATAGTGTCCAGAATTTGAGCTATACGATTCATCCGTCTTGTCTTTCATGGTCTGGGGATGAACAGGCTGGGAATGAACAGGTTGAGGATGGACGGGCTGGGTGTGTTCAATTGGCGGCAGTTCTTGTTGGAAAGCATCGGTGAATTCATCGTCCAATAAGGAGGCTGAGTGGGAGTTCACTTGAGACTTAGATGGGGCGGTGCTGACTGGTTTGACTGGAGCTACAGCGGCTCGCTTCCCTGGGGAACTTCCAAGAGAGCCAGTTCCTACGTCGAAAAGACCGTCTCCGTTTGGAGTAGATTTCCCATTTGAGCTTGTATTGGAAGAAGCAAAAATGTCAAGCTCATCCCATACATTTGGCTTTTTGGCCTTGAGGTCGAAACTGGTGTCGGAGTTATTGAATATATCTGGAGTCAATACGCCACTACTAGGCTGACTAGCTTTCTGCAAGTCGGCCAAGTTCTTGCTCCGAGAGGTGGAAGACGCTGGAAACAAATCAGCGAATGCATCTTTCTTAGGAGGAGCCATGGGTCAGTTCAATGATTTGAATAATATAACAGCCAACTATGATTAATGCTAATGGAATGCAGGTATTGAGTTCGATCTGCCATACAAACACTGAAGATCGCACGACTCTCTGCGCATCAAAAAGCCTCTATCGAGGAAAAAATTTTGAGAAGAGTTTTTCAGATACGCAAGATGCATTTAATGTACACCCTTGGCCCAGACGGCAAGAGATTATACACTTTGAAGAAGACCACCGAAGAAGGTGAGATAACAAAGTCGGCACACCCTGCTAGGTTTTCCCCAGATGACAAATACTCCAAGCAAAGAGTTACTTTGAAGAAGAGATTTGGTTTGTTACCTACCCAAATTGAAGAGAAATAAGTGGCAACCAGCGGAGTGAAGCAGTTGGTGTTTATGTATTGTACAATATTTAGATTAATAAACTAGCATTTGATCAGTTATAGGTCGTGATGGGTAGAGCGACAGCTGCTAAACGGGAGCAGTCCTTCACTAAAGTGTAGTCTATGACTTATGGTAAGGTTTACTAGAGTCGAAGCATAATCTAACAAATTCTTGTGTTACTTTGGGGCTCGATAGGTATCTTCCTACTACCTCTGCTGGGATTATAATCTGTGAAGGAGTAGGCGTAGCTGAAAGGAAAAGGTCTGATACCTGCATAATATCTACATGCCTGTGCTATAATTCTCTTTATCTGCCCCTGTTGTTTCCGTGTGTATTCTCCCTGTGGACCCCTGTGAACCTTCCTGTGAACTTCCTATGACTCTCTGGTTGGCTACCCATTTATGGTACAGACTCATACCCCCAATATCGATATCTAAATAGGCTCAGCCTTCTCCCCTGTTCTCTCCATATCATAGGCTGCGTTGCTGGAATATCCTTCCCAAAGCTGTGCTGCTATCTCAATGTCCAAGTTCCTCTTGTTTATCTCTTGTAGACTCTTGTTCATCGCTACGACAGATTCATTTAAATTCTCCTAAACAGTCAGTACAGTCCTCAAAACTTATTTCCAATATATACATACAACGTTGTTTATAATACGGGAGAGTAACGCACTCTGAGCCTGTTCGTGTGGATTCTGCATTGTAGTAAATCAGTTGTTTTTATTTATTCGCAGACAAGTTTTTGACTGGGAAGACGCGAGCTGATGAATATCATATAATAATTTTGATTGCGAAATAAACGGCTATTTTTGTATATAGTTCGAGAACTATCTATAGGTTCGGGATTCATAACCTTCTCAAGAGCTGCCCTGGTACTTGTCCTGACATTTGACGTAGTCCTCACTCAAGAACGTACCGGCGTTACAGTAGTTTTGGAGATAACATTCATCTGAAACGGTACCGTTCTCGTCACATTGTGGAGTCTGGAGGGTTTGACGGTACTGAAGGTTAATGTACTGCTGATTAGCCTCCACGTTGGTCTTATCGGAGATTTTTTCTAAAACGTAGTTGTTCCAGAAAGTAGCGTTCAAAGGCGAGCTCTCTGGCCACGAGTGTTCTGGATCGTAAGTATCTCTAGCAGAGTATTCAAACTCCCAGGCTGGCTCGGCAGCACCAGAAACATAAGTGTTGTTCAACTTGGTGTAGTAGTTGTAAGAGTTCATGATGTTGAAAGACTTGTCTTCGACTTCGTAGTACTTGAAAGCAGGGTTGTGATCATCAATGGGAGTGACAGATTGACCAACCCAAGCCATGTTGATGGCTTCCTTCTCAACATCATCGGCACTGGAAGAGTTGGAAGCAAACAAGACCTTGAACTGATCTAAGTGGGTGTGGCCATAGAAGATACTAGCAATAGTGTATGGACTGAATCTTTCCACGATTTTAGCAAAAATTCTGGATTGAATTGGCAAAGCATCATAATCAGAGGATGGGATATGTGCTATGATCCAGACTCTCTGGCCCTTGGATTCACTTTCAACCAATTCATCGATCAAGAATTCCCATTGTCCAAATGGATCTGGGTCTTCTCTCAAGTTGATATAGTTCCACAAGTTCTTTTGGTAGTAACCGTTAGAGTTCAAGGAAATGATTTTTAATCCTCTTTCAGTGACGTGGGAGAAGCCAGCGTAGTGTTCCTTGATTCCTTTTTGTTCATCGGCACTGAACCAGCCCTCTTTAACGTAAACCTCACTCAATAACTCAGCATTGTACTGATAAACATCTTCGGTGTCGTACTTGTGTGGCGCCAATTGACCGTATGGGAAAGTGTCGTGGTTTCCCAAAGATGGGTAAACAGGAATATTGTTTAAGAATTCCTTCATGATCGCAAGACCCAAAAGTTCGGCCTTCTTGGTAATGTTTGGAGTGCAGTGGATCTTGTCGTGGTCCACCAAATCACCAGTGAATAAGGATAATTCAAATTTCTTGTCTGACAATTGCCTTACGTACTTCATGGTGTTATTTACCAAAACAACAGGAGAGTCGCAAGCGTAGTTTCCCCAGGTTCCAGCAGGTTCATAATTAGTGTCCCATCCTCTTCCGGCTGGTAAATCATAGTACTCCCCTGGAGAGTAGTTGCCTTCTTCGTCATACTGAGCGTTTGGGTAGAAAGGAAAGTCGAGAGACAGAGATTGTGGGGCTAATTTGCTGTACGCCGTGGTGAAATTGTAGTGGGTTTCGCTTGGAAAGGCAGTGTTGAAACTCTCTGGTAAACAACAATCACCTTGGGAACAGTTACCTTCAGCACCAACAGTGTATCTGAACTGAGAGTGAAAATCGGTGATGTGCAAGACGTTGAATCTTTCCTTTTGATCAACACCATAATCGGGTTCAGAGTAGTGCTGTTCTTGCTTCGCAGGCCACTTAGCATCAAAGTTGTACTCGGCATCGATGTCAATGGTTTCTGGTAAGTCGCATGCTGTACTGGACTTGTAGAAACAGTAGTACTCAAGGTCCAAATCGCTCGAAGTGTTGAACCTTCTCAACATTTGCATGAAATCGTTATCAAACAAGTTGACAGAGGTGTCTTCTCCGAATCCAGAGTTGAAGAGATCCTTATCCACGGCGATAGACTTTGGTTGGGTGGTCAAAAAGAAATCAACAGTGTCACATTTGGTTGGATCGTTCTTGTTCTGGGCGAGACAATACTTGAATAAGGTGAATGCAATCAAATGCTGGTTGTCTGGGTCTTCTTCATATAAGCTCTTAGCATACTTGATTTTGTTCTTACAGGTATCACACTTAGTACCATTGAAAGAAGTCAATTGCTTCAAGTGATTCGTGATATAATCCTGGGATGGGAATGGCAAGTTGTCATAGAGCAGAGCGACCAAGTCAATTTCTGCTCTTTTGTTCAATTGCGTCTTGATGTTATTCATACCGCTGATGGTATGGGCTGTGGCAGAAGCCACAAGGAATAAGGTCGAGAGGAGCTTCATGGTACAAAAAGTTCTGGATTATAAACTTCGGGGAAACCATAGAGTTTTAAACATTGTTTTGCGTCTCCAATGAAATTAGTTATCTATTGTACACTTTTTTTTTAAATTTTGCAGCTAATAAACGTCGGGAATAAACGGCCTCGAAACTCAATTTCCGTAATTTACCCCAAAATGGATGTGCAATTTCCTATCTTTTTAAGGAGAAGCTCCTGTCGTATAATGGGTAGTGTGGATAAGTTGACAACGTGAATACGGCCTCGTCCACGTGCAGAAGCCTCGGAGAAGGTATGGGCTCAAACAAATAAAGGTGCATGCATTGATAGAGAGTTTGGAGACATGGGGTACTCTGGACATACAGATTCGGCCTAGTTGGAGTTTAGTAGTCTATTATACGAAAGCTTGGATTCAGTTGAGCAAAACCGACATGAGATATTCTACACTTCTCTCAATCAGCGTAACTGAAAAAATGTTGTCCGCCTGTCAAGTGGCTCGTCTTTTTATCTACAGGATATTCCTAAAGCGTTTGAAGGCATCTCATCTCTCTAATTCGACTTTTGGAGCCTCAGCGTAGTAGCCCGGGAGTTTCGGATGTGAAAGCATGTCAATCTAATTGTTTGAAAACCACGAGGGGAAGGTCGTCGCTCAAATGGCTTCTTGTGCCGATACTAATGAAGCATACTTTTGGGTTCTTAATGTAGTATTCCGATGCTTGAATGGGTATAATGAGGGAGAAGTGCACAATTACGCAGAACTGGTAATACTGTAGAATCATTCAGAAAGGGCATCACTGATGAAGTTCAACTATTGTTTTTCTGATTTTAAACATTTCCTGTTCTGTAAAATTAGTATTTGCAACGTTTACGAGAAAATATCTAAATTTCTAACATCTACTCGCTAAATAATAGTCAGCGACCAAAGGTCTATGGTCACTCATGTATACACCATTGAACTTGGAGTGCAATAACCCGAATTGCTCAAGTCTTAAAAGAAGCTTATCAGCTGGTTCTTGAGAGGATTTGTCTTCACATGTAGGCTTTTGGGTGATTTTGCTCGTATATCCAGGTGCAAAAATGTAGTCGATATTCAGTCCCCCAGATATAAGTGCCTCACCTTCAAAACCTGTCACCGTCGATTTGGTATGGCCAAACCTGTTGAATGGAGTGGCATGTTTTGCACTATCGACCAAACCGAGAGTTAACTTCTCGTAAAATTCACCTTTTGGTTCGTTATTTAAATCACCACACAAAAAGGAAGGCCATTTATTGATTTCTTCCATTTTCTGAGCGATCATCTCTGCTGATCCAATCCTGGAAAGTTCACCGATATGGTCCAAGTGAGCATTAAACACATTGATATGGTTTCCAGTAGACTTATGCTTCAAAGTCACATAGGTTAAAATCCTTAAATACTTTGCATCCCAACCTTCAAGAGACATTCTTTCATTCTTGTCATTCAACCAAATGGTATCCTCAAACACCAACTCCCATTCGGAGGGTCTGTACAAAATAGGAACGAATTCTCCAATATCGTCCCCATTGATTCTCCCCTTGGCGCAATATGCCCATTCCGGGTCTTCCTCTGGAGAAAACTTGTTGAGTTCAGACATTATGTCAAGCATTTGGAACTTGTACACCTCTTGCAAAGCCACAATGGTGTTTGATCTGGCATTAAACTTAATGGAGTTTGTGATTTTTCTATACCGGTCTTCCCACACTTCTTCTCCTGGCACAAGGATATCATGACCGCCATTCTTGACGTTGTGAGAGTATATTCTGAAGTTCAACGGCTTGATTGTAAGTTTATAGAAATTATCATTCACACTGGCAAAAGGTTTAGCATCAATAGTAACCGTCTTGAGTTGAGACTTGCCGAGGTTATCTGGTCTGGGCACCCCCAATCTACCGTACCCCTGTTTTTTCTTGGGACCCAGGCCGAACGCATCTTCATGCTCTATGTCGCCAATCTTATTTTCCTGAAGCAGCTTGAGTTCATCTTCATCTCCTTCTTCCGAGTATATGCTACCATTCAAGTCCATTTCCTCGGGATCCATCTCCTTGATGCCTCCCAATAACCCTTTAGGGTTATTTGGATCATCTGGTACATCCGGGTTTACGGGCTTGGGAATTGCATTGGGTTTCATCCTGCTCCCTGAAACATCTTGTCCTGTTGCCATTCCATATTTATGACGCTCATCTTCGGGTTCTGCGCCCACCTTGATCTTCTTAGGCTTCGGTGGGGGTTTAGGACCGAGGGAGTTCCCCTCATCATCTATGAGCTCTTCTGTATCATCGAAATCTGGAACTTTCTCTTCTGGCTTCTGCTTGGAAGACTTTCCAGCTTTATTCTCCGATGTCTTTTTGTCGTCTTTATCGTCTTGCTGTTCAGCCTTGTTTTTACCATACTTTTTTTTCCAGTTTATATATTCTTCAGACGGATCAGGTTTCAGTTCAGTCCTTAAATTCCTATCTATTGATAGGTTCCCGCCATTCTTGATGTGCAGTTGGGCTATGTATATCAACACCGTGACTAATATGACAGCACAGACTCCCAAAAGTCGAATCCTTTTGGTATTCTGTTTCTTCGTCATAGTGTAACTTATTTCAGGGGATTCGCGTGAAACAATGTCGAGGTAAATTCCAAGCGTATTGGAAACTGTAGGTGAATCTTTATAAGGCCTGAAAGGGATAGGGTCAAATGTAAGTTTACAGGCTAGACAAGTTTGAAATATTGAATAAGGCAGCCTAGTCTTGAAGAAATCAAGTATGCTCAGGCTATAGTTCACCTGTATGAGGTAGCAGATTTACCCCGTTGTTCGCTCTCCAGTATGAGCGTGGGGACCAGGCTGATGGCCATCCGAACAGCCATACTTGACATATCATAAAGACTGGACTTCAACAAACAGGTTGTATAGTGTAGTGGTTATCACCGGCGGTTTTGATCCGCCTAACCCCGGTTCGAATCCGGGTACGACCTTTATTTTTTGTGCCAATGTACCGCAAGCTGAATATAAGATTAAACTAACTTGAACAAACCCTTGAGAGAAGGCGTTTGTCTACGTGATTGTCTGATAAGTGTTTATACTCAGCACATCTTCTCTACGGTCTACAAGCTAACACATACTCCTACCAATAAAATAATCATTTAGCACCTCTTCGCATTCGAAATGAGGCATTGAAATTGAAAAAAAATTAAAAATTTTCCAATTGAATTTAAGAAATGTCTGCAGTTATAGGTATCTCCTTTGGAAACACTTCTTCCAGTATCGCCGTTGCCAACTCTGAAGGTAAGGTTGAAGTTATTGCCAACCCAGATGGTGACAGATCTATTCCATCTGCTTTGGCATTCGTAGGAGAAGATGAATATCATGGTCAACAGGCTCATGCTCAGTTGATCAGAAACTCTAAGAACACAATCATTAACTTTAGAGACTTTATCGGTAAGAAGTTCGAAGATGCTGATGTCGAAGTGACTGAGAATGGTGCTGCTGCCATCAAGACTGACGATGGTAAAATTGGTTTCCAAATAACTAGAGACGATAAGAAAGAGATCATTACTGTACAAGAGGCTACCAAGAAACACTTGATTCAATTGAAAAATGCCGCTGAAGATTACTTAGGTAAAAAGGTGGAAGGTGCTGTAATCACTGTTCCAACTGAATTCACTGAAGCTCAAAGAGAAGAATTGATCAAATTAAGTAATGAGGTGAATTTGACTGTTCATCAATTAATCAATGAACCAAGTAGTGCATTGTTGTCTCATTTAACTTCCAACGAAGAGGAATACTCTAAGAACAAGATCTACGCAGTGGCTGACTTTGGTGGGATCAGATCGGATGCTGCTGTCATTGCTGTCAGAGGTGGAATCTTTACTATCTTGACTACTTTACACGATAAAGCGTTGGGCGGTGACAGATTGGATGAGGCCTTGATGGAATTTTTTGCCAAAGATTTCGAAAAGAAGAATAAGGTCAATCCAAGAAACAATCAGAGATCCTTGGCCAAGTTAAGAAGCGAAAGTATCGTGGTGAAAAAAACTTTGTCGAACGTTCAAACATCTACTTGTTCTATTGAATCGTTGGC
This sequence comes from Yamadazyma sp. yHMH685, assembly GCA_030571055.1. Lineage (NCBI taxonomy): Eukaryota > Fungi > Ascomycota > Pichiomycetes > Serinales > Debaryomycetaceae > Yamadazyma > Yamadazyma sp. yHMH685. The sequence goes on from JAJLXC010000003.1 coordinate 962,771, forward strand.
TGATGGTATTGACTATCATACTACCATCAATAGATTGAGATATGAATTGACTGTAAGACCAACAATTGCTGAAATGACTGCTTTTGTTGAAAAAGTGGTCGAAAAAGCTGGCTTGTTACCATCTGAAATCAATGAAGTATTATTGGTGGGTGGTTCCTCGAATACCCCAAAGTTATCTAGTGAATTAAGAGCTATTTTCCCAGAATCTAGCATAATTGCTTCTCCTACATTCGACACCAAGGCTGTCTTGCCAAATGAATTAGTCTGTAGAGGTGCTGCTTTGCAAGCCGCTTTGATTGAATCTTTTGACGATGAGGAAATCAAGGAAAGTTTGCAACCAATCGTTGTCAACACTCAACATTTGGCCCACTCTATCGGTATCAAGGACGGTGAAGGCAGGTTCGTTCCGGTTGTTGTTAACGAAACCGCCTACCCAATCAAGAAATCTCTTGAAGTTACCAACGGGGAAGCCACAGCTGTTTCGATTCAATTTTACGAAGGTAAAAAGACTGTAAAGGAAACTGTAATTGAAGCAGAAAAGATTGAATACAGTGATGACGAGGAAGCTTCCAGTGATGAAGAGGAAGAACCAGAAATTGTCAAGGAAGTTGTTGAAGAATGTGGTGAATTATTGGGCTCCTTGTCATTGAAGGACTTAAAACCAAACTCCAAGTTGGAAGTTTTAATCAACATTACTCAAGATGGTAAATTACACTTGTCTTCAAGAGAATTGAAGGTTGGTTCTGTTGCTAGCAAGGTTGAATTGGAGTTCAACTAAATACTTGGGCTCAAGTAAATAATTGTATAGACTAATATTATACACAAGATTCCAACTAGTAATAACTAAAATTTCCACAGGAGTTACTGAAAAGGGCAATGATGCAGAAAACTGTGGCCTGTATATGTGATTAGCTATCTGCTCATGGATTACTGGATCTTAGTTTGCTGAATGGGACTTAGCATTGGAACTGAATTCCTGCTTTCGAGCTCGGTCAACCAATTGTCAATTCTAACCCCAAACCCTGCTCATAGAAAGAATTGAATGAAGTCATAGCCAAAGATGACATCACCACAATAATTCACCGTTTGTTTTTCTACTAATAGAGTCCTAGCATGTACTGCACTAATTAATCTAGCGTGCGTGCATTGCCAATTTTTTTGGATTAGATAAATAAACGTTACATTATCATACTAAACAGAAGTCGGACCGAAAAATTCCAGGTAAATTGATTCTGCTGGAACATTGTGGAGTTCAAGTTCAGACCTGACAAAATCCATATACTTCACCGGGCCAATCAAGTAAACATCATACTTCTCGGTGAAGTCAATGGCATCGAAGTCTTTTACCGCCAATCTAGTATTCTCTTCTGAAAATGAATCGTGTAACGTAAATTTAGGGTTAGATTCTAAGCTTTCTAACCACTTACCGAATGGACGAGTCTTACGGGAGCGATTTGAGTTGAACAATTTCACTTTCTTACCATCGGCCAAAGCTTGCTCTACGATTGAAACCAAGGGAGTAATACCAATACCTCCAGCATAGACTAAGACATTGTTTTCACTCTTGTGATAAACAAATCTACCAACGGGTGGGGCGACCTTTATTATATCTCCTGCCTTCAATGTATCGTGTATGTAATTGGAGATGATACCTTTTTCTAATCTTCTGACAGAGATTCTGTACTCATTGCTATGAGGAAATTCAGAAATCGAGTACTCTCTTGATTTTTCGAATTCTGCTCCTGGTGGGCTGAAACGGAAGCCAAGATACTGCCCCTTTTCCGGTATACTTATCTTGGAGCAATCAACTGGAGTGAAGTAGACAGACTTTACGTCTTCAGCCTCTTCCACGATTTTAGTAACCGTGAATTCCTTGAAGTCCTTCCATGCCTGTTTCTGATATAAACCCCATTCAGCATTTATCAACGATTGAGCCAAATTTCCGTAAGCAGTAGCCCAGGCATTGATAAACTCTTCATTGGCCATTTCTTCCCCCAAAAGCGTTTTCATAGTGGTAATAAGAGAGTTACCAACAATTGGGTAATGTTCGGCCTTAATTTGCAAACCAACGTGCTTGACAACAATTTGCTGAACAAATTCCGTCAATGGAGCAAGGTCATCTATGCATTCAGCGCACTTTAACAAAGCGAAGGCTAAGATTTTGGGTTGTTTAAGAGTAACCTGATTAGTTTCATTGAAGAATGGTTTGACCTCTGGGTAGTTGGTTAACATGTAATTGTAAAAGGTCGATGTAAGCGTTACACCAGACAGCTTGAGTACGGGGATAGAAGCTTTGATGATCGCCTTCTGTGGCTCAGAGAGTTCTTGAATAGTATAAATTTGTGGAGAAGACATTTTGCTAGTGAGTAATGAACATGATTGCAACGTAGAGGCTTTATATGCTATTTTGACGAGTGGCACCACCGCCTGAGTGTATCTATGATCCTGAAATCTCCGGAAGTACGGCCGAGCTTTTGGATCCAACGGGTCACCTGCAAATTTGTGAGCTTCTGAATTTAGTAGCTGCCATCGCATTCGGAAATTAAATCATCCCATTTTTGGCTGCAAACCAAAATCGCATGTTTAAGCAGATACACCTGCATTTCTATTGGGCAAAATACAGTTTTAATGTGACCTGTAGCTGCGCTTGTACCAAACGAGGTCTTGGACTACTAAAGATGCATGGTGATTATGGATGGTACAAGAGATCAGCAGGTGAGCACAACAAGTCATATCACTGGCTAGTAGAAGAGTGGGAGTAGTGGGGCTACTTGGATTCAAGAACGCGGCAAAAGGATGAAAGCGCACTCTATGGAGTTATACGTCCGGAATCCTTTGGCATTTACTTTCCTTCCTGTACGAGTGACCACGCCAAAAAAACAGTTATTGGCAATGGCACACTGTCGTAGAGGATGGTTCCGATATGCGCCTCTGAGGAGGAAGGGTTTATAACGAGAGGAGCATATGGTGAGACGGAGATAGGGCTGTCAAAGAAATAATCGTTGAGTCTGGGTATGCACGACTTCTGGGGATGAGGTAGATTGCAACTCGTGAGAGGAAAAATGCTTTGCTAGCCTGATAGAGATGATGAGCAGCTGAAGTATATAATCTAAAGATGGTCAGGGTTCACCTGAGTTTTCTACAGAAAATATAGTAAATAGCGAATATGCAAAATTTACAATTTATACTAAGCAAGTCAAGAAACTGTTTAAACAATCTGTGGTAAATATACAAATAAACAATACAAGTTATATATATTCCTTCACAAGTCGACCACGGGTAGCTACAGCCACGCATATACGCATTGGCCTAGGAGGATCTATTGATACGCAAACATATGATTATGAGCAACGCCCCGATTGCTCACACAAAAACTTGCCCTCAAATATTACAGTTACCTGTTTATGTCTACATGTAAGTGTATAGCCAATAGAGCCTACAGCGTTTACGCCTGTAGTCTATAGTCTACCCTACTAGCCAATTTTTCAATGCTCTTGTACCAATTACTACCCCGGCATAGATCAATCGGCACGATTGATCTACGCCGACCGCGAATAACACCAACACGCAACGGGGATATGCTGGCTTAGAATGCTGCGCGAAAATTTGCACAGCCTGGGGAAATCTATATTTGAACAGCCCAGCAGACAAAAAATAGGTTTTTCAATGGCGATTTTCAGAAGTAAATCAGGCAGAGCAGTAGAGCAGGAGTATGTGTCCCACTCCGACAAGGACTACAAGATGCACTCGGCTAACGTACACGATCCGATCCTCTCGGCAGTCAACGAGGCCCAGCCGTTTGAGCAGGCAGCCGACAGATCATTTGAGCGAAGGCCCTCATATTTATCGCAGGACAGTGGTAACTTAAAAGACATTTTTGGCCAGGAAATCAATCAAAGTGATATGTCAAATCCTACCAGATCCAGAAATGAACGTCCTTTGGATACGATTCGAGGATTTGAATATGCCATTACTGGTGATGTCTCATATAGAGATCAGTTAGAAACAAACAGATTAGGATGGGGGTTCCATGAGGATTTTTCCTATAACAACCTTGCAAATGGGGCTGGAGCCCAGGCTGATACTGCTGGAGAGTTTGCTCGTCCGACCATCAACTTTGATAGTCAGCCTATGTACCTGGCTCAGAACTATTCTGCAAGTTCATTGAAGAACGATACCAACACCAACAGCAAGCAGAAGAAGAAGAAGAAGGGATTGTTTGGGAGAAAGAAGTAGATGTATCAGGACGGTAGGTTTTTATAGGCAGGTGGACGATGTCGTCTAGCTCGCTTGGGTAAATATTTTTGTATGTTTTGACGACGGATGGTTATGTACGACTTACAGTATGGTAATTATTATTCCCAATGTAGTAATTTTATGAATGAGAACTCAACGATGGCCTGTACCGGCTACCGTATTAGTTGGTTTAATAGCCCGTTGCTTCGGTACTGGTGGTGTAGGTGGGTGCTAGTGTAACTAGTCGATCGACTCCTCCCCCCTCTCATCGGCTCTGATCTACATCTCAATAGATATTCCTATATATTATTGTGGTCTCCTGAAATACACACAAAACAATACATTTCTCCTAGCCCACATTCCCTGTCTTCATTTGAGTACCATCCAACCCCCATACGCCATATCACTCATGCCGGCTCCATGTACACGATACCCAATCTTACTCGATTTGGCCGCAGTGAAAATGCCACCTCACCCACCACCGCGCCCTGGCCACGCTATCGCCTCGCGCCCTCTGGTCCGCGCGCTCGCACTGCGCGAAGTTTCATCAGAGAATGCTTCAACATACAGGACTCAGGTACCACTAATATACCAGCGTGTAAGCTATTTTTCTTTTCGCTATCTCAACACCTCAGCTTGATTCGCAGCTACTATCTTTGAATATTATTCTCGTGGTCTCTACCATATCCGCTCCTTCTAACACCCCTTATTTCTCGCTGCTGACTTGTAGCTTCAAGCCCTATAACAAATCCGCGACTCCATCAATTTTCAGTATGGACCCACATCAACCCCAAGCACCACAAGCAGCAGCCCAACAGGAAGCTGCTGCTCCTGCTCCTACAGCTACCGCAGCGGGGACCGCGACCTCCGCTCCCCGACAAATCAGTTTCAACGTCAGCGACCACTACCAGATCTTAGAGGTGGTAGGCGAAGGCGCTTACGGGATAGTGTGTCTGGCTGTACACAAGCCCACCAACCAAAAAGTAGCCATCAAGAAAATAGAGCCGTTTGAGAGATCCATGTTGTGTCTTCGTACACTTCGGGAGCTCAAGCTCTTGAAACATTTCAACCACGAGAACATTATTAGCATTTTGGCCATCCAAAGAACTATCAGCTACGATCTCTTCTCAGAGATTTACTTGATCCAGGAACTCATGGAGACAGATCTCCATCGTGTGATTAGAACGCAGAAGTTGAGTGACGATCACATTCAATACTTTATCTACCAGACTTTGAGAGCTTTGAAATGCTTACATTCGGCTAATGTGTTGCACAGAGACTTGAAACCCCTGAACTTGCTTTTAAACTCCAACTGTGACTTGAAGATTTGCGATTTTGGACTAGCAAGAAGCATTGCATCCAGTGAGGACAATTTTGGATTCATGACTGAGTACGTCGCTACGAGATGGTACAGGGCTCCTGAAATCATGTTGACGTTCCAAGAGTACACCACTGCCATTGATGTGTGGAGTGTGGGGTGTATTTTGGCTGAGATGTTGACCGGAAGACCTTTGTTCCCCGGTAGAGACTATCATAACCAGTTATGGCTTATCATGGAAGTGTTGGGAACTCCAAACATGGAAGACTATTATAACATCAAGCTGAAGAGAGCTAGAGAATACATTCGTTCGTTACCGTTCTGCAAGAAGGTTCCATTTGAGAACTTGTTTACCGGAGTCGCTACCCCTATCAACCCATTGGCTATTGATTTGCTTGAGAAGTTATTGATCTTCAATCCCGCTAAGCGTATCACAGTGGACGATGCATTGAAGCATCCGTACTTGAAGCTATATCACGACCCCAACGATGAGCCCATCGCCGAGAAAATCCCAGAGGATTTCTTTGACTTTGATCGGAAAAAGGACGATTTGAGCATCAGTGATTTGAAAAAGCTCTTGTATGATGAAATCATGAAACCATTATAATCTATACTGTGTAATATATATCGATGAGAGTATTGGCGAATGTTGTAGGCAAGGGTAGTAGGAGATTGTCAATGGTACTTACACTCGGTTCGCCGTGTTGCTGGTACTTTTGAGTTGATACGTATTAGTTGAGTACATACCAAATTGAACAATTTCAAGCGTGTAGGCGGCTACCCTGGGTTCAGCAGTACCGCTACATCCAGTCTAGTAATTGCGGTCAAACACCGGAGACGGCAATACACTCTAGTGACGAGCAACGCCAGGCTATACATTTCAAGTGAATATGCTTGAGTTGACCCCCATAGAACAGAGACTACTGATATACACAACAGTTCCTCTGGCTTACACAACAGATCTTTACTGGATCGTGCCAGGTGGTTCCAGTTTCGCAGCTATATTTTTAGCGCACGCGTCGATGTTGAAAAAAATTAAAAACACTCTGGATTCAATATGAAGTTGTACGCCTTGTTCTGGCTCTTAGCCGTTGCTCTTTGTCACAACGTATTGTTGCCCCCATATGGAAAGCAGTGCTTCTTCGAGAACTTGCATAAAAACGATGAATTGGCCATTTCATTCCAAGTCGGTAGCAGAGACCCTCAGAACAGTGAACAATTGAAGTCGAGCTTCTACATTGGGTCTCCAAAAGGTGAAGTCTTGATTAAAAAGGAAGAAGTCGATCACGGTGATGAAGTGGTTCATGCCAGTATGGATGGAAAGTACACGTACTGTTTCTCCAACGAAAGATCTGACAGAGTTGATTTGGATGTTTCTTTCAACGTCCACGGCGTGATCTATATTGATTTTGAGAATCCGGACGCCAACACTTTGGACTATGCCATCCAAAGAATGAGCCAGTTGACGAGTGATGTCAAGGCCGAACAGGGTTACTTGGTGATCAGAGAAAGAACCCACAGAAACACAGCCGAAAGCACCAATTCGAGGGTCAAGTACTGGTCTTTCTTCCAGATTATCATGGTGGTGGGGAACTCGTTGTTCCAGATCTTTTACTTGAGAAGATTTTTCGAGGTTAAGCTGGTTGTGTAGCATAAATAGGTCGAGGAATACATAAGAGTACCAGAAGCAGTGGCAGTAGACAGAATTACTAGTTGAATTGGGAGCTATTACACACGAAAAGCGATATTGTAGATTTATAGTACAAGTTTGCTGTATCAGTATAGTATAGAATGTAGTAGATAGATAGTGCTACACAGCTAGTGCAGAGTATAGTAATGCAAGGCTAGCAGGGTAGAGTTATAGTAGAATAGGGTCAAGGCAGAGTAGAGTTGTAGCTTAATAGAGTTGTAGCAAAATAAAGTTGTAGCAAAATAAAGTTATAGTATTACAGAGAAGAAGGCGGGCAGCATAATGTTGCAGCTACAATTTGTATATGTGCAACTGCTACCATAGAACATGACTGGATTCAGCGGTTTATTCACTAATTGTGCAACCACAAGACCAGGGAAAAGTAGTGTACCACATTAAACTTTCCATCTGGCGATCACAGGCTCCTCAGGAGGGGGCCCACGGCGGGCAAATGGAAGCGCGCTCCCGTATCCACCGTACCGCCCCATCGTCCCATAAACGACACGCTCCCTACGGCCACTTTCGGTCCTATTAGTCACACTCGCTTCGACCTTAGTTCGGTAGGCCTGAAAAGCTACAGAACCGACCGCGATAACCCCTAATTTCCGTGTTGACCGGTAGGCCCTGTAGGACCTCTTAAAGTCCGGTCGGCATGTTGTTAAAGCTCGGACTTACTCACTTACGGCGAATATCGAGGAATAAAGGAACTCCAATTCCCCTCAAAACGGCTCTTTTATGCACACGCAAAATAAACCAGAAGCATAAATACACACCCGATTCTCTCCCTTTTTTGCGCAAGACAAAATGTCAAAGTACTTCCCAAACGTAAAAGAGTTGCCACCAGACCCATTGTTCGGCTTAAAAGCTAGATACGTCTCCGATTCCAGATCTGATAAGGTCGACTTGGGAATTGGGGCTTACAGAGATAATAACGGTAAGCCGTGGATCTTACCGGCCGTGAGACAAGCAGAAATTAAATTGGTCAATGACCCTAGTTACAACCATGAATATTTGGCCATTGAAGGTTACGGAGATTTTGTCACCAATGCCTCTAAAATCATTTTGGGTAACGATTCCGTGGCCATTAAGGAAGACCGTTTAATCTCCCAACAGAGTTTAAGTGGAACTGGAGCTTTACATTTAGCAGGAAAGTTCTTGAAAGAGTTTTACCATAAGGAAAATGCCAAGATTTATTTATCGAAACCAACCTGGGCTAATCACAACCAGATATTTCAAACATTGGGCTACGAAACTGACACATATCCATACTGGGACAATGATACCAAGTCATTAGACTTGGCCGGCTTTTTAGGTGCAATTGACTCGGCTCCAAAGGGCTCAATCTTTGTGTTGCATGCATGTGCCCACAATCCTACCGGCTTGGACCCTACCAAGGAACAGTGGCTCGAAATCTTGGATAAATTGGTTCAAAATGACCATTTACCATTATTTGACAGTGCCTACCAAGGATTCGCTAGTGGAGACTTGGAATTGGACAGTTACTCGATCAGAACAGCAGTAAATAGCAAGAAGATCTCTGCCCCAATTGTAATTTGCCAGTCTTTTGCTAAGAACTGTGGTATGTACGGAGAGAGAGTTGGTGCCGTTCACGTGATACCTAGCGAGTCTAGCCATGCGTTGAACAAGGCCATTGCCTCTCAATTGAAGAAGATCATCCGTTCCGAAATCTCGAATCCTCCAGCATACGGTGCTAAAGTGGTTGCCACCATTTTAAGCGATGCTACGTTGTACGATCAGTGGAAGCAAGATTTGATCACCATGTCTTCAAGAATCAAGCAGATGAGAATAAAATTAAGAAGCTCTTTGGTTGAGTTGCAAACGCCTGGAACCTGGGATCATATTGTTAACCAGACGGGTATGTTCTCATTTACTGGGTTGACTCCAGACATGGTGAAGAGATTGGAGGAAAAGCATGGAATTTATTTGGTGTCGAGTGGTAGAGCCTCCGTAGCTGGTTTGAATGAAGGTAACGTTGAGCGGGTAGCCAAAGCCTTTGATGAGGTTGTGAGATTTTATGCCAAGAGCAAACTTTGAGAGAGACATTGATGTTTATAAGAGCTTTGACTGATATACAGAGTATCTGATTAATACACATTAAAGGACGGAAATTTGATAGCCTTAGAATGGGATCGTTGGCTGCATCAACCGATATATCAGTCGATACATCAGTCGATACACCAGTTGAAAATCAGCCGATTTTTTCAACATCTTGTAGAATATATGTTGCAAAGCACACTGACCACGGGGTGCTGTACATTCCGTATATATATCTTTTCTCTCGCTTATCAACCTAAACAACCACCACTATCTGCTCTTCGCATCCGTTGTGACTCAATTTAATTTATCGAGCGCTTGAAAATTGAAAATTTCTAAGTGAAAAACTACAGATCAACATGTCTAGTTTCGGAACCTTGTTCAAAGTGACCACCTACGGTGAATCTCACTGTAAGTCTGTTGGATGTATTGTGGACGGTGTACCACCCGGATTAGAGTTGTCGGAAGATGACATCCAACCCCAGTTAACTAGAAGAAGACCAGGTCAAAGCAAGTTAAGTACCCCAAGAAACGAAAAGGATAAGGTTTCGATCCAAAGTGGTACTGAGTTCGGAAAAACCTTGGGCTCTCCTATTGGGATGTTGGTCTTGAACGAAGATCAAAGACCTCATGACTATGGTGAAATGGACTTTTACCCCAGACCTTCTCACGCTGATTGGACCTATATCCAGAAATACGGAGTCAAGAGTAGTAGTGGTGGAGGAAGATCATCAGCTAGAGAGACCATCGGTAGAGTAGCTGCCGGAGCCATTGCTGAAAAGATTTTGAAACAAATCAATAACGTTGAAATCGTGGCATTTGTGTCTCAGATTGGTAACACATCCATGAACAGAGACTGCAGTGACCCAACATTTTTAAAAGTGTTGAACACGGCTACAAAGGATAGTGTGGACGAGACTGGCCCAATCAGGTGTCCAGACGAAGGCATCAGAGAGGAAATGGTGAAAGTGATTGAAAAATACAGAGATGCACACGACTCCATTGGTGGAGTAGTGACTTGTGTGATTAGAAACTGCCCTATCGGTTTGGGTGAGCCATGTTTCGACAAATTAGAGGCCAAATTGGCCCATGCTATGTTGTCGTTACCGGCAACTAAAGGATTTGAAATCGGTAGTGGATTTGCTGGTGTTGCTATTCCAGGCTCTAAGCATAACGATGCATTTGTATTTGACACTCAACTTAAAAGATTGACGACTAAGACTAATAACAGTGGCGGTATCCAAGGTGGTATTTCCAACGGAGAAAATATCTTTTTCTCTGTTGCTTTCAAGTCTGCTGCTACCATCAGTCAGGAGCAAGAAACTGCTACCTACGAGGGTAAAGAGGGTGTTTTAGCTGCAAAGGGAAGACACGATCCAAGTGTGACTCCAAGAGCAGTTCCAATTGTCGAGGCTATGGCTGCCTTGGTAATTGTGGACGAACTCTTGATACAGAACAGCAGAAAGTCCACCATGGAGTCTCTCAAGTCCACCTAAGTATATTTAAGTATAAAGTACGATGTAGTAATAGAAATTTCGATGCGAAAAATTATTTCACCACTATGGATAAAGTACAAATCACCCTACTCACGTTTATACTAGGGCTTGTCCTAGTAATAGTGATCTACTATATACAAAACTTTGAGCTCAAAAGCTCGAAAAAAAGTACCTTCTTGATTGTTGGGTGTAATAATAGTGGAAAGACATTATTGTTCAATAAGTTAACCCACAAACCAGTGAGCAGTACAATTTCTTCGTTAGAAGCAAATTTTGGCACTATCAACTTGCCTACAAGTGCAGAGTCCATTGGGAAGCCCTTCCAGTTGATAGACTATCCTGGCTACTTGAAGTATGAGAACGTCTTCAGAACGGCAATTTCTGAAGTAGATTTGAAGGGGGTCATATTCATGGTGGATTCAGACATCACCAACTTCAGTAAGCAAATCAACCTAATATGTATCAAGTTGTTCAAAATCTTAACCATCACGGAGAGTGCCCCAAATGGGGTTGACTATCTCATTGCCGTGAACAAGAGCGACTTGTTCAATTCCTTGCCGATATCGAAGATCAAGAGTGCTTTGGAGGCAGAAATGACTAAAGTGATTGAAAGCGAGTTGAGAAACAACGAAGACGATTTAACGTTCTGGTTGGATTTGTTACCGTTCTCGTTTGAAAAGGCGAATGGCAACATCGAGTTCAAGGCCGGAAGTGTGTCGAAGGACAAGTACTCAGATTGGATCAACTGGCTCGATGAGAGAGTTGTGAATCCTTAGGGATAGGTACGTTTGGTTATGCATGTCTACGTAAATAAATACTATATTTCACTGATCCACCTCTTGCCCCGGGAGATTAGTAGGAGGCGAGGGGAAATAGCTAGGGCTAGACATCTCTTTCATTCTCTTCTCGTTGATCCGTTTATTAGTGTAGGCCTTTCGTCTCGAACTGAAAATGTCATTATTTAGCGTGTAGTCCTTGAATCTGAAGCTAGCTATGTTTGAATCTAATCCAGCGAGTTTCTTCTCGTGCAACTCTTTCTCCTTTACCAAGTTAGCGTACGAGTCCTTACTATCTTTATCCTTTTCATCTGTGCTCGAGAATCCCGGGATCTTCTTGAAGATGGAGGGTGTGTTTTTTTCAACCTTGAGGGTTAGTTCCATGAGAAGGGTCTGTAAGTCGGTCTTTTCTTTGACAAGGGTGTTGTAGGTGTCATTAGGAATGTGGTTAGCGAAGTTGTCGTCGTCTAAATGTGACAAGCATATGTAGAAGTAGTCTGCGTTGTTTGTGGTGATGAGCACGCTAGACGAGGGTTTGTAGCAGACTAAGCATGGCTTCAGCTGGGTTTCAGCCACCTGCCTTAGCTTATACTCGTTCGGAAACGCAGACATGTGGGCGTGGTTGCGACGTTTAAACGATACGATAAGGTCGCGGAGAGACTAAGCGGGAGGGCAAGAAAGGGTAGCGGATGAGAGTTAGCGATGTGGTTGATAAAAGCCGAGTCGAACCCCTTTTGGGTAGGCCTCCGGTGAAGCCTAGAGTAGTGATGGTAATAATCAGGGTTAGCAGCAACCAGGGCTGTCTGGTCGGGGCATGGTTCACCGGTAGCGCTCGATAAGTGATAGCTTCAAAGTGGTGAAGCCCCGCTGATACGCGTCGTCAAGCCACTGGTGCCGCACCTGGTACTGTCGTCTCGTGCCAGCGCGACTCACGCGGTGCCAAGTGTGAGCCGATTCCTCGGCCTCCGCAACCAAACAGAGCACGCATTTTGGCCCCCGAAATGAACAAAACAAGTGAGAATTTTTTCAAGTGTCATTTTTTTAACCCCTTCAATATAAACACCCCATCTCGACGCTGAAGTAACAGCCGTTGTTTGCGATAATCCATCACATTATATACACGTAGTCGGCGCCCTCCCTTGAAGTAGTCATCAGGATCTCCAGACCCCTTTTAAACACGTCCACTACCACGTCCTTCCCCTATTAAACACATTATGGCAGACCACCAAGAAGCCGACATAGATTCCATTGTCGATAGATTGTTGGAAGTAAGAGGCTCCAGACCCGGAAAGCAGGTCACATTATTGGAGCACGAAATCAGATACTTGTGTACCAAAGCCAGAGAAATATTCATTCAGCAACCTATATTGTTGGAATTAGAGGCTCCTATCAAGATATGTGGTGATATCCACGGTCAATATTACGACTTGTTGAGGTTATTCGAATACGGCGGATTCCCTCCCGAAGCAAACTACTTGTTTTTGGGAGATTACGTCGATAGAGGAAAGCAGAGTTTAGAAACCATTTGCCTTTTATTGGCCTACAAAATCAAGTACCCAGAGAACTTTTTCATATTAAGAGGCAACCACGAGTGCGCTTCCATCAACAGAATCTACGGATTCTATGACGAGTGTAAGAGACGTTACAATATCAAGTTGTGGAAGACATTTACCGACTGTTTCAACTGCTTGCCCATTGCGGCCATAATCGATGAAAAGATCTTCACCATGCATGGAGGTTTGAGTCCTGACTTGAACACCATGGAGCAAATCAGAAGAGTCATGAGACCTACCGACATCCCAGATGTTGGCTTGTTGTGCGATTTGTTATGGTCCGACCCGGACAAGGATATAACTGGATGGTCAGAAAACGATAGAGGCGTCTCATTCACGTTCGGTCCGGACGTCGTGTCACGTTTCTTACAAAAACACGATATGGACTTGATTTGTAGAGCTCATCAAGTGGTCGAAGACGGATATGAATTTTTCTCCAAGCGCCAATTGGTGACCTTGTTTTCGGCTCCTAACTACTGTGGAGAGTTCGATAATGCCGGTGCCATGATGAGTGTGGATGAAAGTTTATTATGTTCCTTCCAAATCTTGAAGCCGGCTGACAAGCAGTCAAAATATCCTCCCCATCCGTTGATGGGCAATAACCCTCAAAGAAAGCAGAAAAGAGGCTCAAAGTAAATGATTAATGTCCTCCGTTTGTTAAGATTAAGATACGAATAGTTGAAGATGAATTTTGATTTTCCCAACGCCCCTACTGTCTTCACTTCATTTTTTGTAACTATAATTTATGAGTTGCCTGAGTAGAGCATACACTCGTAGGTAGTTTATTTAGCTATTATAAGTCTGATATATTAAAAGTAGATCCTGTAGTATTAGTATCTTTAGTTATAGAGCTGTCATGATAATTCAAGGGCGTATCAATTGGGTGTGTGAGTATGCCAAAAATAGACCTACCTACCAGTGCTGTCAATTCGTTGCTGAGAACACGGCCAGTATGAGCGTGTAAGGGCTACCTGATATTAGCAGCTACCAATTAGAGATATCACAACAATACTACCACTACATCGTTGACACCTTCACCTCTACCTCTCTCCAACTAATCCACTGGTTGTTGTCTCTTTCTTTACACCTGTTTTCTTGTCCTCGTCTCACCGTAAAAATAAACAGTCACAAATACACGTGATGCACCATCCTATTTTTTCGTGCCCACAAAAATTTTTCGTGAGGGCTCCTCAAAGTTCAGAAAGTTTTCACATTTGTTCCATATACTAATTATACAAGATGGTATGTCAAAATGATTCTATGTGTGCTGACGATTATGTGCTGATGACCCCCTTACTAGTATACTCCATGCGTGCCAGCGGTTCACCTATAGACCTGTTGCAGAAACCTATCCATTGACATCGATCGTAATGTCTTCTCTCGATTTTCCAACTGAAGTGAAGTGATGAAGGATATCACAACCGAAAAGATCCAGAACAAGCAACTCTTAGTGTATTACAAGACGACTGACACTTGGCCAAACCATCCATGTGACCCAGGCAAATACAATGCGTTCTTTCAAAAGAAGTACCTACACAGCTATGGAACAGACACCATCCAGTCCAGGCAACGATTTTCACACACATCTGTATTCTCCCTTCTCTTACTAACATCTCTAGGTTTTAGTTCAAGATTTATTAAACCCAAGCCCAGCTTCTGAAGCTCAACAACACAAAAAGAAAATCTTGGTCCAAACCCCAAGATCCTACTTCATGGACGTTAAGTGCCAAGGTTGTTTGAACATCACCACTGTCTTCTCCCACGCCCAAACTGCTGTTACTTGTGACAACTGCTCCACCGTCTTGTGTTCTCCAACCGGTGGTAAGGCTAAGTTGACCGAAGGTTGCTCTTTTAGAAGAAAGTAAATAATCTGTATAATCTTATAAAAACCGCATAGAGACGTATATTTGCATGTATTGTAGACGTGTTGGGTGGTATAAATGCTAACCTGATTTACTTGATGAGCCTCTGATAAGTCCGCATTAAAAATTTTAGATACTGATAATGGCTCTCGCAAGACACTCATAAATGGCCAAAGATATTTCAAAGCCATAATGCTCAGTGCGTGCAGCACCAGATGTGAATTCCAGCAGTTTGTTCCCTGCCATCGATGCGATACTAAATGTAAGGGTCACCCGATTTCTGAGCTTCTTCGAAAGGATCGTTATTACCGCATTAGGAACAGTCATAAACACGAAGTCCATTAGTATATATAATTTTTTATTCCCCAGTGCCGTTCACAACAAACTATGCTATTAGTACTAGTAGGACTATTGTTAGGGGCACATATAGCCCATGGCCTCAACTCTGAGTCGTTGTACGCCTTCTCCAGCAACAAGATATACTTGCACTTGGAGAATAACGACCTTGTCACTTTTGACTTCTCCATAGCTGGTGATGTCCAGATCGATTCAAACGAGCCTGTTGATCAATTGGAAAGTCCTCCTGAGGGAAGTGTGTTGTTTCTAGTCAAGGACGAATTGTATGGGATGAATGGTGATGATGATAGTGTCTTGAACTTGGTGAAGTACAACAGTCATAGTAATAGTTGGAACAACCTCGACCTTAACTTTACAGAAATCTCAGATAATCAGTTTTATAACGGTTCCAGTTACCTCACGTTGTTCGACTCTAACGAGATCTATATCTACGGGGGTATAAGCGCCAGCAACGATGTGACTAACAGAATGTTATCATTAAACATTGATACCTTGGCACTTTCTAATATAACCACCACCACTAAGCCAGAAGCATTTTATGGAGCATCAAACTTGATTGCTCCAGACCCCCACACAAGCGTTTTAATTGGTGGTGAAAGCAATGACGGTTGGTTGAATATGTTTCAGCTTGCAACCTGGAACTTCCAAAGTGGTTGGTCCTTTCGAACGGTAAAAATGGGAAAAGAAACAATTGGCTCTAGGAGAAATGCGTTGGCATTGCCCATGTTCAGCAAGTTGGACAATACCCTGAACTCTGAAATCATGGATAGCTACAAAGTGAACCTGATTCTTATCATTGGTGGTGAGGGTGACAATGATGCTGCTGATCCAGATATTGCGTACTTGAACGTCGATGGAAATGAATGGTCATATCTGGTCCCTTCAGTGGATGACAGTGTATTCAGCCCGAGCGACTACCTTGCAATAGTAACTGTATTTGACAACATCGTAGCTATCAACAAGAGTAACAAACGGAGCTCGAACTATCAAGTGAATCTTTTCGACTCGAGCTTCCAACAGATTCTGAAAATCAACATTCCAACTGATCCAAAACAACGCCAAAGCAATACAGAAACATCAATCAAGCATAAAGCTATTCTCGGGTCAGTTATACCAATATGTGCCCTCTTAGCTTTGACTGCTGCCGGGTACTTTATTATGAAGAAACGTAAAGCTAAGAGACTTGAGAGGGAATTGAAAGATTTGAACTATCATTTTGAGAATCAGTACATTGTAGAGGACAAAAGCGGCCAAAATCTGTTCAACGATTCCCACTCCACCTTAGATGTGAATTCAATAGATTCATGGGTCAGAAAAAGACAAGATTTTGATAGGATTAAGTTCATGCAGAGTCAGGAAACCCTCACTAAGGAAAACTCTCCTGTAGACTACTTCAATAGCAGAGATCCACAAAGGATAGAGGAGTTTGATGATGAAAACTCTCTTTTACTGACTCCGCAACCATTAAAGACAATAACTAAATTGAACAAGCAGGTGATACGACTTAAAAAATCTATAAGTTTCAACAACTTACCATCACCCGAGAGACGCTCCAATTTACTTATTGATGACGAAGCCAAGATTGAGAATACGACACTATTAAGAGAAGATAGGCAGCATAGCCCGACAAAAAGCCCCCCTAGAAATGGTACTAAAATTAGAAAAAGTGCAAAACATGCAAACATCAAATACACTGGACCCACTTCTGTGTCAGATGGCGAAGCATTTGACACTGACAATTACTCTCTCGATAATCTCGATGTCCAAGTTCTCGTGAGCTCGAAAAGACGATCTGCATTAAAAGTGGTAAACCCCGATGTCAACTCTAGACTGGATTCGATAAAACTGAATTTTATGGACCTAAGACTGGAAAATGTCACACTGGAATTCAGATACCGTATACCATCTAACGAATCAAGTAACGAATTGTAATTAAGAATATAGAATGTTATATCCTACCCTCTTATCTTAGTAAATTGTGCGCACCGGCCGGTGGAAAAACTTATTGAGCCATAATTGTTAGACACCATAAGAACAGATTCTCTCTGAACTTGTTCATTATGAATGTCAATGATAACTATGACGAAGAGTCATCTATGTTTCCTGACTCCGAGGCAGATGCAAACTATGTAAACATGTTCGGCTCGAACTCACAATCGTTCCATGGCCAGAATGAGCCTCATGAGCTACCAAGTGATAAAACCGAAACTTTTTTCAATGACATAGGAGGTCTTGGGATCGAACACGGTGTAGTAGATAAAGACGTTACTCGCTTCATGTCCCTGAATGCCGCACCTGAGGCACATGGGTTTCTCAAACAGCCGGAATCGGGTACGGACGCCGTCAACCAAAATGCTGATGCCAATCGTAATGCCATTGAGCCGGATAATGTCGCTTTTTCAATACCGGGTGGGTTCCAGGAGAATGACTTTATGGAAGTCGATGATTCGCCCCCCTTCACAATAGAACTGGATCTATTTTTTGATTCTGCCAGTAGTATGAACAAATTGGATGCCACGAAAGAGACATTGTTCCCTCATGATCAATACTTTATTCGCCGCTTCAAGGGCCTGAGTCAGGAACAACACCTGCCTGGTAATTTAGAGGTTTCGCCCAATTCAAATACAGTGCAGTCTAATGTTAATACTCCAGTGCCTCCACCAAGACAGCATTTTGATACCCCCAACTCCATTCCCAACTCGAATGTGAACAACACTGCCAATTGGAACGAGACCCAGTTTGACGAAGCATCCGTCTACTCTTCTTTCATTAATGAAAATGAAAGTGTGGACAATCACCTAAGAAATCCCTCAATTGATAGCCACCTTAATCCACCTTCGATATCAGTAAACCAGAGCTTCGGCCCATTTTCTGCTCAGAATCCATATATCAATGATCTATCACCATTGACCACTACCACCTCGTTAACGCATTCAGTGAACTCAATCCACTCAGGTCAACCTTCCTTTTTCTCAGCTCACCAATATCTACCGAGACAGTCCATCGATCTCACAATCTCTCACAGGAACTCGGTAGATTATATATCAAAGCAACGCAACTCTATTGACTCTTCCCACTCAAATCAGAGGCAGGTTAGGACCAACAATAATAGGTACTTGAATTTCACTAATTCCATCTCCAACTATATTCCTTTTATGGGAGAGAAGAACAATCAAAGGGACTCACCTGTTTCTGTTCCCACATCTCCCATGTCAAATGGCTCTTCTCTGTACATGAACCAGAACCAGCCGGCACCCCGTCAGCCGTCGAAGCATTTGATTAGAAGCATATTCAAGTCGAATCCGCATAATATTGATCCAGAAAGTACGGACGAATCTGTTTTCAAGCAGGAAGAGAACTCCGATGTTAATATCGATAGAGAGTTTGATACTATAAACTCCGAATTCTTGGTTCTAAGTCCAACTAAAGAAGACCAAGAAATGGACCACTTGGACCCTCTCCCGGACAGTCTTGCTTCTAAAAGAGCCAAGAAACCAAAACGAAGTATTTTCAATAGGTTCAAGACCCCAATAAAACAAGAACCGCTGGAAGAATTGGAGATCGGCAATGATGGTTCTAGCAAAAATAGCGCCCCTAACTCGTTGAATCATGAGTTTGAAGAAGCGGCCAATCTTGATCCGGTTGCTCACTCCAATGTATCCAGAACCCCTTCGTCTGCAAATACTGTTAAGACAGGTAACTTATTGGATTCATCGACTTCAAACAACTCGACTAACCAACCTGACTATGCTGCGTTATTCGAAAACGTTGGTAAACGTAAAATGATGGGAAAGAATAACACTTTCAAGGCAAAGAATAAAGTTAAAACTGAAAAACCAGAACGGGACTTTTCTGGTGATGGGTCTTCTTTCAACAATACCTCTCAGAACAAGAACCTGCTTGATGATACAGCTACCAGTATATCTTCATCGGGAACCTCCCAATCTCAGAATCTCAACAGCGTTAAAGATATTTTTTCGAATGGGGACTCCGATGAAGAGGAGGGTATATTGAGTAATGCGTCCAAGAGGATATTGGGATCAAAATTGATGAAACGTAAAACATCTAAATCTTTCAAGAAACAACCAGATCTTCGGAACGTAAAAACAAAGGTTGTCGCTGACGGAGTTGAGGTTGAAGTGGACTTGAAAACTCTCGATCTACCTGAGGATACCAAGGCTTTCCCAATCAGCATCGTCAACTCCAACACTCGGACTAGAGGTCGTAAGGAAAACAAGCAGGCTGATTTAACTGACCTGTCGAAGATCTATCTTTGTACTTATTGCTCAAGAAGATTTAAGAGACAGGAGCACTTGAAACGGCATTTCAGATCATTGCATACATTTGATAAACCATATGATTGCACTATCTGTCATAAGAAATTTAGTAGATCTGATAATTTGAACCAGCATTTGAAAACGCATAAGGAAGAAGCTGAAATGGCAGGTGAAATGTCTGGTGAGTTGTCTGAAGTATCTGAATAACTATTTTTTAGTTCTACAGAGGGTACGCCCTCTTGTGTCTTCTAGAAGAACCTTGAAGATGTCATAAAAGTTTAATAATATGAATCATGATGTTTATTACAGTAGTTTTTATTCATTTCCAAACGTAATATCTAAGTTTACAATAGCTATAATGACAATTAATTCAAGAATTGAAAGCGGATAATAATGCAACGGTTAAAAGAAGTAGATGCTAAAGGGTAGGAATTTCGTTAAGATGGAGTAAATTGTTGGTCATTTCATTCTCATTGGACTCAACTACTTTTGCTGGAGAATGGTCCTCCCTTAGTGGTGAATAGTCCCTTTCGGGTGATCTTAATAAGTCTGCTTCTTCCGGTGGAATACCACCTGAGCAGATGTTTCTTAACCGGTGTTTTTTCATGGCATCTATTCTGGTAAACTCTTTTCCACATTGACACTTACAAGGTCTGGCTTCAATGTGACCCTTTATGTGACGATTCAAGTCATGCTGTCTAACAAATTTTTTGGGACAGTAAATGCACCCAAATGGTCTATCGCTCAAGTGGGTTTGGATATGCGATCTGACGTTATAACGCCTGGTGAACTTTTTACCACAATTCTTATAAAGACAGGTGAATACTTTATCCTCGTCTGGGCCTTCGAAATATCTGTCTAGTTCTCCCGGTGGTAACAAAGACGTCTTTTTGATTCTCTTCTTTGGTGAGCTTTGTCTGATTGCACTGGTGACATCCTTGTTGTCCTTGGCATTTGGCGAAACAATTGGACTCCACTCTAGTATCATCTTGTTTCTAGAGGGGGTTATGGGTACTTGCTGAGGTTTTAAGGGTGTCAATTGAGCGATGGTCTCGTTAACGTCCACAGACTCATCGACCAATTGATTTCTATATGGACTAGAGTTATACTGTCCCTTAAAAGGCGATGAACTAACCGACTGTGGATTGACTGGAGATGAATAACCATGCTCAGGGAAGTACTGATTATCATCGGAGAAGAATTGAGGATTGTAGAAGTAGTTCGCTGTATTCATATTGTTTGGATTAGGGGGTAAATGTGAATTCACGGGAGATGATTCTCTGCTGAACTGGTGTGGTGATGGTGACTGATCTGGAGAGTCGTGGTTCATTTTGACAGGTGGCGGTGGTGGTAAGTAACTGTTTTGGTTGGTGCCGAAGGCTTGTTTCCTAGATGGTGATGGATCTTGAACTGGTATCGGTACAAATTTCATTCCTTGTGTATTTTCCTTTGGTTCAGGCTGGTCCAAGAGAGGTCCGATATCATCGACGTAGGCCATTTCTTTCTGGGATTGACCCAACCTGCTCAATTCTTGCAAATATTTAGCTGAGTAACCATTAACAGGACCTGGGGTGAATCTTTGATGTTTAAGTAATCCCGTTTGCTCCTGAGGAGTTGGTGACGGAGGGAACTTGTATGACTTTGGGTTATTATTGGTAACCAAAAAGTCACTTTTTTGTTTCAAAGGAGCTTCCACCTCTTCTTTGACGATAGTTGTTTCTGATACTATGTTCCTTAAAGGCAGGGACAGGGCTGTAGCCATCTTTACAAGCTGTACTGGGGAAACAGAAGACTTGTTCTCATTTTTGAACTCAATAGACAATTCACGGTTATGGTTATCGAAGCCAAAGATGGCAGTTCCGCTAATCTTTCTACTATGTTTAGCTTGGTGGTAGTGAAAGGAACTACTGGCGGAGTGCTGAGCAGTGGAGGCATTGTAAGTTTGCTTTTGGCCCGGCTGTGTTGGGAAATCTGATGAAAATCCCGTTGGGACGTCCAAGTCTTGAACTCCTAGTAATGTCTCGTTAAATAAATCGTCTAGGTCATTATTCACACCACTAAAGTACTGATCCAACTCTTCGGTTTTTACTAAGTCATTTGAGTTCGGCATGTCAGGCCAGTCTGAAAATTGTTCCATTGCAGGTGGACGTTGGATGAATTGGCGAGGGAAAGATAACAAATGTAGCTGACCAGATTTGCAGCTGAATCACGTTGTAATAAAGCTCTTGAAGGAATGAAGTGGGAAAATGGGCAGACAATCCTGCGGAGTATGGCGATTTTGAAAAAATTAGACCTATCGGTGAAGGTACCTTGATGGTATGGGATCAAGAAGTAAGAAATCAGTTGATTTTTGAATTAATCGGATCAATTCATAGTTTATAGTAGATGCGAAAATTTTTGGATCCTTATGTTGGAATTACCAAATGGGGAAATTGATAAATATTTGCAACTATTTCGCATTCGTAGAGGGGTGAAATCGATTACAATTGATGTAAATGGAACTGCGATTGTTATGTCATAGAAATAAGCAGAGGTGTAGGTGGGTTTCGTTGCGAGTCTATTGATTGGATTCTGAGCCAGGATCTTGAGAGTGATTGTAGAGGGTAACAGTGATGATGACCGAGGACATAAATCACCCAGAGAGTAAGGATACGATGCACCACCAAGTCTAGGACCCTCCACAACTCTTTACAAATTGGTACCAGGGCGCTAATAAATATTTATTACTATGCAAACACGACATTCAACTATCTAGAATAAATACCTCTAGTATGCTCATTGCAATAATAACATCTTTCTTGGGTCTTCGATCAATTCCTTGACGGTCTTCAAGAATGTGACGGCTTCACGGCCGTCCAAAACTCTGTGATCGTAGGTCAAGGCCAAGTACATCATTGGTCTCGACACAACCTGGCCATTAACTGTTACAGGTCTTTGTTTAACACCGTGCAATCCCAAAACAGCAGTTTGGGGCAAGTTAATGATAGGAGTACCGTACAAAGAGCCGAAAACACCTCCGTTAGAGATGGTAAAAGTACCACCAGTCATGTCTTCGATGGTCAACTTTCCGTCTCTGGCCTTCTTACCTAACAGAGCGATTTCCTGTTCAATACCCAAGATGGAGAGGGACTCCGCGTTTCTCAACACTGGAGTAACCAATCCCTTTGGAGTAGACACAGCAATAGAGATGTCTGTGTAGTCTCTAAACACCAAAGTATCGTTGTTTTCGATAGCTGCATTGACTGCAGGCAAGTCTTTCATGGCCAAAGTAGAGGCCTTAGCAAAGGCACCCATGAAACCAAACTTGATGCCAGTTTTCTCCAATAATTCATCCTTGTATAACTTTCTCATTTCCATCAAACCAGACATGTCAACTTCATTGAAGGTAGTCAATGCGGCAGCGGTGTTTTGGGATTCCTTTAATCTTTCGGCAATTCTTAACCTCATTCTGTTCATTTTCACTCTTTCTTCATTTCTAGAAAAGTTGGTGAAGGTTGTGGTTGAGCTAGGCTTAGAGTCCTTCTTTGGTTCTTCCTTCTTTGGAGCTGCTTTCTTTGACTCTTGTTTTGGTTGCTCCTTTGGTTGTTCCTTTGGCTCTTCTTTCTTTTCTTTCTTTTCTTCCTTTGGAGTAGATTCTTCTTTGGATTCTTCCTTCTTAGGTTCTTCCTTCTTACCTCCTTCTGGTGCAGCACCTTCTTCAATCTTGACAATCTCTTGCCCAACCTCAACAGTGTCTTCTGGACTCACCAACAATTCGGTGATGGTACCGCTGACAGGGGCATTGACCTCAACATCGATTTTATCGGTTTCAATGGTAGCAATTAGCTCATCTTGCTCCACGTAGTCGCCGACTTCTTTGCTGAATGACGATAAAGTACCTTCGGTAATCGATTCGGCCATTTCAGGAACTTTAACAGACGTGGAGGCAAATCTAGACAACGATAATATTGGTTTAGGCATGAAATTAGATGATTTAAGCACGGCAGGAATGTTTCTGGTCAAGCTATGGAAGCTTCTGAAGACAGCAGCTTCTGACCTAATTGAGGACCTGGCAATTGCAGGTAAACGACGAGCTTGAGACTTTATGTTTCTTGACAACATGGTGGGAGATTCGGCAGGAGCAAATTAGATTTTTTTTCTTTCAATTTAAATCCATCAACACCTGAAAAATGTCGTCCGGATGATGGCACTTTATCCATTCAATGCCTCGGAGATTTTGGATTCCGCGACATTGTCTCGGTCTTCTTGCCATTAAAGGGGCTCTAATTGGTTGAACTTCCGCGATTCACCGGGTCTTTGGCTTGTTCATTACCCCAGTTCACCTGCTCGTTTCTAGCTGCTCAAATGGGGGACTATCTTACAACACGATTAAGACCACCAGCTCTGCGTAATAAGCTCGCAGTATGGCGGTTTATACTACATAGTGATTGTATGTATAGGAATGGTGTTTTAACCCATTTACCTTACTTTGAAGGCCCTTACAAAACTCCTTCCTCTTCTTCTCCTTAGTCCTTTTCGCAACCATCAGATTAGCATATCTATTCATATCTATAGAGTTGACACTTTTAAAGAGGCAAAGACGTATTAACCCCTCTATTGTACCTTCGCTGCTCACATTACCACATCCCAGGTCTTTAATTAGCTACCCTGTCGCTCTTCATACACATTCTCCTCAAAAAAACTCCGAGCTTCCAAGCTTTTCCACCGTGTGCGGTAAAAATAAAAGAACGTTCTCTAGATGTCTACAGCGTTGTCTCCTACTGAGGTATAGTATATACTTGTACCTCCATACCAAAAAAGAAGCCCGACGCGGGACTCGAACCCGCAACCTTGTGATTAAAAGTCACACGCTCTAGCCGATTGAGCTAGCCAGGCATTTGTTTTGTGTTCACACACACCAAACATGGGTATTTCCCGTCAGTTAGTTGCCATAAGAGATATATAGTATCATTATATGTGATGTTGAAGGGCCTCTGCTATAGGATATCCCTGTCTGAGATGAACCATAAGAGCTACTATATGCAGTCTGGTGAGACTATTTTTATCTAAAAAGTTTCATGATATCGTAGGGTCAACATTATCCGCAGATATCCCCTTTAGTGAGGTCTGTAAACACCAATCAGGCTGGGAGATAGCCATACCGTGGTAGCAGCCAGTCGTCAAGCGAGATCAAGGAATGTAACCGGGAAGATCCTTTGTATTCCCAATTAGTTAATGTAATTTCCTATGTTTATGTATTGCCCGATTTGGACGACTGCAAGTTACCCACCATAATGACGAGCGAATGTTAAAAGAATATCTACAAGCCTTCTACAATCTTCTTCAGCATACAAGATTTGACATGTCTTTCCAGCCGTATGGCAAAAGAGATGTGAGGATCGTAAGCGATCTCTCACGGTTTGAATTCGAAAGTGCTACTCCCCAGATCAGATCAAGGAACCCGACTCCACCTTCAATAGTTGAAAAACCCTCCCTCATTGATATAAGAGACACACACCACAAAAAAAACGTAGCAGATTCACCAACATCTTTCTTCAATAGTGATGCCCTCGTGCCAGATCCAGGCCCCCAAAGACGAAAAACCTTGCTTGAAATAGCAGAAACAAATAATGCGTTACCCAAAGTTAGGGATAGCAATATAGACTACGATGACATATATGAGTATTATGAGAAGGGGTCATCAGCATCTTTTGAGACTCCCCAAAACAGAGATTTCATACCGTATCCAAGCTCGGTTAAGAACCAACCACTCAACTTCCGTAGTAAATCATCATTGGGTCTACGTACGATTTCCGACGATTTTGGAACTACGAAGACACCATTCACAAGCAGAACTTTGGTTATGCCTCCTACACCACTCAACGCTACGAATCCAAACCTCGAAAATATCGCCTACAAAGATAAAGATCTCCCACCTATAATACAGCCAAGCGAACTATACCAGACCCGTAACGATTCAAGCACCATCTATAAAGAACATGATATAAGCAGTATGAATTCAAGACAGAAACTAATGGAGGACCATCTATTGAAATCTGTTATGCATAGACCTCTATTCAAGGTTCCTGCTAATAATTTGCTCAAGAATGACGAAATATATCAAGAAAAAGTAATTACCATCACCATTAACTTTGTGGTATACTTTTTTGAAATGGTAGTGGCAATCACCATCATTACGATGTCTTCTGTTCTCCTCAATAGTGATCATAAAATGGACGTAGGGATATACAGGTTCTTTATTGCAGATGGAAGTATTTCTTTGATCGTCTCATTATTATTCATAAGCACAATAGTGAATTTTGAAAGAAGAAACGGAAGCTTCTACGTTACCACTGCTATGATTCTCTCTTTGGTTTCATTCATAATCACGATAAGTCATGTGATACCTAATAGCGACTGTGAAACAGCCTCGACTTGCAACTTGCGAAAGGCTAATAGTGCTTTTATTATAATTTCGGCATTTTTGTGGCTTTTCGATTTGGTTCTGTTCCTTACAGTCCTCTATATATCAAGGATGAACTTATTGAATGACTTGAATTTCGACTATGCTGATAAAGGGCTTCAGTCTGAGTATAATAAATCAATCTCAATTGATGAAAAAATCGATCATCAATACAATAACGAGTTACCCGACCCAACGAGTGGGCCATTGAAGGAGTATTACTTGAACGAGAGCGGAGAAATGTTCGAGCTAACAGACGAATTTGATGTCAGAGGTAAGAATAAAATTATCGTGTATACTATATAAATTAATTTAACGAATTACTGCGAAATTGGTTGCAAAAAGAATTTTTTTTGTGTACATTTCATTTGTCCTTACACTATTACAAGTCAAGATGAAGTCGAAATTTTCTTTCCTCCTCCCATTCTTGGCCTGGTTACTTATGGTACATTCCATGGTTCTTGATCCTTTCTTTAAGAAAGCACTTGATGCCAGAATCAGCCTTCAAAGCCTCAAAGATATGAGAAGCAGTTTGGAGCAAGAGTTGAAATCTTTGGTATCTCCTCATAGTTATCTGAGCTTTTCAGAACTTACCAACCTCACCCTTCTAGACAATACCAAGTCTCATGAACTATACATTGTTCCTGGTAACCTTTTGAAAGCAGATGTATTCGAGAAGCTTGGAATGAATTTCTTGAATGAAGACAGTCACAGTTTTAAGTTGTTTGACAAAGATATTGTTATTCCCAGAACATTTAAGGCTTTGTTTTTGTACAACACTTCTGAGGCATTGTCTCTTCCAACTACGGATAGTAAATTCTCCAAGTTTGTTGACAGAAGCATGCCATTCAACCTTCCATCCCAAATGAACTTAGTTAACCACTACTTGGTATTACCGAGACATTATTTGCAAGAAAGTCTAAACATGAGCCCCAATGACACCGGAAGTATAATTAACGAAGCTTCAATTTTTTCAAAGAGTATCTTGACATCGCCTGTCTCCAAACTTCCTCTCTTCAGATCTTCTGTGCATGATAACAAACCTTTAATGGTATTCATGTTTTCAGACTCGTCTACTACTGATTTGAGCAAGATGAAAAATCCAATCATGAACATCAAGAACTATCTCCAAACGAAGAAGAGTTTATTATCTGGATTCTTTGATCTGTTTGCAAAAAATTGGGTTAACGACATTGACTATGAAAGCCTTGTTTCTTCTGTTTTCTGCACTACTAGTTCAAAGAGTGTAGAAGAAAGTTATTGTTTGCAAATTAAAGACAAAAAGTCATTGTTTTTATTCCCAGCATTCCAGGTTTCCCTGAAAATGAAATTATCCCTGACTCAGAACAGCATTTCCAAGCGAGATAGTGGATTAACAGATGAAGTAGCAGAAGCCCAAGCAATTAGGCAAATACATGACAAGCTCAGCCAAATGGCAGACAAGTTCAATGATGTGACATACGAACTAGCTACTGAACCAAAACAGGTGATTGAAAGAACAGATGAACGGTTTGATCAAAAGAGGTACAAATTACATGACAATATTGATGAGAAGAAAGACCGCTTGGGAGACAAAAAAGATGAAGCCTTACAAAAAGTAGCGAATAGCGTTGGTATGATTAAACTGAAGCTTGGAATCGTTGAAAATTTGAAGTCTGATGATTATGATCCAGGTGACAGCGATTATCTGGTTGGCAAAGACAACTTGATAAGCAAGAGAGCATGGGAAGAGCCAGTTGAGTCACATATGGTTGATGGGGGCCTAATTTTACCACTATCCTTAGTCAGAATTGAAGAAGCCATTTTGACATCGCCGAGAGATAAGAAGTTTAGTCAAGTGTTATTCCAAGATATCAAGAGCCCCAAACAAGAACCAAAACCTAGGTTATCCAAGAGATTCTCCATCTTCAGTAGTGATCCTAACTGTGAGAATATCACCTGGTATAACGTCTTCCATCATAGTATATTTGGCAAGCCCAGGTTCTGTTTCTAGAATATATAGTATCGAATATATAGAATTCAATATCTTAAGAAGTTTATTTTTAAGTGTTATATATAATTTCATAATCATCTTCATCTAAATTTCACCCTTTGGTTAGTCTGGTCTCCATTCATTCCCGTTGGCTGCTGGTATGGATTCTGGAAACTAGCAGCACTGTTGTTGCTGCTTGCGTACCCTGAGTTGGAGAATCCATTGCTATAGCCGGTCCTTTGATAGTTGTTGAAGGCTTTCCCTGGATTGCCTACTATAGTCGAAGATGGCTGCGTTGGCTCCATGTTTTCCATGTAAAAACTATCTCTCTTTGGGTCCTCATTTGAAGAGCTAGATGGGAATCCAGGTTGGTTCTTATTGTTGCTGCCAAGACCAGAAGAATCTTCATCGTAGACAGAATCATCTTCCTCCAATGCAACTCCCTTGCTCTCATGACCCTTCATAGCACTAGCACCCAATGCCATCAATTCATAATCCTCATCGTTTTGGTTGACCGGTTGACCAGCCTTTGCACCTTTATTGTCGAACCTTGGAATAAACGACACTCTATCATCCTTCATTGGTTGGTACCGAGTGTCTGGGTTCTGGTACACCAAGGCCAACACACAAGTAACGATTGTGAATATCAACAAGAACAAAGCAAAAACAGCATTAAGCACAAAGTATACAATACCCATGACGGATCCCACGATCTGAGGCTGACCAAAGATGTAACTGAAGAACATGAAGAACAAAGCATTGATGGTGTTGATAACAGAAACAACAATGTTGAATGCATTGGTTCTCTTATCCATAAATGGTCTAAAGAAGCAAAGACCCACCAAGTAGGCTAATTCAATCACAAACACAATAACAGATTGCACCTTACCGTGTTTCTGCAAAATAGCCACAAACAAGGCCTTCAAAAACACGTAGGTCAACGAAATAAGCACGTAATAGTAATGGTCTGCTCTAAAGTGGACATAGACAAACCCAAATTTGTTCAAGAAGTTACCGTCTCCATACAATAAGTAAGCAGCGTTTTTGTACTGTTGAACAGATCTTCTACCTCTTAAGAAAACTCTAGTGGCAGCTTGGTATAACAAGGCAAACACAATGACAAACAAAAACACGGCAATGGCAACAGCACCTGCTGAGTCTCTGACGGCCAATTCCCAAAGACACAAAAGGCATACTTGAGGGAAGGCAAGCACCAACAATCTGTACAAGGATCCCTTAATAATACTTGTCCATTGCTGTCTGTATTCGTTGAATTTACCCTCATTCATAATCTTTGATCTGATACAGATTTCAATGACAGCCTTGAATAACATCAAACATACAATCATGACAAAGCCGAAAAACAACAAAAAGATAATACCGGTCAAGAAGATGCTTGTGATTTCGATACCTGCCAAATAAGCCACTCTTTGGACACCTCTCAACACCAAGATCTTAGACGACAAGTCGTCAGCCTTTTCGTTGGTGGAGTACAAGTCGGAGTTCAAAGTGTCACTTTGGCCGAAATCGTCATTAGCAATCGATAAGGAGAATCTCTTGAAAAGCGACAAGTGGTTGGAACGCTGGGCCTTGTTGTAAGCCTCAGCTAAGAAGTCGGCAGCAGATCGTTTGGCCTTTTGGACCGAGATGGACAAATAGCTGGTACCCAAGATATCAGCGGGTTCTCCACCAGTGGCCTGGATGTACCAGTTGGCAATATCCTGGATAAAGCCCATTTTAATAATACCCATTGACCACATGAAATTCTGAGCCCACGCAGCAGCGATTGGAGGCACTTTGGCGACGGCCATCATAGCGGTGATGGCCAAACTCTGAAAGTAGATGAACAACGACATCGAGTTCGAGGCAATGTGAGCGGCCGTGCTCGAGTGCCCAACCACCGAGACCACTCCGGACGTGATAACACCCAAACCTGCGATAGCTGCGATAGGCCATGAAGCGTATTTGGTCTGGACAGTTTTACCGTTGGTCAAGATGGCTTCCACGCACGCCAACGAATCGCCATCGTCATTCATCAACACGACTCTGACTCTTGCGTCCAAGTCCGGAATGGTATAGGCGACACTGGGGATCTGACTAATTCTGTCTTTAGGCACAGTAAAAGTTTTATCAATTTCCAAGTGACCGGTAGAAAAGGGACAAATGGTATCGTAATTCAACGAGCAGAATGAAATATTGGTGGAGAAGGCTGAGACTCCGTAAGCAATGAATTCAATGTTGGCCGTGACATTGGCGTCGATATTCGAGAGGGCGGTGATGTCAACGTATGCTGAGCTGTTACTGGGGAAGAACTTAACGTTGAATCGGGTAGCCGTGAACTGTGAGTCGTCCATACAAGTTAAAAGGGAGCTTGTTTTAATGTACTTGGTTGCATTCAGACTTGCATTGACGGACGCGAGCAAGAGCAAGAAGCTCATAAAGAGTGGAATGAAGAACTTCATATGAGTACGAAATGCGGATCAGGATAATACAGTAGTAATATGGCGATGTAGATACTGCTTGCGGGAGGAATCAACCTTAGATTTGTCGGGGGGAATACAACTAGTGTCAACACTCGTACCACCTCAGTTAAGTTGCAACTCTAGATAGCTATAATACGACAATATCAGACAAGGAGTAAGATTCGATGTCCAAGAGATCAATGATAATTCGAGTTTATTTTAAGAAACTGAGAAAATAAGAAACGAGAAAGCAAGAAACTGAGAAAACAAGAAACAAGAATACGTTTTGTTAGCGCGGTACCACGCGTTTCACTCACTCAGCCAGGCTGAGCGGTGCTGGGCATTAGCTCGGCGCTACGTAGGGTGTGCAGAGTGTAGATTATGCAAGATATAGAATGTGCTGGGCGGGTCTTGGTGGGTGTGCTAGCAGAACTCTCTGCACCAGGGGGCTCCGCACGGCGATAGCTGGACTGGAAGGCTGTACAGCGTGGCAGTGTCTCGTGAGAGAAAGAGGCTGGTTTGTTTATCTGCGATTACTTTTATTTTTAGCTATGTGCAGGGTCAGACGATACTCAGGTACATCTTGGCTGAAATATTTCTCTATGCTCTCTCTACCGTCTGATACTGCTTGGCATCTTATTTCTCTATACTGTTGCTACATTGTGACTACTGTCTTATCCTAGTACGGAATTCCATTGGTTAACCTCTGGAATTCATCGTATCCCTTGGTGTAGAAACTCTCCATGGCCTTCTTGATTAACCCTCTCATGTGTTGGACTGCCTCCTTCTCGGGCTTGTTAGGCACAAACCTCTGTCTCAATTTCTTGATCGTGGTGTCCTTGAAACAGGGTAATCCACTCTCCAACATCGGATTGACACACCTGACAATCGTCTCCATGTATGGCCTGCAGGCTAAGTACCCCTTGACACACAACTCTTCAAACCACTGGAACGCCTGTGTCTCGTGGCTACCACCCAACACCATCACCATCTCATGTGTGAGTTTGAACGGAGCTACCTCGAACTTGACCCCTCCAGGAACAATATCGAAACAGAAACCGAAATCGATGTGAAGAACATGGCCCTGCTCGCCGTACATAATGTTACCATTGTGACGGTCCTTGAATTGTAAAATATACGAGATGATTGAGTATGCAGCCAAGGACCTAATCAAGTTGTTTCTGGCCTGTTGATACTCAATAGAGTTCTCAGGCCCGAACTTGGTAATGAAGTACTCGTACAAACCATTCACTGCCTCTCTTCCCAACATATCTCTCGAAGTTGAGTTGGGTAACACATCAATGATACCACATCCAGGAGCAGTGGCTGTGACGTTGTAAGGGTACACATACAAGTCCAACCCAGCATTGTTCCAAATACTTCTAAACACAGATATCAATTGCAACGCCAATACATCTTGTCTACAATCATCACCCACTTTAAAAATAGCACTCTGCCATTTCTCAATTGGCACGTACATCTTTTCCCCGTATTCATTAATGTCTTCCACGTCCTTTTTGATCTTAAAGGTAGCCATGAAAGGAGCTTTGGCATGACTCTGTAATGGCCTACCCGACTTCCTATTAATATCAATCACTTCTCCATCAGGGTTACTTGGCAAATATACGCCGGGAGCAACAATGATTTTACTCATCTCTTCATCGATCTTGGCCTTCTTTTCGGCCTTCAGCTTCTTGATATATGGCTTCAACTTACCTGAAATGTCGGTGACCTCATTGAAAAAATCAAACTCCTTCTTGTAGAATACAATGTCTTCGTCACTAAAAGTCTTAATCATCTTATCTTGGACTCTGTCTAAAGTGGGCTTTATTGGATCGGCAATAGTAGCATTATCGTCTTTATAACTGTTGGCCAACATGTTCCAAATTATTTGATGGGCAAATAGCTGGGATACCTTGGCTGTCTCCACAATGAACCTCTCAACATAACCCTTAGCGTCAAATCTTAAACACTGAACAATTTGAGGAATGTAAAAGAAGGTCAAGTTAACATCATGGTGTTCCAAAGATCTCATGGTGTATTGCAAGATGTAAGGGTTGTTACCGAACTGCGGCAAGAATAACTGAATGGCATCAATGGGCGATAACGGTTCCCAGAACAATAGGTGGTGGCTCGGGGTGTTAGTTCCGGCATTTATACCAATAAAGTATTGGACAGCACTAGGATACGAAATTGCAGGTAACGGGTCATCCGTCAACAACTTCTGTAATAACTCATCAAGGTTCTTGACCTTGTATCTCAATGCCAAGTTGATTGCTAAGATAGGGTCAAGTTGGTAAGCTCTTGTGATGTTGGTGCCATTTATCTGGTTGGAAATAAATGAGCCTCTGACATCAGCTGGGTTCAATGGGTTCAACCAAACCGAAATCCTAGAAATCTCATCGTCAAGGAAAAACATAACGATGATCTTCTTGCTTTCCAATGTCTCTTGATTAAAAGCATTGATTCCAGACATTTCTTTAGCAATATCTTTCAAAAGTCCCAAATCGCTCTTGGTCTTCAATAAATTAGAACCATATGGATACTTGGCAACCTGTCTGAACCAAGCCAAAGTACCGTCCATAATCAATTCAGTCAAGTATCTCTCGCTTCTTGTAGCCAACCTATGATGGTAGTTAACGACATCAAAGGCGAACCTGATCAATTCAAACCTAACATACCTAGCATATGGATGGAAACTGGCACTATCCAAGTTCTTCAACCCAACTTCAACAAATTTGGTAAATATCTTCAACAAGTGATCACTCTGATTCAAAGTAGCTTCAAAGCTGGAAGAAAATAATCTGATAATTTGAAGATGAGGTTCAAACACCTTGAGAGCAGCTTGGGCCTTCTTGTTGATACTCTTGAAATCAGAAGGAGCATATTCCATCTTGACAAATTCAGTGGATGTTAAGTCATGCTTGGTCGAGAACAACCCCTGGCCTAAAGCGATACTAGTCTCCCATCTTTTTGCAATCTCAGCAATTAATAAGACCGAAATGTTGGTGTTGGATCTGTCCTTCATAACAGCAAACCAAATACCAATAGCTGCGTTCATAGTCTTGGACTCGAATATCTCGAACGGAATTTCCACCAAGTATCTTACTAATTCAGCAGTATTCTCTTCCGAAATCAATACTAAACCACCAATATCACTCAACAAATTAACTACTTCATCCGTAGGGACGTGACTAGTCTTGTCTTCCAACTTGTACCTCAAATCAATAACCTTAGCTCTGATGGTGCTGAACACATGGTCGATATCTTCTCTAGTACGCAAAGACATCTTGTTCAATAAATCTGTCACAAAGTTGGATCTCCAAGATAATTGAGTGACGAAACTTGGTAAAGAATTCAAGTTCTTAGATTGGAATCTGGAGATGTTACTGAGTTCCCTGTCGTTTGGCAAGATAGAGCCGGCCATTTCCAAAGCAAAAGAGACACCATATTCTACCTCATTAGAGGGACGTAAAGTGTCCGAATCAGAAACGTATAACTGTATTAAGCTCTTAACGTCGATATTACTTTTGATCAATACCAATTTGAGCCAGTGTCTACATTTCTCGTTGAATCTCTTGAAAGTATCATTTCTCCATTGGTAATTATCTGATAACATCAAGGGAATACCAGTTCTCTTTGCTCTGTAGCTGATAGTAGGCTCATACTGGTTTTGGTCAACATCGACCACACTCTCGAATAACAAACTCAACAAATCGAACGCAGCGAACAAAGATTTCTGGTGACACAAAGAAGATGGTGTCTTGTTAATAAGCAAATCACAGCATTGGATAGCAACGTCTTGCAAGTCTTCGACCCTGTGGCAGCACAATGCAAGCATGATTGTCAATTGCTCAGCGATGTTCTCAGCGCTGAAGCTCTTGTTAGCCCCTAAACCAACATAGTGGATGTAGTCCTTGACAATTTTGAACGACAAGTACCCAATGTACTTATCAACACCGCTTGTTTTGATTGAAGGATCAGAATAGTAGTACAAAAGCTTGGAACAGTCACCGGTTCTAACTCTAAAAGATTCTACCAATAATGTGGCGGATAAGAACATCAACTTAGGATAAGACATGGTCCTGTGGACTTCGAAGAGTTCGCCTAAAGAGGTTCGGTGGTCTTTCACATTATGGTTCGATGAACCTCTTCTCAATACAGTATTCAAGTCTAAAGACGTTTCAGTTCTGTCCCAAGATAACTCAGAAGCTAAAGGGGGAGAGTTATAAGCTATTCTTGTTAATTCTCTGGAGAACTGCTTGACGTTTTTAGATTCAGTGGAATAGCCGTGAACGACCATGTTGAACCAAATGTTTCTAAACAAATTGATAGTCTTAGTGTCCTTGATGACTAAAGGTTTCTCATCAGTATACACATTAGGTAATAACTCGGCCAATGGTCTCAAAAAGATAGCAATCTGGTTACCAATCTCGCTAATCTCGTTATGAGATCTGTGGTGTTCCAAAACTTGAACATCCCCTCTGCCTACAATTGACAGTAAGATTTCGTGCAAGTAAATGGTGAACAACGGATGATCCGGGTCGATTTTATGGGACATATCAACCCTAGCATTAATCAAGTTGCTCAATAATTGTTCGTTTCCACCATTCAAAGCGTCTAAAGAAAGCTTGTTTATCAACTTGTTCAAGATGATAAACTCACGTTCAGGCAAGTATGGGGCACAAGACACCAACCCTCTCAATAAGATGGGGCCAGTAGTCGAATCAAGTCTTGCGGTCTTTTGAGATAAAATCGTCACAGCCAACGTGCAAACGCTTTCATCGTCACATTTTTCAACAATTTGAATGATAGCAGTAATAGCGTTGGTACAAACTTGGACGTATTCATTGTCTTCATAATCTTGAGGAGACACCTTTCCATTACGCAAGTTGCCATGATTAGCAGACCCATTTGCATCACCGTTGACACCATTAGGGCTAGTAGGATGGATAGAGGATTCTTTCACATTGTTTGAGATGGACAAATCTCTAATCGAAGAGATATCCGGTCTGCTGAGAGTGGTGTTCCGCCTAATAGTGCTTCTGCTTTGAGCATTAGCATCGTTTACAAACAAAAGGTTGGTCAAAGCATAAATGGTAGTGACCACCGCATCCTGGGACAAGACTTTGCTAGCCAAACCAACGCTCTTGGAAGCATTTTCACAATATCCGAGGGAAAATTTTGGGTTTGCAACTAAAGCAGTGAAAGCTCTGGTCAAAGAAGAACCAATAGCTTCATCCTTAAACACCAACAACGAACCCAATTGAATTACAGAAGAACCCAAGTCTGGGTCCAACATAACATCATAAATGGATAAACAGTTCTTGAACAATTTTCTACAAATAGCCAAATCCATATTATCGGTGAACATGCCACAACCAATGACTTGTAGATTATAAGATTTTGCCAAATACCCCACTTTGAGTCTGTTCAAGGTGGAGTAGACAATGAAGGTCTCACCTCTGTCTAAGAACTCCATTTTCTGCAATGCCAAGTCCGTCAATGTCTTAATGATGTGCATATGGTGTTCTTTAACGTCTAAACCTTGATGATCTCTAATTCTGCTAATGGACGCTTCTTCATCCACTTGCTTGGAGATGGTGTCTAACAAGAATTCAATCAAAGTCTTATCGGTATTATCGAGGAACGAGTTGATGATCGAAACCATCAATTTACTTAAGCTTTCGACAAAGTAAACCGGAGAGAACTCAATAATGTCATCGCTCTCCAACAAGTACGACAACGCATGGTTTTCCGTACGAAGAATTGTATTTGAGTAATTCTCCAATTCGTTCAAGAATTCAAAATTGTCGACGCAGGTATCCAAAGTACGAAAGATCTTGAACGATGAAGGAGACTGGGTCAAGACCTCTGGCTGGGCCGTCAAGCTTGCAATGAACCCCAATAAGGAGAAGTAGTCGCAAAATTCCAAGTCCTTGTTGTTAAAGAACCTAGTATTGAAATCACGAAATAATTCCACCACACGATCAAAGTACCTCTTGTTGAATTTAAATGCCAAGTTGGAAGCAGCAGTAGTCAACTTCTCGCCCAAAACGAACCAAGGAGAAGGCTTAACGTACTCTCTGGTGACCAGATCGTCAAACCGCTGGCTCGGCAATTCCATCAAGTATAGGCTGATCTTGTCTAATAATAATTCAGCTTGTCTGGGGAACTTCATATCGAATTTAGTCGATTCACATAAAGCAATTAAGACTTCGAATTCCTGGGAAGTGATGGCAATCTGCGATAATCCACTGGTTTTCTTGAAGGTTTTTTCCATTAGCTGGCTGAAATTGTCTTCGTTGTCGTGGTTAACGACTTCGCTCAAGTTGCCTGGAGTGTTTTCCACCGACAATTTAGCGAGTTTTTTATAGGCCTCGGCCCTAATAAAGCCACGAGGCACTCCGTAGAAATCCATTGATACTTTTGTCTATGTGTGTGAGAGGTTAGTAGTGTACAACGAATCCCTGGCGACGATCTAAAATAATTAATTGAAGGGTGGTAAAAGTTGGGGTTTAAATTTTCGAGAATCTCGAGAAATCACAGGCCCATGAGAATTATAAATGCCTCCAGCAGAACATACCTGAAAAGGGTAATAATAGATGTAGGCTTGAAGCGTGTCCAGAATAGAGCTTGGAGTGGACTCAACTATACAGAGTCGCCGGATTGAATTAATCTATTGTACATATATATGGGCTATCACTATAAAGTTCAGATCATTAGTCGTAAGATGCAAAAAAACTCAAGAGTAAGTTTCGATTAAAGTATCTCTCAAGTCACCAGTAATGGCGTCCTGTTGAGCATCTTGCAACTTAAATATAGATTCAACGACCGACAATTCGGGGGCAGTGGTGTCTAATCCAGACACTGCCAACCAATCATTCACAACCATACCAGCACCAACGACAGAAGAACCCCTGTTCACGGTACCGGCCACCAATGGGACCTGCAACAAGGAACTCAACTCTTCCAAATCCTGGATCGAGGTCTGAGGATGAACTAATCCACCTTGGTTAGACAAGGAACAGTAGGAGCCGACCAACACGTTACCGGCGATGGTCTGACGGAACACTTCAACTCCCAACACATCGGCAATCAATTCTTCGGTTTCTCTTTCAACATCTGGGTGAACCAACGCAACATAGTCGTTGCAACAAATTACGTTACCCAAGGCAGATAACCTTTCTTCCACTCTTTGAATCTTGACGGCGTCTGGCAAAGAGTTTCTCAAATGCATTAATTCCTGATCGGTAGTTTGAGTTGGGACCAATAAGCCCCTTCTGTTACCAGCAGTCATTCTGCCAACGATTCTGGTACCAGCGATGGTGGTGTGAACAATGGGGATGACATCTCCCAATTCTGCTTCGAAAGCCGAGTAGAAGTTCTCGGACCCTCCAACGGCAACAAGCGCATAGGAGTTGGTCAACTTGGAGAAGACACCGACTTCGTTCGAGTTTTCAAATTGAGTTCTACTAGCCATTCTTTATGAGTAATAATTATATTTTTTCCAAATTTTTCAATGCTCATCTGACGGGACAGGCTGGTCGTGCCCGGTTGATTTGGCCGCGATGAGTGATAGTAGTAGTCATGGAACAGTTGAACGACTATAGTTCAGAGGAGGAGATAGAAGAGACAAGTGAGGGAATAGAGACCCAGATAAGAGATATAAACGAAGGTCTGTTCATAGGTCTGGTCCCAATCCCCGAATTTTTAAACCCAATACCCAACCCTTATTCGCAAAATTACGCCCATAACCAACAGAACATGCAGGGGATCTTCCTTAGCATCCCATGGAAACCAGCATTTTCTACGTTGAAAAAGGTACATGCCGTGTCCCAAAGAACCATCAAGCACCTCGAATTGAACCACAACAGGCTATATAGAAAGTGCGATTGGGCTGTTCTCGGAGCGACTGGCAGACAGTCGCTCCTTGAAATGGGACTCCACATAACAGTAGCCCCCAACATGTACGGCGAGGGCGAGAACATTAGACGATTTCTCAAGGGCTTCGAGAATGGGGTACAACAGATGAGCATTGCTCCCAGCTTGGTCCAACAAAGGGACGCTCAGACCCTTAATCGTCTCGCAGCCCTAAGCAAGATAATGAAAGACGCACAAATAGGGGTAGAGCACGAAGCATCCAAGACGGTTGAATTGAAGTTCGAGTCCACCTTGAAGGTGGTCCCGAGCGACACGAGCACATGTTTCTTCCTTGTCGGAGTGATCGAGTTATCACCCGAATCCAAAAAATTCTTCCAGGACTTAGTGGGGATCGCTCGAGACTTGAGTAAGCTCGAGAACTTAAGCCTCGACCCCAAATTTGGGTTAAGCGATCACGTGTACCATGTCTCGCTTGTGAAAGCTACGCCGATGAGTGCTGCTCCGGATATGCTGGAATGGGAAGAAGTGAACCAGTCGCTCAAACAATTGGACACATCGGTGCTTATGGATGTGCCCATCAGCTTCAATAGCATAGAGGTCCATGAGTACAGGCTGGTGCGGCACGTCAGCCACATCGATTTGCCACTATAATAGTCGCCTACAAGTAGGAAATACAACACAACTCGATTGTAGATACCCTGGTAATATGCAGGCCGTTTGATTCAGTGTGCGGTTCTGCGAATAAACGCCCAGACAAACCTACTTGCATTACCTACTATGTCGAAGCTGCACCATAGAAACGTGGAAAAGCAATTGATCGAGCTTGTCAACAGCAAAAGTAACGAGAACAAATGTGGTGACTGCGGCTCGGCCTACCCGACCTGGGCCTCTTACAGCTTGGGGATTTTCCTTTGCGGAAGATGCGCTTCGGTTCATAAGGATGTATTGCCCCTGCACATCTCGCAAGTTAAATCCTTGACGTTGGACAACTGGACCTCAGAACAGATTGACAGGTTGCGGAGAATGGGCAATAAAAAGGCCAAAAGTAAGTGGAATGCCAAACACGAGCCGTTCCCCTACGATGAATATGACACGAATGAAATCGAGGCCTATATCAAAGACAAGTACCTCAACGGTAGATTTAGAAATGATGGCTTCCGCCCAGGAGAGCTGGATCGGTACTCGGATGAGGACACCGCAGTCAGACCGAGACTGAAGCTGTTCCTGAGACTGAGACTGAACTCTGTTCGCCAGATACCCAGATTGAGCCATAGGAAGCTTACCACATTCGAGTCGAGCCAGTTCTCCAGACAGACTCACCAGATCATGGGAATGGGCTTTAACGATATGGACTTGGTCCGGGAGGCCTTGATTTTGAGTAACGGAGACGTCGACTTTGCCTTGGAAGTATTGCGTGAAGATAGTAAAGTCAACCCTACTCAAGAGGAATTGGCTCCGTCTTTGCCTCGCAGACCGGCATCTAGCTCAGTCTCCTCCGGCCCGTTTCTGGTAAACAACCCACTGGCACCTGCTAGTCAGGCTCAGGCTCTGCGACAACCAACTCCTGATTGGTGGTCAGGCTCTTCCACCATCTCAGCTAACCAGACTGGTGTGCAGCAGCTCCAGCCCCAGCAGCCCCAGATTTATCAGTACAGTGATCCAGTAACCGGCCAAATCTCCTATGTAGACTCAAACGGCCAGGAATACTTGGACCCCAACAACCCCCAGCACCAGCAGCTCTTGATGCAACAGCTGAATCCTCAGTTGGTGGCCCAGCAGACCAACAAGCAACATATATTGTCCTTGTACAGCCAACCAGACAGCTACTCTTCGAACGTTGCCGTTCCTCTGGATCAAGTACTGCAGCAACCGCAGCAACCGCTGCAAGGTTTCCAGCCTCAGTTCCAGGCCCAGCAACAGCAACAGTACCAACAGGCACTGCAGCAGAACCCCCAACCTCAAGCTTTCCAGCAAACTGGCTATGCTCAGCAAGGATTCTCCCAGCAGCCAACCGGCGTGGGTTTCCAACAACCTTATGGACAACAACAACCTCAACAAGGCTTCTGGCAGTAATCTACTGTTTAACGTTTACGAGTGCTCTATATAGGCATTATATATATATGACAAACAACTATAATAGTTACAGTTTTCCGTTTACAAAGTCGTATATCGAGTGCTACTACGAGGTAGACAAAAATGCGAAAAAAAATGCCTTCAGCCAGATTCGAACTGACGATCTCCTCATTACTAGTGAGGTGCCTTACCAACTTGGCCATAAAGGCTTCTCTTTCTTCAAATCAGTCGTGCTTTTTGAAACAAGCTCCTATCACATTACGATTCGGGCGATGACGAGATAGTTCTTGTTATATTGCACCTGACTGTTGAAATATATAGATAGTTAGTAGTCTAACAGCGAGAGTCGACTTCTCTACGCAAGAGAATGTTCTCTCGAAGCCACGATTTCTTCGGGCCCAGTCAAGGGGTTTCAACCCCTTTTACCTATAGCCCGGGGGTCTTAATGGTGAACGAGATGACTTTTTTTAGCTTGCAAGATCATGTTGCATGGAGAGAATCTATATATAAAACGGGCAATGGTGCAATAAATTTGGTGGAGCACTTTTTTCGTCATCTACGC
The DNA here is from genome assembly GCA_030571055.1 of Yamadazyma sp. yHMH685. Taxonomy (NCBI): domain Eukaryota; kingdom Fungi; phylum Ascomycota; class Pichiomycetes; order Serinales; family Debaryomycetaceae; genus Yamadazyma; species Yamadazyma sp. yHMH685. Next base: position 1,003,786 of record JAJLXC010000003.1, read on the forward strand.
TTACACTCCTCTTCTTCGTCACATACTCCTCTAAATAGAGTAGAATTGATGGTATTCCCCTTAACAATTAATTGGCATTTCGTTGAAGTGTCACAAGAATAAAGCAAATATTATATCCAATCTAATCCCAATATTTCTAATTCATTGAGTAAATTCTGCAAAATCTGTCAAACAAGCACTATTATCGAAATGATCCCTGCAATTGCTGAAATCGAATAGAAAAAGTACTAAAAATGACTAAATACTCCTCAGATTGCCTCCTACAAACGCCCTACGTTTTGACTGGAAAGTATCCAAAACTGAATCATGTCTATAGTTTTCCCCAGTTTTGGGGCGCAACACATATTACATACACCATTCTTATGTGCAAGTATGAGAATGTTGTCAAATCAAGCCAAGATCCGGTTTTTACTCGGTACCGGAGTATTTACAGGTTACCGTGTGGCAATAAATATAGGCCCTATTAGGAAGTAAACCCAGAGATGTTTCTTGCTTGTTGCATAATCTAGAGGCAATGAGAAAACTACCGCCTTGTACGACGAGTAAGACTATACATTATGGTACATAAACAGAGTCCGTTTATTTTTCATTTCACTTTGATTGTCATTTCATATTGTGATATATTTTATCACCCTTTTGTCTTGTAGTGTATAAAGTTATATACAGTAATATAATCGATCTTCAGCAACGAAGACAGAACGCGTACCTATTGATACAAGAGTTTGACTTGGGGCACAGTAGGCACGAAGAGTAGAACAAGTGGTTACATCAACCAACATATACGACAGATCATTGTGAAGCTAGCAACTCGAAGTTACAAAGTAGGGATTTACTCAGCATAACTGACGGTGTGAATAGTCAATACAATCATAAATGTTTCTTCTCTGTTCGACTAGGACATAGAACGAAAGGCAAGATCAAAACTCTCTTGTTTAAATATATAAATGCTACCTTAGTATACATCCCTTGCACAGCACTCTTCTTTCTCGGCTTTGGAATAGTGTGGAAATGACTGCAAAAATTGAACCGCAGTGACACAAAACCACCAGAAGTTCTAGATGGTTCCAGCACGTCTAGGATCTTCGAGCACTTCCTAGAAGCCTATCAGCTGATTGAGTCAAGTATAAATTATTCAGGTGCCCCCAAGTCTATAACTTCAATTAATACTCAAAGAACTGACAAAATGGATGAAACTCAATTCACAAATAATGCATTGAAGATTATTACCAGTGCTAGTAAGATAGCTCAGGAGAATTCTCATAGTCAGTTACAGCCGTTGCACTTTTTAGCAGCAATGGTGCCAACCGATGACGAGAATTCCATTCCATATTTGAAAACCTTGATCCAAAAAGCAAGATTCGAGTGGGGTGACTTTGAAAGAATAGTCAATAGACACTTGGTGAGATTGCCTTCCCAGCATCCCCCTCCAGATGATATAAGACCTAGCTATCAAGTGGGTCAAATATTGCAAAATGCCACTAAGATCAAGGCCCAGCAAAAGGACAATTATGTTGCCCAGGACCACATATTGTTGGCTTTATTAGAAGACCAATCTATCAAGGATATCTTTAAAGAAGCGGGCATGAAGACCGATGTTATCAAAACTCAGGCTATTGAATTAAGAGGAAGCCAAAGAATTGACTCTAGACAAGCCGATTCTTCGGGAAGTTACGAATTCTTGAACAAATATTGTGAAGATTTGACTGGAAAAGCCAGAGAAGGTAGAATTGATCCAGTGATTGGAAGAGAAGAGGAGATCAGAAGAGTCATCAGAGTCTTGGCCAGAAGGACCAAATCGAACTCTGTTTTGATTGGTGAAGCTGGTGTTGGTAAGACTTCGATTGTTGAAGGAGTCGCTCAAAGAATCATCGATGGTGATGTGCCCAACGTGCTTGCTCAGTCGAGACTTTTCGCCTTGGATTTGGGTGCATTGACTGCTGGTGCCAAGTACAAGGGCGAGTTTGAAGAGAGAATCAAAGGGGTCTTGAATGAAATTGAGAAGGCCAATGAAATGATCATTTTATTCATCGATGAAATCCATATGTTGATGGGTGATGGTAAGCTGGATGCGGCCAATCTTTTAAAGCCTATGTTGGCTAGAGGCTCCTTACATTGTATCGGTGCCACCACTTTCGCTGAATACAGAAAATACATCTCTAAAGACGGGGCTTTTGAAAGAAGATTTCAAAAGATTGATGTTCCTGCTGCAACTGTAAACGAAACTGTTGCCATTTTAAGAGGCTTGCAACCAAGGTATGAGATTCACCATGGAGTCCGTATATTAGACAGTGCATTAGTGACTGCTGCTCAATTGGCCTCTAGATACTTGACCTACAGAAGCTTACCCGACTCTGCAGTTGACTTGATTGACGAAACTGCTGCGACCGTGGCTGTTGCAAGAGACTCTAAACCCGAGGAGTTGGATAATTTGGAGAGGCAATTGCATTTAGTCGAAGTGGAAATAAATGCTTTGGAAAGAGATGTCGAAGCCGATGAAGATTCCAAAGACAGACTTAAGTTGGCACAGAGAAAGAAGGAGGAGATTGAAGAACAATTGGCCCCTTTGAGAGAAAGATTCAGCCAAGAACGTGCCGGTCAAGAAAAGTTGATTTCTGCTAAACGGAAGTTGGATGAATTGGAGACTAAGGCTCAAGATGCTGAAAGAAGACACGATGTCCAACTTGCTGCTGACTTGAGATACTTTGCAATCCCGAACGTCAAGGATGAGATTGCAGAATTAGAAATCGAAGTTCAGGAGGAAGAGAAATCAGTTGGGCCCGGCACTTTGTTGACAAACGTTGTTTCCACTGAACAGGTAGCTGAAACGGCCGCCAGGTTGACCGGAATTCCTGTTACTAAGCTTACTCAAGCTGAAAATTCCAAGTTGATCAATATGGAGAAGGAGTTGAGCTCCGAAGTTGTTGGACAGGGTGATGCTGTCAAGGCGGTTTCTAACGCCATCAGACTACAGAGGTCTGGATTGGCCAATCCAAACCAGCCAGCTTCGTTCTTATTCTTGGGTTTATCAGGATCTGGTAAGACAGAGTTGGCCAAGAAATTAGCTGGTTTCTTGTTTGCAGACGAAAGGGCAATGATCAGGATCGATTGTTCCGAGTTAGGAGACAAATGGTCTGCTTCAAAATTATTGGGTGCTGCTCCTGGATATGTTGGTTACGAAGAAGGTGGTATTTTGACAGAGCCTTTATTGCGTCGTCCATACACAGTGGTATTGTTTGACGAAGTTGAAAAGGCTGCCCCAGAGGTGTTGACTGTATTGTTGCAAATGTTGGACGATGGAAGAATCACTTCGTCTCAAGGAAAGTTGGTCAACTGTTCTAATGCTATCGTCATCATGACATCCAACTTGGGAGCTGAATACATCAACGCCTCCAAGGGCGCCAAGATTGATGGCCAAACTAAAGAACTTGTCATGACCTCTGTGAGAAGCCATTTCAGACCTGAATTCTTAAACAGAATATCCAGCACAGTAATTTTCAACAGATTATCGAAGAAGGCCATTGCAAAGATCGTGAGAATCAGGTTGAAAGAGATCCAACAAAGATTCGAAGCCAACGGTAAGCAAATATGTTTGGATATTGACGATGCCGCTTTAGAGTATTTGTGCAAAAATGGTTACTCCTCAGATCTTGGTGCTAGACCATTGAACAGATTGATCCAGCAGGAAGTCTTGAACCGCCTTGCTGTCTACTTATTGAAGGGACAGATCAAAGATAAAGAGACGGCAATAATCAGGTTGGGCAGCAAGGGCCTTGACCTTTTACCTAATCATGAAATCGAAGATGTGGAGATGGCAGACGTCAATGTCGATGAGTGGCAAGACAGTGAAGATGACGACGACTTCGAAGAAATACAGACCCCTCCCCTTGATTAAGTCACCACTGACTTGTATTAATTCTACTTGTTTATAGCTACATAATATATCGACACTTCGTGCTAAAATCACATTTTCTCGCTAATCATGTGAGTATCCTCTGAACAACAATAAGTACTCGAATTGAAAGCGTTGAGAGGTACAATTTCAGTACTGGTGCCCATTATATGAACAATCTGTACAGAAATACACCAAATCATCAAGCAATCACAAACACAAATGTGTTTTTAAACTGCATACGGTTGGGGAAACTCCTGGGGAACTGTTCTGGGGTAAACTCAAAAAATGATGTTTCGCACCCAATTAGACTCTTCAAGCCAAAATCATATGCCGCAAAATCTGGTGGAGGAAAAATCATGCTATAATAGATTGGATTTACATCTATAAATCTAGCTTTGTTTTCCCCTTTTGAAGATTCCTAAAATTTTTTATTACTTGAATTGGCCCTAGATGTTAGAGATTCAAGTGGAAAATAGTCACCTCGACCCATTCATCGCTTTGGCAGATACCTTTATTGATGAGATCGAGCCTGAAAAAATCAGACATAAGCTTCCTCCAACTTTTCCTATTGAAAGATTAGAAGAGTACTGCAAGTTGATCCCCAGCAGAATTCCAGGTTTCAGAGATGAGGTCAGGGTAAAAATCAATAGCAATGGCTACGACGCTAGTAGGATATTCGTCATCGTAATGTCTTTGTTATCTTCGAGAGTCGCTGCCCCGGTTTTGACTCAGTCGATCACATTAATCACCGAAATGACCAAACAACAGAAGAGAGAGTTGTTGGCTCGCTGGAGAGAGTCGCCCCTTCCTGTGTTTAGAAAGTTGTACAAGAGTTTGCAGGCCTTAATCGTTAATGTATACCAAGTTAGTGCTGGTGAATTACACTACTTGGCCATTGGATACCCAGGACGGGAATTGCGTGACACCTTGTATGAGGGCCAGAGGATCGATGATTACAGATTTAAAATGATCGACAGAGTCAAGTCAGATAACACCGAATTGTACTTACCCAACATTGATGCGTTGATTATTGGCAGTGGTGCGGGTGCTGGAGTTGTTGCCCATACTTTACAGGGTGCTGGTCACAATTGTTTGGTGTTGGAAAAAGGCAAGTACTACTCGTTTGCTGAGTACGTTTTCGACGATGCTGAAGGTCTCAAAAACTTGTATGAAAAGTCCGGTGGAATGTCTGTTAAGACCCAAGAACTCTTCCTCTTGGCTGGTGCTACATTCGGAGGAGGTACGACTGTTAACTGGTCGGCTTGTCTTAAAACTCCATTCAAGGTTCGTAAAGAATGGTACGACGACTATGGAGTTGAGTTTGCAGCCAACGAAGAATATGACCAGTGCGTGGATTATGTTTTCAAGCATATGGGTGCAGATAACAGCGGTATCAAGCACTCTGTTTCCAATCAAACTATTTTGAATAGTGCTGAGACTTTAGGCTATCACGCTGCCGAGATCCATCAGAACAACGGTGGTCACAAAAACCACGAATGTGGACTCTGTCATCTTGGCTGTAAGTATGGAGTCAAGCAGGGTAGTCAGGCATGCTGGCTCCGTGACGCTGCTGACAAGGGAACACAATTCTTGGATCAGGTCAGAGTGACTGACATTATTCATAAGAGAGGCAAGGCAGTCGGTGCTAATTGCGTTGACAAAACTACCGGTTTCAAGTTCAGAATCACAGGTCCCAAGAAGTTCATCGTCAGTGGCGGGGCCTTAAACACCCCTCTTGTCTTGCAGGACTCCGGGTTCAAAAATAAGCATATTGGTCAAAACTTGAAGTTGCACCCGGTCACCACCTTAACTGGTTTCCATGCTGATGATGTGGACACTGCCCCATCCAAGCATCCCATCATGACGGCTGTTAGTACCCAAGTAGCTGATTTAGACGGAAAGGCTCACGGTCCAAGAATAGAATCCATTTTGCATGCCCCCTTTATTGAAGCAGCTTTCATTCCTTGGACTAGTAGTGATCAAATGAGAACTGATTTGATCAGGTACAAAAACACCTCAAGTTTGTTGATCATAACTAGAGACAAGAGTAGCGGGAGGGTCTATAATGACTCACGAAGGCCCGATGAGGTTTTGGTTGACTACCATATCGACAAATTCGATTCTCAGGCATTGTTGGAAGGAACTTTGATTGGTGCTGACATGTTATACATGGATGGAGCCGTTGAGATGGTGACTTCTCAGGCCTGGAACCCCAGATTTAAATCTACCAAACCAAAGCACGAAAGGAAAATCACTGACCCTGATTATGTTGCATGGCGTAGCAAGATTAAAAGCTTGGGACACTCCGCCTATGGCCCCTCCTATGGATCTGCCCATCAAATGAGTAGTTGTAGGATGTCGGGTAAGGGGCCCAAGTACGGAGCTGTTGATTTGCAGGGTAGATTGTTTGAGTGCAAGAACATTTACGTTGCCGATGCAAGTGTTATGCCTACTGCCAGTGGTGCCAATCCTATGATCTCGACCATGGCTCTTGCCAGACACATTGCGTTGGATTTGATTGAAGATTTCAAAAAGACTTCCAAGCTTTGATACGTTTATTAAGTACGTTGAATATATAGTTTGTTTAATCATGATATTTCATACTTTACACTTTCACACGACAAAAAGTAGGTAAGGCTGTTGGGTAATTTTTCAGTGTCGTTATTGAAATGGCCAGCAAATCCGAGAGGGCCCTTATCGCATTCAGAGCAGATTAATATCCTTTCAATGTCAAAGATGCTTCCATCAATCTTGAAATCTTTGATCTCTTCTAGCGGCCTTGAAACTCCGATATTATCGAAGTCCCACATATCTTTAACTCTAAAGAACTTGGTAATTTCATTCACGTCAGGTACATTGACCATTTTGGGAGCATTGGAAATTTCTACAACTGATTCCCTAATAGGGGCGTCATAAGGTATCACCTTTGTGTTACAGCCTGGAAACGGACACTTCACAGAGCCTGGCTTATCACCAGCTTCTTCAAAGTTCATGGGAGTGGAAAATTAAACTGCGAAAAATTAATGCAGCCGTTTATTCAGTACATAAAAGTAGATTTAGATCTAAAGTTTGGTAGAGAGCTTCATATTGTCAATAGCCAATTCAGAAAGGTAAGGATACAAAGAACCAAAGCCTGAAGCATTGGCGGAAGAGGCAGTTCCCTTCTTGATCCTCATGGCAATCCCTTGAGAAATCACACACAACCGAGCTAGTCCAAATACAAACCCCACAGGCCACTTTTCGACTGGGTTATTGGAAAGGTCATTGGAGTCCCATTTGAAGCCTAATTTCTTGTAGTATAGCCTCAACACGTCCTGTATTGTCTGCAAAGAGCTTGGGTTTTCCTTGCCAATATCTGTCTTTTGCGGCTTGTAGAACAACCTGTTTAACTGGTTGGGGATCTGGAAAGGCTGTAAGAAGTTTGCTAAATCAAAAAGCGGGTGTCCGAATGTACATAATTCCCAGTCCAACACGGCTGTGACCTTGGTTAAGTCTTTATCGAATAGAAAATTGTCGATTTTACAGTCACCGTGAATCAACATTTTCTTAGCAGGATCGTTGGGGGCATTTTCCCAGATGTACTTTGAGATCTTCTCGAAGCCAGGAATAGGCTCTACTACTTCGCTCTGCTTCTTTGACACGGCAGATAGGGTTCGGATCTGTCTTTGGAAGTAAGAGTTGCTTGGGCCTGTCGTTGGTTTAAGTTTCTTGAACTGGGGGAAATGTTTCTCCGGTAAATACTCAATCAATTGTTCTGCGTCCAAGGTGTGAATGGCAGTGATAGTGTCCATAATGGAGTTCCACAACACTTCCTTCTTCTTCTTCGAGAGCCCAGTCATATCTGGGTTTTTGATCAGTGCTCCATCGATAAACTCCATGATGTAGAAGACGTAGCCTACAACAGATTCATCTTCACATAAGAGGTAAGTATCTGGCACCGGAACCTTTTTCGAAGAGGTTCCGTTTAATCTGTTGATACCGTTGATAATAAAGAATTCTCTTTCAATGGCATGAGCCGACCGAGAGACTAGTTTGCTATTCGGGAAAGGCTTTCTCCGCAACACAGACAAGTTGTTGTCTGCATCAATGATCAAATACGTCGGGTTCGACTGGCCAAAAGTAAATTGCTTCACGGTGAATGGAGCTTTCCATTGAGTGGAATTTGCTCCGAGGGTCACCTCTTCATTCGATTCGATTGCGGTCTTGTTGGTCAAGAACTTCTCTAAAGCTCCAACTTCAAGCTCAGACCTAATTGAGCTCACTGTCTTCTCAATATCCTTGCTCATCGCTGTAGTCTTCAATGATAAAAGCGAAAGTGAGCTAAGCTCAAATTCATAGGCGTACGAGCAGTTCCCCACAAAATGCGAGACTATAACCAGTAAATCCTCGGATATAAAAATGAAATTTTGTACATAAAATGCTTATGCTATACTATACACACGTAGTCGTAAAATCGTTAGGAAACATAGAGTGACCTTATCTCTGGTTTAAATGTTTAATGAGTAGTAGTTGTAGATACCCCTCTCGGAGAACTCGCTCGGCCAAACATTCTCACAGTCATAGTTGTTCAAGTATCCCTTGTGCTTACACTGTTTCATATTTTCAAACCCAATCGAACAATTGATCTTTTTACCTACATACTTCAAGAACTTGGGCTTGGTGTTCTTGGTGACAATCTTTTCGCCTGTTTCAAGGTCGTAGTAGGTCAAATTCAAGTTGATAATTCTACCGTACTTGAGAATTTGTTCGTAGTTAGGATCACTCTCTTCCACTCTATAGATCCACGTTCTCCTTCCATTGTTGTCATAGAATCTCCAAACCAACCCTTCTCTCCTGATGAACTGGCCCTCATTATTAGTCAAATCCTTGAGGACCTTGGAGTCGTACTCGATAGAGACAAGGTTAGGAATCATCGTCAACTGCAAGATTTGAGATTTGCTATATTTGCAGCCAGTCAAATCAATGTTCGAAATTTTGGAATTAGTGAGGAACCCATACAAGAAATCAAACTCGATCGAGGAAAAGGCAATCGATAAGGTTTCGAGCTCCTTGAACTTGATGTTGATCAAGTTCAAAATCTTTTCATTGATCGGTAATCCCTTCAAGTTAAGGTACTGCAAATAGCAGGCATTCATGTGGTTCAAAGTGAAGAACAAATAGTTTGAGTTCAAAGGCGTCACCACGTTCGAATCGATTGACAAGTTGAGCCACTTCAATTGATGATTGGCGACAGACGGGTGGTTGATCAAAAAGTTGATTAAATCTCTGGTGGTCAATTTTGAACATCTCGATAAAGACAAATGCGTCAAGTTGCAAGACATTGGCAAATAGTTCAAGAGCACATTCGAATTGATCGATGTATGCGTCAAGTCCAACCTTCTCAAGTTTACCAAGTGGGGCAAGATTTTTTCAAAGATATCAATGGATAAATTAGAACAATCGTGGAATGAAATCTTAAACATCTTTTTTAAACAGCTTTCAACTTGAAGGCTTTGGAAAGCTTTGAAAAAATCGTTTGAAGAGGCACCACAGAAGTCCAAACTTTGCAAGTTGGGCAACTCATTGAATAAGTAACTTAACACGTCCACATTCATGTCATCCTGGATATTTTCGCTCGCCAAGAATTCGATCAAGTTGGGGGTCTTTTTCAAGCAGCTCAAGATTGTTCTCGAGGTGACCATTTGAATTTCCTGGTTCATTTTCCCGGTTCTTCCTAGTCCTATGGATGTGAATGTTTCGAAATCGATAAACTGCACAAACTTGCCCAAGTTCGGGTGGTTGTCCAAGTTGTTGAGGAACTTCTGGAATGTATGGGGTCTGTTGAAAGCAGCGTACTTGTATATGAACTTCAAGCTTAGCAAGTGGAATAATTTTGAAATCAAACTGACATGACAAAAGCTCTCCACAAGCTTATTGATGGAGTCAAAGTTTTCGTGATCAAAGTACACAAATTCAATAATATTCATCAATATTTCGAGTGGTAAGTCACTAATGCTTGTCATCTTATGGTTGTTAGCCTCATGGTGGATCTGGGCTTTGGAGATGGTCTGGTTGTATGAGTCGATTGATGTTATAGGCGACAACAACACAGGAGAGTCACTTGTGTAGCCATCGGAGGCAGACCCAGACTGCCGAGGCGATAAAAGCATACCGTCTAGGTTTGCGATGTCCTTCGATAAATCCCGCGGGACATCTTTGGTGACGTCTGCAGGGATATCCACTTGCATCCGGTCATCTGGGCTTGGGAAAGCATCGGAGTTGGTAAGGTCTTCTTCCAGTAAATCTCTATTGGTGACGGAGGAAAAAAATCTTTTAAACATATAATTTGACCTGCAACAAGAAGTATGGAGATATGTGCAAAAAAGTGTAGAATTTTATTTCTTGAGCTTTTATAAAAAGTGAGCACCTAGATATTCTAAGACTAAGTAGGGTGGTTAAAAAACGGTAGATTTAAGGCCGCAAATACCAGACAATGATAAGATAGATATAGCTAAGCTAAGAAGGTAAAGGTCACAAATCAGGACAGAAACAACAAAAATGGTCTTAGAGTCACCCTGAGGAAACCGCAGCTTTTTATACGTCTGCTCACAGTGATGAATGATTATGGCCGCGAAATTGTATGCCGTCCCTACCGATCTCGAATGTCTCAACCACACCGGTAGGTTTTACAAGTATACAGCCGATATCTGAGGAGTTTTGTGAGCAGTGACCGTGCCCATACTTACACTACTTGATCTATACATGACACCGAAACGTCCTACGTAATCTACAACTCTCCAGCACTCTCAGCCCTCATAATGTTGGAATATTCCCGAGCGACTCCCGAATCTCGGAGGGGTTCAGCATTTGCAGTTAAATTTTTTCCCGCTGCGAAATCAAAAATGCCATTAATGTTTCTTTTGGCGAGTGATTGGATACTTTTTCGAGGTTACATCATTCTTCAATAACTCGACTGCAATTGTTTACAATGTATTTCCGCCATTGGCTATAGATACCTTGAGCTGATAACGACGATGGACGGAGTACGAGTTCTGCCGGGCCCTTCCTCTCCCGGTTACCTTTTTCCCAGTAATCTTGTAAATTCCTCTAGTAGTATTTTTTTAGCCATTCCGGTGGGGAGCCAACTCCACATAAATTCCCCAGACGGATGTATGACGGCGGAATCAACAGGTGTAGGGTGCGGTTGTGTCATTGTAGCATTAGCTGATGTCAAAATTGATACACAAAACCCCCCCCACAAGTTACACAAATCACGCCGCCTACAAGTTACACAAAACTGCAATTTAGCCTTCCCGTCAATTCCTTAGGCCCGTTTTGCAACTTCACGCAGTTTCCAAAAATCGATTAACTTAAGCATGTCTTCCATATCGCTTGCTGACGAAGACGACGTTTCCGAATTCGAGAGATTAGAGTCCACGTTACCCGAAGGGTTGAAACGGTCTTCCAGTTCGCTAATTGACTTGCTCCAGAACAATGAGAATATCTCTTTACCATCCACCAGAAACCCTAGAGAGAAGTTGAAAACTCAATTGCTTGAAAAATTGACAATTGGTAGGGAGTCGTCTCCCGTCCCCATGCCAAAGCCCAAGTTCAATGAAGAGATCCACAAGCCGGCTATGAACTCTCTGCAGTCTTCTACGGGAGTGCTTTGGGTGACTGAGAGAGCAAACGAGTATGGATTTGGACAATCAGATGAGGAAGACAGAAATTGGGCCAACTTGGGCCAAGGAGCCCCAGAACATGGTGATACGATTCCTGGATCATTTAAAAGGCCCACCTCGATCCCAGTTCCTGACAAGTCAAAGGAGTACGCTCCAACAGCTGGAATTAAACCTTTGAGAGAGGCCGTAGCAAACTATTACAACGAGACATACAGACTTACCAAACTGTCGAAATACACATGGAAGAACGTGTGTATAGTCCCTGGAGGAAGGGCTGGCCTCACCAGAATTGCCTCCATCATAAAGGATTGCTACTTGTCGTTCTTTTTACCTGACTACACTGCGTACGCAGAAATGTTGTCTTTGTTTAAAAACTTCAGCCCTATTCCCGTCCCCCTCAATGAGAATGACCACTACAACTTTCACTTGAACTTGATCAAGCATGAATTGAACCGAGGTGTGAGTGCCTTATTGACATCAAACCCTAGAAACCCTACCGGTAAGTGTTTGACCAAGCACCAGCTCCACAAGTTGCACAAATTGTGTAGAGAGAGATGCTTATTGATTATGGATGAGTTTTACTCCCACTACTATTACGACGATAACTGTTCAGGCTCGTCGATCAGCTCGGCCGAGTTCATTGAAGATGTCAACAAGGACCCAGTCTTGATCTTGAATGGGCTCACAAAGGCCTTTAGATTGCCTGGTTGGAGAACGTGCTGGATTTTAGGTCCGGAAGATTACATTAACGCCTTGAGCTCAGCTGGATCTTACTTAGATGGGGGGAGCAATGCCCCTTTCCAGTACGCAGCCATTGACTTCTTAGAACCATTGAAGGTCAAGAAGGAAATGCAGGCGTTACAACTTCACTTCAAAATGAAGAGAGACTACGTACTTGCCAGGCTTATAAAAATGGGCTTCGATATCAACGAAGCCAACACGCCAAACTCCACATTCTACTTGTGGTTAAATTTGTCGCATTTGCCACACAAGCTCTCCAACTGTCTTGGATTCTTCCATGAATGCTTGCACGAAAAGGTTATTGTAGTTCCGGGGTTTTTCTTTTTGATTAATCCGCAAAACTTATCGAACCTCGAAGATGTTATCTGGTATAACTACGTAAGAATCAGCTATGGTCCAGAACTCCATGTATTGGAGAAAGGTATGGATGGTATCGAGAGAATTTTGGAGAAATTTAATTGCTTACCTTATCAAGCTTAGTAATTATAGTGTCTCTATTGCTTTAGACCATGTGCGACTAGCTACACATGGTACTTCACCGGTGAGGTGCACCGGTGGGGTGCCACTGGTCACGTTAGTGGCCAGGGACCAGACGGCCACTCGTAAACTGGAATAAATAGACAGTTATTTATCAATATATATGTGTTCCTGGATACACCATGCCCTCTTATGACCGAAGCATTTTTCATTTCCCCAGAAAACGAGCAATAGTTTAATAGTTTGATCTATATCTCGCGAGAATTCAACGACCTCCTACCATACCGGCCTGCCATGTTGCCCAGATCACTAGCCGTGTTGTTCTCCATAAACTACCAGGTAACTCTATCGTTCCCGACCATCCTTTTATCCATCTTGGTCATCGGGATTTCAAGCGTGTTCTTCTTTAGATACAAGTACTTATCCCGGTTTTCCGATGATCCAGAATCTGAGGTCATCACTGATCAAGTAAAGAAGGACGAAATCGTCGATTCGATCAATAAGAAAAGGAGGAAAAACTTGAACCACAGCTCCAACTACCTCGACGAATTCTTGAGTGCTATAAAGATATTTGGTTACCTCGAGAGACCCGTGTTCCATGAGTTGACTAAAAATATGACCACTCAGAAATTGAGTTGGGACGAAATCTTATACTTGGACGAGAAATTGGGATTCCTGATTGTGGTGGATGGTAGTGTTCAGATCTTCATTAAGATGAACGAAAATTACAATACTAACCTCCAACAGTTAAAGGACCCTGATTACGAGAGCGAAGAGGTGTTGGTAATTGGCAATCAACGGTACCAGCTTCTTAATGAGATCAAAAGTGGGGTTCCACTATCTACTTTGAACAGTACCTTGGACTTATTCAGCCCCCCAGTGACTGATCTCTTCGCTGCCCCCCGTGACCCTCATCCTCCCACCTTATCGTCCTCTTCGTCTTTCGACCTCAATGCGCAGGGCCAGAGCAACCCTTCAAATTTGGACTCTGCCGCCCTTGAAGAGGCCATATACCCGGAGATCATCGCAAGGCCCAAGGCTCTGGCTTCTCATAAAAGAGGAGCTACTATAGCCATTATCCCAGCTCTAGCTTTCCAACGAATCCAGTTCAAGCATCCAAAAGCTACTTCCCATATTGTTACAATGGTGAAAAACAGACTCTTTAAAGTGACCATGAACACCGTAGATAACTATTTAGGGTTGTCGAATGAGATTGTCGATAGTGAAGTGAAGTTGAACTCTTCGATCCTGTCTCATTTACCTACGTATTTGAAAAACGTCTTGGTTGAGAAGTACCGGGCTAGTAAATCATCATCTTCAAAGAGATCTCCCAAGCTAGAATCGTCCAATTCGTTAGAAAAATTGAACAAGAAAAAGGTCGATCTTCGGCCAAGAAATGGAAGATCTACGTCTAGGTTAGTCAGCCTTAGCTCCGTTCAAAAACCAAGTCACCCAGGTGATTTACTTTCGTCTGTACCGATTTCAAGAAAGTCTCTATTCAACTTGGAGGAGTACAGTCTCGGTTTCAAAGACCCAAATAGTAAAGTGGCCAATTTAGCTTCAACTGAAACAACATTCTCGAATGATATAGAGGAAACAGAAGAGACGTCCACAAGAGTTGCGGTCATTGAAAATATATTCAAATTATTGGGCCTCGATGGAGAGTCTGCGTTGTTGAAGGGATTTGAGAGTCTCTCTTCTTCAAGCAGAATGGGATCTTTGTCCTCGTCTCCTTCTATTACTGGAATATCGAATTTAGCAAGTATCGATCATTCAAGTGGTTTTCTCATTACTCCTATGAACAAAAATAAGGTGTACGATGACTACGCTAGTAGAAACAGATACGATTCATTTTCAAGTGTGGGATCCACTAGAGCCACCAGCCCGAAGATCTATAACACAATCAATCAGTCTCAGATTGCCCAATTGAACAGTAGCAAGAATGGACTTATTCCAACAGGTCTAGATAGCATCAACGAGACCAATCAAAGAAGGAAAGCCAACTCAATTACCCAATTGAGACCGTTTGATTTCGACAGTGTTAAAGACGATTTTGCAAAGAATTTGTCTATTAAATACTATGAACCAGGTGAAGTTGTCGTAGAGCAGGATTCCTTCAACTCAGGTTTATACTACGTCATTGACGGAAGTTTAGACGTGGAGTACACCAGTAGAAGTCATTCAGATAAAGATGTTACTGCCAAGAGAGGTTCGGTCCCAGAGGGTGGTATTGCTGGATATTTATCTATTCTTTTGGGAATCAAATCTTTGAGTACGGTTAGGGCATCACAATCCGGCAGTACTGTTGCATATATCACCAAAGATAAATGGTCAAAACTTTTAGACAAGTATTACCATCTTCAGTTACCTTTAGCCATTAGATATAAGAAGTTGTTATCCAAAGAAATCTTGACTATTGATCTTGCGTTGGAGTGGTGCCACATTCCTGCTGGAGAGGTCTTAGCTGCTGAAGGAGACCAAGCAAATGGGTTCCACATCATATTGAGTGGTAGGTTCAGGGTTGTTCAGAGTAAAGACAACAAATCTTCCGCCAAGGAGTTACTCAATGAAAATAACAAGATCGGTAGTGGGTTCAATGTTCTTGGTGAATATGGTCATGGCGAGTCTATTGGAGAGGTCGAAGTGCTTACGGCTTCTAGGCGCACCACCTCTTTGATAGCAATCAGAGACTCTGAAACTGCAAGAATTCCTAGAACTTTGTTTGAAATCTTGTCATCTCAGAATCCTTCTATTATGGTTAAAGTGTCTCGTATTGTTGCAAGTAAAGTAGCTTCTGCCCATAGCGACTTAAGAACTATGTCCAATTTGTCCAGCAATATAGCCACTCCACAGACAAATAATAACTCGCCCTTCAAGTCACCAGTATCTCATATCTCCGGGAACTACAAAACAATCACAGTATTACCGACTGTAAATGGTCTACCTGTGAGAGAGTTTGCTACCAAGCTAATTGAGGCTCTCGAAACTATCGGAAGGAAGGTTATCGCTTTAGACCAAACGACCGTGTTGACCCATTTGGGTAGACACGCCTTTGATGATAGTCTATCTCAATTAAAGCTTTCCGGTTTCTTTGCGACGTTGGAAGAGGAGTACGAAACTATTGTCTACATTTGTGATAGTTCTCTTAGGTCAAGCTGGACGTCAACTTGCATTAGCCAAGGTGACTGTATATTGCTTTTAGCCAATGCTGAAGATTACGACGTGGCTGTTGGTGTTGGAGACTTTGAAAAGTTGCTCATCAAGTACAGTACAACTGCTAGAACCGAGTTATGTCTCCTCCATCCCGAGAAATACGTCTCCTTTGGGTCGACTTCCATCTGGTTGAAAAAAAGAAGATGGGTACAAGGCCACCACCATATAAAGATGCCTATACAGAACAATATCAGCTCTGTGAGCTTGAAGAAGAAGTCCCTTATCGAGGGTATTGCCTTGAAGTTATCTGAAGGAAAGAACCAAAAGTTGATGGAGAAATTCGACATAGTGAGATCCGTGTTGTCCCGTAACAATCGACTCAGCAAGGGAAAGGACACTTCCACGGCCGTTGAACTTTATAAAAATGATTTCTTGAGATTGGCGAGGATTCTCTCCAACGAAGCGGTTGGGCTAGTTCTAGGAGGTGGGGGTGCCAGAGGCATATCACACTTAGGTGTTGTCACTGCATTAGAAAGACACGGCATTCCCGTGGATATCATTGGGGGTACATCAATCGGGTCCTTTGTGGGTTGCTTGTATGGTCTTGAATACAACTCTGTGTCTATTTATGGAAAAGTCAAAAAGTTTGCCAAGAGAGTATCTTCTTACTGGCTATCTTTATTTGATTTAACTTTGCCTGTAACGTCCTATTTGACTGGTTACGAGTTCAATCGAGGTATCTGGAAAGTGTTTGGGTTCTCTGAGCTTGAAGACAGTTGGATTAAGTTCTATTGTAACTCAACAAACATCACCAACTCCACTATGGATATCCATGAATACGGATTTCTGTGGAGATTTATCCGTGCGTCTATGTCGTTAGCAGGGCTTTTGCCCCCGATTGCCTATAACGGGTGTATGCTTTTAGATGGTGGCTACTTGGACAATTTACCTGTATTGGAAATGAAGAGAAGAGGAGCAAAGTACATTTTGGCAGTTGATGTAGGATCCGTGGACGATAGAAGTCCGATGAACTACGGCGACACGTTATCCGGACTTTGGGTTGTTTTCAATCGCTGGAACCCCTTTAGCAAGCACCCTGATATTCCCAACATGATGGATATCCAATCTAGGCTCGCTTACGTTGCGAGTGTCAATGCGTTGGAAATAGCCAAAAGGACACCTGGTGTCTATTATATGAGGCCTCCGATTGAAGAGTTTGGAACATTGGATTTTGGCAAATTTGAAGTCATTTATGATGTTGGATTAAAGTATGCAGAGGAAGTGCTCACTAAGTGGGAAGAGGAAGATAGTTTGCCGAAAATTGTGGGCAGGCTCAAACGCTCTGCCAGAGAAAAGGATGATAGGCCAGAGTTCTACAGAAGAAACTCACTCTAGCATTTTCTATTAGCATTTATATCTATATCAATACAGTTTACTAGAAAAGAATAATTACTGCAAAACTAGAGGTAGTGCTTGTACCAATAACAACCACCTTCGCACAAAAATTTCAAACCTGATGAGTGAAAAATATTTCAAAGCGTAGGTGTGAGGCACTTAGCACTGGGTATTCGTAGCATAAGGAAAGCATCATAATGGAAGAGTCAGACAGAAGCGTGTCCCGGTTATGGAGGACTTTCAGAACCGTGAAGGAAATGGTCAAGGATAGGGTATGTTTACATTTATTTAATCGCTTACTTCAATTCAGAAACTAATGATTTATAGGGCTATTTCATCTCACAGGAAGAACTTGAAATGACGTTGAATGAATTCAAACAAAAAGTGTGTGACAGCATGAACACTCCTCAAAGAAAGTTGATGTGCTTCCAGGCCAACCCGACTGCTGAATCTTTAGAGCAGTTTCCTGAATTGGGTACTTTATGGGTCGAGTTTTGTGATGAAGAATCGGTGGGTATAAAGACGATGAGAAACTTCTGTATTCATATCAGTGAAAAGAGTTTCTCTACCGGTATTTTCATCTATCAATCATCTATAACCCCTAGTGCCAATAAGTTAATCCCAACTGTTGCTCCAGCCTCCATCGAGACTTTCCAGGAAGGTGACTTGGTTGTCAACATCACTCACCATGAGTTAGTACCTAAACACATTAAATTATCAAAGGGAGAAAAGAAGCAGTTGTTGGAAAGATACAGATTGAAGGAGTCCCAATTACCAAGAATCCAAAGAGAGGACCCTGTGGCCAGATACTTGGGCTTAAAGAGAGGGGAGGTCGTCAAGATTGTTAGAAGATCAGAGACTTCGGGTCGTTACGCATCTTACAGAATATGCTTGTAAGGCAGCCTGCAAGTAAATCAGTAGATGCAAGTATTTCTATCAAAAAAATGTTTATAAGTGACATAAATAGATTGTAATATAGGTTTTAATGTTGAACATTAGCGCATAGTACGCTGTCCTGGGTGCCTGTCCACCACTGGATGTTATCCAAGCTTACCAGGCTAAGGGGGCTTACAGTGACACCCCCTTCTCCTAGATAGACAGGGCCGATAGTAACTATCAAACTGTCTACTACACTTGCATGATTATGCTTGTACACGAGTAGCTCATTGATGATCTTGGCTCCCCCTTCAATCATAATCGATTTGATATTGAGTTCATAGAGTTTGGATAGAGTGAGGTGCCAATTATCAGATCTATTTTCCAACAAGGGTAACTTCACGTACTGCCCCCCTTGCTTGTTGAGAACAGCTTCATCCACCGGGTTAATCTTCAAACCTACATCAACTATAATAATAGGAGGTCTTCCTTGATTTGCATCGCACACTTTACGAAGCTGAGAGGAGGAGTATTCCCATTGACATTTTGGGTCCAAAACAACAGGGATAGGACTATTTCCTCCGCTGTATCTGCAATTGAGTTTCGGATCGTCTGCGAGAAGTGTGCCGATTCCTACCATGATGGCATCGTGTTTAGACCTAAGGTAGTGGGTCATAGTCTTGGTTTCAAGGTGCGATATATTGGTCTGTACGCCTGGTTTGGCGGCAATTTTTGAGTCTAATGATTGAGCATATGTAAGGGTGACAAAGGGCTTGTCCAAATGCTTGGGGAGGTACTGGTGAAGGAACGGTACTAGCGTTTCTGGTAGAGGAATCAACGACATCGGATATGCTGCAACTGCGCGCACTGCTGCTACGCTTACTGGCCACAACCTGGATCAACCTGTCAGCGACACAACTTGGATCAGCCTATCAGCGAATATCTGGGATTATGTTTCTAAGAGAGAACCTGTCAGATTATGCGGAGAGACTATCAGGACAGGTAGAACTTTACCCGTGGCGTTCCTGAGGTTGGGGGATGCTGAAACATGCCTAGCAAGTGTCTTTTCGCAGCCACGAAGGATAAAGCTTTGATAACTGAATCTGCTTTCCATCATTCACCTACCAGTTGAAGAGGATATATCAAAAAACTGCAACCCCATGAGGTACAGGAATTACCATAATTGTATATTATATCACATCTGGCATACAATAGTACACCTGGATTCCCGGTGAACATTCATGTACACGATCGAATCTCATCGCCAGACTGTGGAATCCACATATTATCCTTACATTTTGATCCTAGACCTGGCTCATCCTCCACGTCTTGCCCATAACCAACGAGCCATATTCAAGGATTGGAACGTGAAGTACCAGCTCTAAGTAGATGCACGATTGTGCGAGCACGACCTGGTTACAATTTGTAGCTGATTAGCCTACTACAGCAGAGACCTACTGAGCCATTAGCGGCAGTACACCAAACAGCACAGGATATCGGACATTCATTCATTACTTACTTACTCTACTTCTCATTTGAACCTGGTGGGCCTCGAATGGTCAATGTGCTTCGCACTATAGTCTCTCCCACTGATCTTGTCTACTATATCACTATCATTATAAAAAGCTCCCTCATGACTGGATATCTTGACCCCCCGATCCTGCTGTTTATTCTCAAACTCTTCTGTCAACTCCTCTTCCGTCAAACCAGACCGTCTTAAAGCTTCAGCCTTTGCATCCTCTAAGTCAATTAACTCCTGTCGGTCCCGGAGATATCTCTTATACTCCCTGGTTCTCCACGCGTTGTACTCCAGCTCGGGGTCCAAGCCATCTGTGTCACTGACACCGTCAAACTGCTGCTCCACTACCAGGGCATGCTGACTATTGTTAGCATTCTCCAAATTTGTGAGAACACGGCCATTGGTTTTTTCACTACCAACTTGGTGGTGGGGCTGGGCCGAGGTACTAGAGTCTACGGACTTTTTATGTTTCATAACAAACACGGGCTTGCTCATCAACACCGGTACATCACTAGACAGACTGTCCAGTGCTTCGGAAGAATATCCACTGCTGCCACTTTCATCGCTCATCGCTTCAGCATACAAGTTTTGTAATTAACCTCATCAATCTCCTCAGTAAGTCGCGTAAACGAAAAAAAAACTTCTGGCGTATTGTTATCCTGTGAAGTTTGAACTGTCAATTTTCAACGTCGGGTTTAGTTCTATTTATTTCTCCACTGGCTGCCCAAATTTTCCCACACAACATGAGCTTCCCAATCCTGTTACCGACCCCTGACACCCCATTTGGCATAAAGCTCTTCCCGTACTTTGACTGGTTGGTAAATACCATCACCGGTGGGAATTTGATCCCCTCCGAGTTCAAATTTGTCGCAGGTGAAGTACCTTTGTCTACCGCTCAACCAGTGTTTGCTGCCATCGCCACTTACTACTTGGTCATCTTTGGAGGGGACTTCATCTTTAAGAAGTTCAAAATCGCTCCGTTTGTTCTTAACGGACCTTTCCAAGTGCACAATATCATCTTGACTACTGCTTCGCTTTCGTTGTTGCTCTTGATGGTCGAGCAACTTTTCCCCATGATCTACTACGAAGGATTGTTCTACGCCATCTGTGCACCAAAGGCCTGGACCCAGGAGATGGAAGTGTTGTACTACTTCAACTACATCTTCAAGTTTGTGGAATTCGTCGATACCTTATTCTTGGTGATTAAGCAGAAAAGATTAACCTTCTTGCACACTTACCACCACGGTGCCACTGCCTTGTTGTGCTACACCCAATTGACCGGCAAAACAGCCATTTCGTGGGTACCTATCACCCTTAACTTGTGGGTCCACATTGTTATGTACTTCTACTACTTTTTGGCTGCAAGAGGTATTAGAGTCTGGTGGAAAGAATGGGTCACCAGATTCCAAATTCTTCAATTTATTTTGGACTTGGGTTTCGTATACTTCGCCACTTACAACAAGTTAGTCGACGAATTCCTTGGAGGCTCTTTGCCATACTGTGGCTCATGTACCGGAGAAATGTCTGCTGCTTACTTTGGATGCGGAATCTTATCTTCGTATTTGGTATTATTTATTGCTTTCTACATCGACGTCTATAAGAAGAAGACCACTAGAAGATCCAAGAGAGTCAAGTCGGTCAGTGGAGGGGTTGCAGCCCAAGTCAACGAGTATGTTCTTACTTCCGGCAGAACTCCAACTCCGGCCCCAGAATCCGAAGTCCGTAACAGAAAGGCTTAAAAGAATGTATAGCCCACAACTGTATAGACGTTAACTATCAAATTATGTATTATTCTTGGCTTCTACTTCACTTTCTCTATATATGGGATGCTCTCTACGGCCCCCTTGCCTTGTATGACCAAACTACTGGCCCTGGTGGCAAACCTCACTGCTTCTTGGATCGATGATCCACCGGCGAGTTGCAGTACAACTCCCCCAAAGAAAGTGTCCCCAGCCCCAGTGGTATCAATAACCGATTCAACTTTAACCGACTTCTCATATGTTGGGACAGACGTTTTGGTGGCAAAAACAGACCCGTGGCTCCCCATGGTGATGATGACAAGGTTTATATTGTCTGGGTTGATCAACTGTACAAGTCTCTGTGCCAAGTCTTGGAATCCTACCACTTTATCCTGCTCTATGTCCTTGTTGAATTGGGCAATTTGGTCTACGGACAAGAGAGACTTTGCCACATCCAACGCTTCTCCTTCATTGACAATCAACAAGTCAATATTGGACAAGATCCTGCTTTGGATAAGATCTGGCTTAAACGGTGATGGGTTGTATGCAATATTCAATTTCGAACGATTAGTTTTGATCCAATCGATGGAACGAACGGTGTCAGGGTACTCATTTTGTAAAATAACAAACCCCTCCCCATCTTTCTTCGGAAAATAGGCTTCGTAGTCTTCATTTGTTGGCTTTAGCTCTCCATTGGCCCCAGCAGTAATCAAAATTCGATTTTCCCCAGATTTTTCTTCGACTATGATGACGGCAACACCAGAAGACACTCCTTCGATGGTCTTCACGAACTGCACATCAACGGCTTCATCCATAAGAGCTTGTTTCAATTCCTTGCCGAACGAATCGTCTCCAATATTTCCAATCATCCTGACTGAATAGTTAGCATGTTTCGCTGAGAGTCTGGCAACGGCAATTGCTTCGTTCAATCCTTTTCCACCCAAGTGGTTCTCAAAAGCTTTTGCCTGAGCAGTTTCTCCACCATCAGGTACTCTGTTGGTATAGGTGACTAAATCGTAGTTCAAAGAACCGATAACGGTTATGGTCTGGCTCATCTTCGAGTCGAGAAATCTTGGTCGCATTTTACCAAATTCAATACTAGTTGAACAATACTCAATCGTAAACTATCAATATTAACCTATTAATAACTATATCAATCTATACCACTACAATCTACCCGCTTTCTTCAATCTCACTCTCTCAGCAAAAGTAAGAGGCCTTTCCTTTGCAGGAGCAGGGGCAGGAGGTGAAACAGGAGAGGGCGATGCAGGAGAGGATACGTTTGGAGACGTTGGTGCAGGTGTCCCTGCAAGAGGTGAATTTCTAGTAGCTGATTCAGCTTCCATTTGCCGTCTTCTTTCGCTCAACTGATCATCCTTTTCTCTTTGAATTCTCATCTCTTCCTTAAGTCTAGCCATATCTTGTTCTGTTCTCAATTTACGGTCTCTTACTTCGTTTTCTCTTCTTTCCTGTTCTTTGATGGCACCCAACTCATCGATACGTTCTCTCTTAACACGCTCCAAACGTTCTTGCTTAGCAGCAGCTAATCTTTCAGAAGCTTCTCTTTTCATTTGCGCTAAAGTCTCCTTGTTTTTAGCATCCATCACACCTTTGAACTTACGGTAGTCTGGCAAGATGCGGCCTAATCTGGACTTCAATTTTAAGGCATTTTCGTATTCAGCTTTAGCCTTAGAGATCTTAGCCTCTTTGAGCTCTTCGTAAGCCTTTAAGTCCTTCTCCTTTTGAGCTTCGGCCTCCTTTTGTAAGTACTGTAACTCGTAACGTCTGAAGGCCCTCTCAGTGTGATCATTCTTCTTCGATAAGACCTTCATCTTTTTCTCCAAATCCTTTTTATCCTTGTTCAATTGCTCAATTTGCATTTGACGCAACTTATCGGTATCCAAATTGTCCAAATCGTTCATATCGATCTGGATAATACCCTTGGCATTGATCTCTTCAGCAATCTTCTTCTTTTCATTCTTTTGAATTAAGAGCCTCTCCTTTTCTAATCTTTCAAGGTTCTTTCTTTCTTGCTCGTTAACCAATCTTTCTTGTTCAGCCTTTTGTTCAATAACCAATCTTTCTTGTCTTTCTCTAGCAGCTTCCTCTTCCTGTTCACGTTTTAATTTTTCTTGTAAACGTTTACGTTCTTCCATAATACCTGCATGGTTGACAATTTCGTGCTGCTCAGCAACAAGGTTATTGATAGCATTCTGCAAACTGATTTCACGTGCCCTTTGTGCCTTGACTTCATATCCTGTGTCGATGACTTTAAGGGATTCGGACAAGGAGCTGGCCAATTGACTCAATTGGGTCCGGATCAACTCGGCTGGAGAAACTTGCAATTTGTAGGTCAAGGAGTCATTCAAGGATTCCTCAAATGGGTCAGCCTTGAAACAAACAACATTGGCCTCGTGGTCAATGGTCAAAGACAAATGTCCATCCTTGACAGCATTGACAAGCAAACCTTCTATCTCCAATGGAGTGAATTGAAATTCAGTGTTTTCAAACAATCCTAAAGAGATTAAGTAATCTAATTTGATGCAGTCGTAAACTTGACTAACTTGTTGATACAATTTGATCAAAATGCCTTCGGATAAAGTTGGAATATAATGCTTGTAGTCCTCGTCTTGTTCAATGACTTTGTAGAGTTGAGAGACTTTTTCCCTGATAGTCAAAGGATGGAACTCACCCTCCTCTAAAAGATGAAATAAGTCTCTGATAACTGGGTCGACAAAGGCCAAAATGTTTCTGCTAATAATGGACTTGACCAAACTTTCTCTACTTGGAACTTGACTCAAGTTCAACAAGCTAGACAACTTCCCATTTTTAGACTTTTGATCGTCGACAACGGTCTCGTTACTGTTCAAAGACTTTTGAGGAATAGATAAAGTCGACAAGACCAAGATGGAAGCATAATGGTTCAATTCTTCGTCAGTTGCATTGGGTGATTGAGAGTACAAGTTGAAAAACTTGTTCCAGGCAGCAGCATGGAATAAGGTGTTGTCAGAGACGGCAAAGATTCTAGCCAAATTTTGATAGTAGCTAGCCATCATGTGAGCTTTTGGAGACTTCTTGGAAGAGCTGATCAAACTGTGGACATCGTCAACAGATCTGAAAGATTCCTGCCATAATTCCAACTTGACAGCGATATTCAACTGGTCAAATCTCTGATTCAAGTAACGTTGAACGGTTTCACTATCAGATAAGTCAATAGCGTTGGTGTTTGAGGTCTTTGTGGTCTGGGTGGTGACAAATTGCATGTGGGTCCTTAACAATTCACATAATCTTCTAAACTCGGACTTTCTCTTGAACTTGAGGCAGAACTGGAAGGCTTGTGATACAACAGCAGAGTATGAAACTTCCAACTTGGAGTTGTTTCTCAAGATATCCAAAACAGCTCTACAAGCTTCCCACAAAAATCTTAACCATGGTGTGACTAACTCTCTTTCAGTTCTGTCAGCAGAGTCTGTGTTTGAGACGGACGACAATAAAATACTTTCCGGTGTTTGAGAAGTTTCTAAATCTTCATCATCTTGGTCGATTTTGATATCAGCCTTTGCTTGGGCTTCGTCCAATTTCTTTTCTGCCAATTCGACGAACGTACGACAAATAACTTGAACAGATTCTAAACCGTTTTCGGATAACTGGACGTTCTTCTTGTATTGATGCAAAGCATCTTTTGCCAATTTTCCTCTTCTTAAGTCAACGGCTAATTCAATCAATAAAGATGCAATGGGCTCTAAGTCTTCAACTTGTAAGTAACGGGTTCTCTTCGCCGTGATCAACTCGTATAAAGTTTCCAAAGCGGCTTCTTGTTGGCCAACACCAATCAAGTCTTCAGCACGTTTCAAGACATTTTCTGGACGAAAGCTGTGGTTCTTGTGAGGAGGAGCCATGGTTTTTGTCCTGTTCATATGTTCGATTCAATCTGAAAAATTTTTTACTCTGCTTTTCAATGTTCGTGTGATACTCGAAAGCTGCGCGACAAATTTAAATAAATTTAGCAGCCGTTTTCTACGGCTAAAAAGTCACAAGCATACAACGATAGGGCACCAATTGGAGTATACAAAGGTTGTTACTAGAGCAGATAATATAGATAGTCTGTTTTAAAATTATTTCAAAATTCAAAAAGGTTAATTGGGAATATGAACGAGGTATCCCTGCCTAGACGAAAACGCGGGCTAATTGCTTCATTGTTGGAGCAATTGTTGGGTCTTATATTAGGGGCTATAGTACTAGTGCTAACAGCGGTGGAGTCGTTTTTTGTGATTATAATAAGGATTATTGTGGACACACAGACGGAGTGAAGAGGTTCTGAATGAGATGGGATTTTAGGTTATCCAGCAGATGCAAGTTGCAAATCAGCTGAAATTTATGTAATGGAATAGAAATATAAAGTTTTACTAAAGTTTAAGGCGTTAGATACACTTTCATTGAATCTTATATATAATATACATTAAAATGGAGGAAACTTTTCCTCCATTTCTGGCACAGACTTAGCCAATCCTTCTTTATCTATTAAGATCAAACTCAACTTTGGTGCAATACCGTACTCGGTGAAGACTCTTCTAGAATCTGTTTCTTGACTCTTGCTTGTGTAATCATAATATCCATGATACATGGAGTTAGCCTCCAAAACAAGGTCTTCGTAGTGGAAATAATCCATTTCAGTTTGAGGCTCAGCAGCTGGTCTCTTCTTTTTAGACTTCTTCACATTCTCTTCATCATCAGCAGTTGCAGCCACCATTTCATAAACTTTAGATATGACTAAGAAATAGTCAAACTCGTATTTTTCATGTGCATCTTCCGCCTTATTCATTTCTTCCAACAACATCTTATACATTGGAGGGACGACTTCGACAGGCATGTTGATCAACCGTTCACTAATAATCAAACCAACCTTTAGTTGCTTGGATGGATCCTTGGTAGTTTTGCCGTTGTCTTTAATCAACTTTCTTAACATAATGTTGAATTCCAAGGTCTTAGAGGTCTTTTCCAAAATGTAATCAACCAATGTCTTGATACTGGGTTTGCTCTTGTTTTCAGAAAGATTCACGACAGACAATAAAGCGAATGGATCGCCCTCTTTACCCTCAGTCTTGATGGTAGTACCCACACTATTCTGGGTCAAAAATAAATCGGTAATACCAGAGATGTCAAACTTGACAGAGTCATCTCCGAATAATTGTCTTAAAAAGTTCTTGGTAGCGTGGAAATCAACGTCTGGATTGAGATCGAAAAAGTCAAAATCAACATTGACAGTTTCCGCTTCATCCTGTCCTACTTCTTGTTCACTCTCCGAGTCAGTAGAGCTGATATCGATGTCTGAGTCCTCTTGTTCTTGTTCTTCAACTTTTCTTTTACCCATGATTAATACAAAAAAATCAATCTCATCGCGAGTTCACTATGTCTTTGGTGCAAGGCTACTCATCTGATTCCGATTCGACACATGAAAAGGAGGAACGCCCCTCTCTACTATCGGAGCTTGCTGAATACATTGTAGATGATCACCCTGATGTTAACCCAGGAGATAATGCAATAATTGAGCATGTAAGCTCTGCAGCTGCAAAAACTCCTGGTAATGTGGAAAGATTGCGTAAGGAGATGTTACTGAACAACAAAAGAAGGGGGAATAAAAAGGAGCAGCACAAGAAAAGAGCTAAGCGTGATAAGGGGAATGTGGAAAATGACTACCTCGGCCCCTGGGCCTCTTTTGACGATTCAGATACTGACGAAGCAGTACCGGGGGAGAGCGAACCAGAGGAGAAGTTAGATGAAGAAAAGCCAAACGAAGAAGATCAAAGTCAAGATGATGAAGATTCAGCGAATGACCTAGAAATATCAACGACTTCATATTTTGCCTCATACAAGTACCCCACTAGTTTCATGGCTGTACCCCAGTTTTCGAAGATTGATTTGGAAAAGATTCCTGGATCACAAGAATGCTTCATCCCCAAAAAAGTCATTCACACATTCGATGGCCACAGTTCCGGTGTGTCAAGAGTAGAGTTGTTTCCCCAATCAGGTCACTTACTTCTATCAAGCGGTAATGATTCCATTGTACGATTATGGGACCTTTATCACAAGAGGGAATTGATAAGGGAATATTACGGGCATTTACAAGCAGTCAAAGATATAACATTCAACAATTCAGGTGACAAATTTTTGAGTTGTTCCTTTGATAAGAAAGTAATCCTTTGGGACACAGAATCTGGAGACATTTTGCAAGCAATCAAAGTTCATTCGGCTCCCAGTGTGCTAAAATTCAATCCCAATGATGACGACGAATTTCTCGTAGGGCTCATGAATGGAAAAATCGAACATTACAGGCTAGGCGAAACTGTAAAGCTCATGCAAACATATGACCACCATGTAGGTTCTATAAATGCTCTATGTCTCATTCAGCACGGAGACAAGTTCTTATCAGCCTCAGACGATAAAGCTATAAGAGTGTGGAACTGGGAAGTTAATATCCCAGTTAAAACTATAACCCATCCTACACAATATGCTGTTTCCTCAGCAGTAGTAGTACCTCCAGCCCAGGAGTTCATTGCCCTTCAAAATATGAACTCTGCTATACAAGTGATTGACGGTGATGGAAGGTACAAATTCAAAAAAAAAACTTTCCAGAATAACAATGTCACAGGATACAAGATTGAAATAGACATGTCACCGGATGGAAAAGTCATCTGTTCGGGTGATTCCAAGGGTAACGTTCTATTTTGGGATTGGAAATCTGGAAATTTAATCAAAAAGCTCAAAGTGTCAAATAAGCTCATTAACACCATTAAGTTTCACCCACAGGAACAGAGTAAGGTAATAGCAGCCGGAACAGATGGGAGAATATACTTCTTTGACTGATCATAGGTCTATATATGCAGATTTAAATAATGATTGTAATGCTAACTAATGACACATTTTTCTTTTTTGTATGCATCCCTCTTGTGTCTTGATCTCTTGTATGATTTATCAACGTCATTATGACGATGATGATGCAATACATGTCGATGAAGCTCATTTTTTGCTTCACTGTTCTCTCTAGGTTTGGATTCTTTAGATTTATTCGGTTGATTCTCCTTACCGTTAATCTCTTCCACATTCCCAAGACTTATATGGGATATTGTGGTTTCAATTTCATGCGTTTCCAAGGATGGGCTCTTTGTATGTTTCTTGAACAACCTGAAAGATCCAGAGGGAGACGCAGTGGGTCTCTCTTCCTTGTTATCTGGAACGGGAACTTTCACACTTTGTGAGATTTCACTGAATTGATTCTCACTCCATTGACTGTTTCTGCGGAAATGTGCCGTCAAACTGGTCCTTCTTGTGCTCACTTTAGACAAGGCATCTTCCTTATAGTAATCCATGTTTTGGTCTGGTATATACCAGTAGTATCTATCTCTTATATCGATGTATTTTTGATCTGTGGGTAGTATGCTTGGGGTTGGCTCGCTTGAATCACTTAGATTGGACAAGCTATTCTTCAAGCTTTCTGTGTTGCTTCTGGCAGTCAAGGTAGGCGAGTTCGAGGCAGACAATATAGGAGAGAGTGAATCGTCCTGCCAGTACTTAGCCTTCGAGCCTTGTGGAACTATAACCTTTGACGAACTGGCCAAGGAGCTCAGGACGGAATGAATACTGTTTGCAGAGGATCCAGACTCCGCATATGATACCAAACGATAAAACAAAATATAAGGCCATTCCGTATTAAAAATCTCCTTGAATGTCTTTTCCACCACCTTTTCTTTTTGGAGGTCATCATAAAGGTACCATGCTGCATTGTAGGCTTCATCGTCAGTTTCATTCACGTTGTGGTGCATTTTTCGAACTGCAGCCACAAAATGACCAGATGAAATGGTTGTACCTCGATGACATATGGCACTCTCCAAGATCAACTTGTAATTGTGAGAAGATTTTGAGTCGTCGGACTCATCTGCAACGAAGGAGGGTAAATTGATTACCGGGGGGATGATGACCTTAGTCTGCAGTCGACTTGCCTTTTGATTTTCAAAAGAGTACCGTTTTAAGCAAATTGGGAGAACAGGTCTACGTTTCACAAATTCTCTAGAATTGTTGGCAGCGTTTTTAACGCTACCATCATCAGTCACTAATACATTATTGTCATCAGTGTAGAATGGGAGAAGTCTTAGAAACATCCATGCAGGGAGGCTTACTTCTTTGGACTGGCTCATAGTCCAGATGGACAAGGTGGATGATCTAGTCCTCACCTGAATATGGCTATTCGATTTCGAAGGTGATTCGTTGGATAGTTTGATGTCATCATCAGCGTTCTCCACGAGCTCTACAGATGGCTTACCGGTTGAAACACTCTCCAATGTAGCTCTTCGTTCCAATTCTCTCTTGACATTGATTGAGTTGTTGAAGTAGTGCTCGAGGCATTCTTCGAGTAGAATTTCATTATCGTTGGGGTCTGATCTTCCAGTATCGTTGACCACTTCAGGTAAACTTACAAAAAGCATTCTCTCTTTGGAGTATTTTCGATCGTCTTCTTCATTGAACTTGCCTCCGTGCTGAATATCAATCTTGAATGTCAATAAGGGCATACGCAAGGTCTCAGTTAAGAACTCGAACAACGTTGCCGAGTCTTGCTGTTTGTGGGACATTGCTTCGTGGAAACCTAACTGGTCCAATGTTTCACATATCCGGATGGTGAGGTCAGTTTTTATCAAATGGCCCGAACGAAGTAGATTCACATAGACCCTCAATAGACTTGAAAGCCTATTAACCAACACATTCTGGTTTTGGTTGGACACAAAGAGCGTGGGCTCAAAGCTGTCCAAGTTGGCGTACATGGCAAAAAGCAAGGCATCCATATAACACATGACGGATTCCCAGTTTTCGGCCCCCACATACCTTATCATAGCTCCAGGCTTATCGTAACTCTCGTTTGTGATAAAGAGCCCTTTTTGGCTGAGTTGAAAATAGCGAATCAACAAGAAAGTCTTGGAAACATCACCGTTGGTGAAGGGCGAGTTCAACAGAGCCGCCACCTGTGCGGTTGAAGGTCTTGGTAGGTTTAACTGATCAAAGTACTTGATCAATGCTGTAACAGATGTGGGGACTTTCTTACCGGTGATTTTGGTGGCAATCTCCAAGTGCCTCAACCAGAAGTCATCGGTTATGCCAGTATCAAGAGTTGAATGACCTTGACGGGCAGTCCATAGTTTGCCTAGCATTGCTCTTTAGTTGTGTAAGTCGCTCAAGCAAGATTCGCGGTGGCTACTCGAAGAAAAGGTTGATAAGAATCGTGCATATAATAGATAGAGGGGTTCGTATATAATAGGTAGAATACGAGGGGAAATGAAGAGTCGTAACGGTCGTGAGAGGGTTGGTTATCTGGAACCAGTGATATTCAATTCCCGCATCTTCACCAATACGTTATCGAGTCTGGACTCTAAATTCCCACTGACGAAATCTTGTTTCAAGTTTGCATCCAACTTTTCTTGCAACCCGTTGAGGCTGCTGAAGTTTTCATTAAAGAACCGCAATTGAAGCTTGATAAAGCTTTCGAAAGACGGATTCAAGAATGGGATTCTCAAGTTGATAAGTTGTGGTAACTCGTCCTTGAGTTTATCGTTTAAGTTATCGTACATCTCCTTCGTCTTATCCAAATCGTGTCTGGTCTCCAGTAACTTCAACTCGTACTCGTTATTGTTCAAGTCGTTGGTGTTCGGCTTTTCAATCATTCTCTGAAGCTTTTTTTTCATTGCGTCGTAGTCAAGTTTCTTGTTGGCTCTCTTCTTTATAGCTTCATTGATCTCCACAAAGTAAGAGTTAAACCGGGCAACCAGGTTCAAGATCACCTGGTTGTAAGGGCCTTCCAAGTCGGCCAACTGGGTGCCGTTCAACTGTTCGGCTACCCGGTAGTACTCTTCGCTGAAATTGTTGGGCCTTATACCTTTGTCTGCCTTTTCCTTCGCAGTTACCAAATCGTCCTCCCCGTAGAAAGATCTGAACACTTCGGCAACATTCACCTGCGCACTGGTCAAAACCCTCAACAGCTCCATGTAGTGCTTCAATTCTCTGTGAAGCTTGACAGAGTTGGTTTCCATCATTTTGTATCGCTTTTCTTCAAAATCGTAGTGGATGTCCACCGTCTCATCGATTTGACCAGTCTTCATCATCACCTGGGTTCCTGCCCTATTGATGGCTTTCTTAATTCCATTCCAGGACATGATATAGTACGTAATACTTGAAAACCAAATAAATTGTGTGCTTTATAAACAATTCGTGTTAGAGATTTGTTTCAAATGTTCGGCTTGTGGAACATTTATTTTTGTGAGTGGCTTCGTGATCACCGGGTAGCGCACATAGTAATTTTCGCAGCCTCTTGGCACAAGACTAGTTTATTGATACTATACAGAAACTAAGAGTCTCCGGTCAAGGTGTTGGCAGGAGAATGCATTATTTGGGTTACAAACTTACCCGAGTACCTGGTGATACAAGCTACTGTAAGTACGTCGTTTCGGATTGAGGTGGTCATAAGGTGGTTCAAAATTACATGATTGGGAATTGAAAGGTGGTATGCTTCTTGGTTAGAGGCATAATACGATGAGTCTGCTCTTCTCAAAGGCGGTCTCTTGTTACCGTTACCGGACCCATTCGACAGTTGCAGCTCGGCCAAGAATGAGGCCGACGGTGGCTTGAACGAGTCCAACGAAGGCTTCGATACTAGGTCCAGAGAATGATGGTTCTGTCCTGGAACAGGGATAAGGGACGACGATGTGAAACTGCTGTTACTTTGGCTCTGCTGATTATTGTTGGAGATCTTGTTCAATAACACATTATTCAAGTGTGCTGGCAATTGTGGGGGTTCTGGGAGTTCAAAGTCCGAGTTCTGGCTCTTGAAGTAACTGTAATTGACAAATATCTCGGGAATATCACTCGAGTACTCCACCTGTTTCTTCTTGAGTTCGAGAAGAAAAGACGACGAGTTGTTATCTGAGAGTGAGATGTATGGATCATTCTTGACCAGCAAGATCGGACGCATTGGAGCCTGCACTGACAGGTAATCTGGTTGTTGCTGTTGACTTTGTTCCAACATCTCACTCTGCATCTGTGTCTGCATTTCATCTGGCTCTTCATCGTCCATGTACTCAACATGCTCCACATTGGGCTCTTCCTTGCTGATCCTTGTCAAGAAACTATTGGACTTCCTCTGGATCTTGTCTATTTCATACTGACCCGCAGATTGGATTATATTGGCATCGTACTTGGTTGATGCCGAAACGATACGGTCAGGTTGGTTCTGGGAGTGGTTGAACAAGTGCAGACCGTCCAACACCTCGAACCAGTTGAAGAATATCCCTTCCTGGTCAGTAGCAGTTGGTAGTTGGTCACTCACGCGGTACTCGTTATTGATGATGTACAACAATTTGTGGACCCCCAATGGTAAGCGAACTGAAACCACATACTCGTTTGGATGGTGCGACGATGGTCTCAACCTAATGATATTCCTCCAGTTAGAAAACGAGCCTATTATCGATACTTTCAGAATGTTCTCTTTGAGGACATTAACCCATTTGATTTCCACAGCTACCAACCCATTAGCGTCTGCGGACGTCGCGGTCGGGGGCACCGGCGATTGAGACTGGGAGCGACCAGCCGTGCGGGGTTGGGAAACCACATTTCGTTGTCTCTGAGCTGGGCCACCAACGATTTTGGTGAAGTCCACCGCTGACAAGTCAGGCGAAGGAGTATCTGGGGTGTGGATATTTCTCGCATCCTGCCTGGTGTCCTCATGGTTGTAGTCGTCAACATCCATGCTATCAATGTTGTCACCACTCGCGATCAACGTGGCATCATTTTCATCCATGACAACGTCACTGGTATCCATGTCACCACTGGGCCCCTCCTTGTTATTGGGGATAATGTTTCTCGTGAGTTCTGTTTCGTCGGTACCAATCAAGTCGTCCAACTCGTTGAATTCATCCTCTATCAAATCGTTCAGGAACTGGTTATATTTTAATGACGGCCGCTTATTGGAAACTGCAGGTGAGTTGAAAGACGAGTTTATGGACCGGTTGAAAAGGTTCTGGTCTTTTAGCTCTTGATCTTTTTTGACCTCATGCAAGATTAAGTCACTGAATTCTTCATCCAAATTCTGAGGGTTAGAAGGGGTTTGGGAGGTGGAGGATTTCCGTACATTAGACTCGTTGTATGTGATGGACGATCTTCTGATCTGTGAAGTGTTGTTGCCCATGCTCAAGAACTTGTAGCGTAGACAGGATTAAATTTTTTTTCTCTCACTTTCTGCGTATGCGTTGCTCCAAACTAGTAAGTGGTAGTGGGGGTTACATGCAGGTAACATTGGGGTAAAAATTAGCCGACTGCTAGGGATGGTAGTTGATTGGGGAAACAAGGAGAGGAGTGGCTTGGATGGCTCAGTTGTGCAGAGGGTCTAATCGCAGAGAGTCGTTTAAGAGGGGGAGAGAAAGCATTGGCTGCAAGCGGTATAGCAGGATCTGTCCTTTACGGTTATGATGTAAGAGTTTAATTCTGCGATTGCTGAACGCAGGACGTTCGTCATACGATAATAAAAGTATGTTTAATTCTTTCCTCCATGGTGTTTGCTTTTAAGAAGTGCAGTCATCGGAGCGCTTTGAGCTATGTGTATGTAGCGGGGCTCCCCTCAAGAGTATAGATGTTTTCAGCGATGAGGCCAAAAAAGTTTTGACATATGAAGGCCCCTACACGAGTCCCGGCTCATTTGGGATAATTTTTACCCGGGTCCAGGCCTACACATAGACGGAGCACAAAACCAGCCTTGTGTTCGAAACGCTGCAATCAGGTGGTACGGGTTTAACCCTAGTCGGAGCCACACAACCAGCGACATAACTGGTATCACCGACACCAGACCCTGAATTACTAGGGTGTAGCGGATACCATCTGATAAAATGGCAGACAGTCCGCCTAGTACGGTGTAGACAATCAACCCCAACACTTCTGGCTCTCCCTACTGCATACTTAGCCATTATTTATTATTTACTAATAATGTGTTTTCACTTATGCTATATTATATCAACTACTTAGATAAATTGATCTTTGCAAACTTGCGATCTAAAGAATTTGACAATCCATTCATTTCTTCGTCAGACCTCCCGTAAAGCTCGGACCACCATTTTACCTCGCTGTAGTTGAAAAAAACAACCTCTTCTTTACTCTCATAGCTAGGATTAACAAATTCTTTGGGACGCGAGTTGAAGTAGTCCCACACCGAGACAGTACCATCGTGAAGTCTATGGCTTTCCTTGAGTTCTCTCTCTGAATCACTCAAAAAGGACCCATACTGACAAGAGTAATAATGGTAAAACAAACGCTTTAAAAATCTACTGTTAAATTCAAACCGGTTAGGTTGTTGCTTGAAGATCTGGTATACACAGTCTAGGAATTGATGGAAAACCGGTGACCTTTCATTGCTTCCTCCGTATGTGTGATTAGAAAAAAGGGTGTTAAAAGACTCGCTCTCTGATTCCTGCTCATCAGATGCCAAATCAGCCGTGGAAGATGTGTGGTTATTACTGGCGGCCTCGGCAGCTGCAGCTGCAGTGTTTCGGATTCGAGTTGCAGCTTTGTTTGCAGCTTTTTGAAGAAAAGAGGCAACACTTCGAGCAGAACCATTACCAGCGCCTTCATTGAATTCGGCAGCATCCTGTAGTGGCTTGGGTAGTATGGCTCCAGTACACCCACCGTGGTCGGCCCTCGTATTGAATTTGAACCCAAAGCTTACCCACTCTTTCTCAACCAACACCATGAAACCCTTGAGCGTTCTGTAGTACGGGTCAAGGCACAACTGCAGCAAAGCAGATACCTGAGACGTACGGTCCCACCCATCTGAACAGTGTATTAGAACATTGGTATTGTTCAAGTGAATAGACTTGCTTATCCTATCCACTGACTGCAAAATTATCGATATGCGATGCAACCACTGTGATTTAGATAACGCATGCTGCAACCCCAGGTAGGACACTTGGTCGTTATCGGCATTCACAGAGACAGGGAATCTATCCAAGTCATTCAATGCATTTGTGAGTTTATTCAATGAATCCCTGATGACATGAATATTATCAATGTTGCCAAATATCTTATCTACGTTCCTTACAGGATCATACGAGGCCTTATCATCTTTATCTACCGGTTTACCTCGGTAGAAGTCAATGTTCTCTGTTCCGGCTCCAAGAGCATGCTGTGCCATGGCGTTTGTTATGGGTCGAAGGTCCACAATCAAATTCTTTTGTGGCTGGTCAATGAACTCACTATCAAAATTTAGTCTCTCCAGTCTTTCCTTCTCCTGACATCTGAAGATGTCTGCAATCAACTTTTCATCTTGAATGGACCTATTCTGAATATTGATTCCGACCAACGGCTGAGAACACCTGACGATAACATTCCCATTGGGACTAAGTCTATGTTTGTACACTATCGCAGGGATTCTTTGTTTGGAACGAAACTTGGACGCATGCTTAACTACGTTGTCGGAGATAGAACTAGGAACCACAAGTACCTGAGGGTAGGACGGGCATAATTTGTACTGTTCATTTATGTGAGTGATTCTCCAAGGACAGTTGGAATTCTCTGTATCAGTTAATCCCAATCTAGTGTACTCTTGAAGAGGATCATAAATATCCCAGCCTTTGACAGATAAACCTGATTCCATTACGTTAGGCTTGTAATTGTATGCGTAAAAGGTTTTGATATCCTTCTGCACCTTAGGGGCAGTAATCAATGCACTGAGCTTCAAAAAGGCTTCGGTACATATCAGATCATTGACAAAATCAAACGAATAGAAGGTGAAATCTTTACATTGAATTCTAATGTTGGAAGCTGAATAATGGTCTACGGATGTGCTTTTGTATGACCGTGCAAGCTGGCTATCTTTCAAGTCACCCCCAATTCGAAAATGGTTGTCTTTACAAGATAACAATGCTGAACCTCTAGCCTTGGAAATTTTATCAATGACAGGGTAGCAAATCCAAATTTCCTTAGGAGGCTGATCGGCAGAAGGATTGAAACTGAAGACAAGGTGGTATGTGGATAGTATTAACTTCCCTGTAATGCAATACCCCCTTCGTGATAATATCACGTTGTCTACAGTGGATATCTGAAACTTCTCCATTGATTTCAAATTGCTTCCACCCACACTTGATAAGCTTTTTTTGACTACTCGCTCACTGAAAATGATGAGCACAAATATTTATTACCTACAAACCATCAAATTTACGAATACCATGTTCGTGAGACTGCATGTTTCTGATTTGCTTAGTGGTCAACTGCTTTGCCTCTGGTTTCTTCTTTTCTTCAGCCTCAGCTTTTGACTGGTTTGGTTCAAAAACGATAAGTCTTTTCTTTGGTTTTTTTGAACTAATTTCAGAAAGGTCTCTTTTTCTTCGTACTAGGTTTACCTTGCTATTATTTTGTTCCTTGTCCTCCGAATGGCTGTTATCATCATCTTCTTCTTCATCTATGCTACTATCGGCGTCCTCTTCTTTCTCGCTTGGTGAATCACTTACAGAATCTTCGTCACTATTTTCTTCGCTCAATTGATCATCTTCCTTCTTCTCTCCTTTCCGTTCAATGTCTTCTCCATCATCACTGTCCGAGAGAACAGAGTTGTCACCATCACTGTCACTGAAATCATCACTTCCACTATCGCTGTCTTCGACTACATCATCCTGAGTGTCTTCAGACCAGATTTTCAAAGTGTCCATCCCAGCACTGATCAACCGGTAGTTATAGTCGATGTCCATGTTTCCCACCTCATCAACAGCACCATACTTTCCAGAGGACGTGGAATGAACTCTGGTTTCAACAATCTTTCCCATCTTGTAGTTGATGCGATGCAAGAGTCCATCGCTATCTCCAC
The DNA here is from genome assembly GCA_030571055.1 of Yamadazyma sp. yHMH685. NCBI lineage: Eukaryota > Fungi > Ascomycota > Pichiomycetes > Serinales > Debaryomycetaceae > Yamadazyma > Yamadazyma sp. yHMH685. Next base: position 1,041,122 of record JAJLXC010000003.1, read on the forward strand.
ACCAAATAGAATCTCTCATCTCATCTGTGTCACAGTTCATACTAGGAACAACCGTATCCAAAGAGATCCCCTTGTTAACCTTGATTCTCGATAATTGATCACGCCAGTGGTTCTTTGAGTTTTTCCAAATAGTGACGATTCCTTCTCCATGAGATACCAAGACGGTATCGTTCTTATTATCATTGACATGATCCGAAGCAAAACACATAGAGAGCAACTCATCTTCCTGGTCGTCGGATTGGGTGATTATTCCTTTACGAATGTCGATATGCGTGAGCGTGGTGGAGCCCAAAGTCAAATAGTGGTAGGCAGATACAGATGGCATCGGCAAAATATGGTTCACGCAATCATCATGAGCTTTCGAAACCTTGAACTTTAACTTATTTTTGGACAAGTTCGAGCTATCATATATGAGAACATCTCCCTGCTCCGTACCAGCCAAGAGAAGTGGGTTGGTTGTCGAATGGCACAACTTGGTCATTGCATCATCCTTTTCGCTAAAATCTTGAGACACATTTACCTTTCCCGTAACCTTTCCCGTCTCAGTATTCGCCTTCTTGATTATATGATCCGTGCCTGCAGTGTATATGTTGTCACCAGTAGAGTTGGGTAGAGGATCAAATAGTATAGAACGACAAGAACCTTTGTGTCTCTTGGTATTCCACATGGCTTTGACATACGGACTTGCAATCTGGCTTATATCATCCACAACAGTCCACCACTTTGTTTTCAGTTGGGAAACAGACTTGACTACCTCTGCAACTTTCCCCTTTTTGAATGCCTCTTTCTGTTTTTGGATCAACATGTTCCGATGCGTAATTTGTTCTTGCTCCAACATCTCTGCATCGTATCGAGTGCAGTATACATGCCCCGTAGCTAGACCTTGGGCTAATATAGGGAGAGTAGGATGTGCAGCAAAGGCGAACAAGGGTTCTGGGTAATTAAGCTCGAGGATTGGAGACACCTTGGACTCTAATTCACGAGCTGCATTTGCTGCGTTATTCTTCTTCTTGCCCATGGCTGTTTTGCAGATCGCGAGATGAGATGAGGAACAATCTGGAGCGAAAACAATTAGAATATAGAAGAGCTGAAATGTTCCGACAAAATAGAATACAGTCACTTGTATTGGGAAGTAGATGTTACAGCTTTAGATTCTAAACAAATAAATCTAGTACAAATATAAAAAACAGACAAAAATGACAATAATACATGACTTAACGCAATCAGAAGACATCAGGACACTCTTCCATGTGTCCGTCCTTTCTTAATCTCCAATAATCTCCCTTGAATTCCCAGTAGTTATCCCCAGTAACTGGATGAGTTCTCTTGATAAACCAAACGGGCTTATAAGTCTGTCTGTTGATCTCTCTCTCCTTTCTAGCCATCCTTTGCTTCACTTCCACTCTCTGCTTTTCCTCAGATGCTTTATCGTAAAGACCATCCTCCATAGCTCTTTGATCTGGTCTCAATCTGGTGTCAGTTGGAGCAACATACTTCTTCAAATTTTCATCTAGTCCGTTCAAAGTAATGGCGAATGATGTCAAATTGAATGGAACACGAGGTCTAGGAGCAGCATGCCAAATAAGGAAGGCAGCCCCCAGAAATGGGTCTTTGCTTACATTTGGGTTGATGGACTCAGACTTGGATACCAAGGAGGCACGTCTTTGCTCTTCGTTGGGTCTAGTAGGAGCCAACTTCTTACCAAAGATCTTGGAGTTCCAATGACCTCCAATGGCCCATTTAGGGTCACCCTTCGCATTTACAACGGTACCGCTCAATTGGTAGGCAGACGAAGCTCTCCACCCTCTTTGCTTCATGTCGATCGTGATCTTGTCACCCGTAGTATGATTAGTGACCTCCATAAGCCCAAAATTATCAACAGTTGGATTTCCGATGATAATGCCCACTACAGAAGTATTGACCTTCTTCCAACTGTAGAGTTCTTCAGACACTCGGTTGCCATTCACATCGATGACCCCATTATCTGGCCTGACCACACAAAACATTTTACCCAAATGCTTAAAGTCAAAGGACCTACCTCTGAATTTGGAGTCAACAGCATTCTCACCGTAATAGTCCCACTTAATAGACTCAGCTCTACAAGCACTGATAGGTGGATGGTGGCTGACTTGTTCAGACACCAATCTATAATTTTTATCAGGACGGCAATACTCAAAAGTTTCACCCAATAAAGGATTGAAGGGTTTGGCAATTCTATTGATTGTGGAGGCATATTCAGATGACGCAAATGCACCCACATATGCTGTACGCAAAGAAGAATCGTCAAAACTGGCAGCCTGATCCAATAAGTCAGAATACTCAACATCCTCGGCCAATCTCTGCAACAACGAAGTACACTCGTTAAATGACACAGGCAATGTCATCTTAGTCATATCCTTACCAACCATAGATTTTAAGATTCCCCAAAGTCCTACTTTTGGTCTGTCATCTTCGTCTAGCTTCAACTTGGTTCTAGGAGGGTTTTCATACCCATAGAACGATCCTTCGGATTCAATCACTTCTTTCATAGACGCTTGGGCTTCATTTAGATCTTCAGATGGTCTTTCCACCTGATTCTCTTCTTGAAATTCCTTTTCAACTGAAGTAGTAAGTGTATTGGATGTCGAGAGTTGGGATTCACCATCTTTTTGCAATGGACCAACTTCTTCAGTAGCTACTTCTCTAGGTACCGGTTCAGCATACCCATACTCTGTCTGTTCAGTCTCATCAAATGTATCCGACAACTCATCGGCATCGAAAAACTCTTCATCCGAATCACCCAAGATATCTTCAAGAGCTTGCTCTGACACAATGGTATTCAGCGCCTTATTTACCAGACCAGTCTTAGAATCAATACTGCCGTCCGAGGATAAGGCCACTCCAGAACTCGATGGAGCCAAGCCAGGGCTGCCAGGAGTAGAAGGGCCAGACTTAGCAGCAAGAAACTTCTTCAACTGTTTCTTTTTACCTTCGTACTCAACCAACTTCTGCTCTCTATTGGCGATTTCTTTTTCTAATTGGCGAATAGAGTTTTCCCAGAGCTTATTTATTTCCACTTGCCTTTCGAGCTTTTTACAATTCCTGTCGTCCTTAGTCAATACCAAGCCATTGTACCTGTGAAACAAATCTTGAATGACAGTCAAAGTCTCAACTCCTACCTTACAGATCTCCAAATCCATGCTTTCAGGAGAGTTCAATACGCTATTAAACAATTCCAAAATACTTTTAATTTGAACTTCCAAGGACCCCTTGACTGTGGAGATTTCGTTATTGAGAGTTTTCTTATTCGAGCTTTTGACAGAGTCACCTTCACTATCGTACTCGTCTTCGTCATCGTCGTCGTCATCCACATCATCCAAGTCGTAGTCAAAGTTTTCAATGTCAGTATCAACGTAACTGTATTGATCTCCATTAGTCAGTCTAGAGTCTTGGTTTTCTACGATCTGACCAAGGTTTGGGTTATCACTGCTTTTCTTGAAAGTGTTAGATCTCGAAGGAGGATTAGAAGGTTCTTCCTCTTTACTTCCCAAAGAGTTCAACGAAACATGACTTCCAGTTCTCTTATGCTTTCTTCTAAGGCCTAGGAAATGCTTACGCTCGGGTTGATCATCAGTACTTAACCTACCAGTAACAGGACTGGTGGGATCGGTATTGTTAATGGGTACCTGAGTCGAATCAACAGTAGGGCTAGGAGGGATATTGTTTCCACTAATCTGTCTGTTTCTCTTTTTGAGGTTGTCCTTGGAGAAGGTAATGGCGTTTTGTAAGTTCCACACCCATCTATTGGTCTCAATAGGGTGGTTAGCTCTCAAGTGCCATCTGATTCCGTTTTTGCCGATGATTTCAAACTTTAACTTCTCGGACGAGTCCAAATGCAAAGATGCAAACCCCAAGTTTAAGGATCCCCTGCAGGCATTGTTGGTATCGTCTTGGTTGGTGTAGTAAGACAAAATACCCTTATCATCCAAAACAAAATACCGTAATTTGTAACCCGAAGCAAAATTTGTCCATTTCTTCAAGTATCCTTTGTAAGTAGGTGAGCTACCTGCCTTTGAACTGGTCGAGTTAAGAACCGGGTCCATGATACTTTGGTCTTTGCTGGCTACTTTTAATAGTTTTCTAATGGGGTCGCTCTTGTTGTGGATTAAATCAATGGGCAATTTGCCTCTCTTGTCTCTCTTGAAAGGATCGCCCCCATGTTTCAAGATCCAGTCACACATTTGCAAATCACCTTTAGCAATGAATTCATGCAAAACAGTGTTACCGGATTCAGGATCAGCTCCGTTGATATCCAACAACTCGGCAGCTCTTGGGTTTGAGACCAAGAGCTTTTCCAAGTTGCTGAATTCTCTATTAGTAAAATACTCTCTCAACTGAGTGGCCAGTTTTTCTACAAACTTTGCTCTTTCAAACTGCATCATTTGTACAATCTCCAAGTCTTTGCACATTTCTAATGGCTGTTTCTTATCCAAATTGAGGGTGGTGTCGTTGATATTTGGCAAGGATAATAAGTACTTAACTACTTCACCTCTGGACGATGAGGCAGCCAAATGCAATGGGGTATTGCCGTCTTGATCTTGGGCATTGATGTCCACTTCGATTGCGGAGCAGGAATTGATCAAGTACTGGATTGTTGACAAAGGAGCAACCTGGACAGCATAATGTAGGATGGTCTCCCTAATCTGGATGATGTCCGTTGTCTGGATGGTCAGCTTTGTTGATTTCAAGCTTTCAATGACGGAGTCGACCTTTGAGGTGTCTCCGCTTCTCAAAGCATCCAACAACTTAAGTCTTAGTAATGAGGCATTCAACTGGGACGCCATATTTCTAAGCACAAGTTGACGAGTTCAGTTTCTAGTAAAATCTACAAATTCGGTGTTTTTCAAACTGAATTCTTATTGTTGACGGAAAATAAGGGGAGTACCTTGTTATAGCTTCTTCCGTTACTTCTCAAAATCAGTGAACAACCCTTGGTACTGTGCAGGAAATAGAGCAAGAGCCTGCCCCAAAGCCTCGCTGCGACTAGCAGCGGGGACACCGACCCGGTGCGCACTGCGGCTGGCGGTGGAGTGTTATGACGTCTCTCGCGATGTGCGATGACATTACAAAAACATGTCTGGCAGAAAACGAACAATAAGTGACCCTAGCAAGGACGTGCTGAAAAAACATGTGCTGAAAAAGCTTAAGCTAGACCCAAAGATAAATCAAGTCCTCTACATTAAGAACTTGAATGACAAGATTGCTTCTGAAATAGTGAAAACAAACCTTTATCTACTATGCTCTAGTTTCGGTGACATACTAGATATAGTAATCAAGCCCAAGAGTAAGAAATTGAGAGGCCAGGCTCATGTAATCTTCAGCAGCCTCGAAGAGGCTCAGAAGACATTGGACAAACTTCAAGGCTTCCACTTCTTCGGCAAGCAAATGAAGGTTGACTTTGCTAGAAACAGGTCTAGGCTCATAAAGAGAATAGAATCAACAGAAATAGACGAGTAACGATACTGTATATCTTATGTATTATAATAGTAATGCATCTTCTAATGAGTTAAGCACGCAGTCTGGGACCCCGACTCCTTTACCAAAACACATACCACCAAACGAGAACTTGTTATTGAACTCTTGCTCAACGATATGTTGGACTTTTTCCTTTGTATCTTCGTAGCCCACATTGAACTGTGGGATGCAGTTAGCATGTAAATTATAGGAGATTAAAATATCTTTGTCTCCCAATTCAACCGAGGTGCTTGGCATGCTTGCCTCATCTCTAACTATTACATTGTATTCGTCCAAGTTGACATTGAAAACTTTCGACAAGCTGGCCTTCACAGCTTTTAAAGAGAGTTGAGACGATGGAATACCAGAATTGTAGAAATGACCACCCAACATCATCGTTAGGTTGGTGAACGGCATAGGTGTGGGGGTTGAATGTTCTCCTAGTGGATATACATAAGCACCGATGGATGAGTCGAATATGGTCCCTAATAACAGCTCCTTGTTCTTTGACGATTTAGGAACTAGAAACCCAAACCCGTGCTTCTCTTTCGGGACAATCTTTGTGTTTTGCGTATACACGTTAGCCATGAATATACTGACGTACTCAATCGAATTGAGATTCTGAACTAAAGCTTGAGAGTCCATCATTTTAGACAAAGTATTGACATTTATGGTGGACCTTATATGGTCGAACTTGTGTTCCTTGCCGTTATTGACGACTACGCCATCCTTCGGCCGCACTTGAGAGATCTTGCTATCGTACACGAATCTCACCTTGGGATTCTTTACTAACACCTCCAGCAACACCTTTGGATAAGCGGATAAAGTATCTTTCAAAGCAACGATTGGGTGTCCCTTCAACGACGAATGTAGCCTATGTAAGTTAGACCCAGGAGAAATTTTCAGTTCGTACAGCTTAAGTGCTTCAGTCAAATGCTTCGTCAGACGGGCGGCTCTCTCTTGCTTACTAGTCAAATATTTGAACAATGATTTGATCATCGGTTTAATCACAGACCCACTCTCTTGCTCAAGTGCCTGCAATTTTGGAAAAAGTGTTCGAACACTTAAACGAGAAATGTCACCAGCATAAATCCCATGCAATATAGCACTCAATATTCTATCTGTCAAGACAGTATTTCCAAACCTTCTTTTAAAAAACAGCTCTATGCTCTCATCTTTTACGTCCGTCCCTTTCCGAAAAGGCTCTCTGAGTACACTTGATACAATTCCGTTGAATATTTCAGAGCCACTAAACTCAATAAAAGACCCCACAGAGTGAGGGACTGGAACAATCGTATGGTTAGAGTCCAAGAGAAACTTTCGATTTGCAATTGAGCTGGACTTCATCACCATGATTTGGTCTTTATGGCCGTTCTGGATCAATGAGTCTAGAATCAATAGAGTCCCATCACTGACTCCTCTTAAAGTTCTTGGTCCTTTCTCGAGGCAAATAGTGTTGCTTTTATTTTGCAATTCCGTCGTTTGGATCCATCCACCAGGTCGGGAACGAGACTCAAATATGGTGATAGACAAGTCGGGACGAAGCTTGGAAAGAAAATAGGCAAACGATAGCCCGGAAATACCAGCACCTATGATCCCTACAGACCCATTAGCTGAAGGTTTGGGTATAACTCGAATCATGGATTCAAAGAAGTTGACAAATTGAACTGCGAAATCTTCGATAGCCTGACTTTTCACTGTGATTTCGCAGCCAAGAAAGTGATGTCGTAGTTACAATTAACTTGTAAACCAAGGAGCGGTGCTCTTATGGATCCTTGTCGTCTCTTAGATACGATGAAAAGACAGGTAATATATACTAGTCAAACAAGATTATACATTTTATATAGAACCAGAATGCCTATACACTAGATACTCCATAATACTGGATATTAATACGCATGGTAGATATCCTGGTTCGGCTTAGTTTCAGCGATGACTGAAAGATTATCAGTTGACAACTTATTGTGGGTACTGATGGTGTTCTGTTTAGCCAACGGGATATTAGATTCAGTGCTTGTATTTCTTAAAAGCGGGATTCTCTGATCGAACGTAGATCCATGAGTGATTACACTCAAATTGCTCTCGCTATCATTTGGTAAGGTGGTATACTTTTTGTCAATAGAAGTATCGCTTTGGTGAACTATCTCGTATACCTTATTATTAGAAGAAGCACTTGAAATAGCGTTTTGCAGCAGATCACCTACATCATTGATACGCAACCGATTTAACTGTTGGATAGTCTCGTCTTCGTATCCTTTGTCGAGTTCTTCTCCATCCAAGTCATGCTCACCCTGATCCTCTTTATCTGGAGTCAAGTCCTTATTAATTAAGCTCTCCTTTTCACTAGTACTCCGTGACGAATCATCAGTACTAGCAGCAGTATCAGGAGTTTTTGTGGAATGATCAGTAGAAGCGGTCGTTTGAAGGGAATCGGAAGACTCTGATTCTTCCCGTGTACTTTGCTCCGATGAGTTCAGCGAAAGTATAGAATGGCTGTCACACATTTTACCGGCTGGAAATCTACTCGAGACTTCCGAAGTAGACAATAGACTCGGGCCTGGAGGAGACAAAGGGATCTCAGGAGACTCATACAGCATGCTGTCTAGAGTACAGTTGGCACTAGTCAAGTATCCAAGACCCGAAGGGGCAAAAGAGTTCACTAACGATGACCTCAACCGAGATGATCTTAGCGTACCTGAAGATTCGGATGCAGGCCTCTGGTTGACTACTGCATCGATATTCAAGGGCCTTGCTAACGGATCGTTGTTATCGTCGCTATAATATTCCGGTTCAGGCTCATATGCGGGCGGATCAGAAGTTGGGTCCCAACGTGGCTCTGTGCTGATCGTAATGGAGGGAATCCTACTCAATGGATCTTCCCCAACGGAGAAAGATCTCGTGATTGGAGAGGAGACAGGAGACGTTGCTTCTTCAAAAGACGGTAACCCTTCCTCGACATCGGTGTTCCATGGCTTGATAGAGAACCCGTTACCTTGAACCTCTCCATCTTTGCTAGTAGAACAACCCGCGTTGGTGATACTAGCGTTTGGGGAATAGTTTGGGGTCCTGAAAGAAATAGATGAGGTTGGGTGAGGTATTTGCGGGGGAAAATCAATTTCATCATATTTAGGTAATTGGATAGATTCATCGTTACATTTTGAACTCAACAAAATCAAGGGAGTATCCACAACAACTTCATAGTGATGCATTTTGTAGTTATCCTTTGGATCTGGCTTGGAGATTCTGAAACAAACTTGCAACCTATGGTAGATCTGGATGTGACGAAAGTTCGAATCGGGGTATAATGCCTTACCTACCGTAGTGTACCCTTGCTGGATGTTCTCCTTGACATGATTGTGGCTCAATTCATGCATTAAAGCAGTAGAGTCAGGCATCAAGAATTCTTTATCATCGGAGCCAGGCATCAATTCACTGTGATTGTGGCTCAAGTTGGTGGCCAACGCACCTATGATGGGAGAAGAAGGTGGCAAGGAGCTTCCCGTGGTATTATCAGAAGAAATAATTGAGGCTTTTCTCGAACCCGGAGCGGAGGTACCTGTGTTCATTTTGAACTGGTCTTCGTTATCACCAGACTGAAGGATCTTGTCCGTCTTAGTGGTCAAGAAAGGCAAGGCAATGTTGATATCCAAAGGCGAAGCTATCATAGTTGATTCTGGAGGGCTCGGGTGGCCTCTTCTTTTCTTGGGCGGTGGAGTCTTGCCCCTTGATAATGGATCATCCAGAACAACAGCATCATCATTCCAAGGTAGGTCCGAGGCCTGCTCATAGCAACTAAACAACAAGTTATTATCTGGACACTTGATTACCTCTTCTTTGTAAGGCTCATTGTTGCCGGAGGCTGGTTTGTTCTTTGTTTTTAACTCACAAATCGGAACAACTCTTTCTCTGAACTTGCTATCACCCGGCAAGGCTCTTATATGGTACGGGTCTTCGCCGTCGAAGTCATACTCTCTAGAAAGATCTCTCGACATATAGGTAATCCTTTCCAATACATTGAACTTTATCCTCTTGATTATTACATCCTTGACCAATGGGACCACCTTTACGTTTATAGAGTGCTCTGAGCCCAACGAAACGTATTTCCGTGGGAAAGTGATGATATAATGTAGAGCATCGTTCCATATTCTATTCACATAGATGGGTTTGTCAGCAATAGAATTGGCAAGTGAAGGCGGAGTTCTGACCATGGGAAGATTGTAAACTCCTTGTAAGCTCAACTTTCGGTTCAACTTTTCTGAATTCTTCTTTATCGATATCGACAACATATGGTTGAGGGAACCGTTGATGGAGGTGATCGATGGAGGGAGGTGCTCGGGGAATAGCACAGGCAATATGAACACATAAATACCAGCCTTATATGTTTGTTGCGTATCATCATTTGAATCATCAACAGACGATGGAATAGATTCCGAACTTTCATCTGCTTCTGGGCCGTAGTATGCCGCTTTATTACTGGATAAGTCTTTGAATTCTTTCAATCTATAATATCTCGTTCTTTTAGCAAGGTCATCCGGATCAATCCTCTTGGCCTTGTAGTCGCTTGAATTGTAGTTGTTTACGTAAAAATCGGCATTATTAAGATTCCTCAGCCATTCCATCTTACCAATTTTGAACTTTTCCTTGGTAAAGCTCTTGTTGTAAGGATCTCCACTGGGCCATAGAATACTGGTATTGCTGGACAACTCAATACCAATGGAGTTTAACGTCGTATCTTTATTAAGTTCCACGATAACGGCGAAAGTGTGTGGGATAGGAGTATCACTATCGATTTTCGTACACACGTAGTTCGGTGATCGGTGGAGTCCCAACTTACTTTTTAGTTCTGGAGGGATATTATGTGAGTTGGGATCCGGTACTATTTGGTCGTCGACGATACTGACCGAGTTGCTACCTCTAGGTCCTGTAAACACCTTTGGTTCGTCTTCGAAAAGCTCCGAGCCGTCTTGATTCAGTCTATCACGTACGTCGCCGCCGCTGTATGGAGAGTTTTGTGGGATCCCCCCATTTTCGACGTCTTCGTAGGTAAAACTTGCAGAAGAAGCTGGGGCGAGGTAGATACAGTTGTTCGAATTAGCCACGTAGATACTGACATTCTTTGATAAGCTCAGACTGTTGGAATGGTTTGACTGCAAGGGAATGGGTTTTTGAAGTCCTAGATCACTGAGAAGTGTGTATAATTTTTTCAGTACCACTGTCTTGGTCTCTAATTTGATGAGTTCCTTTGTCAGCTTTTTGGACACTGATTTCGACCGTCCTTTCGTCCGCACATCGTTGGATGAGTTTGGCGATAGTGTAAGGTTACTATTGGAAGTATTGGACATCACAGAGAGTGACCGAGCCCTGCTTCGGATACTCTGGGGGTGGTCGCTGATAGAGATGGAAGGGTTCGGGACTTCCACGGATGTGTCACTGGACCTCCTGCTGACCTTCTGCAAAAGCTTCTCGAATTTGCTCATGTAAAAAAGGAAGAAAGAATAAGGTAAAGGTTACCACAAGTGATAAGAGGTAGTGACTAACAGTAGAAAAAAGTCTCACTATCGCTACGATCAAAGCGGTAAAATAGGAATTTGCAAAAAGTAAAACGCAAAAAAGAAAAATGGAAAAAACAGACAATAACTCGTAAGGGTGAATGCAGAGTAGAGCAGTGGTGTACGGCTTTGAATATGGTTGCTAACCAAGTGGGTATAACGTGTTAACTTTGTATTCGAGATAAGTTGCATGACTAACAGATCTTTTCAAGCTTGGCTTTTTTGTCTTGGTTCTTGGAAGTGGGGTCACCAGTAACCATTTGCGACCGTATTTTAGACCGAGAGCTTAGTCCAGAAATTGCTTAATTGCGTGCTAACGCGAAGCCGGCTACTGATGAACTGATAAGCAACTCAGGGACCACAAGTGTCGGCGCGAATCACAATTTCCTTTTCCTGGGGTACGAAGCCTAAATTCATAAAAGGACAATACTTGTTTACATAATATATACAAAGTGTAAGCTCTTTTAGATGGCGCAAAGATTAAAAGATGTTTATTTTATAGTCTTCGGAGTTCATTTTTGTTGCTATCTACAGTTGGCGTTATGCTGCAGCTGTACGTAGTAATGTTCCATCTTCAGACATCACTTGTTCGCCCAAATCATAGCGAAGCAATGTAATGAAACGGGGTGTATGTAAACAATACTCTTTCATTCTATTCGTCCCAGTCTACAGCTTCAAACTCTTTCAAACAGTCAATGCTTGGAAAAGCAATTTATTTTCACTCTGTATACATTAATCACTAAATATCAGAGACAACATAAGGTATACCAGAATTATGATTGGATGGATGAGCGGTAATGATCATCCCAAAATCTTCACCGAAATGATAAAGCAACCAATATGATCAAAAAAAAGCTCGAAACCAAATGTTTGCTTTCCATAGGCAATTCGCATCTGAGCGTCTTTATAACTCATACACTTTATGCCCTCCGATTCGAATTGACCAGCTCTTACCTCATCTCCACCTAACAACAGGTAATGTATACTAACCAGATCCATAATATATTAAACTTCAAAAAAGTCTACCTACTTACCGTCTTTCCACAGAAGAACAAGAAATGCCTGCAGCTTCAAAGCCATAGGAATATCGTATAGCAACTCGTAGTTAGTATCATCTGATCCAGGCGATATTCGTATAGCTTTGATGTGTCCATCAGCAGTAGCTGCAACTACTATCATCGGCAGCTTCCTCTTAACCAAGAGCCTATTACATTCAACCACGCCGAAATTATAATGGTACAGTTTAACCTCTTTTAACATGGCCAAGTTGATAATGCCTACTTTAGACATCAAATCTGTATACACGAGCTCTTCCCCGACTACTTGGAGCCGTACAATAGGAAGACTGGTATTTTTGAACACTTTGACGGGCAGAGAATCGAGTTTAGTTTTATCGTAAACCACAATAAATCCAAATTGGGTTCCACAAAATACATAGTTTTGCCAGTATTCGATTGCCACAATCCAGTAGGTTTCAAAGAATACCGGGGCCAGCCACTGGGGCAACAATTTTTGCTTGGTGATGGCATCACTACGTCTTCTAAGCAAATACCGAAGCTGGTTCAAAGAATCTACATTATCATTTGCCACATTGAAGAGCTTGTTATCACACGAGTAGTCCACGAAATAGTCTTTACCAAGCACTATTTCATAGTACCTGAGTCCATTCTCTTTACTCCCCACAGCCACTTTAAACACCCCATTGGATTCGGCAACTTTTATGCAGGTCACAGGGGCTTGAAGCTTATACTCTCTGAAGCTGTTATCGCCATCATCATTGATCAAATCTCGTATGATGAAGACCCCTTCGACAGAGCAGCTGAACAAATACTGTTTTCTCACTATGCCTATACTGACAATGTTATCGTTGGCATCCATGACCCCGTTTCGCCATTCCTTGATCATCTGGTAGTCATTGATGGCGGGATAGTGTTTATACAATTGGACAAAGCCGGTTTCCCTAACCACTACGAGATGCTGTTGACCATCCAGCACTATTCGCTTGATGTCTGAGATATTGAAGGAGCCCTTGCAGATTTCGGGACCGAGAGCTAAGGAGTCGAGCTCTACCGCTGCAGGTATTAGTATATTTGTCTACTAGTGGGCTCATTGATACGTACATTGAAGACTACCATTGGCAGTTGCCACTAGTAAGCTCATGGTGTTGGATCAAATATGGAGTGAAGTGTGGAGTGACGTGCGGAGTTAAATTTAGTCGTGTGAGTGAAAGAGGTGGGTTTCAAAAAAGAGAAAAAAGAGGTAGTGTGGAAACTTGCTTGTATGCGGACAGTTTGCCAAGACTGCTGCGTTCAGTTCGCTCAGTATGGAACCAGAACCAGTAATGTGCTTATCAAGCAGACCTTGGAAAATTTACTGAAGCTAGAAGAAAAGTGATAGCCGTCGATGTCTCTTAAGTACCTACGGGCACTTATTCAACATATTTGAACAAATTGAATACATACCAAAGCCATCTTTCAAACTTTGACTCACGTATAGTAGCCGCCTCTACGTCCGTCTTTGGTGTTCGTAACTTATATGCACGCATATCGCTAACAGTCGTAAAATTATTTAAATGGTTCATTTCTCCCACTAGTAGAATTAAAATGCCGACCATTGATATCGAGAATGACAAGAGGTTCATATACTACTACAACACCACTGGTCCGAACTACAGGCTCCACTTACTCTGGATAATCCTTGCGGTAGCTTTAGCCATTATTATCCTCTGGATTCGTTATTACAAGAGAGCTCAAATGGTACTCTCAAACGCACCGTACTATGCAGGGGGAGCACCACCTGGTGGGCAACCTTTCGGTGCTGTACCACCCAATGTGCCTGTGGCGTATGAAGAGAAGCCTACACGATGGTGGCAGTTCGGCTCCCAGTCTCATACAACACAACCTAATGCATACCCACAATTTTCAGGGCCACCTCCAGAATATAAGCCAGAGCCAGACCAGCCTAGGCAGCCAGAACAATTCGATACAGGACGTTCACAGCCAGAAGCAGGTCTCGATGAGCAGTTCAGCACTCCTCAAGGCCCTCCCCCAGTGCATGTCCGCTCCTAATACCATCATTCATATTTGTAGAAATAATGCATATACATTTTGAACGCTGTCTCGTGATAGCTCGTAACCTCTAACAGCCTCGCCTATAATTCGAAGTTGTCATCATTTCCATATGGCGATCATGAGAGCTTAAAACTGCCGGCACCGGCAGTGGCACCGCCCAAGTGTACTTCTTAGCGTAAATTCTCATTCATGTCTTCCCTCTACGATACGCTTTTTGTGTTCTCTAATCGAATACTGACCTCTTTGATGTCACTAGCCACCCAAAGCCAAAGTCAAAGCCGTACCAATAGTAATTTCAGATATAGGTCCAGGTAGCCATTGTACCCCTTCTACTCTTGTACTAGCCCATACACTATCAATTGAGGATGACTCATAAAACCAGTAAAAACACATTTGAGCTCTATCTAGAACATGAAGAAGGCACTTTTGGGAAACCTTAAAAATCTGACCTTGAAATAGACGAATCGTCCAATTTAGGCTACGTTGTGGTCATCCCTCCGCCTGTCATATACCAGGATATGACAGGGATTTTCTTCGAGGGACAAAGTCGTGTAATGAGGAGCGCAAAAAGCCACTTGCAGATCGAGTTTATTTATACTATACTATATAGATACAAAGTACAGTATCGCTACTAGATGTTGATTCATTATACGTACATATTTCCAAGGTACCAAACCGGCTCTGGATGTAGCTCAAATTATTACCACGGACATAGCTCAACTACTTCACCATTTAAGTTAAGGGAGCCATAGTAGGCATTGTGATAGGAGGTGTTGTGGGACTTGCTGTTATTATTGCGATGATGCACATGTGCCTCAGAAGGGCGAAGAAGCACACGGAGAAGCACCGTACCCTTGAGCCCTCACTACCGATGAAGAGAAAGTGGTATTTCGGTCCCGGGGGACAAGTGTTAGATCCTGGAAGAGTGTTAGCACGGGCACAGGCTATGGCAGTAGAACGGGCCGATAACAATACCAGTGGGATGAATCTCGAGCCACCTCTGCTTCCTCCTCCAGGTTATACCGGTGTTTCGAAGCAGACAGTGGATCCCGCCCCTCCAGATTATATTTCCCCGCCTGAAGTTCCCACACCAAGATCTACTGGCGACTAAATATACCCCAAGGTAAAGA
Source organism: Yamadazyma sp. yHMH685 (assembly GCA_030571055.1). Classification (NCBI taxonomy): domain Eukaryota; kingdom Fungi; phylum Ascomycota; class Pichiomycetes; order Serinales; family Debaryomycetaceae; genus Yamadazyma; species Yamadazyma sp. yHMH685. The sequence goes on from JAJLXC010000003.1 coordinate 1,056,365, forward strand.
TTTGAACCATAGAACTCAGCTTTTTAGTTAATCATCGTACCTGATAATATTGCTCGAGAATTATTTGGCTGTGAAATTTCGCACCCAGAACTCCTCGGTATGGTCGACTTCAACGTAAACGGTAAAACCGCTTTGATCACGGGCGGGACCCGTGGGCTAGGCTACGATATTGCAGAACACTTTGTCTTCAACGGTATCAGTACTTTGATTATCACTTCTAGAAAAGCTGACGCTTGTAAAGCTGCTAAAGAGTCCTTGGATGCATATGCGGAATCCCAAGGCAAGAACGTTTCAGTTATATCGAGACCTTGTGATATGAACAACGATGATGACTTGAGAGAGTTTGCGACAGAGATATCTACAAAGATAGACAAATTGGACATTCTTGTTGCCAATGCTGGGGCTACTTATGGAGCCCCGCTTGAAAAGCATCCTGTTGCTCAGGTGCGTAAGATCTTAGACACTAACATCACTGGAGTGTTCCACACGGTACAATTGTTTACCCCGTTACTCGAGAAAGCTGCCACTCTTGAAGATCCCTCGAGAATCATTTTTGTCAGTTCTATTGTAGCTTTTGCAAATGATTTTAAAGACACATTTGGCTATGTAGCAAGCAAAGCAGGGGTAGCACATCTCGGTAGAAACTTGGCCTTAACATTGGCCCCCAAGAACATTACTGTCAATTCCATTGCTCCCGGATTTTTCCCCACTAAGATGACAAAGTTTCTCTACACAAAGAAGAGAGAAGAAACTAACTACGGTAACCCAAGAGGCAGGTGGGGGAAGAAAGAAGATATACAGAGTGCCGTCTTGTGGTTATGCTCAAAACAGGCCAACTATGTTAACGGTATCAATTTAAACATTGATGGAGGCTTACACTTAGTCGGTACTTCAAAATTGTAATGCTTGTCTATTATTAAGTTCAAAAAATAGTGACAATGTAAAGATCTTAGAAAGTAATGTTCATATTCTCTTCATTCTCATCGTCATCATCGTCACTAGCACCTGCACCTCCAATAATTGGTTTGACGATTTTCAAGTTCAATCCTGTAAGCGGAGACCTTGGTGTCTTTGGTGACAAAGGAGACTTGGGGGCTTTGTTCACGTTTACCTCTTGAATTCTTTGCTCGTTAATTCGGTGCTTCAAAAGGCTCAATCTGGTTTCGAAGTTCGTCGATTGGGAACTCAAACTTACTTGTTGTTCGTTCAATAGTTTATTTAGGTACTGGATCGACTCGTCCCTCTGCTCGATGACTTTTTCACTCAACATCAAATGTTTTCTTAGATTGACATTGATGACTTCAACGTCACTCAATTTTTCACTCAATTTGTACAAAGATTTCTCCAACCGATCTAAGTTGATCTCTTCTTCGTTCAGGATTTTGAGGTTGTGGATCTTGGAACTGAGGATTTCATCTTCTAACTCCTTGATTCGGTTATCCTTTTGAGAAATCTTGGTCATTAAATCGTATCTAGAAGGTGAATGGGGTGAAATCGGGGATTTGGTGAGGGTGGGTATTCTACTTTCAAAGTCTTTGGAAGGCGTCACAGGTAAATGTTTCGGACCATTGGAGTGTTTTAGTTGGTTTTCAAGCTTTTCAATATGGAGTTTATGCTGTTCATTCTCTCTTTCGAGTTGCTTGATCCTAAAGTGCAATTCGCTTGCACTGATCTCCTGATTGATACGTGCTTTGTTCTTGATGTGCTTGGCTCTCGAACCGAATCTGAGTGTTGATAAGGTTTCCAACTCATCCCTTGAACTTACAGAAACGTTTAAAATTAATACAGTTCTCGAATTACCTCCAAGTGACTCTTGCAAAATTCTGGTCAATTTTGAGTCCCTGTATGGGATATGAGTGGATTTATGATCAGTCAATGCATAGATTACATTTCCCAACGCGGATAAAGAACTATTGATGTTTCTCGCCTCCTGTAATGTCTGGCCTACAGCCCCAGTTCTATCCACTTTTTCACTCCCTGCCAAATCAATCAAAAATAAATTTGATTTCTTGATGGAATCATCCTCTAAATTTCTCTGTTCCAATTTAATCTGGAAGATGGCATGACTTCTTGAACTCTCCAAATTCATATTAGTGAAGCTCGAAGTTCTGTGTTTGATCCCAAGTCTAAGAAGTTTATATAAATCTTTGGTATTGGAGACAAATGCATGCGATAACCCCTTAACATATACCCCATGCTCTCTATCTTCGTGGATCGACAACTTTGTGTTTTCCACGAGCAAGTCATTGATCTGCTCCAAGTACACTTCCATGATGGATAGGCTGACTGTGTACTCGGTTTGACTCGATCCATTCCGTATTTGATCAAAGATTTCATCACTGATACGAGGGATCAACCCTTTCTGAACCTCATCGCCGATAGATGTCCCTAGCATCGTATACGACTTGCCAGAACCCGTCTGGCCGTATGCCAATATAGAACCATTATATCCATTCAACACATCGTTTACGGTGTCCTTTATGGAGTCATTGTAGACATCTTCTTGGCTAGCGATAGTATCATAGATCTTGTCAAACGTGAAGTTTTGGCCCATTTCTTTCCCTTGAATTTCGATGCTATGCTCCTCTGGGATCACAGAAACAATATCCTGGTCTCCACGAGTGACTTCCTCGCTGGAAAGTGGTCGTAAACGGCAGATCACTTTGATGCGATTCGATCCGTCTGTGAGATTTTGAGTATTGATCGGCCGACGGGGAGACTCTACAGCATTATTGGGCTCTGAAACAAGGCCATTCAATAGCATGGACCTTCTTTGAGGGGTGTGAGGTGCTCTAGGCCCTGGAGAGCTAGACACACTGGTCATTTAGGTAATTGTGCTGAATCCACAAATATCAATGTTTTATTTTTTTTTGTCTCGGGATTTCGATATTGTGTTGTAATGCGCTTGAATTAAATCCATGGTGATTCGAGTTTGTAACGTAGAGGGATTAGGTCTCCCGTGGATAGCATTGAAACAGCTTCAGCTGAAAGAGGCTGAGTCACTTGCTCTATAATCGAAAAAATCCTGCTTAATATGTTTAGCTGGCAACAAATGGCTGCAATTGATAGGGCTACTTGACCATCTTGATTCTTATAAGCCATTACTGAAAAATACCTATCACGGTTTAAATCCTCGATCACAGGTCTAAACTAACCAACCTAGCACAGTAATTCGAACTTGTCCTCCCTCGTTCACCAATCATACACGCTGTTCGTCTCCACATTGATTGATCTGGTGCAGCCACAACCGCGCTATCAATTGATAAAGTTCAGATAAACCGTCTTCACCATGTCAAACGTTGTGGTGGCAGACCATGGCGAACTCTTGGGGAAGTCGGAGGAGAAGCAGAATTTTCACGAGAAGGACAGCAAAGCCATAGAGCTCTTTGAGCTCGCGACGGAGAAAGAAAGCCGTGGTCAAATGTCAGATGCGATTGAATTGTACAGAAGAGCCTTTAAATTGAATGAAAAGGTAGATTTGCTTTATAGAAAGACGGAAGTGCCAAAGAAAATCCAGAGGTTGAAAGAAAAACATGGAGAAAATTCGGTCATAAAAGTCGATGAGGAGAAAGTTCGGGCAATCGACGTTGAAAAGTTGTTGAAATCTTTTGAACATACTGAGGCTAGACCGCCAGATCCGACTAGCCTGGAAAACGATAACCTCGTCATCAAATTTGCCAATCTTGGAACAGATGGCCACGAGGAAGTGGTGGTAAAGCCAATGTCTCCTTTAATACACCTCCCTAATGACATCTGGCTGTATATAATGGAGATATTACTAATCACCGAACCTGAGGCTTGGATCCAATTTTCAATCACTTGTAAGAAATTTGCGTACTTGGGACTTGGTACAAATGACATATGGAGAAAGTTGTGCCACCTAGTGTATCCGCTTCAGAACTACGAGGAGAACCAAACTTATCTAGAAACAAACCGGGCCCCAGGTCGTGAGATCAAAGACTATGATTTACCCATTCCCAAAGACCAGTTATCAATGTTGCCGGCCTATGACAATTCCTGGAAAAGAATGTTGAGCCAAAGACCATTTGTCAAATTTCATGGCTGTTACATCAGCGTGGTCAATTACTATAGTGAAGGAGGGAAAGCAGAGTTCTCAGATAGCTGGTATAATCCAGTGAAAACTATCACGTACTACCGGTACCTACGGTTCTACCCGGACGGCACTTGTGTTAAGGTCCTCAGTGCCTTGGAGCCGTTCAAAGTTGTTTCTCAATTACTGAAGCACAACTTGCTGAGGAATATCACTAGTGCGTTGGACCAAGTAAAGATATCGGGTAATTTGAGCACCGTGAAGGAAGGACATAGGATATACCAGGGCAAATGGACAATGTCCACCACGGGTGAGATACATGTGATAATAAACGAGGGGTCTGTGTCGTATTATACTTTCCACTATGACTTTCAAATCCAGTCCTTGAGCAAGGTTTTCAAGTACAATAAATTAAACTGGATTAGGTTCTACACAGTTAGAAAACAGATGAGTGAGGATGACGATAGAGTAGGAGAGGTTTCCTTCTTGACACTCAAAAACGAAAAGCCATTCAAGTTCCTGAGAGTCAAAAGTTATGACATCAACAATTGGTAGAAGTATTAAGTAGTTTATATATATTATGCGTCTTCTCGGCACCGCGAAGTCCATCACAGGCTTGTGGTAATCAACAGCACAACGCACGTACATTTGAAACTGAAATTTTCTCTCATTTTTTTTGTTCCATCGTCCGTGAAAATTTGATTTGCAAGACATATCTAGCATAATTACCTTTAATTGTAATAGAAGGGAAAGATGTCACGTTTCTTTGATAAGTACGATTCGGACTCGTCTTCTGAAGAAGAAGACTTATTGAGTTCTGAAGAAGAAGAATTGGTCTCCTCCTCTGAGGACAAAGAAGACGATGACAGTGATTTTTTCAAAGATTCAGATGAGAGTGAGGAAGATAGCGACAGTGACGCTGAGGCACCAAAAGGTCCCGCTTATTTCTTAAAGGGTAGCTTCCTCAAAGGTGGTAAAGATGATGATAGTGATAGCGACGAAGAAGATAGAAGAGTGGTTAAATCAGCCAAAGAAAAGTTATTTGATGATATTAAAGATTCCATTGATAAATTAGACACTGCAAAATTGATCAATAACTGGATAAATACCTTGAGTGAATTCGATAAGTTGGGAAGATTGTTAACCAGATCTCACCAGCAAAACTTTGGTACTCCAAACTTCTTCATTGTCGCTTTATCTGAATTGGAAGAGTATGTCAACGAGACCACCACCAACACTGATCAAGACAAGAAGAAGATCCCAGCAGACCAATCCAGAGCTTTCTACACCTTGAAGCAAAGAGTAAAGAGACAAGCCAAGGAATTCCAGAGCTTGATCGACTTACTCAAGGAACAACCTGACTTGTTCGAATCTGAAACACCGGTAGAGATCCGATTATCTTCTGGTGCCAAGTCTACCGATGAGGCTGCCGCCGCTGGTCCAACCAGAAGCTTGAGTGCCACATTCCAGACTTTGAAACAAATCAGTGAAAGTAGAGGTAAAAAGAATATTGATAAGTTTGAACAGATTCAAACTTTGGAAGCTTTATTGGAGCAAAATGTGACTTCTAGTAAGACGTTTGAATTGATATCCATCTACCAAATGTTGATTTCTATCAGATTCGATGCTTCCTCTAACCAAACCTACATGCCTTTGGACCACTGGAAGAAGAACTTACTTGAAATAAATAGCCTTATCAAGTTATTGAATGATAACTCGAGCACTTACCAAATTAGTGAATTGGGTAAGCCAACTGACGACATTGATATTGAACCTGAAACCAATCAGGATGGTGTCAGGGTGATTTTTGGTTCTGTTACCTCTTTGATTGAAAGATTGGATGACGAGTTAACCAAAACTTTACAGCACACCGACCCTCACTCTACTGAATACGTTGAGAGATTGAAGGATGAAAGCAGTATCTACAAGTTGATCTTGAAGGGCCAATTATATGTTGAGTCGACGTCACCCCTTGATAGAATAAGTGCCTTCGAAGGCAATGACCAATTGTCTAGAATAATCTTGAGAAGATTAGATCACATCTACTACAAGCCTGATCAATTAATCAGGGCTAATGAAGCCGACGCGTGGAAGAATTTAGGTGCCTCGGTTGACTCTTCCTTGATTCCTAAAGCAACCGAACCAAAGAATTTGGTTGAAAGCTTGGTAGGCTTTTTGAATAAGCATTCTACTGATCTTTACTCCAAGAAGGCTTTATTAAGCAAGATTTACTACTATGCTGTCAACAGTGATCACAAGACTGCCAATGAGTTGTTCCTTTCGTCTCAAATCTATGCCATCATCCATAATGCTGACTCCTCCTTACAAATAATGTACAACAGAGCCTTGGTTCAATTGGGATTGAGTGCCTTCAGGATTGGTTTGATTGATGAGAGTCAACTTGCATTGAATGAAATTGCCAACTCTCAAAGATCCAAGGAATTGTTGGGTCAAGGTTTCAATACTAAATATCCAAGTCAAGCATCTGTTACCGAGAAACAGAGATTGTTACCTTTCCACATGCATATCAACTTGGAATTATTGGAGTGCGTATACATGACCAGTTCTCTCTTAATTGAGATTCCATCGTTAGCCCAATCGGCTAACGCTCCAAAGGATAACAAACGTAAAGTGTCTGCAAGGTCTTTCAAAAACAAGTTGGACTTTCATGACAGACAATACTTCAATGGTCCACCAGAAAGTATTAAGGACCACATAATCCACGCTTCTAAAGCTTTACAAAGAGGTGACTGGGCCAAGGCTTATGAATTGTTATCGTCTATTAAGATTTGGAAACTTTTCCCTAACAATGCTGAATTATTGGCGATGATGAAGAACCAATTGCAAATCGAAGGGTTAAGAACATATATTTTCACTTACAAGTCGATCTACTCAAAGTTATCCATTGACTTGTTGTCTTCCAACTTCAAGCTTGATAGCGACAAGGTCATTTCCATCTTGAGCAAAATGATTGAAAGCGGTGACATAGCTGCTAGCCTCAGCGAAGATAAGAAGTTTGTAAACTTTGTTAGTAATGAACTTCAAAGAACTAGATTGCAGGAATTGGCTATTATATTGAATGAAAAGGTTGGTTTGTTGACCGAAAAGAATGAAAAGACTGCTTTCCATGGCCGTGGAAGAAAGCCACACCAGCAGAGCAACCAGCAGGATGGTCAAAGAGATCAAAACAAGGAACAAACTCCTCAACAATCTAAGGATCAAAAGGAATCCACTCAAGAGGAGCACGTTAACAAATTTAGATTTGCTAATGTCAACTCTAATAACGATGAATTTCAGGCTACGGCTTAAAAGTACATGAGTTCATTTATGTAGACTAGCATTGGATTTTAATACTGATTATTTTCTATAGTACTTATACAGATACAGAATAGTTTGAGAATAGGGTTTCTATCAGTAGGTTTCTTTTTCTATAGTGCGGTAAATCTGATGAGATGGAAAAAATTGATTATGACTGTCGAACCAAAGAAAGATAAAAAGTTGAAAGTCTCCCAGTTGTGTGAGTTATGTCACGGCCGCAAGGCAGTGATGAAAAGGCCCAAGAACTTACAAAAACTATGCAAGGAGTGCTTTTTCAACGTTTTTGAAACGGAAATTCATAACACCATAATGGATGCAAATCTTTTCTACAAAGGTGAGACGGTAGCTATTGGAGCGTCAGGTGGTAAGGATTCTACCGTTTTGGCGAGTATCATGAAGACTTTGAATGAGCGTTATAATTACGGGCTCAATCTTGTTCTTTTATCGATAGATGAAGGCATAAAAGGATATAGAGATGACTCGTTAGCTACTGTCAAGAGGAACCAAGTCCAGTATCAAATGCCTTTGGAAATCGTATCCTATAAAGAGTTATATGACTGGACTATGGACGAGATTGTTTCGTGTTCCGGCATGAGAAACTCGTGTACATATTGTGGAGTTTTAAGACGTCAAGCATTGGATAGAGGGGCTGCAAAACTAGGCGTAAACCATGTTTTAACTGGTCATAATGCAGACGATATGGCTGAGACTGTCTTGATGAATATACTAAGAGGCGATACTAAGAGATTAGAGAACTCGTGTTCTGTTAAGACTGAATCTACAGATTCGCCTATCAAGAGGTCAAAACCTTTTAAATACTCCTACCAGAAAGAGATTGTGTTATATGCTCATTACAAGAAGTTGGATTATTTCTCAACAGAATGTACATATGCCCCAGAGGCATTCAGGGGGACTACGAGAGAACTCTTGAAGGCTTTGGAATCTATCAGACCCTCTTGCATTATGGATCTTATTTATAGCGGAGAGCACTTGGAGTTGAAGAAAAAGACCTTGACTCCCAACTTCAAAAACAAGAAAGCCGTAAGTAAAGCAAAGAAAGAACACGAGATTAATTCAGACGGGTCAGTTTCGCTTCACAAGCCCCGATCCCCTGGGGAAGCTCGCAAGTGTGAACAATGTGGATACTTATCGTCCAATAAAATCTGTAAAGCTTGCTTCTTATTAAACGGATTAGAAGCCAATAGAGCCAAAGTTACCATCGAAAATAATGTTGCAGTGGATGGTGCAGCCAAAATGACTAAGACTCTAGAGCAATTAAGCTTCTGAATATTTATTTAATGTCTATCACGAATACACAGACCTATTTATGGACCAAGAGATCCTTTGTGAACAGTGCCGGCTCCTGCTTGGTAGGTGGGAAATACAAGAGTCTCTGCAATCACCGTGTTCGACTTCCTTGAGACGCCAAAAACGACAATTTCAGCAATATCTTCGGGACCCAATGGAGTCACATCTTCGTAAACCTTGTTAGCTGCATCCACGTCTCCATGGTTTCTGACGATTGAGAACTCGGTCAAGACTGCACCAGGATCAACTTCCTGTACTCTTATTCTAGTACTGATGAGTTCCTTTCTCAAAGAAGTGGTAAATGCTCTAACAGCAGCCTTGGAAGCACAGTAGATGCTTCCTCCAGGGTACGCTTCTCTTCCAGCAATAGAGCCCACGTTGACAATATCACCTCTATTCTTAGCCTTGAAGCTGGGTAAAAGGGCGTTGGTCAAAGTGATTAATCCCAAAACATTGGTGGAAAGCATCCCGTTAATATCGTCCTCCTGAAGGTCTCCTACGTTATCACGACCTAAGGCTTTACCAGCGTTGTTGACCAAGACATCGATATCCGAGAATTGTTTCGGTAATTTGTTGAGGAAATGTTTGATGTTTCCGGAAACGCTAACGTCCAATGTGGCAGCTAGAACCTTTATTTCAGGATATTGCTTGACTAAGTCATCTTTCAAAGAGCTCAATTTGTCTTCTCTTCTAGCAGCCAAAATTAATTTGAGGTTTCCGTTGGCAGCTGAAGCGAATTCTCTAGCAACAGTTTCCCCGATACCAGAGGAGGCACCTGTTATCAATATGGTCTTGTCTGCTAATCTTTCAGCAGCTTTACTTCCAAACGACATGGTGAAGTGATGGGACTGATTTGTATTTCTCCACAAGAAAAGGTCGCAGTGTGGATCCTTATTACGTAATGGCGATTTAAAAAAGTCACATTATTGGCCATTGCCAGAAGAGCCAGGGGAATTGAGTTGGTGTAAGTGTAAGGTTCATAGTTTATATGTGAGCCTTTACAAAAGTATTCAATCTTGGACTCTGATCTCAATGTATTCTCTATAGTCTATATCATGTCTCTCTATACAAATGCGAAGCACTGGCCTGGTTGGTGGAAAAGACCAATGCTTCAGCCAACACTGTCTTCTGTTTTCTAGTGATTGCAAAAACAATAAACTCTGCTATATCCTCAGCGAACAACGGATCGGTTCCTGCGTAAACGGCTTTCGCCTGTTCCAAGTCACCTTCAAATCTAGTGTTGGAAAACTCAGTTTCAACATTACCTGGATCGATTTCGATGACTCTAATCTTAGTGCTAATCAATTCCTTTCTCAATACATGAGAGAAAGACTTGACACTGGCCTTGGTTGGACAGTATATACCTCCACCAGGATATGGGTCTCTTCCTGCGATAGAACCAAGATTGACGATGTCACCACAGTTTTTTGCCTGGAAAATAGGCAAGACTGCCTGGGTTAATGTGATTAATCCCAAAACATTGGTCTGGAACATGGTAGAGATATCTTCATCTAAAATGTTTCCAACGGTGTCTCTTCCCAAGGCAAGACCGGCGTTATTGATAAGAACATCGATATCAGCAAACTCTTTAGGTAAATTCTTTATGAATGGTCTGATGGTATCCAACTTGGAGACGTCCAATTCGGTTGTCAATACTTGGATCAGAGGGTATTCAGATTTCAAATCGGTCGACAATTTCTCAAGCTTATCTTTTCTTCTGGCAGCAAGAATCAACTTGATTTTGCCATTGGCAGTAGCAGCAATTTCCCTTGCAGTTGCTTCACCAATACCTGCAGAGGCACCGGTGATTAAGACGATTTTACCAGCAATTCTTTCAGCAGCTTTTGTACCAAATGACATAGTGTGTGAGATTGGTAAAAATTGAAAGCTAGATTCCGCTTCGTATCTGCGAACCACACTAGGAACTCGAATTCCGCTGAGTGAATCAGTATAGAATCTACAAATTTGCTGGTACAGAGGAAGAACACATAAGGGCCATTTATGCATGGATTTAAGTGACATTTGGTGCTATGTAGGAATGTATCATTTGGAAGTTATATACTGTGGCTTTTCAATTATTTTGAATCATATTGGCTGCAAACTGAATCTGGACGTTGATCACTGAAACAGGCTACTGTTCTTTGTTTTATGTTTGAGTTACATAGAATTCCAGGGTTGAGTCGTTTATACTGTAATTCTCACAGAATCAGTAGTACACTAAATCTAAAAACAAATTAAAACGGAGGTAAAGATCTTGACAGAAGCTGAACAAGGCGCTGAGCTGATAAGTCGACAGAATGTTAACATAACTGTGTAATGTAGTCGCTACCACTCTCCAGTGCATATTCAGTCCCGGAGCTGAATGCCAAACCACCACAGCAATAATCACTCAAATGTCACCATTATCAGCATTTAGACAGCCACGCCCTTTACAATTTCTCACGTGATGCAGGAAATGTCTGCTCGGGCAGAAATTATTTTTCAGGCTCACACAGGTCCGAACAACCGAATCACCAGTTGTCGAAATTCCAATAGCGAAATATTTAAATACCCTGGTTGCGCCCAAAATAAAATAGTAATTGCATTAAGTAAAAATGGTGAAATTAGTTTTAGTAAGACACGGACAATCTGAATGGAATGAAAAGAACTTGTTCACTGGTTGGGTCGACTGCCGTTTATCCGAAATTGGTGAAAAGGAAGCTCACAGAGCCGGTGAATTGATCAAGGAAGCTGGTTTGAACGTCGATATCTTGTACACCTCCAAGTTGGCTAGAGCTATCCAAACTGCCAACATCGCCTTGAGCTCTGCTGACCAATTGTACGTACCAGTCAAGAGATCTTGGAGATTGAACGAAAGGCACTACGGTGACTTACAAGGTAAAGACAAGGCCCAGACTTTGGAATTATACGGAAAGGAACAGTTCCAAACCTGGAGAAGATCATTTGATGTCCCCCCTCCAGAGATTGCAGATGATTCCGAATTCTCCCAGGCCGGTGATATCAGATACAACGATGTTGATCCAGCTGTTTTACCAAAGACCGAGTCTTTGAAGTTGGTTATCGACAGATTATTGCCATACTGGCAAGACGAAATTGCCAAGGACTTATTGGATGGCAAGACCGTTTTGATTGCTGCCCACGGTAACTCCTTGAGAGCTTTAATTAAGCACTTGGACAAGATCTCTGACGACGACATTGCTGGATTGAACGTTCCAACTGGTATCCCATTGGTTTACGAATTGGACGAAAGGTTGCAGCCAACCAAGCCTGCTTACTACTTGGACCCAGAAGCTGCTGCTGCCGGTGCTGCTGCCGTTGCTGCCCAAGGTTCTAAGAAGTGATTAAATGTAGTTCGTATGTGGATATAGTATAGAACACATTGTTTAGATTTGATCCAGTCTATTTATAAAATTACTGTGTACTTTTAACTCGTAGCCTCTTTTGCAGTAATAAATCCACTAGAACGGATAATTTGCAATACTAAATCGCTTCGCGAAAGAAAAAATTCATTGAAAACCACCAATTAACCACACAAGCATTTACCTAGCATGTTTGGTGGCAATTCTAACAACCAATCAGGCTCTGGAGGTTTATTTGGTGCTAGCACCAATAATGCCTCAGGTCCAGGATCATTATTTGGCCAGGACCAGAAAAAAGAGACACCTTCTGGGGGTTTGTTTGGCTCCAACACCGGAACTTCTTCTGGAGGTTTATTTGGGGGTAGTACCAACTCAAACACGACGGGATCAAGCACTGGTGCAAACACCGGATCTGCATTTGGCGGATTCGGTGGTGCAGGTGCCAATACGGGAACGGCCCCTAGCTTCTCATTTGGATCAAATAATACCAATGCTACCAGTTCTACTGGAAGCGGGTTTGGATCTCAGCCTGCTGCTCCTGCTGCTCCTGCTGCTCCTGCTGCTCCTGCTGCTCCTGCTGCTCCTGCTGCTTCTTCAGGATTCTCGTTTCCAAGCAGCAGCACCAATGCACCTGCTCCTTCCGGTGGGCTATTCGGCAGTAAGCCTGAACCAAAGAAAGATACCCCAAGCTTTAGTTTTGGAGGTAACACCGGAGGCAGTACTGGAGGCACCGCTGGAGGTTCCATGTTTGGATCTACCTCTGGAACCACGGCCCTTGCCCCTGCCCCTGCCCCTGCACCTACCTCGTCTACTGGGTTTGGCTTTGGCGCAAAGCCGCCCTCTACATCTCAAGCCTCTTCTACTCCATTTTCCACGACACCAGCCCCCACTGGAGACTTGTTCGGCAAATCACAAGAAAAGAAGGAAGCTCCTTCATTTTCCTTTGGTGGATCTAATCAGCTGACCAATAGTGGTGGTGGATTATTTGGGAGTTCTGCAGCTAAGCCCGCTGCCAGTTCTGGATTCAGCTTTGGTGGTAATAATGCTTCTGCTTCTACACCAGCTACTACAGCCCCTACGTCCACACCTGCATCAGGGGGATTGTTTGGTAAGCCTGCAGAGAACAGCTCCAAAACTACCCCTGCTGCTGGGAACCTTTTCAGTAAGCCAGACGAGAAAAAAGACAGTCAGACAACTCCTGGTTTCGTGTTTGGCTCTTCCACTGAAAAGAAGGATGATAAGCCGGCTTCTGGTTTTACATTGGGCGGTTCGTCGGCTACTACCTCTGGGGGTTTGTTTGCAAACAACTCTGAGGAAAAGAAGGATGACAAACCGGTATTGTCCTCAACTGGTGCTTCGACGAGCTCTGGTACATCAATGGGATTGTTTGGTGAGAAGACCGAAAAGAAGGATGAAAGGCCGGCTTTCAGTTTCGGCGGGTCGACTGGTACTGGGCCAACTCCACCTGGAGCAACAGGTGGCTTATTTGGATCAAAGCCCGATGCTGCTACTTCAGGCTTTTCCTTAGGAGTTTCCTCTGATAAGAAAGATGAAAAGCCTGGCGGTTTTTCGTTAGGAGGTCCTGCTAAGAAGGATGAAAAGCCTAGCGGTTTCTCCTTAGGAGGTCCTGCTAAGAAGGATGAAAAGCCCGGTTTCAGTCTCGGAGGTGCCTCATCAGGTGGCCTCTTTGGCAAGCCATCAGAAAAAAAGGACGAGACGCCATCTAGACCAGAAGAAAAGAAAGATAGTAAGCCAGCCATCGGCTTCTCATTAAACCAACCAGAGGCCAAACAAGACGAAACCAATCCTACTAAAATAGAACCGGCCAAAGTCGCCCCATTAGAAGTATCGATCGACAACAAAACTATGGACGACTTGATAACAAAATGGTCTAAGCAGTTAAATAGCACTGCCAATATCTTTGAATCATACACAAGTAAAGTCAAGCAATGGGATCTTGAATTAGTGCAAAGTGGAGAGGAAATATCGAAGTTGCATCAGGATACATTAGAGGCTGGCAACCTACAGAATAAGATCGATCAACACTTGGTCTTTGTTGAAAGTCAACAGGATGAGTTGGAAGCATTATTGGACAACTACGAACAACAAGCCGATTCCCTCTTGAACAGCATCGAGAACAACACTCTCAGAAATGACAATATACTAATGGGGTCTAACGGGGCTAAACAGGTTCATGGACTAAGTGTTACCGATAAATTAAGAGAAAAAGCCTATCACAATGCTGAGCTATTGGATGAAAGACTAGGTAACATGGGAGAAAACTTATCGGTGTTGATTAATGAGATCAATAGTGTAAGTGACGTTTTCAACAAGAACTCATTAAAAGATTTCCAAGACAGGAAGTCCGACAATAGGGATGAAAATCCAATTGAAGAGATTTTGAAGTTATTGAACTTGCATTTGGAAAACTTGCAATACGTCGAGAAATCAGAAGAGTTTTTAAAGGAGAAGTTGAGTAAAATTGAAGCCAAGAAGGCAACTTAAATACTATTTGTAGATTAATGGATAAATTTCACACTGGTATGGAGTTTTCTGGGGATTCGCAGCAAAATCATATGGGGATCCAACAAATATGGACATTTATTTAGATACTTAAATAAAGTACCTAAATTTGGATATTTTCTATAAGTCTTACAAGCAGCTCGTTTACATCCAATTTTGACAACAACAATTCATTATGGGACCACCAGTATTACAGATGATCAAACTTTTGTTTGATCCCGATGTTTCAAAGGTAATGATTTTGCAATTAGCTTACAAACAAGTCAAGGCAGTTGGATTCGCCAAAGTGTTATCGCTCTTGCTCAGTTCAGGTATTGTCGGGGTTTCGAGTATAATCAAGGTCCCCCAGATAAAGAAGATCACCGACCCTCCGTTATTACACCAAAGGATCAAAGTTGCCAAAGGCCTCTCGTTGGAAGGTACTAGCTTGGAATCCTTCAACTACTTGGTCCATGTGCTTTACAATAGGCAGAACAACAATTCCTTCGTGGGCTATGGCGAAGCCATGCTTTTAGGGTTACAGAACATTGCCATCATTTTGTTGATCAACTACTATAAAACTAGATCCAAGTTACAGGAAGCTGGTATCAAAGAGAAGGATCAGGTCAGTAGATCATTATCCGAGTTGGCCAAGCCGTTAGCCGTGATCATAGGTGCAATTGTGATCTTGGGCAAGGTCGTTCCGTCCTCGGTCATCAGTGGGTTACAGGTATTGAACATTCCCTTCTCCATTATCTCAAAGCTTCCTCAAATTAAGAAGAATCACGAGTTGAAGACCACCAACCATTTGTCTTCGGTCACTGTGAATGCCAACGCTTTAGGGTCTTTAACTAGAGTGTTCACTACTGTTCTGAACTTTGACAGGCTTGGTAGAGATTATGTTTTATTAGCAGGCTACACAAGCTCGTTTGTGCTCAACGCGGTATTGGCCGGCCAGTGCTATTTCTACGGAAAAGAAGACAGGAAGGAGAAAGAGAGGAAGAAGAATCAGTAAATAGACATAATACATAACACTGCATGTCATTTCGTAGTACTTCGGGGCTTTAAATAGTTTGTCAAAGATACGAATATTTAATCACTTATCTGTCTCCACATTTCCCGTTTGGGCTATCATTTCCACGCAGTTTTTTACTGAAAAATATCTTCATCCAACCATGGTTCACACCGCAGAATACTTACCAAGAACCCCTACCTCCATCAGCTCCGTCTTACAGGGTGGATACAACCACCCGTTGTCGAGAGAATGGCAGCATGTGCGCAAGTTGTCTAAAGACATGTTCATTTTTCCCTTATTTGTGTCTGATAAACCAGACGAAGAGACAGCTATGGACGCTTTACCAGGAATCACGAGATTTGGTACCAACAAGATCGTGCCCTACGTTAGATCCTTGGTCAATAAGGGCTTAAGGTCTGTCATCTTGTTCGGTGTGGTTAAGGAAGAACTTAAAGATCCGTTTGGAACTTTAGCAGATGATCCAGAAGGACCTGTTATAACTACCATCAAGCTTTTGAAAGAAAATTTCCCAGAATTGTTCATAATGTGTGATGTATGTCTTTGTGAGTATACCAGCCATGGGCACTGTGGAATATTGCTCGAAGACGGAACTTTGAACCGTGAACAGAGTGTGTCAAGAATTGGTAAAGTAGCAGTGAACTATGCGAGAGCAGGGGCTCACTGTGTGGCTCCATCAGATATGGTCGATGGAAGAGTCAAGGAAATCAAGTTGGGGTTGATAGATGCTCAGTTGGCACATAAATGTATGTTGATGTCATATTCAGCCAAGTTCTCCGGTGGCTTATACGGTCCGTTTAGAGACACTGTAGGCAGTACCCCTTCAATGGGAGACCGTAGAAGCTACCAGCTTCCAACTGGTGGATCAGGATTGGCTCGTAGAGCCTTACGAAGAGATATTGAAGAAGGTACAGATGCAATTATCGTCAAACCTTCAACATTCTACTTGGACATATTGAAGGATGCAGCCGAAATTTGTAAAGACTATCCAATCTGTGCGTACCATGTCAGTGGTGAGTATGCCATGTTGCATGCAGCAGCCGAAAAAGGAATAGTTGACTTAAAGGATATTGCTTTCGAAAGCCATTATGGGTTGACCAGAGCGGGTGCTAGATTGATTATCTCCTACTTTACTCCTAACTTTTTAGATTGGTTGGACTAAGCAAAGTATCAGGACTGGCTCTCAGCAAGGTACAGATTCTGTGTATATTTGAGTTCCTATTTATTTCTGTACATAAAAGTTTATTCTATCACGTATGCTAATTTCAATCATGCGGCTAACGGTTCGTAAGATTCACGGTCGTTTTGATTAAGGGCAGGAGCATGTTCTTCCAGTAGGGAGGGAGGCTGCTTGATATCTTGTTTAGGAGCATCTGGCAAATCATCAAGCTTCTCCAGAGGATCAATCTTCTCAGGAATTTTCTTACCGTTGATCTCCTTATTCAACCTCTCGAATTCCTCATCTACTTCTAGTTCTTCTCTATTGCTCAACCCATTAGAAGCTCCCAAAAGATCAGACACCTCGTCTACCTGCAACTTCTCGTCTTCTAGGTCGTCCAAGATTTTATCTATCTTATCCACACTCATTTCATCATTGAGCTTTTTCAACACCTGATTCCCCTGGCCCAAACCGTATATGACGTCTTTTTCAATCAACTTAAACTCTATAGTTCCGATAAGATTTTCAAGATTATCAAGCTGATCATATGTCTTGATTATTACAGATTCTTGCTGTTTCTTTGACTTTAGGTAGAACTTTGCCTTTTCTTTGTCACCTTTACCCAAAGCTTCTCTAGCAAGGTTTGTCTGTCTGGTCACCACCACATTTAGTCTTTTCTGGTACTGCTTTAACTTATCTCTCTGCTGCTTCATTTGGAAAATAGCTCTATCCTGTGCCGTAATCTTAGGCGTAGAAGGCTGTTGTCCCATACTGAAATGAATGAAACTTACTATTCAGGGCTCTCATAGTGATTCCTACAGAGATCGCGCAAGTGACAATTACTTATGTAATCACAAGACAACAAGTAAAGAGAAAATGTTCTCTCGAATTACCGCAAAAAGATAATTTGTAAATACTACTAATTACATTATACAAGTGGAAACGCAACAACATCCTTACTGGATCTAGTAAATTAATAGCAAAAATCAAAATACAAAAAGGCATTCTATACAGTTCCAACAAGCATCGAGGAATTTTTTCTTTTTGAATTTTGTGGGTGGTTGTCAATAAAATCATTGTGGGATTTCGACAAAAAATCTATCCTTGAACCTTTGATCGGGTACAAATTCATTCTTACACAACCATAGGTGTTCGTCCCCTAAGAGTATATCCTTAACATCAACCTTCACGACACTATTTCAGTTCACTAATACTTGTGAGTCTTAATTTGGTTAATCAGCATTTGTGTCATTTAATTTAAATATGCCCCAGACAATTTTGGAAGCTTCATCATCGTCGCCCATCAAGTCATACGAAAACAACGATGCTTTGAAGCAGAAAAAACTGCTGCTCCATTCCCCAGGGGAGAAGGAATCTTCCCGTTCGTGTTCTCCCAATAAGAGATTCCATCTTAAGAACATGAGTCCAAATGTGGCCAAGACAATCTACCTCAACTTTACGCCACAAGAGGATAATAAAGTCAGCAGAATCCATAAAAGACCTACGTTAAAGCATCCTATTTCGATCCAGAGGTCCAAAAGTACGATCGTTAACAAGAAACCTACATTAACGTTATCACCTTCAAAATTATCACTTAGAAGAACAAACTCTTTCAACGAGAATGCTTTCAACAATAATTCAAGCTCGTCGGATAGATTCATTCCTTCCAGACACAATTCTGTGAGTGGCAAGCTTGAAATCAATAATGTTAAGCCCCATCCAAATGCATCCCCACAGACTCATATTAAAGCCCAATCGTCCAAGATATATCAGAAGCATGTAGCTGAGGCTTGTGGATTAGAAATGAACTCAAGGGTGTTGCAATATCAGCCTTTGCCTCCAGACAGAAAGAAACCCGTCAGCTTGTTTAGTAGTGTATCCAATGGAGGATCTTCATCCATTAGTCCAGCAATTGCTTTTGCCAGAGCCAAAAAAGTTCCAACTGCACCAGACAGAGTCTTGGATGCCCCAGGGTTAGTCGACGATTTTTATCTCAACTTGTTGGCCTGGTCGCTGACAAATCTTCTAGCAATTGGCCTTGAAGATACAGTTTACGTATGGAATGCATCTACAGGATCCGTTGGATTACTCTGTGAGCTTTCTAACAGAACCACCGTTTCGTCATTAAAATGGTCCGAAGATGGATCTTATATTTCAATTGGCAAAGACGATGGGTTAATTGAAATCTGGGATATTGAAACAAACTCCAAGTTAAGAACATTAAATTGCGATAACCATTTAACAAGGGTAGCCGCACAATCTTGGAACCAGCATATATTGACTAGTGGATCTCGAGTTGGTAACTTATACCACTCAGATGTGAGGATCCCTCTGCATTTTTCCCACAAGTTCGAAAACACCCATCTGGCAGAAATCTGCGGAATTGAATACAAGCAGGATGGACAGCAGTTTGCTACTGGTGGAAACGATAACCTCGTGTGTGTGTGGGATGTTAGATCATCGAACGCTAATCAACAACCCATGTTCTCCAAAAGGAGCCATAAAGCTGCCGTCAAAGCATTACTGTACTGTCCATTCCAAAATAACTTGTTAGCCACCGGTGGAGGCTCTTCAGATAAGACCATCAACTTCTGGAACACAAGTACTGGAACCAGAATAAACTCTATTGAAACTGAGTCTCAGATCTCATCTTTAAACTGGGGTTATTCCTCAGGGACAGGACTTGAAATAGTTGCAACACACGGGTTCCCCAACAACAATATTTCGTTATTTAATTACCCAACCCTACAAAAGACAGGGGAAATCCAACAAGCACATGGTTCAAGAATCTTGAACGGGTGTCTTAGTCTGGATAGCATGACCCTTGCCACGGTTGCTGGAGATGAGAATTTGAAGTTCTGGTCAATTTTTGACTTACCTACCGGAAAGAATAAGGATGAGTTGGCCGATGATAATAATAATTATTTGAACGATGAAAACAAGAGAATGAAAAAGCTTATGAACTTACGTTAATAGACATAGATAAAGATAATAAAAGTTACTACGAGATGTATGGGGCTGTCAATTCCATAGCGAATATATCGACAGAGGGGTAGGAACAGACGTCTAAAGGTATGTAGTAAGTATCGTCATATATGAATTCGGTCACAAGTAACTACCGATAACACTCAATACACTACTTCTGGGTTGACAACTCAATGCATGACGCTGAGCATGAGATACTTTTGCCAATACAGGTTCCAGTTATGGATTCAATATTACTCATGGACAGTAACTCGACTTCATGACAACATTCTATAACAAGGGAAAGCTTTCACGGATGGCTAGCCACAAACAACTGCAAGGCCATCTGATCGGACGTTGGTGAGTGTGAAATGTTTATTTTGCATCCATCGTGTCTGAGCAAAGCAAGTAGGTGAGACGACAAGAAGCATAGTCTCTAGAATAAAATCCTTTTGTTCTAAACTTGATCTCTTATACACTTTCACGTGCATGTCCCTTCAATTCAAGCGTCTACATCAACTAGAACTCAAGTTAACTAAATTCATGTCAAGAACGAGGACGTGCGCGGGACCAAAACCCTTGTCAACAGCGTTCTCGCTTTCTCGCTACAGTTTCTAAGTCACTAAATATACTTTGCTACCTCCTCTATCAATCAATAAAATATGTCTGCAGACGGAGAGTTCACTAGAGTGCAGATCTTTGGCACTGTCTTTGAGATAACAAATAGGTACACAGACCTTAATCCTGTCGGTATGGGGGCCTTTGGTCTCGTGTGCTCAGCTGTTGATAAATTGACCGGACAAAATGTCGCCGTTAAAAAGATTATGAAACCGTTTTCTACCTCCGTCTTGGCGAAAAGAACATACAGAGAATTGAAGTTATTGAAGCACTTGAGACATGAGAATTTGATCACTTTGGATGACATCTTTTTGTCTCCATTGGAAGACATATACTTTGTGACTGAATTACAAGGTACAGACTTACATAGGTTATTGACCTCGCGTCCTTTAGAAAAGCAGTTTATCCAGTACTTCACCTATCAGATCCTCAGGGGTTTGAAATACGTTCATTCTGCAGGCGTTATCCACAGAGATTTGAAGCCATCCAACATTTTGATTAACGAGAACTGTGACTTGAAGATTTGTGACTTTGGTTTGGCAAGAATCCAAGACCCTCAAATGACAGGCTACGTGTCTACGAGATACTACAGGGCCCCTGAAATCATGTTGACCTGGCAGAAATACGACACGGAAGTAGACTTGTGGTCTGTAGGATGTATATTGGCCGAGATGATTGAGGGCAAACCTTTGTTCCCTGGTAAGGATCATGTTCATCAATTTTCCATCATCACCGAGTTATTGGGTTCTCCCTCGCACGATGTGATCGATACCATATGTTCGGAGAATACTTTACGTTTTGTTCAGTCCTTGCCTCATAGAGACCCTATCCCTTTCAGTGAAAGATTTGCGCACTGCAACCATATTGAACCTGATGCCATAGACTTATTGGCCAAAATGTTGATCTTTGACCCCAAAAAGAGAATCAGTGCAACCGATGCCTTGGGCCACCACTACATGGAACCTTACCATGATCCTACGGATGAGCCAGCATGCGAGTCTAAATTCGACTGGAGCTTCAATGATGCAGACTTACCGGTAGATACTTGGAGAGTCATGATGTACAGCGAAATCTTGGATTTCCACCAGATAGTTGGTAGTAACCAGGCCCCACAGGCCGAAGTGGTCGCTCAGATCCAGCAGGACGGGATCCAGGCTCCGCAAAGAGTCGAGTAATCATGATGTATGTATGACAATAGAAGAAATATAAGGTCGCGTTCGCGTTTTGTAGCTGTCCTATTATATTGGATATCACTTATGACTGGGCTGGGTGAATACTGGAAAGAGATCGATAATCATCTCTCAATTGGGGTCAAATATACTGGTGAGTCTGATACTGAGGTCCAATGCATTTTGACGTTCCGAAACAAAAAAGACACGACGCTCCATGTGAATGAAACTGGATCAAAGGACCAAAATGGATGGATGAACTCGTTTTGGGCCTCGCTGCCCCAGAAACTTCGAGAGCCGTCGAACTCAGCCCATACACACCTTTTCGTTGGATACTTACAGTTGATTGGGTACGTGGTGCTTAATTACCGATTCCATATCGATGATGGAAGCAATATAGCTTCAGAAAAAGCTCCTCGAAACTCTGCGTGGTGGGTCAACAAAGAGTATCATCTGAACTATCAGGACCCTGAGTCAGACCTGTTCGAGCGGAATGAAAGGCTTGAAAAAGTGCCGTTTATATTCGATAATTCTCATCACCAAATGGCCATTGGTGGGAAACTTGGAGGTGTCAACGATTTGATCATAGAAGACGAAAAAAACACAATAACCGTAGACCTGAAAGCACGGTATTTGCTTCAAGACTTGGTGTATAACTTCAACACGTTTAAAGCACCAAAACTAGGCGATGATCTTGAAGCCGACGGAAAGGTTGAATTGAAAGAATTAACGGATAGTATACTCCCCTTCTACTCCACCAGCCAGTCGTTACTATTCACAGACTTGACTGTGCCTCCGTTCTCTGAGAAGACATTTAAAGTTCTGTTTCCGAATGTAGTAGATTTACCTCCCACTTACAATGCCAATCTGAACAGCTTAACGTGCGAGCAAGGTCTTATCAGCATCAAGTATCTGCTCATTTTAGGGGTTCAAAAGCTAGATTCCAAAAATAAGTTGTCACCAGTATCTTTATACTACCCATTTAGAGTCAAAGGCAAGAGGAAAGGTCTAGATGAGAGATGGTTGCAGCCTGACTACTTGCAACATGTCACGATCGACAAATCATGGAAAGCACAAGTGGGAGAAAAGGACACAAATAGTGAATTCAACTCTGATCCAATAGAAGACAAAAGAGAGAGCAAGGCATCATTTCTTCAAGATTTGGATAAGTTGATCGAATCTGACCTACACAATATCCCCAAGATGTCTACGGTTGAAAGGAGAAAGAGTATTCAAAGTTTGCATGACGGAGAAGAAGAGCCCGGGACCGTGCCACAACTCCCAGAGCATTTGAAGAACCAATACAATTTTCTAGTTAACAACCATCAGTTATGTCTTATAACTTTTTCTAGGCCATACTACCATGTGGGAGAAGACGTGTTGTTCAGTATTGAGCTCAACAGTGACAATGTCGATAGTGCCACAAAGATTGTTGGAGTTACGACTCATTTAGAGGCCCATGAAGTGTTCCATATAAAGGATAAGGAAAAGTACACTAACGTGTATGGGATGAGTCCAGGGATAAAGATAAACTCGTTTGCCAACTCTATGCTCAACAGCAATGTAAACGGACCTGCTACTATGAGTAGCTACATAAGCATTCCTAATTTTGTATGTCAGCAATTCCAGAGCTCGAAGTTTATGGACTTGAAATACTTCATCGTGTTTAAGTTCAATCTAATGAAGTTCGATAAACCAGGGGCAAAGGAAGCGGTGGGGGAGACAGATATAAGAGCACTGGCGGTTACCGGGGTTGAAAATGTTGAGGGAAGGGATGAGACGCCTGAAGGGGCTCAATTGCATAAGCGTGAGACTGAGAATGGAACCGAAGACGAGCCTATACTTGAGACTCAAGGAGAGGTATCCTCCAAAAAGGAGGCAGTTAATACTGGTATCTCTACATCGGAAGGACGCCATCTGCACCTATACAACGTCACTGAGCCATACCGGTTTGACAATGCTGGTAATGAGTTCACCTTCCGATTACCGGTAGTGATACTCCCTTAAGAAAATTTCTCGCCCGCTGCTTGTCCTGTGTGAAGCGAACTCGCTAAAACTGGAGGCAATTTTTCCTAATTGGGTCTAATGACACACTGCGGGCTCTGAGAGAGCGTTACCAGTTTAGGACTAGTAATAGCACTTTCAGATGCCATGCGACAACAAATTTTGATAGTGGAGAAATTGAACAATAGAGATGGGACATATTTGAGGGTTTGTATTTTTGGACATGAATTTTTATTTAAATAGTTTTCAATCCCGATAAATAAATTTAAGAAATTTCCTACCTTCGCTTATACCATGAAATTCATTACCTTCGCTGCCACTTGCTTATCGTTCTTCTCCGTTATTAGCTGTCAATTGGTGGCTCCTTCGTACATTGAACATGAGGCTGACTTGGTCGAAAGAGATTTAAATATTCCCTCGCTTGTTTCCGACTTGCTTGACGGCTTTGACGTCGCAGACGTTATCTCTGACATTGACTTTGAAAAGATTGCCGGCTGGGCTGATGACTTGTTGGACTCTGGCGACAACATCAAAATCTTGGATAACATTTTAGTTGGATTGAAAAATAGTAAAATACTTCCAGACGGAGCTGTCTATATTGTAACTCATAATTACACTTTGAGAATTCTTGAACTGGCTCTTCCAACTGTGTTGAGGATAGCTGGAAATATCAACACTACTTCTTTGTTTGTGGCTTTGGACAGGTCAGGCTTGGCTTACTCTGTTGTTGCTGGTTCTCTTTCCGATAAAGACTTCTTGCCATCTGTATTGACCATCGCCAAGAAGTTGATCAAGTCGAGTGACATCAATTTGACTAGTTTATTACAACAAGCTGGAAAATTAATTACCAGAGAAGATATCTATGCTGACTTTGCAGCCGAAGTTGCTGCTCCATTTCCATCTCTCGATAGAAGAGACAATGTCGAAGACTTGTTGACCACAGTGATGAGCTCTATTGAGAGGTCGGGATTGATCAATGATACCATTCACACTTTGCTCACCGATGAGCAGTTCCAAGATGCTACTGTCGTACTTATTCAAGGTGCTTTGCAAAATATTGGATCTGTCATCAGTAACACTAACTTTACTGCTTTGAAACCATTCCTTTCTTCCTTGTGGGATTCGGGATTATTACAACACACCTTAGAAAGAGCCTTGGGTGACTCCGACTTGAGAAAGGCCTTGACTACTGACTTGGCTTCCATGTTGAAAGAAGGTTCTATCAAGGAAACTGATTTGGTTTCCGCTAAAGATAAGAAGGTCATCTTAGCTAGAGAAAAGATTGAATCTGAATCTGTTTCCGAGTCCGCAAGTGCTACCGAATCTGCTAGTGTCAGTGATGGAGAGCCTACTTCTGTAAGTGCCTCTTCTTCTTCTTCTTCTTCTTCTTCTTCTTCTTCCGATGAAGCTGATGCTGCTGTATCTTTCGGAGTCAACAAGCTTACCCTCGCATTGACTGTTTTCCCAATTGGTTTGTTTTTATTGTAGTAGACTTTACCTCGTTTTCGATAATTTATTTTAATTGTATTATATCTTGTAGATAAAGACGTTTCGCGATGAGAGTTTGTTTTCTGGTCATCTAGTCAGAACCCCATGGACTTCAATTTTCAATACGACAATGAGAGTGAAGAGGTCTCTAGCCCTCAAGAATTCACCAGGGACGAAGTAGACCCAGTTGAAGAGCAATTGTCGAGATCTTTCAGCTCCGCCCACTTTTCTACCGCAGAAGATCGGTTCATTAAAGACCACGATTTGAAAGTAAGGGCTTTTGAAGCATTAAACGAACCAAAAAGCCCTACATCCAAAAGAAGATCTTCTGTTCTTGATTTTGCGGCCCCTATTCGCCAATTTCACCCTAACCCAACAGCAGCGGTCCACAACAACCCGCACACCCAGCACCCTCGTGCTAATGCCAATGCCTTACCCGAAGAGTACCCATCCGAAGAGTTGATTGGGTTATTCAGAGATGTTAAGTTGTCCCTTGACTTGAGACACAAATACCAGGATATTTCTTTACAAGCAAGCGAAATGGACAACCCTAAGAACAAGGATGATTGGATCATTTATCCGCCACCTCCGAAACCAACATATAAGTCCAAAAATAGATACAATCAATTACCAAGTACTGAAGTTGATAAAGAAGAAGAGTTTGATTTAAGTAAATGTGTAATTCCCGAAGGCACCGATGCCTATGACTTCAGAACAAACGATGAGGACGTGTTTGAGATATACGACAAGTTGTCGAATGAAAATATCATTCGGGTGCCCAGTATTGCAGAATATTATACCGATTTGAATAAAATTGCCAAGATTGCCTCTGATGGTCCTACCAAGTCCTTCTCGTTCAAGAGGTTGGAATACCTTGAAGCAAAATGGAACATGTATTACTTGTTGAACGAATTCGAAGAAAGCTCTCAGTCCAAGAGGAACCCCCATCGTGATTTCTATAATGTCCGTAAGGTTGATACTCATATCCACCACTCTGCTTGTATGAATCAAAAACATTTATTGAGGTACATCAAGTACAAGTTGAAGACAGTTCCAAAGGAAGAAGTCATTTTCAGAGATGGTAAGGTTTTGACATTGGAGGAGGTGTTCAAGTCTTTACATTTGACTGGATATGACTTGTCGATCGATACATTGGATATGCATGCACACACAGATTCTTTCCACAGATTTGATAAGTTTAATTTGAAGTATAATCCTATTGGGGAGTCTAGATTGAGAGAAATTTTCTTGAAGACAGACAACTACATCAATGGTAAGTACTTGGCAGAAATCACCCAACAAGTGTTTGAAGACTTAGAAAGCTCCAAGTACCAAATGAACGAATTGAGAATCTCTATCTATGGAAGATCATATGACGAATGGGACAAGCTAGCTGCATGGGTTGTCGATAACAAATTGGTAAGTCACAATGTTCGTTGGTTAATTCAGGTTCCAAGATTATACGATATCTACAAAAAAAATGGTAATGTGCAAAGTTTCCAAGACATTCTAGTAAACTTATTTGAGCCTTTGATCAAAGCTACCTTGAACCCGAAGTCTAACCCTAAGTTGTTTGTTCTCTTACAAAGAGTTGTTGGTTTTGACTCTGTTGATGACGAATCGAAACTGGAAATTACACAAAGAAGACACCCTCGTTCCAGTAGGTGGGATCATTCTTTCAATCCTCCGTACTCGTACTACCTATACTACATCTTTGCAAACTTATCTTCATTGAACCACTTGAGAGCCAAGTTAGGATTCAATACCTTCCTTTTAAGGCCACACAGCGGTGAAGCCGGTGATCCGGGCCACCTCATTAGTGCATTCTTGACGTCTCATTCTATCAGTCATGGTATCCTATTGAGAAAGTTGCCTTTTGTCCAGTATTTGTACTTCTTGGACCAGATCGGGTTGGCCATGTCTCCATTATCTAATAATGCGTTGTTCTTGACCTACGATAAGAACCCGTTCTTCAACTTCTTCAAGAAAGGTATGAATGTTTCCTTGTCAACGGATGATCCATTGCAGTTTTCGTACACCAAAGAACCGTTGATCGAAGAGTACTCCGTTGCAGCACAGATTTATAAGTTATCAGCAGTTGATATGTGCGAATTGGCCCACAACTCCGTATTGCAGTCTGGCTGGGAAGCGTCCATCAAGAAGCACTGGTTAGGTAAAGACTATATGTTAGGAGGAGTGGAAGGTAACAACATTGAGAAGACCAATGTTCCGGATATTAGGGTTGCTTATAGAGAACAAACTCTTAAGAGTGAATTAGAATTAGTAGACTACTATTCTTCCTTAAAGACCCAAGAAGGTCGCTAGTTGAGCTCGAAACAGGTCGTCACTAGTCGTTTAATGTAAGATTGTTATATACAAAAATATGCTCAAGCGAGCTTGACATGTAAGCGCATGGTGGAAAATCACGAAATTGATGCGATTAAACTCTCAGCAGCCGAAGATGGAATTTTACGAATTAGACATACTCTTCTCCAATGAGTTCAATTGTTGAAATACAGCTTCAGGACGCTACTGTGGAAGTTCTGACGAAACTACCAGTAGTTTTAGCAATTGCTGGTTCAGATAGTTCTGGTGGGGCAGGAATTGAAGCGGACCTCAAAACCTTTTCGGCCCATAATGTGTATGGGCTCACGTGTATCACGGCATTGACAGCTCAGAATACTACTGGTGTCAAGGGTATCGACAAGACGTCAAAGGAGTTCTTGAAGGAGATTTTGTTGCAAAATTTTGATGATTTCTTGTATGGGTATGAAAATGGCGAGGCTCCATTGAAGGCTATCAAAACGGGTATGCTTACGGAGGAAGCAGTGCTGGTGTTGAGCGAATACGTGTACATATTGCAGAATCTCAATGTGAAGATCGTTTTGGATCCGGTAATGATCAGTACATCTGGAAGCCAGTTGTGCAGCGAAGAGGGTATGAAGCTGTGCGTAGAAAGTATAGTCAAGTACTCGGATTTGATTACACCAAATTTCGAAGAGGCTTTAGCCTTATATAAATTAGCCGGTGGTAAGGGATTAAGTGGTGAAATCACCAGTGTAGATCAGTTAACTGACTTTACTGTTGGCTTACAGAAGGTGCTTGGCTGCAAGAATGTGCTTGTCAAAGGAGGCCATATCCCTTGGAACAGTCTGACGAATAAACGTTTCAAGGAAGGAGATGATGCGCTGGTTAAGGTAATAAGGGACATTTTATACGAGTCCGACACAGAGAAACTTACAGTATATCTGCTGAAGGCTGTGGACAGCGACAACACGCATGGAACCGGGTGCACCTTAGCATCGGCCATTGCTGCAAACATCGCAAGGGGTGTAGATTTATCGAACTCAATTGCGCTTTCCATTGACTATGTTCACAGAGGGCTTGTGAATATGCCAGGCAAATTGGGCCGGGGCAATGGGCCTTTGAATCATTTGATAAGCCCAGCTAGATCTGTGAACCAAGTGCTCAAGACTAGTCCGAGGAGTATCTCTCGTGATTTCTGGAAGCACAATTCTGCATATGAGTTCTTCAAAACTCACCCCAAAGTTAAACCACACTGGGAGGAATATACGCAACATAGATTTGTGAAACTGGTTGCACAGAATGAACTACCCTTTAACCGTTTTCTCTATTTCTTGAAACAGGATTACTATTATCTTATCAACTACGCCCAAATCCACGCTTTAGCTGCGGCAGTAGCTCCCTCGTATCACCAGACTCACTCTGAGGCAAAAATCATTAGCGAAGTGGTGAGCGAGATTGAAAAGCACAAACAGAAATTGAGCAAAAAGTACAACATTGTTTACGAGAGAGACATCGACTTGGATATTGAGTTGTCTCCCGGGAAAGCGTGTCTTGAATACTGTGATTATTTATTAGAGGTCGGGAAGAGAGAGAACTTTTTAGGTATTAAAGTTGCGTTAGCCCCATGCCTTCACGGATACTATGAGGCAGGGATTTTTGGGAGAAACACCAGAAAGCTGCACGATGGTGCATTGAATGCTTTGGAAAGTCAAGAAGATGTGAAAGTGTACGATGAGTGGATAGAGGATTATTCTTCTGATTGGTATAGTGCAGCGCATCATGATGGTATAGAGGCATTACAGGATATCTTCAACAACAGCCAGATTTCTAGTGCAAGACTTGAAGAGCTCGTGGATTTATTTGCCAAGGTTACCAAACTAGAAGTATCCTTCTGGGATGAAGTACTACAGTAAATAGACAATAAATATATGCTTTGGCTGCAACTTGACTCGCGGTAGTCGGGTTACAATTTGCAAGTTCCACACTGCTCACCCACTTGTTCGCGGAATCCTCGATTCAACATAGATATTAAAGCAGGATGTATAATCCGTACCAGCAGCAGCAGCAAATGGGGTTCAATCCCAACCAGCAGCAGCAGCCGCAGCAGACGGGATATTCCATTAATCCTCAATACCCCCAAGCTACCGGCTATTACCAGCCCCAATTGAATCAGCCTCAATTGAATCCGCAAGCCACTGGATTTTATAACCAGCAGGCTCAGTTGAACCAATTCTCTCAACCTCAGTTACTGCAGGGAGGACAGGGTTTCCAGCAACCTATGCAAACTGGTTTACAGCCCCAACAAACCGGATTTGTATCCCAGCCAGTGCCACCCCAACCAATGCAACAATTGCAGTCCCAGCCTACTGGATTTCTGAAGGCGGCAGCCAACGTTTCTGAAAACAAGGAACTCAAAATTCCAAGTATCAGATTATCGTTCATTACGGTCTCGGACCAGACAAAGTTTGAGCACTTGTTCAGAACCGCAGTCCCAAAAGGTGAACAGACTATCTCCGGGGACTCGTGTAGAGATATTTTACTCAGATCGGGTCTCCAGCCCGTGACTTTAGCTGAAATATGGTCGTTGGCTGACACTAATAAAAGTGGCTCGTTACTCTTTCCTGAATTTGCCTTGGCGTTACACTTATGTAATATGGCCTTGAAGGGAGACTCCTTGCCAGGTATATTGCCAGAAAAATGGCTGAATGAGGTCAGAAGCTTTGTAGATGCTATCAATTTCAGTGTTCCCGAAGATTTTAATAAAATCTTGGAAAATACTCCTTTTGCTCCCCAGCAGCAGGATTGGTTCGGCCAAGGTCAAGGGCAAGCCCCAGCTACCTCTTTCCAAACTGGGTTCCAACCTCAGCAAACTGGGTTCGCTGCTCCATTGGCCTCACAGAGAACTGGAGGAGGCAGTTTGATTCCTTTGCAACCGCAACAAACAGCTGGCTTGATTCCTTCCCAAAAGACTGGTCCTCTCCAACAGCAAGCCACAGGATACCTGGCGTTGCCATCCCAAGCAACTGGTCTTCGACCACAAGGAACTGGCTATGGGAATGTGCTCACTCCTCAAAAGACTGGTCAGGGTATCCAGTCTCAAGGTACTGGGTTCAGTGCAGTTCCTCCACAGAGAACGGGTCCCCTTCAGGCACAAACCACTGGATTTCAACCCCAGACAACCGGATTCCAGACCTCTTTTCAAGCCCAACCTACAGGCTCTTTGCAACCTCAGACCACTGGTTTGCAACCTCAAAACACCGGCTACCAGGGCTTACAGCCCCAATCAACCGGATACCTTCAGGGTCAACCTACAGGTAAACCAGGACAATGGGGATTTGTTTCTATGCCAACAGGTGGCATTCCCGGTTTGAACGCTATGGAACTGCACTTTTTGCCCTCCTCTCAGGGTTCAACGAACAATTTGCAGAACGCCATGGGCGGAAACTTGAAATTGAACGTTACATGGGCTATAACCAAGCAAGAAAAGCAAATCTACGACGGGATTTTTAACGCATGGGATACAACTAAAAAGGGGTATGTGGAAGGCGATGTTGCCATCAATGTGTTTGGCAAATCGGGATTGGGTAGACCAGACTTGGAAACAATTTGGAACTTGGCCGACTCAAGTAACAGGGGTAAACTCAACCGTGACGAGTTTGCAGTGGCTATGCACTTGGTGTATAGGAGGTTGAATGGATTCGACATCCCTGTGAGGTTACCTCCTGAATTGGTTCCTCCATCCCATAAGAATTTCCAGGAATCTTTTGACACTTTGAAGAACTCGTTAAAGGGGAGTAAGGCTGCTCCAAGATCTAGTCTTTCTGGAGCTTCTACTGCTACCAAGACTGATGGTAGTAGATTCAAAAATAATGATGACAACGTAGGCTACGTGTCTAGCACCCGTCACAGAAGCAGAAGCTATGGCGAGCCTGCATCCAACAGTAGTGTTAAGTCGTCCAAAGACTCTGACTTATCAGTTGCAGATATGAAGAAGTTGATCAACGAAAAGAAAATCCTCTTGGATGCTTTAGATAGCGGGGAGGGGGGTACGTACGCTTCTAAGAGCTACAATAATCTGAACAATAACCAAGAGATTGAGGGTCTCAAGAGGAAGGTCAGAAATATTCAAGATCAAATGGACAACTATGGCTCTGGCAATACCGCTATAGAGGAGAAGCAGACTTTGCTTGGAAAGTTAGACCATCTTACCAAGGACATTGTTCCTGGTTTGATTCAGAGAATCCACAAGACGACGGAAGATATCGCTAAGACTAAGATTGATCTTGAAACCGCCAAGTTGAAAAAGAGCAATCCGGATTGGAACCCCGAGAACAGCGAGGCTGGAATCGTGGGAACAGGGCCCAATGGACAAGTCACCGATGGAGACAGAAGAAAGTTCAAGTCCAAGCAATTATTGAACCAAAGAATGGCTCGCTTGACTGGTAAATCATACGGAGGAAAGAATGATGAACTCGAGCAGAAATTGAATCTGTCTGTTGATAAAACGAACAAGGAGAAGGAAGAACAAATCAGTATTATCAAAGATATTCAGACCAGTATCAAGGAATTGGAAGATGGCTGTGCAGCCTCATTACAGGTTTCTACTCAGGAAGAATTTGGTGCTTCTAAATGGGAAAAAGGTGAAAGCGTGAGCCCTCAAGTTGCCCTGTTCATTAAAGATTTGAATGAAGCTTCCAAAGCTATTCAACAGAGAAGCAAAAAAGACCAGCCCCAGGCTTCCATGCCAGTTGCTCTTGTTGGACAGGATTCGCATTCCTCTCCTCAGGCTACCGGTGGTTCAACTGAATCGTACAGGAGTCCCGAGGACAGAGCTGCTTATATCAAAGCACAGGCTGAAAAGAGAATGAACGAAAGATTGGCCAAATTGGGTATTACCAGACGTAGAACTGAGAGTAGTTCTCAGTCAGCATCCCCCGCTGTTAGACAAGAACTGCAGTCTGTGAAGCAACCAGAACCTGTGAAGGAACCAGAACTTGTGAAGGAACCAGAACTTGTGAAGGAACTGCAGCCTGTGAAGCAACCAGAGACTAAACAAGTGCAGACTCCGCTTCCGAATTCCGTACCTGAAAAAGATTCAAGTGATGAAGATGACGAGGAATACGAGGCATTGATCAAGCAAAAACAAGAAATAGAGGCCCGTGAAAGAGAAAGAAAAGAGAAGAAACGGAAGGATAAGGAAGAAAGGTTGGCCAGATTGAAGAAAGAAATGGAACAGTTAAAACAGAAAGAGTCAGCCGGTTATTCCAGTGATGAAGATGGAGAACCTCCGAAAGCAGCAGCCACTTATGGTCCTGATTCTATTAAGAAGGAAGAGAAAGTGCCTGCACCAGCTGAAACTGCTCAGCAAGGTCAGCCAGCTCAACAAGCTCCACCACTTCAGTCAGCTGCATCTACTTCATCGCAGCAAGAAAAGGCCCCACATGATAGTAATCCTTTTGCTAAATTACCTAACGGGCCTGAACAAAAGCCAGTTGAAACCCCATCTTCAAAACCACAGAATAACCCATTTTTCAAACCTCAGACAGAATCCATCACTACCCAACTAGATCCAAAAAAGGCTGAAGCACAAAGAGCTTCTCAAAGAGGGATTGCAGATGATGGATGGAGCGAATCTGAAGATAACGATAGCGAAGAGGATGAGCCAAACCGTGCTGGTGCTGCTCACCTAGCTAGTTTGCTTTTCGGTGGCATGTCTCAGCCCCCACAGAGGTCCACTGATTCAAGTTTGGCTGAAAAGGAATCCACTCAGGCCCCTGATGAAAGTACAGCAGCTGCCCCACAGGCTCCTCAAGTACCACAGGCTCCTCCATTCTCCCAACCTCCTCTGGTTCTTGAATCTCCTCCGGTTCCTGAAGCTCCTTCCGCGTTTGCGGCTCCTCCTGTCTTTCAAACAGTATCACCTTCAGGTCCCCCCTCAGATGACGACTTTGAAGACGCTTTAGCCCCTGTAGATGATACTCCTCGTGCTCCTCCGCAGGCTCCTCCAGCACCTCCTATCCCAACAGAAATGCCACCTATGCCTTCACAAGCTGTTCCCCTGCCTCCTGTTGAAGTACCTCCCCAGGCTCCACCTGCCCCACCGGTTGCTCCTCCGCTACCCTCGCAGGCGCCTCCTGTTGCGCCACCACCTCCACCGGCACCACCAGCCGCCCCTCCAGCTCTGGTTCCATCTTCCGAAACTAATGGTTCTGCCCCACTCCCTCCATCCGCCCCAAGTATTACAGCCTTGTTGGGTGAGATACAAGGGGGGAAAGCCTTGAAAAAGGTGGACCCTACGCAACAAAGAATTGTAGAAGGTACAGCTGGAAGAGTCTTATAACTAGATTCTGTAACTAGATTTAACCGCTTATACTTATAAAATCATTTATAAAATGAAAATTACTAAATACTATTTACATGTTTGAATGTCTTAATTAATCTCTGTCTCGTGGTTCGGAACCACATACACATCCTTATCCTTAGCCACGACCTGTACGGTTTCGGTATCCTTAACTTGTCCCTTGATCATCAACATAGCAAGTGGATTTAATAATTTCTTTTGAAGAACTCTGTTAAGCGGTCTAGCTCCATAAATCGGATCATAGCCGAGCTCAGCCAATAGCTCTTTAGCTTCATCAGATACCTCGAGAAACATTCTCTTGTCAACCAACCTATCTCCAATCTCAGTGAGACGGATTTCCAATATATTCTTCAAAGACTCTTTCGACAACCTATTGAAGATCAACACTTCATCCAAACGGTTAATGAATTCAGGAGGATAGTGGTGTCTCAACATATCCGTGACCTGCTGCTTTGTTTGATCATGGATCTTGCCATCTTCAGAGGCATGTTTGTCGTTAAGAAGTATCTCTTGTCCGATGTTGGATGTCATCACTATCATCGTATTACGGAAATCAATATGCTTACCGTGAGAATCCGTCAATGAGCCCTCGTCAAGAACTTGCAACAACAACTTGGAAACATCGGGATGTGCTTTTTCAAACTCATCGAACAATATTACAGAGTATGGTTTTCTTCTCACTGCTTCGGTCAATTCACCACGTTCTTCGTACCCAACGTAACCTGGAGGTGATCCGATTAACCTGGAAACAGTATGCTTTTCTTGGAATTCAGACATATCAAATCTGATTACTGAGTTCTTATCGTTGAATAAAAACTCCGCTAATGTCTTTGTAAGCTCAGTTTTACCAGTTCCTGTTGGTCCCAAAAACATGAAGGAAGCAATAGGCCTCTTGTCACTGGTTAACCCGGCTCTTTGCAATCTGACAGAGTCTGAAATAGACTTGATGGCTTCTTCTTGACCAATCACCTTCAGCTGCAAACGGATTTCCATATCTAAGAGCTTATCTTTCTCACCCTTCATGAGATTAGTTACAGGAATTCCAGTCATCTTAGAAATCACAAAGGCAATATCATCAGAAGTAACAGAATCATGTAACAAGTTGGCTTGAGAAGCAGGACTGTCATTTTCGGTCTTCTCCTTCAACCTCCTCTCTAATTCAGGAATTGTAGCATACTGTAACTCTGAGGCCTGGGCATAATTTCCTTCTCTTTGAGACTGCTCCAAATCAAACTTGGCTTGTTCCAAAGCTGTCTTCGCATCCTTTACTTCTTGAATCAGTTCCTTTTCAGACTCCCATTGTTGGGTGATCTCTTTCAATTCAGTTTCTTTGGTCTTGAGAGCATCTTCCAACTTAGCACGGCGCTCAATGGAAAGCTGGTCGTCTTCCTTTCTCAATGACTCCAATTCGATCTGAATGGTCATGATTTGACGATCTAAATTGGCAATTACATCAGGCCTGGACTCATGTTGTAGTCTCAAGGTGGAACATGCTTCATCAACCAAATCGATTGCTTTGTCCGGTAAAAATCTGTCGGTTATGTACCGGTTGGAGTATAATGCAGCTGTCACCAATGCCCCATCGGTAATACGAACACCGTGATGTACTTCGTAACGTTCCTTCAATCCTCTTAGAATAGAAATAGTGTCCTGAAGGGTAGGTTCACTCACAGTCACAGGGGAGAATCTACGAGCCAAAGCTGCATCCTTCTCCACATGTTGACGGTACTCATCGATTGTGGTGGCTCCACAAAGGGACAACTTACCTCTAGCCAATGCAGGTTTCAAGAGATTGGAAGCATCAATTGACCCTTCAGCTTTGCCCAACCCCATCAAAAGATGCATTTCGTCAATAAACAAAATCACTTTACCGTGTTTCTCCTCAACTTCTGTCAAAATCTTTTTCAACTTCTCTTCGAAATCCCCTCTAAATTTGGATCCTGAAATGATGGCAGCCAAATCCAAGGTTATAATCTGCTTATTTTTCATACTTTCAGGCACTTCTCCCTTTAAGATCCTCTGTGCTAGTCCTTCCATTATAGCTGTTTTACCCGTACCGGCATTACCTATCAAAACTGGATTGTTCTTGGTTCTCCTGGAGAGGATCTGAATTGTACGTCTGATCTCTTCATCACGGCCAATCACAGGGTCCAATTTCCCATCT
The DNA here is from genome assembly GCA_030571055.1 of Yamadazyma sp. yHMH685. Lineage (NCBI taxonomy): Eukaryota > Fungi > Ascomycota > Pichiomycetes > Serinales > Debaryomycetaceae > Yamadazyma > Yamadazyma sp. yHMH685. The sequence continues at coordinate 1,092,170 of JAJLXC010000003.1, forward strand.
TTGGCTAGCTGCGTTAAATCAGACCCATACTTCTCCAACGCAGGGCGATCGTCCTCTTTATTCATAGACATTTGAAGACCTTTGGGTGTACTGGAGCTGAAATTTCTATATTGGAAAGTTGAAGGTCGATAGTTGGAGTTGTAATTTGTAAAGGGAGAAAGAACATTCGAGTGGAATACCGCGGGAGATATCTTGACATTCCTCAAGAATGTTCTTCCAGTAATCAATTGTCTGGAACTCCTTGCACCAAGCATTGAATTTACAGCTACTTCTGATTCAAGGCCTACGCTTTATATGACCGTGCTACAAAATGCGAAATTTCTCGAAATTTCTAGAACTGTATATGAGCTATCTCTTTTCATCAGGCCAGTAATCACGAACTGAGTATCCTGGCTGTGGCTCAAACGGTGGAGGTTGAGATTGGGACAGGGATGGTGGATACTCGTCAGGGTATTGGCGCTGGTAGTCACGTGAGGTATCTTCTTCGTTTGAGTCGTCTGAAAGTTCATAATCATTAATGATTTCGTCATCAAATTGCTGCGAATTTCTTGATCTGTAGTCTATATTGTTGTCAATTTCGTCAGTACCGACAACTTCAGTAATGTTTGTATTATTGTGTGTATAGTTGGCCTGTTCCTGACCATCTGCCCTATTGTCATTATCGTTGGTATCATTATCATTATTGTCATGGTTGTTGTCGTGACTGTTGTCATTATCATTTTCATGGTTGTAATTGTCATGGTTATCAATGCCATGTTCACCTACAGATCCACCCTCATTACTCGAATTGGTAGTGGACTGAAGCTTCAGGTCACCCTCACTCTCGACATACACTTTCACGGGCTTCCAAAACGGGAGTTTCTCTTTTAACCAATTGCCGAATACACTGGGCTTGCCTTCAAGTTGACTCTCCCCCTTCTCTGCCAGGTTATGAAAAATTGGCACATCATCTATGCTGATTCTTCTTCCAAGGACCCCCATCAACTCGTAGTGCCTTTCCAAGCTCTTTATGTCGTAGAACCATTCCCAAACAAGATTGAGAATTCCTATGGTAGTCAAGCTACGAATGACCGTTAGCCAACTTCTGTTTTGCCATTCTTGATGAAATATGGATATCATCAAAATCTCCATGGCGAAAAGTAACCCGAAAACGACCCAGATGAATATCGCCAAGGGTAATAATCTTTTGCTATGGGTATATTTTCGAGCATTCTTGATCACGAACGTGTAATAACCCAAGAGAATGGCGATCCAGAAATGAAATACAAGGCAGATAGAGTTCTTCACCTGGTGCCACTTGAAATATATCCACAGCCCCCCGGGGTCTTCCATGACTCTAGCTATGGACTCTCTGTAGCGGGCTTCGCATAGAACTTCCACCCCTATGATGAGAGCCACATACACCAGGGATCCAATCATAATATATAACCTTGCACTTTTCTCCGAAATCGTAAATATCACTTGAAGAAATGCCATCAGAATTAAAAGCGAGGAAAAGACATTTGTTATACGGAAAGTAAGGTTACTGAAAAACACATCGTGGATATCTGCCACATTTGTTAAATCGGAATAATAGTCCTCTCTTGCTTGCTGTGTCACTTGGGCAAGAAGGATTGTTAAAACTATTGTATGGAAAACGGTAGCTAATTGTGTCAAAAATGGTTTCTGTTTATGGCGAGGTGAAAGAACTAGAAATGCACTAAGCATCCAGCAAATGCAACAGGTGCCTGATATAGTAAATAATAAGGAAACGAATGCATTTCCATTATTATAGAATCCACTTCTGTGTTCCCAGTTGTTCGAAATGTCATTGATGCTATGGCCGTTTATTAGTATGTCTTCGTTAATGGGAAACGAGCAATTCGTGATATAGTAAACTGGGTACGATAAGTTGGAGGGGGTCTGTAGGACATCACTACCGTTTTCGAAATACGACAAGCTTCCTTCTGTGAGGGAGTACAAAGAACAACTCGCAGAGGAATTACCCACGGTTATTTCCGCTGAAGTTTGCCGACGATCCCCAAATATAGGATTCATGTTAGATGCGAATCTAAGCACCTAGAAAAATGAATGCTTCTATCAAAACGAAGGCTCGCGTTTTTTTCGCTTCTCCGATCAGGAATCTGGAATTTTTCAGTAGGAACCATGAGCTTCCCACACACTCCTCAATCTCAAACGCCGGACCCTACCCAAGAATTAGAGGGTAGCTTCCAGACCCTTTCTGTGAACAAATCCAAAAAAAAGAGACCTGTAAGAGCTTACCATACAGACTATTCTTTACCTGGATCTACTACTAATCTATCAAATTTAGGTAGTCTTCCTTCTACCCCCATTGTAAGCACTCCACCAGTGCATACACCGATCCCTGCGGCTTCTCACAGAAATGAACAGCCGTTGGCTTACGAGGTTCACGAGAATGTCGTTAATATTGATGGTCCTGCTGGTGTAAACGGAGAAGAAGATGCTAGTTTATCGGTGCCTTACAAAAGATATACAGATCAATTCGAGTACATGACGCCTGTGGACACAAGCAGAGTTGAATACAAAGAATTTTTGACGTTTGAAAATGTAAGCCCTCCAAGCGTTGGCACTCAATTCAATGCAGTGGATCAAGGAACGGGATCTGCAAAATTCATTAGATCAACAATGTATCAGATCCCAGAAACCGAGCAGCTCAGAGAAGCTTCAAAGTTACCAGTTGCAATCACCATCCGCCCGTTTGCTCCTTTGAGTGAAACCGAAGATCCTGTTCCTGTAGTTGATATGCGTGAACTAGGAAAGACATACGTCGATGATGAGGACGTTGGACCTATAAGATGTCGCCGTTGTAGAACATATACCAATCCTGCCATTCAGTATACAGCAGGCGATAGATTCACCTGCAATATATGTTCCTTCCCCAACAATATTGTTCCAGCAGACTACTCATCCGTGGTAAATCCACTGACGGGCCAGAGAATGGATGTGCCTCATAGACCTGAATTGCATAAAGGGGTTTACGATATCTTGGTACCTAAGGCATACAATGCTGGAGGCCCTGACAAGATGCCTAACTCTTTACATCATGTGATTCTCATTGATATCACTGTGGAAAGCATCAAGAACAATCTTCCTATGGTAATTGCAGATGCTTTAAGATCAGTATTTTATGGTGCTAACGAAGAAGTAGATGATGAAGGAAAACCCATCAGTTCTAGGAAGTTTGCTATCATCCTATTCGATAACCGTATGCACTTTTATAACCTCTTCCCTTCGCTTGATGCTACTCAAATCACCATTTCCTCAGACTTAGATGATCCTTTTATTCCATTTTTTGACGGCTTATTCGCAGACCCTGATGAAAGCAGAATGGCCATTGAAGATGCTTTAAACAACCTTGAGCAGCTCTGCTCAGATGATGCCTTAAGAGCCGATGCTGAACCTTGTTTCTCCGTAGCATTGAGAACCGCTATGCTTTGCTTGTCTGAAGTTGGTGGTGGTAAAATCACTGCTGTCCTATCCAACTTACCCTCATATGGACCAGGTGCATTGACTTTCAAAAATAACAGGTCTCAGGCTGCTATCCTATCTCCTGAAGTTGAAAAGAGTATTCATTCAGCTGATAATGAGTACTACAAGCTTTTGGCGAGGGACTTTATCAAAGAAAATGTAGGGGTGGACTGTCTTGTAGTGTCCCAGCTTCCTGTGGATTTGTCGAACGTTGGCTGGTTATGTTCTGTTACTGGTGGTTCTGTGTTCAAATGGTCTAATTTTGCATTGGAGAGAGATTCGAGAGAATTCACTGGACGCTTTGTTAACTCCATCAAGAACACGAAGGCTTACCAAGCACAATTGAAATTACGTTGTTCTAGCGGATTGCAAGTAACTCAGTACTACGGTTCGTCTTCATCTGTTGCTGAAAGCTCCATCGTAGGTATCAACACACAAGATCCTGTGATTCCCGTCTTATCGGAAGACCAAACATTCACTGTTCTTCTCGAGTATGATGGAAAGCTATCGACGTCCAAAGATTGCCATTTCCAAGCAGCAGTCTTGCACACGGATGAGTTTGGTATGAGGAAGGTCAGAGTAATCAACTTGGTGTTGGCTGTAACAGAACGTCTTAGCGATGTCTTCACATTTGTTGACCAAGATGCAGTAGTTGCGACTATAATAAGAGACTCCTTGAGCTTTATTGGTAAACAAACTTTCAAAGAACTTAGAGAATCAATTAATCTTAAACTTGTGGAAATATTCACTCAGTATCGTGCCAAGAGCGAATTGGGACATAATGCAAACAGTACCTTAACTAGCAGACTATTGTTGCCTGATTCGTTAGCAAATCTTCCCGTTTACCTATTAGCGTTCTTGAAATCAGTAGCCTTGAGAGATAATACGAATGTGTCACCCGATGCGAGATTGGAGGACGCATACCAAATGCTTAATATGCCTCTTGAAAGATTAGCATATCACCTTTATCCTGCGTTGGTGGAATTACACTCGTTGTATCCTAACGAAGGGTTGATCCCAAGAGAGAACAATCCTCTGCAGTATGTGTTGTTACCAAGTTGTAAGAATTTATCGCTTAGCAAGTTGGAAGATGGTATCTATATTATGTGCGATGGTAGAAGGGTATTGGTATGGGTCAGGCCCAATGCAAACCCCTTGCTTATAAAAGATCTTTTTGGAGAGCAGATTGATACCATCGATAAAATTGATGCCATGAATGATGAGTTGCCTGACTTGCCAACCGATATTTCGTTACAAGCACAGAATATCGTCAATTACTTTAACACCCATATCAATGGTCTTTCCACTATTGGAGCTGCTGGTATTCAAATAATTAGAGAAGGTATTGATGGTTCGGATGTCTTTTTTAAGGAACATTTGGTTGAAGATGGATCTAAAATGGGAATACACCTTCATAACTCCAACTACGCCGAGTTTTTGAGCAAATTGCATAAAGCCATAAGAACAGAACTAGAAAATGATAAAAGTTATAGTAAAGTTAAACAGTTAATCAATCTGGCTGAGCAAAAGAAGACGAAATCATTAGCACAAAGGTATATTAATATTTAAACATGCCTCATATATACTGTAATGAATAATAGAATTAATTAAACTTTATGAGTTTAATAATCTCAATAACAACTTCAAGAATTTGCGGGTTCTTTTTGGATTGTATTACCTTTGCCAATGCATTCTTCAAATCCTTGTCTTCCTTGAACTTTGCCAATTCACCTTCGTTGAGGCTTGCAGCAGCATAAACAAGGTCTAAAAGAACATAACTTACTCTGAGTATCAATTCATCATCATCAGTCTGATCTTTGAAGATCGTCATCAATGATGGAACTAGCTTCTTCCTTAGCTCTTTATTCTCCACTAATAATTGAGGAATCATATCAAACTCTGACGTGGCATTTGCTAATAGTCCAGACAAAATTATCTGAAGATGAAGGTCTGTCAGCTCCAACATTCTTATTAATATGTCCAACCTCTTCAATGCTTGAGGATCTTCAGTATTGAAAAATTTCACAAGCATTTTTGGCTTCATGATCAAGTTGGAAATCAACTCCCATGCTGCCGTCTGAATCAAGGGAGAATCTCCCTCGATGATAAAATTGTCGAGATACTTGTCGAATGTTTTGGAAATAATAGCATCCTTGACTTCCTCCTTAGTATCCGAGACAGATGAAATATTTGTCAAAGCTAGTAAAGATTCATACTTATCCAACCCCGTAATCTTGTCGTACAAATATGAATCCAGGGCATCTACTTGTAGTTTGCCAGTATAAGAAGTAATATCAGGTCCAAGGAGTTCTACCAAGAATGGAAGACAGGTTGTGACACTATACTTGTTAAACGCTAGTGAAGGATTCACCAGTATCAAAATCTTAGCCAATGATCTTATGGCCTGGATTCTAGTATCAATAACTGCTTCTCTATTAGAAATTGGTCTCGTTTGACTCATTTGTTTGGATACTTTACTCAGCAGGACCAAGTAATCCAAGAGAAAATTTAAAGCCCCTTGTTTGATTAATTCCTGTCTTACCAACTTATTTTGGTTCACTGAAATATAATATATAACATGAATGAACAGATCTGAGTTGTTTGTTGAACCTTCTTTCCCTTTTATAACTTTCAATTTAGATATCAAGTTTATTATTCCATAATCAAACAACAAAGACTTATTAAAGTTATGAATCAGCTCCACATCTTCCGTCGGGTTCTCATTCGAAGAGTTTGGTGTGGCCACCAGTTTGAGATAGTTTACGGTCTTCGCCTCCTGGGACTCTCCACCATCTTCTTTGATGGTCATAAGATTAGTGAAAATGAGTAGCAATCCGTACACTGTTGGAGAGTGGTCTTTTGAAATTTTGGAAATATCTTTCACATCAGTTTTGGACTTGGTAATAGATATTAACTCTTGTATAGCAGATAAATCATCTCGAATAGTTTTTTTTATGGAATGGTTCAAGGTCAAATAGGCCAAGGCTTCAATAGAATATTCCACATATTCATCGCCCAAACTCGGTCTATTCTTCAAGAAGTTGATGTGAGTATTATAAGAGCCCTCCAAAGTAAGATTGAACAGTTTGTCTCCCTTCAACAGTAGAAAATTCCATAACTTAACGACACATAAGGTTGATAAAATCTTGAACTTGGTGTACTCTTTGATATCCAAACCAGAACCAACCTTGAGCAAATCCAAATAAGTTGTAGCGTTAAATTTTCTGCATTCATCATCAATGCAAGAACTGCTCACAAGCTTGAGCAAGCTGTCTGTTGTAGTATTAATGCTTGGTAACGCAAGTGAGCTAGGAGTAATTTTTTTAACCTCTTCAACAATAGCATCCCTGCACGTATTGGAAGTATATATTTTTCCACATATGATGGGGCATAATGGAAACAAGAGTTCCAAAGATTTCACCAAATTCAAAAATGAACTGTGGTCATTTCCAGCTTCAAGTGTATAGTCAAAGAATCCATTTATTACTTCGTAACTTTCAGGCTTCTGTAGTTCGATACATTTTACTACTATAAATAGTATAATAGCTTGCGAATCTGACAGATTAAGTGGAGTCAAGAAAGATAGAAATATGGGTAGGTGGGTTGGGAATACAATCTGGAACTCTGATATAAGACTCAAATAAATCAGACAATAGAAGCTGAGATCAGGGTGGATAGTTGACGACTTCAAGTGGGTCTTGATAGCATTGAAAACTTGGGAAATGTGGCGGTCTTTGTTTTCCTCTGCCAATTGTAGAACATTGATCAACACAGCTCCTTGTACGTCATCTAATGCCTTCAATGCCTTTAAGAACCTAATAATGTTCTTCCGTAAAGCCCCCAATAGAAGAGCTGAAGCGGTTGGATCCTGGGAATATTTCAAGAGCTCTTCTAGGGAAATACCAAACTCCTTGGATTCTTCCAACTGTTTAATCACCTCATTGAATTCCTTTTCCTCTATACTCAAGCTAGATATTTGCTTATCTAGCGTAGCCATGTTCTAAGGTTGTCGCACAAGTGAAAAACAAAATTGTAAGCATCAAGCCACTATGGACACCACGGCTGTCATTGATAAATACACTCAAGACATCTCCAACTTACCGTTGGAGATCAAATACATCTTTGAGGAAATAAAGATTAAAGAAGTCCAAATCACAGAAGCTCGTAGAAGGTACCAGTCGAAGGACAGTCAGATTCAAAAATTCATTCGTCAGAATGGCACCCTCTCTAAGCACCCAAAAGAACAACAAGTTTACGCCAAGATAGAAGAGGACATGGAACTCGTGGAGAAGATTCAGAAGGAGAAGATACTCCTCGCAAACACAGCGCTTTTCTTGATCTCAAAGCATCTTTTTAATTTCGAATCGGATATCACCAAGCTTGAGCGAGACGAGCTTATACCTCCTATTGAAAATGTGTATGAGGTAGATGGTGATATTGGAAACGAGTATAGCGATCTTTCAACATCAGTAACGCCACGTAGTACGGGATCTGCCACCCCAGGTGTCGAGGGCCTGCTTTCACGAAAGGCACAGAAACGGAAAGCCATGATGAAGGCAGGAATAAGGCCCAACAAGCGTAGTCGTGTAGAGGACGACGAAGATCTGGCTCCAGAAACCCCAGGAAGACATGATGGACCTGGAGGTGATGATGCTGATAATACTTTGTATTGTATTTGCCAAAGGGTATCGTTTGGTGAGATGATCGCGTGTGATAATGATGATTGTAGATTCGAGTGGTTTCACTGGTCATGTGTTGGGATCACGTCTACTCCAAAGGATAATGAGGTCTGGTACTGTCCCGACTGTACTCCACGTATGGAGAAAAGAAAGAAGAAGAAGAAGCATAATTAAGATTTGAATAGTGTATGATAGTGTATAATAGAAAACGGGTTAACGAAAATAATGTGTGGTTGGATCTCGATTGCAAGGCTAATCCATATATATATATGTATGCAGCATCAAAGGCATTCTTGTAAAGGCTATTTTCAATCACTGTAACTTGATGTGTTTCTTTACTCCCAAGCTTTTCCCATAATCTTACTTTTATCTTACCAAACATCCTCAATCTTTACTCAGCTCTTTCATCTTTACTGAACTTCTCCTATTTCAATTTATAAAATTTGACAACCGATGTGTTCGCTAGAGAGGTGTACGGAAGTGACCAATTAAGTCAATTAAGGGGCAATATTGAGATCAACATCTTTTCAAGAATATATGCTAAATTACACATCCTACAGATGATAATTAGTAAAAGTGTAGATATCACAACTTTTAAAACATGAATAGCGTTCTAAGTAATTGCAAGAATTTTCTAGCACAACGAACTCTCTACAAACATTAAACATTACACTGCAGACAACCAAGAGACTACAGTTAAATCAAACACCCACTTTAAAAGTCACTAGGTTTTTAGCCCTTGAGGAGCCATGGGTCGTGCCCCTCACGATATTAACCGAGACTACCAACCCATTAGACGAAGATGTCGAGTGTAAAAAATCAGGAAAATGTTCCAGAGGTCTTAAGAGATGTACACTGCAGTATGAATACTTAACTGTTATAATCAAACACGTAAATCCCACGAAAGTGTGATAAAAATAGGAGTTTCGTTTTCAGGTGAAAATTTCACTCCCTTCTCTGCGTTCTTGATTCTTACACTAGAACAAGAATTGGCATCTATAGAGAAAGGGATCTCCGATTACCTGGCTTTTGAGTTGGGTCTCGTAAATTCTACATCGAACATGTTTACCCCAGACCCCACATATCAATTGAAGCCACTTTCTGCAACTTCAGCGCTCGTGGAGCTTGTAACGCCTTGATGATTTGAACACTTGCTCGAAAAGATATTGCGCGCTAAAAACTGGATAATTTGATTTCATAACTCCACTTGTTTATTGATAAGAGATTGACCTTACGATTGCATTAGTTCTTGCTATACTCAGACCGTTCACATCTCTTTGGTTTCCATCTCACTCGCTTTACCTCTTGCCACAAAATGAAAACTGGCATTTTGGCTTCGCTCACGTTATTAGCCATGGCCCTCGCGGCTGATCCTGATACCACGCCCGCGGCAGCAGCAGCAGCAGCAGCAACTACAACCACTCCAGCAGCAGGTGCAGTTGGCGCTACCACCACTGGCACAGGAACTACCACCGGCACAGGAACTACCACCGGCAAAGGAACTACATCTGGAACCGGCACTACAACTGGGACTGATACCACAAAGGATACGGCTACGACAGATAAGACCACTACCGGTCCAGCTGCCGACCCTGCTTCAATGAATGATAGCCAGCTCTCCATCTATTCATATACAGTTACATTGGGCGCAGATGCCTTGCAAGAATACCACGAAACTGAGTCCATGAACCAACAACAAGTCGCAGCGTACCTCCAAACACACACGACGACTGCTGCCCCTGCGGTAATTGGCCAGGCCGGTGGTGATCCCAATGCTGGAGCCGGGTCTGCAGAAGTCCCCCAAGGTCCACCTGATTCAGACACCGTAAGTTTCATCACAACTCGTGTTCTTCGTTCTACCACCGCAGCTGCTGCTGCCGCAGAAGGTTCTGATGGCGCACCAGAATCCGATTCCTCAAGTGAATCTTCAAATGACTCTACATCAAGTAGTGACTCGGGTGCAGGAACAGTTATTACCCCTTTTGCCTGGACTATTCCCGCTGCTTTCCTAGCTGGTGTGCTATTATGAAACTCGTATGAAAATTTAAGTGTTCGCGATGATTTTTCTTGTATTTCTTAGTTATGTTCAATGTTATAAAACAGTATAAATGTATTCCTAGTGTAAGGCGAGTGCATGGTATAGCTGCATTAGATGCCCGCATCAAGAAGACATTAGGTCCCAACCTTCCGCAGAGCCAAGTTCTCCAGCTCTTGAAACAGTGTAAAGATCTCCAACTGCAGGTTTATGACTATAATAAGTTTTGGAATGATCCCGTCAATAAGGAAATCAGTGAGAAAATCACATCAGTCTTACTGCATGAGACTGTGGAGTTTGATAAGACGTTGTTGCGTGATGTGTTTAGATTGAAGTTGCCTACACTTACGAATATCAGTGTCATAAATGTATTTTATGAGCGTCATCCTAAACAGCATATAGACAAAAGTATAGCATTGATACCTTTACGCCAAAGTTTGTTCAACGGAGACTTACAAAATGCTTTGAAGATCACTGATATAACTGTTGGGCATCCTAACTACATTGCTCATAAAGATAAGGAGCTTAAGTCTGGTATTATCAGATTGGTAGGATCTAGTATTGGTATCACGCTACTTTCGAAATATGGAGTACAGGAATTAATCGACAATGGACTTATTGGTGGTGCTTGGGCATACCTTGGATCGATCAATACGTTGCTTATAACGTATATGGTGAACTCATCGTTTTTAATGACGATTGTAAGATTTGGTCGTCAGCTTATCTCTTCGGGTGGTGACTTCTTGACCTGGCAAAAAGGAACATTCTACACTCACTGGTACAGACATGCAGATGAGATGTTGTTTTGTAGTAAAATTGTGGACGCAGATATCAAATTGAATGGAGGTGGTATTTCAGGTGGTGAGCCAAGTTCAGAACTCGTTGATGAGTTATGTCGCTTGGGTAACGATGAAAACAGCATGGTTCCAGGATACAACAGAGACGGCAAGAAGGTGAGGCTTTTAGATATGAAGGATAATTTAGAGGACTTGAAGTTGCAAGCATATTGGATGAGTGGTGGTGATGGGTTCGAATGGGTAGAACCTGATCAGGACCCAGCTAATTTGATCTGGAAACAGCATCTACAAAAATTTGAAGCTTTACCGAATAATGACAGCAAGTCTTTGAAATGGGCCGAACAGTTGATTGACGAGGAAAAGAAGGAAGTCGATAAAATTTAGTCTTGATTGTGTATTTACATACATTACATACATGTACATAGAATGCATATGCTAATTAGAATTGAAATCCAGTGTTTCTATTTCTGTTTCCACTTCTGTGGTGGTTTGCGTTTCTGGATTTGGTTTCTCATAGTCAGTTCTTATCGTGGGGATAAGCCTTATGTGATAATCTGTTTCTACTCTCAACTCCTCCCACGGCTCAAAGTTATTCCAAATAATATCCAATTCGTCATCAGTCTCGAGTCGGTGGTTCCCCAATGTAATAGGTGGTTTAGCAAAGGTGTCATCCACAATAAACTGCAGTTTGCTCTCCAACAACAAGTCAAGTCTTTCACCCTTGTTTAACTCGGAAACATCCTTCAATTCATTCGCAAGGAAGCCCTCAAAAATGGCTCTGTTTTGCAGGAAAACGTTGTCGTACACCTGAGTGAATTTCTCGTGATTAAGTAAGCGAGATATCGAGTGTGCAGTCACTGGGCTTGCTTTTAAGTTAATTTTAGCAGGCAGACGGGGGAAAATCTTATCCTGGACATCTTGACCGAGTTTTCCGAGTCCTTGGGAGTCCTCTAGCTCGAGTTCATTCCTAAAATACCTTTCAAGGTGTCTGGGGTAGGAGCTCAGTGACATTGGCGTATAGTTACGGGGTCCGAACCACCAATGCACGGGTTGGCCATTATCTATGGCAATATTTGTATAATGCTGACGTTCCTGAGCCCAAGGGTCTACAGGCACTGCAAATCTGACCAGTTCCATCGCACTGTTGAACACCAAATCAAGGCCTATGAATGCGTAGGTGTATTTGACAAAACTACGGGCCCCAGACGGGGCAATCCCGTTCCTAAGCAAACTACGTTTCCGGAGGTTCTTACTTTTGACCAAAAGGGCTGTTCCGAGAAGAAATTGGGTCATGGTTAGCGCAGCAAGGGCTACAGGATGGTCAGGTGGTGGCACGAGAGGGCCCCACATTTTTAAGCCAAAACTTGGGTTCACATCGAAATTGTATTTATGGAGCAAATCCCGGATGCGGTCCGACGTACCCTTCGACGAGTCGGTTTTGTCTTTGTCCTTGTCGTTGTCCTTATCGCTCCCGTTTGGCGGTATGTAAACTCCCATAGAGCAGGCTTGAGTAGTGAGATTCGCATTTTACATAGCGTGTATAGAGGTGAGAGGGTAGTGGAACGGCAGAATAGGAGGAAAACATGGTCAACAGAGGCGAATTGGAAGATAAGGCGAATACTAGAAGGATGAGAACACAGAGTGACCATAGAAAACTAGCGCAGCAAGGAATCTAGTGTATAAAGCACAAGATACAACAAACACTAGAAGTTAGATTGTTGAGTGAAAAAAAAATAATACCCGAAAGATAATTGGCTCACACCATCTACACGTATTGGCTCTTAATCCATTAACTGTACTTAGGATGAATAAATACTAGGGGTCTTGACATGTCTAAAAGGTTGTTGAAAGAAAAGTTGAACAGGCTACCCATCTAGGCTTGTTCAACGTACAATTCTTCCTTCAACTCAATGCCCAATTCTTTTCTGATGTCTTTCAATTCCTCAAGGTAAGCTTCGTACTGTTGCTTATTTTCGACTTTGTGCTTCAAGGCCTCGAAAGTTCTGACGGCAGTAGGGTAGTCGTTGACTCTTCTGCATGCTAGTAAGGCTTTTTCAATAACAACAGGAGCTGGCACCAAGTCATAGGAAAAACAGTTGTTCAAAATTCTTTGAACTTCAAACAAGTCATAGGCCTCTTCGAATTCTCTTTCGTATCTGGCGGTGAATTCTTCGAAACTTTCTTCGTGGTGATCATCTGAGTAGTTTCTTACCTGGCTCCTCAAAGTGCTGCTGATCAAAAATCTGTTGGCCGGCTTGGTCAAAGTATGTAATTGGGCTCTTGGTAAGACTTTGGCTCTCAAGGCTGAACGAATAGTGGAAGCAAACATTTCTGACTAGTGGGAACCTCGTAGTATTATTTAGAAAATTTTTTGTCTGTCTGTTCATTGGATCGTAAGTTTTTGAGACTTGGTGAGAGTATGGGTGTGCGACTACCGAGGGAATGGAAGTGGACAGATACCAGGCTTTGCATAATATTCAGCAGATTCGTGAAGTGGAAGAGGTAAAAGAAGCGAGTATATATGAAGTTGAGATTGCACTAGGAGTTTAATGATCTAATGGGAAACCATATTGCTCATGCTACTCGCATTTTCTGTGGGGCTGAAAGAGCCAATTAAATGCTCGTATTTGGAAATCTAGCTGCAAAAATCAGAGACAGGGTGGGTGCGTGGAAGAACAGTTAAGTTATTGGTGATTAAATGGACTAGCCATAAGTATAGTATGAACCTGAAAAAATTGTGATTTCGATTAATTGTTACTTCACGTTACAGTTCTTATAGCCCTGGCGCAGTTTAGCCATGGAAAGTAGCATTGCTGTGATACACTGATCTATTAGCATGTTGTTCATTGTACTATATACATCCACTAATCTCTATGTAAGCAAGTTGAGTTGAGTCCACTTACGCTTGGATTAGCCGAGCTACCGGTTGCAATTATTCTATTTCGCAGTACTAGTATGTTTGTTGTGAGTGTACTATCTCCATGTCTCTCCTGTTTTACAGCATCGCTGATTTAGTGAGATCGTCTTACCCCCTTTTTTTTTACGAATTTGAAGTCGTTCATCAATTCATAGTCCTGGAGGTTATTGGTGTTTATATTAACTTCCTTCAGCATTTTGCCCAAGCTTACAGTAAGGGTCAATGTGGAATCGTCGATCTTTATCAAATCATCGTTCGTTTCACGTATGAACATGTACCCATTTTTATTACGTCTGTAGAAGGTAGAGCTGAAAGTTTCATGGAATTTTTGAATTGACAATTGAGGGTGGATAATGGGTCTGGCTGAATGAAGTTTTATGATAACGGGCCTGCCGGAGTCATCTACAATTTGCGTCGAGGGGATACCAGTCTCATTATGCTTTTGCTCTTCTTTCTGTTGTTCGCCTTGTGATTCTTCTGTTTGAACACGTGACTCCTCTTCTATAGTCTCTACGAGCTTGCGTAAGTCCAACACCGGAGCAGTCTCTAAATCAGACCCCTCATAGTCAGGCATAACCATATCTTGCTGCAACAAGTCTTGTTCAAAAAGCGGCTCTCTATTAACACTTTGTAGTGACTTTAGCCCGTGGATGTTGAGCACATTCTGAGGGTAAGATATATCTTGATACGACTGTGAAGGTTGGCTAAGACTTTTGCTCTTGATTCCTTGCGACAATGGAGCCCCAAATGTGTTCTCAGGTAGCCCGAACCTGTCAGAGCGAGAGCATGAATCATCAAAACTGCCAAAGTGGCCCAATGCGGGAGGAGTAAGAAATGCCATACTATCACTCAAGGGTGTGGAATTCGTATTACTGGAGCTGTGATTGTCATTGGGGTTGATGAAGTCGGGAAACAGCTTAGTGTAGCCTCTGTTGAAGTTGTTGTTCCATATAGAAGGGGTGATGTCAGCGGAGTGGAAGTCAAAGTCGTTGAAGACGGGGGTTGAATGGCTGGAGGAATTGAGAACAGGAGTGATGGGGGCCGAAAGGAAGGATGAAAGGACGGGGGAAGAGTTTTGTCTTGTTTTAGGAAAGAAGTTAGAGGTCTTACGGCTGCTCAAGGAGCTCGTGCTATTGGAGATGGAGTCGACTGGGTCATCCATGGTGGGTGTAGACGAGTGCGAATCAGTAACAAGAAGAGAATGTGGGTAGAGATTGATTCCCTAACCACGGCGCGGAAGAAATGGAGAAGTCTGGACTCAGACATAGCGAGAGATTGGGATAGATTAGCGTAAAATTGCGACAATTAGCGACAATTAGCGACCGGGGTGGGGATACGTGGGATTACCACTCCTCGTGCGTTCACCACCGCACTTGAATAATCTAACTGCTTACACATCAAGATTACCCTATAATTACATAATACAACCCTGTCAGCATGAGTACTCAGTACAATTCGAGTATATCGAACCAGATGCATCCTCTGCCGGCCAACAACCAGCCATCCTCAACCGTCGCTGGTACAACTGTTGCCAGGGGGGACCCCAACGGTGGCTCATTGAAAGAAGACAGTTCTATCAACCCAGTTCAACCACAACCAAACCCTCCCCAAAGTCAAAATCTGGCCCAAACCACGGACCCTTACGGGCATTCTCCTATACTGCTCAGCAACATGGCAATGGGAAACAATATTGGCTCCTCGAGTCTGATTTCCAACATCGT
Source organism: Yamadazyma sp. yHMH685 (assembly GCA_030571055.1). NCBI lineage: Eukaryota > Fungi > Ascomycota > Pichiomycetes > Serinales > Debaryomycetaceae > Yamadazyma > Yamadazyma sp. yHMH685. The sequence goes on from JAJLXC010000003.1 coordinate 1,107,808, forward strand.
TCACCAGATTGCTGTCAATGAGGACGGTAACCCTATTGGTACCATTATTGATGCGAGCGAAGTTCGTGAGGAAGATAATTCAAGGAGAGCTACGCGCAGACCGGTTTCCAACACCAGAAGAGCCGCTCAGAACCGATCAGCCCAGAAAGCTTTCCGTCAGAGAAAGGTGAGGTACATGAAAGAGTTAGAGGCTCAAGCGGCAGAAGTGCCCCAATATAAGCAAACGATTGAAGATCTTCGGGCAGAAAACTTGCGTTTGCGAGACTATACTATAGCTTTACAAGGCCGCATCATTGAATTGGGCAGTGGTAGAGATGGCTCCACTAGTACTGGAGCTATTAGTGGTGTCAGTACCGGTAATGGTGCCGGTGGTGGTGCTGGAACTATTGCTGGTGTCACCAGCGGTACTGGTAATGGTGGTGCGGCTACAATGGTCGGGGTGGGTTCAGATGAATATCAGGATAACCCGGTGTACAATAAAATCATGGAGACAAGACAGTAGAAGCTGATCTAATGTGAAGAGCTCTTATGGTGTGTGTAGTTTAATATGTATGAATCGATAACAATGATTCTGTGAAGAGTTGAAGCCACTGTTGCGATCTGCAAGTGAAGGTTTGTGCATGTCACTCCGGAACCGGCATGATCGCCGCAGTGATAAAGGTCAATAGATTACAATTACTGGCATTCCGCGCATGTCAAATTTCCGTCGCTTCTCTATCACTTTCCCCGTAAGCCGTAAGCCGCCCAGTGCGATTGTTTGACTCCTTGTGACTTTGAATCGCCGTTAGGTTCTGTATGGGTGCGCGGGCTGCCGCAAATGTGTAGCTAATAAAAGGGCTATAACATGCAGAGGGAGTTAAGACCATGGTTGCCATAAGAAAGCCTTCAATCAACTCACCCACAGATAAAACCATCCCCCCTAAATTTTTAATGATTTATTAGATTAAGATGAAGAGTCTTGACTCATCTTGATTTGAGCTCTTGCAAATAGGGGCGTCTGCGGCTTCACGGCGCCTGCCGATCCCTGTGCCGCTATTCAGACCGGTGGCTCGTACTATCGCGAACTTAGGTCCACCCGGCTCTCGCAGCAGCACACGAATGCCTAGAATCTTACCTGCAGTACGCCAACGCTCGTATGTTGTGCGGCGAGCAGTGTGGATCATATATATATAGTTGCAAACGAAAAAGTCGAAATAATTCGATTTATTTTAATTCCTAGTGTATGGATCCTGAAGGTCACGGCCTAGAGCCGGTGGAGCTGTACCATGAGTTCTTGACGTGGATGGAACAGGACCACGGTGCTTCCCGTATCGTCTTATCAAGAACTTCTACTCAAAGTGACTCCACCTTTAGCCAACATGCTATCAATAGCATAGCCAGCCAACCATCTTCAACTCTCCGAAACAGCCTCTTCCCGTCCCATAGTGTTTTTTCTCCAGCACATAGTCAAATTACTGGCTCTATAGCCGTTCCTCCTCCTACAAATACGCTGACTGTTTACTCTTGCAGCTATCCACCCACGATAAAGATTAGCCCGGCGCGATTCCTTCTGCTTGACTTAGAGAGCCCGGAATGCTCAGCAAAGATACCCTTACACAGGCATAAGAGAGATCACACAACCAAGCAATCGAAGGTAGACTCAACTGTGCTGCTGGACCACCTGCTGACCCGTTTGGACTTGGGGTGTGAATGCGAAGGGTGCGAAGGCCTGGTGTTCGGGCAGTATGATGCACTGCCCTGGGGCGATGACCTGGACTGCCAGAGTGTAGCACTGTGTGGCAATGATTCAGATGCAGAGAACCCGGCTGCGCCCGGTCTTTTCCCAAGGATGGACATTGATGATGCCTCGCAGTTCACTCCATTAGACCAGTTACCTTTACAACCGAGCTACATCATGCCATAAAAAGCTGGAACATTGTAGGGGGGGAATAAAATATACAAGAATGGAGAAGAGAGTTGAACAGAAGTAACATGTATGATATACGAGTGCTGGACACTTTGTTAATAGTTAATATAATGATCGGTAATGGTAGAACAGTGATGCAGAAGGGGACTGCGGAGACTGCACGGAGATTATGGAGACAGTTGGTGCCTCTCGTTGTGGGATTGGTACATACTGCGGTACTGTACCGCGAACGGAGCTCTGCCCGAGAAGATGCCGTACCATTCTATTACATCGCGCAGAACAATACCGAACGGCGTTTTGCATCCACGGTTTAAGTCGGCCAAATATGTTATATGTACAGCTATTGTGGGATAGAAGCTTAATTTTTTCGTACGAGACCCTACACGCATTGGATAAGGGTGTAACACAAAGCGGCGTTTCACCATAATGTATCGGTTGTAACTAGATATTGATAACCAAGAACTAATAACGAATAAATTCTATCGAAGTTAGAAACTTCTCTACCTGGCCAAATGAGGCATGTCCATCCAGTCTTGCCCTAAAGAGGATGCGTTATGATGGCTGCAAAATATACCTCCTTTTGTGTGTTGGTTCTCTCATAAGACGTGCTCCCATATGTTTTATAGTGACTAGATCATTATCTGGCGTTCATTGATTTGCGTATCAGTCCAGTTCTTTTAAGCTCAGTTTGCGTTTAGATAAGGTGTCATCTCGCAGTGCCTGGCCACTCGTTAATCTCGCTTTTGCAGTGTGTCTCAAATATTGATTATAGTATGATGTATGATATAATCACGAGAGGGTTATGGGGTATTCGGAGTAGTCCACACGAATCAGAGACTTTTGATCTCAAACCACAATGGATGGCTCATCTCAAGTAGCAGTGAAGCAACTAAGTATACTAGGTCTAGTATAGGCAGAAGGCGTCAACAATGCTCACAAAACAGAACTCAACCTCGCTGATCGGGCTCTTTCATATGCTTCCCAACTCCTAATACTCAATTCAATCAATAGGTGAGGCAAGCTTACAATCGAGCAGTGTATTTCTTGAAATATGGTAACCCCAGGAAGAGTTAAAAGAGAAATGTATCGCTGTATCATCATTTGGAGCATATTTTGGACAAAGAGAACGGGTTCCATTGAAGATGGATCTCGTAGCTTCGAAGCTGCTACTGGGTATAAAGACTAGATATGGCCTGATATTATGTGTTTTGCAGGAAGTGGCTGCAAAACATTCACCAGTGTATAAGTTGCAGCAGGAATACACGATGCAAGAGAGCTTCAGAAGAGATAGAGCTTCACGGAAGGGCGTTCCATTAGCCTACTGCATTCGCACTAGGGTAGAATCCATATAGAAAATACATCAACTGGCTGCTACTAAATGAAGGCTCACGAACTCTCAATTCTTGTCTACTCTCTACTATCATTTTTTCAACTACCCACTTTCTCACTGCGCACGAATAAAATTTTTCACCATGCTTAGAACGTTCACCAGATCCTTAACCCAAGACTTAAAGGTCAGTAAGGGCGTGTGGGCCGACTTCACGACCCGTGCTGATTCATTGAAGGTACAACCTCCAAAAGCCGTCACTGTCCCACCTCCTAGTAAACAAGCATACCATTCTCCACCCTTGATCAATGAGACTTTCCAACAAGCTTACGATCTTTTGCAACAGGAAAGTGAACAATTATATACACAAGCCGACACTGCTTCATCACCCGTTATCAAAGACAGGTTATTGGCTCAGGCAGAAAGCACAAACCCAGAAGTTTTATACAATTTACAGCATCATCCAACAAGCGACTTGGACTTGAACCAGCCTGTCTACAGAAATTTTGCTCAAAAACAATGGCAGCAGTACGATTTGATGGTATTGATGCAGAGATTAGAACAACTCAAAGTTATTCCCGATACTTTGCCTACTGTAGATCCCAAAGTCAATGTTCAAATAAAGTTTTCGCATAATACGAAGCCAGAGTTCAGTGATTGGATCACCCCAGGTGAAATTTTGCCCGCATCTGCTGTAAGTCAACCTCCAGTGATCAGAATCCAACACTACGATCCCATAAGCCCCGAGCAGCGCAGAAAATATACCGTTGTGTTAGTCAACCCCGATGAGCCAGATTTGTCCACCAACTCGTTCAAGACCACCTTAAACTTTGGTCTTTCAAACTTGTCCCTTTCATTAAAGGATAACACTTTGGATATTAGCAAGTATATTGCCGAGGAATTCAGAGTATTCAAAGACTACACCCCATTAGTACCTGAAGTAAATGCAGGTAAATATCAAAGAGCATGTCTCTGGGTATTTGAGCAGAAAGACAGCAATGACATAACAGTGGACGAAAGCTCGTTTGCTGCCGACCAATTCAATATTCGTGATTTTGCGGCTGTCAATGAATTGACCGCGGTTGGGGCACAAGTCTGGAGACAAGTGTACGACAGATCAATCAACCAAGTTCGAGACGACTATGGTTTGGGTAGAGGTAGAGTTTTCCATAGAGTCAGAAAAGCCCATCCTCTTGTATAAGTACTTGTAAATAGATAAAATCATCCATATCAGGAATTTGTAGCCACTTCTTTATGCATGCACCCTTAACTGCATTGTATTTGTAATATTCAAGGGTATTCTTTTAGCACAATTTTTCTTACAATTTCTCAGCTCTGGCTTCGCAGTAGTACTTTTATGCGCAGTGTTGATGACTAACGAGCAAATGGATAGGCGCAAACAGTTGTGTGAGTTGAACACCCGTGCTTGGAGCGGCGAGCAGGTGGTGTCACTCCCAAGCAAGCTTGACTCCTCCTTGAAAAGGAATACTGGTTTTACTAAGAAAATCAAGACTGTCACTGCCGAACAAAGTGCTCTGCTCATAAAAGATATAGAGCAGTTGAGCTTGTCCAAGTATATGAATGAAATTGTACAATCTCTTTATGAAGGGTTGGCATGTGCTTCGAAGACAAGCGATTTGGCTGCTGCTAACGAAATTGTGTCGTTGTTGCACCAACGGTTTGTTGATAGTTTCACTCCTCAGCTCTTGGTATACGTCTTGATAGGTTTGTCGATCGATAGCGACGATGATGAACAGACTATGGCCTCCAGACAACGATACTTACTTCGGGTTTTGGTTGAGCTTACGTTCATAGGGGTTGCAAGAACTATTAAAGATATCGACAGAGTGATGTTACCAGATCTGATTGCAAAGAAATTTGGCCTGAAAGACAACGTTAACGAGTTGATTCTTGTAGTAGTGCTCAAGGATTTGTTACAGCATGACATAGAATCAGGTAGATTCTTGGGATCCTTCACCAAAGTTATTAAGCGGTTTTATCCTGTTATGCAGACATACTTACCTGACAGCTTTGAAAGACTAAATGTGATCTTTCGTATCTACGTCAAGTACAACATCAAGCAGTGGACGGCATTGAACAAGCAGTTGAACGTCAAAATTGAGGCACTCATCCGGTCTTCCTTGAAGTACGGGAAGATGTTTGATGACAGGGTGGACGACGTAGACCTGCTCAAGTCGAAACACGTATACTACGAGACGAATATCAAAACATTGTGTGAGCTCTTTGATGTCGAGTGTCCTGATTTAAAGGTGAAAAGTGAAGCAGACCTCTCTGCGCCTGCTACTCAGACTATCGAGATCGTCAACGACTCGACAAACACTGAACGTGGGTTCGACGTTTGGGAGTCTCCACAAGAAGAAAGATTCTACACCCATATTCCGAAGATTGAATCCTTGAAGTGTGATAATTTCGAGGCGATTGCGTCGAAGTACCAAGATAAGTCGGATGGTGACAAGGTGGGCCAGTTCTTGGCTGACATCGAAGCAATGAACGACGAGAGTGCGGTAGAAACAATGGTGGTAGTGTTTAACAGGTTGAACTTGAACAACAAAGCCACCAGAAACAGGCTTTTCAAATTTTTTATAGACGCTGAATATTCCAGTAACTATAAACTCTATACCAAGTTTCTCAAAATCAACCAGGAGGTATTGGGTGATGTCACGGCTGACGTAAGAGATTTGTTGGAGCTAAAGGTAAGGTCCCAGATTCATAGAGACAAATTGAGCTTCCGGTTTATTTACTTCTACATTGAGTTTATAAAGTTCAAGTTGATTCCTAGCTATCAGATTTTCCACAAGATCAAATCGTTGACCGTTGAGATACATTCCTCTAATAACCTCGACGTGTTGGCGGTGATTTATGAGAATTGTGGGAGATTCCTTTTGCACGATACAGACTATCGGGAGTTGATGTTACAGATGGTCCAGTTGTTGAAGGAACAGAGGAAGCTGCCTATTCTCTCCGTCAATAACAAATTGGCCATTTCTAATCTACTCTTAATCATAGAGTATCCAAGGGTCTCGACTCTGACTGTAAAAGAGACGGCTCCAAAGCATACAGATAAGCAGTTGTTCTTGATCAAATTACTCAAGAACTTCCTCACCGAATCAACCATGAAACACGTTTTTCCAATCCTTCTCAAGTACCCCTTGTATGACTCAGAGTATTCTCGTTTGATAATTGACTTGTTCACCAATACCGAGTTCATCAATTATGATAATGTTCCAACATTATACAAACTTCTCGGTAAGCTTTCGAGATGCAGTAAATTCAAGTTCCTCTTACCACAAGTGCTCGATGAACTTATAGAAAATGTTATAAGGGGGATCGAGCTGAACGACTTCAGAATGAATAAAGAAAGAATGACGCATATAAGGTTGATTGCGGAGCTCTTCAACCGTAATTTAATTACGTTCAACTTCATTATTGATCTATGTTTCAAAATAGTCTGCCTTGGGCACCCAAATAATCAGCCCTTGCCGTTGAACTATAGTGCGACACTTGACTTGCCGAACAACTACTTCAAGATACAGTTGATCTGTTTACTCATCAGCAAAATGCAATGGAACTCGACCATTAACAAGACGGTGACGAAGAAGGAGAAGGAGATGCTCAATAACAGAATTGCCAGAGCCAAAGAGAAGATTGGTCCATTCATGGCCTATTTTCAATATTATGTTTATTGTAAAGAGCCACTTCCTCTGGAGGTCCAGTTCAAGGTGAATGATCTCGAGGAGAAAATTAATGCTGATTTTGAGTACAAAAAGGTAGACAATTTGAACGAAGCGGTCATGGAATTGAAGGCTATCATGGATGCCAAACAGAAAAAAAATGAAACCGCCATGGAGTCAACAGAGCCAAGCCAAGCCATGGAGCTTGAAGTTGACGATCAAGAAGTTGAAGATCTTGTTGATTTGGGTGACGATGAAGATGAAGACGAGGAGTTCTCCGATTCCGACAGTGATCAGGACGAGTCAGAATATGCAGAGGTACCCTTATTAGAAAGGGACGGTGACTTGGACGTAAACGACTTATCTGACCCAGAGTTCGACAACAATGATATGAGTGGAGGGACAAAGGAAGAATTCACGGAAACGGAAATCGATGAACACCCTGCAGCAGACTCACATACCAAGTTTGACGAAGACCTAAAGAAAGAGTTTAACAAGATCCTCTTGGAGTCTTATGGCAGTGCCCCAATCGGCGTCAAGGGAAGGAATCTTGAAATCAGGGTACCGAAAGTGGAGAACAGCAACAAATTCAATTTGTTGTTTAAGTCAGGTAAAACTACAAACACCAGGGAGATCCAACTCAATGATGAAACAACGAGACAAAAGATATTAAAAGAAAGGGAACAAAGGGAATTAAGTAATAGAAGGATTATGGCTTTAGTTTTAGGTATGCAAGACTAAATAAACCAACGTCACTAATGTACAATATTTAAGGAATTTCTTTAAAGCACCTTGACCAAGACCACCGTGATATCATCTTCCTTACCACCCAAGTACTTTTGGCTGGTCAACCTAGACAATTCCTGGGCAAAAGCGCTAGGGAAGGTTGGGTCTTTGGAAACTCTGACTACCTCTTTAACAAAGCCTTTGGTGACATCACTCTGGGATGCTCCTGAGGTGAATGAGTCTTTCAAGAAGATTTCTATATCTTGAGGGATTATATTATCAGTGACACCGTCGGTTGCGAAAATAATCAAATCATCTTTCTTCAAGTCCCAAGTGTACTCATCAGCAAACTCTGGTTTGTCTACGATGTAACGCTTTCCAGCGATCTCTGCCTGTCTCAATACATGCTGTGGGATCTTAGCTAATTGGAAAGGAGTATTGAAGTTGTGGGTTTGGAAATTGGTCTCATTGATGAGCTTATAATCTCTAAACAATCCACACCACGAGTCACCCAAGTTGGCCACTTTGAGTTTATAGTCCGAACTGAAAATCCCCAAGCAGGCAGTGGTGCCTCCAATTTCAACTTTAGGACTTTCCAACACCTGACTGAAGGCCTTAACCAAAAGACTTTTTGGGCCTGATGCTTCGGTCGTCTCAAACCCTTCCTTTAAAAAATTACATAATTCTCTAGAGATGGCAGAAGAGTCATAGCCTGCTTCACTCCATCCACCCACACCGTCAGCCACTCCAACCGCTATGCTGCCATTTTTGAATTCAGAAACAAAATAGTTATCTTCACCGGTAGGGGATTCTAAAGCCGGGCTGGGTTTCTGGTTTTTACGTTTGAATACATTGGTCTCCTCTCTATCTTTAGGCTGGTATGCGAAAGTGATGCTGAAAGAATTTCCGCCGTCAAGGTGGGAGGAGGTCATTTGGGAAGCTGATGATTTAGCATCGCCATTTGTAGACCAGGCATTTGAGGAACTGAAATATCGCTTGGGAGACGCTAAGCTGAGACATTTAACAAGACTTGGAGTTCTCGTGGCAGCAGATGGAATACCCCTTTTGGTTGCAACTGATATCATCAAGCCAAACATCACGGCTACTGTGTAGAAGAAGAATGATTTGAGGGTGAAGTGATTGTTAGCCATTTTAGAGTAATGTCTGATAAAGCCAGAACGAGCACCGTTTAATGCACGGTAGAGACACGTCCCGGGAACAAAACGGCAAGAATGGGAGCTTAGCAGGAGTGGGAAGTTGACAGCGGTAGGAGGAGAGATATAATGGGTACCATTGCAACTGTTAAAATGAACATATGACTGACGGTGAAACTGTTCGGCAATTGTTATTCCAATACGAGTTTATTAATCTGGGGTAACCGTTTGGAATCACCCGGGGAGCCAGTGCCAAATCTATTAAGTTCTCTACAATTACTACTTCTTCCAAGGGCACTCGTAGACTTTAAGAGTACTATACCTGAACCACAATGCCCCTTCCCGCCTGCCGATGGTACGCCCACCCACCACCGGCTGCAAAACGTATGTGCCTTCACCAGTCGCTCGCACCGAAAATTTTTCAAAAATCATTGGCCAATAAAAACATATTCAACATGTCCGTTAACTTCAATGTTTTAAGATACTCCCTCTTGGGTTTCGGTGTCGTTTATGGTGCCTATCACAGATACAGCTTAGAAAGCACGGTCAAACAAGAACAGCATAAATCTGCCTACAACAAGGAACAAACGTTGATCAACAAGGCTAAGGCCGAATACGCCAGATTGAACGCTCCAAAAGAAAGTCCCTCTGTCAAAGGCTCAATTAACTGGGAAGACCCAAACTTGGACATTGGCAGCGCTTTGGAATCGTTGGTTACTAAGTTGGACTAATCTTTTGTATTTATTATAGAAATGCATGTACCATGACTGAATTGAATATTGTAGACACCGAGAGTGGAGGAGTTCTTGGTACTTGACTTCAGAATGACAACCACCACTTGAGTGGTCAGATTGTGGGGCAGCTGGTCTATTCGAGGTTCCCCGTTTGTCCAATCTCTATTACTACTTCTCTGCACCCTCTATTATGGGCTCTATCTAATCGCGAATATTTCCTCTATGACTGCAAAGCCTAAAAGAAGAGTACTAGGTGCTGTCGACTCTGCAACTAGTATTGGCTCCATCGAGTCCAATCAGCCGTATAAAGACGAGCCTCCAACTTTGTCCACCGCACCGGTTTTGGAATCAGACTTCTTGTGCCCTATATGTAATGAGAGAATGATAAGCGTACACCAGCTAAACCAGCATATTGATGATGTACACATTGAAAACAATAGCTCAGCTAAAACAAAATCACCCACCCCTGAAACGTCTCCCCGAAGATTAGGTTCCCCACCATTCTCCCTTCCCTCACTTGAAAGCGTATTCAAACTGTCTACGCCTACCAGAAAGACCATCACGTTGGATCTCTTTGACGGAAATAAAGCATTCAGCTTAAGCGATGGAAAGGATAGACAGCCTCCCAAATCACCTACACCTATACAGGCACCCCGCATTTCGAGGTCTCACTGGGTGCAACCCACGGGCAACGACATCTGTACTGCATCCGGATGCACAAGGGCCCTCAATGTTAAAAACGGAATCGTCAATTGTAGGTGCTGTGGTCAGTTGTTTTGCAACACGCATACCGATTATAAAGTCAGGCTACGGAATCCATCATCCATCGAAAAAACACCTCAATACGATAAAAACGGTATATGGTCAAAGAGCTGTGAAAACTGCTACTTCAACAAACCAGATTTGGTGTTAGGAACCGATCCAAATGCTATAGACTTGACCAAAATGTTCAAAGAGATCAGAACCACAAAGCAGGAGGAAAATCAGTTACTAACCGATAAAATCGTGAAAAGATTTATCAAGTTGGTCAATCTACTAACTGACCTCTATTTGGCTATAAGCCAAGAAAGACGATCACAAAACCTGTTTAGTTCCTATTTCCAGCCCATTAGAGTAGACGAAGCACTACTAGAGGAGAAACAGCGAGAAATCATAGGCTTTGATAACTGGGAGGATGACTCTATCGTTCACTTCTGCTACATCTGTATGACCAAATTTAACTTCATGATCCGCAAACACCACTGCCGTCTCTGTGGTAAGATTGTGTGTGACGATAAGTTTTCGGAACGTCAGAATTGTTCGCTTTTGGTACCCTTACCCATGATCCTCTCAAGGCTTACGCAATTGAATTTCTCTTTGCAGGTAAAAGGAAACTTACAATCGATAACTGACTCTAGAGATCCCATGTTTCTTGTCAGGATGTGTAAAAATTGTAAAGACAGTTTACTCCACGATTATAAAGTAAAGCTATTAAACAGTCAGAAGGATGGTACCGTGTCCAAAGTATTTACCCACTATGACCAATTGCTTGTGACCAAGCAGAAAATCATGAACCTGTTGAAACGGTATAAGCAGCAGCTTACACCACAAGACGCGAATAAGCCTGCGTCAAATTATCTTGAATCTGTTAATAGGTTGAAAAATGTAGTAATGGGCCATTTTAGAGGTCTCGAGAAAGCAATGGGGGAGTTTAGAACAGCATTTTACACAGAACAGGACATCAGAGAGGAATACCAGCTGCAGTCAAAGCTCATACAAGGGATTAATCAGAGTATGATTGTGAGTTTGCAGGAAAATTTAATGATGTTTAAGGATCTTAATAATCAGTTGAAAGACCAAGAGAGCCAGCTCATACCGAAAAGTCCTGTAGTGGAAATTCCAAGACTTACTAAAAAGCAAATAAGAGAATTACGGGAGCAGTTGATGGTGATGAATGAACAAAAGTTTATTATAGAGAAGCTAATTAACGACGTTACGAAGCAGAGAAAATTCGATGAGTTGCAGCCACTCTTGAACAACAAACTGGAGATTGATAGCGAAATCCATCATTTGGAATCCAATTTGGGTGAGTTTGGGTTTCAGTGAACATCAACACAATTGAGGCTTTAGTCGGTATCGAATATATTTAAAATGTGGCTTGTTAGATCGATAATATACATTACAGCCGCACCTCTAAATTACCTAAAAGTGTAATACCCTTCGGTTTGCAATACGCGCCGGTAGCCACTAGATGGAGTTGTGGTGGACGTTTGAGAAGCCACAAGTAATAGTGTCCTTACTGGTAGAGAATAAGCAACTCCACAACGTTTCGCTGTTTCAACTGGTTGCTGCAAGAAAACCATGCCTACATCAAACGGCGGAGAAGCAAGGGTCGACACATAGGCATCTATGGAAACATAAGCAACGTTCAAATGTTCTTTATTTGTTAAAAATTAGTAAGCTTAATTTAACCAAACGGGTATTTTAACTTACTCATGTTAACCTCACTAGTACTTAAATAATGTGGCACATTCATACACACTTTTTTAACTCTTAAAACTACTTAAGTTCCTCTATATTTCTAAGAATAGATAATACACCATGTCAGGAAACCCAGAATCAACTATTGAAAGCATTGGACCAAAAGTCTTCTTACCTAAATTGGATTGGGCATATGATGCTTTAGAGCCATACATCTCGGGAAAGATTAATGAATTGCACCACAAGAACCACCACCAAACCTATGTCAATGGGTACAATACTTCGGTTGAGCAGTATTTCGAAGCCAGGGCTAAGGGTGATGTTCTCAAGACAGTTGAATTGTTGAAGAATATCAATTTCCACGGTGGTGGTTACCTCAACCACAACTTGTTTTTCAAGAACTTGTCTCCAGTTAATGTTGAAGGAGGTAAGCCGCCTTCTCCAGACTCATCTTTTGGTAAGAAGATCACTGAACAGTATGGTTCTTTAGACAAGTTGATTGCTTTGACTAATTCTAAGTTAGCTAGTATTCAGGGTTCAGGCTGGGCTTGGATCGTTAAGAACAAAGAGAACAACTCCATTCAGGTGGTTACAACTGCCAATCAGGATACAGTCACTCCACCATTTACCCCTTTGATTGCAATTGATGCCTGGGAACACGCTTACTACTTGCAGTATCAAAACGTCAAGGCTGACTACTTCAAAGCCATTTGGAACGTCATTAGCTGGAAGGAGGCAGAAAGAAGATTTGATTCCACTTAGCAACTAGCTAAATTATAGTAGTTTTTGCAGACAACATGAATAGGATTTATCTTATTTCGTAATCATCAACCCAAAGAATTTGTAGTTGCAGACAGCATTTCTGTTATAATATATCTCCACGACTCACGGAGGTATGCCACAAAAATATGAATCACCCAGTATATGCCTAGAAGAATTGTATGGCTGCAGTTGAAGTGAGTCCAATTGTCTAGACAATACCACGTAACCAGCGAAGACTCTAATTACCAGAATAATAATGTTGTGAATTCTGCTGACATTTTTACCAAGACCTACCACTTTCTTGCCATACATGGCAGAAGTCATACCTAATGTTCCATTCACAGAAATATTCCGTATTGGGCAGATAAATAACCCCGTCAACAAACACCAGCCATTTACGATCCATTATTTTGCAACCATGCACGAACATGCGACAGTCCCCACCTAATCTTATTGTTTTCCCCGCCATTTGACTATATTTCGGTCGGACATGGGCCCGATATCACCCCAGCAATTCGATTACTCATATCTATATCGCCCCGAAGCTCGGGCAGAAGCTGCGCCCTTCTCTTTAAATCACCAGAGATAGCTCCGATTATGGGGTAAAACGATTTATTATATAAATACACAATCCAGACGAGCGAAACAAACAGGCTATTATGGACGTAGAAAGTGTCACATCTAGTAAGGACTCGAAATCAATCAACTCTAAGGTCCCCAAAGTCAAAGAAAACTGGAAAACCAAACTTAAAGATGGGTTGACCCTTAAAAAAATGTTACAGACTACGGAAGACAGGCCAACCCCACCTGCCATATACAATTTGAGAAGTTATGGTACGGCTTTAATAGCATCATTTGCAGCTATTATTATTGGCTATGATTCTGGGTTTATCGGAGGCTCAGTAGCTTTAGATTCATTTAGAGGTGAGTTCGGGTTGGATAAGATGACTCCTGAACATGCCAATTTCGTAGTATCCAACATCATATCTGTATTTCATGCAGGCTGTTTCTTCGGATGTCTTCTTGCGTATCCACTTTCTCACTGGTTGGGTAGAAAGATACCATTGATTATTGCAGCTTCTATTATGACACTTGGTTCGGGAGTCATGTTGGCTGCAGGAGAAAGTGTCGGACTAGGCCCAATGTATGCCGGAAGAGTGCTTACAGGATTAGCAGCGGGAATGAGTACCAATTTGACGCCCGTTTACCTTTCAGAGTTTGCAGCTGCTAGTCAACGAGGCCAGATCATCTCCATCTACGAGGTGGGTTGGAGAATCGGTGATTTGATGGGGTTTTGGATTAATTACGGGGTCGACAGCAATATCACCTCATCAAAGAAACAATGGTTTATTCCCTATGCTATTCAATTAATTCCTTCAATGATGTTCTTAGGGGGAAGTGTTTTCATGAAAGAATCTCCCAGATGGCTCTTCACTATGAATAGAGATGAACAGGCACTCAAGAACCTTCTTTGGTTCAGGAACTTGAAGGCTGACGACGAGTATATCATCTATGAAGTTAATCAAATCAAACAATCTATCGATTACCAGAAGCTAAATGTAGGATTGGGATTTTGGGATCCGTTTAAATATGTGTTTGTCACCAACCGAAGAATTCTTTTCAGACTTTCAATCACCGCTGGAATCTTCTTGCTTCAGAACTTCCTCGGTATTCAATCAATTAACTACTACTCTCCCGTTATCTTTAAAGGTCTCGGAGTTGGGTCTACAAACGCAACCCTTTTCTCCACCGGTATGTTTGGATTGGTGAAATTTGTAGCGACATTTGTATACATATTGTTCATTGTTGATAACCTAGGCCGTACCAAAGCACTTATGGCATCTTCCAGTGTGTGCTCGCTTTGTTTCTGGTATATTGGATCTTATTTGAAGATTAACGATCCTACACTCCCGGGATCAGTGGCTGGTCCAGGAGGAACCGCAGCAATTGTGATGATGTATGTATGGGTGGTGTCATTTATATTAGCCTGGTCTGCTGCTCCATTCGTCATCGGCTCCGAGCTGTTTGACCAAACCATCAGGTCATTCGTTCAGGCGATCCAGGTAGCTATTATGTGGATCCCTATTTTTATTATGTCTCGTTACACGGGAAATATGATTGCGGCAATGGGTTATGGTATTTACTTCTTTTTTGCCTCCATCGGTGTCATATCCATCCCATTCGTGTTATTTCTTGTACCAGAAACAAAGGGTATTGCCTTGGAAGACATGGAAATGCTTTACAATGTCAAGGGCCCCGCGTACAAAGCACACAAGGTTGTGTTCAGAAGAGCTAATGCCCAAGCTCAGGAACCTCGTAGGCTTTATGACACAAGAAAGTCAAACGAGATCGAAAATGTAGATTATGCTTGAAAAGCATGGTTTTATATATTGATGCAATGATGAATTATTGGTATTGACCTTACGACTCCTTCATTTTCCTCCTTCTCTTCAACTCTGCCCTCTTCATTTCGGCTTCGATTTCTTTTCTATCCTCGATCTCAGCCGTTCTACGTGACCTCAATTCCTCATCGAAGATCTCTGCTCCTGTAGCTTCCATTTCATCTGACTCGTAGTCGTCGTACTGATCATAGTAAGATCTCTTTTTGCCTTTATTGAACATGCTCCAGATCTCATCTCTGTCGTAGTTTCCCTGGTCGTATTCTTCCTCATCAGATACGAGGAAATCGGCAAAATCGTCTTCTTCTTCGCTATAGTCATTTTTGGTAGTTTTCTGCTTCAGCTTTAATTTTTGTGCAAGCTTTTCAGAAGGTTTTCTGGCAGGAAGAGGAGCTTTAATTTCTTCAACTTCCACAGCTTTTCTAGCTTCCTTGACCTCGCGGATTGCAGGCCTACGGTTTGTATGAGTAGAAGGAGGTACTATTCTAGGAGATTGCGACTTATTCCTACCACTTCTAGTATCGTTTTCCGGGGTTTTAGACTTACTTTTGAATGATATGGAGAGCTTTTCCTTATCAATGGTCGTTGCTTTTTTCATGAGGTCGCTGAATTTCATTTTAGTGGGTTTTGGTCTCGAACTAACCAACGGTGGAGGTGCTTTCACTGGTATCTTCGGACCGGTGGCTTTAGTTGGTTTTGATCCAGTTCTTAAAGGAATCGTAGCCTTCAATTTCTTGGGAGGGGCGGGTTTTAGGCCCTTCGCGGCCAACCTTTCCTTTTCTTTCTGTTCATTTTCAAGTCTTCTAGCTTCCTTCAATCTCGCCACAACTGGATCTATTTTCCGTTCTCTTGGAGGAGGAGGATTGTTTAGACCACCGGTAGGTCTAGGGGCTTCTGTAGGTTTTGCAGAAGAGTTGATATGCAGGTGGTCAATCTTTCCTTTCTTTTGAACATTCTGTAATATTCGTTGTAATGCCATGTAGTGAATGAGAGGCCAGCTATAGGTCAGTATTGACTGGCATCGAGTCGCAAATCGCACTAATATGGGAGCGGCACGACCTGCTTTAGAGTTAGGCTGCAAAAAACTCAGTTTAATGTGTCAGGAAATTAAATGAGGAATAAAAGTACGGGTTAATATAAATATATTTATTTGGACTAAATCTAATCCTTTGGACCAATCATCTTTTCAGGTCTGACCCACTCATCAAACTCTTGTTCGTTCAAAACACCTAATTCCAAGGCGGATTCCTTCAAGGTGATACCCTTCTTGTGAGCGTTCTTGGCAGTCTTGGAGGCAGCGTCGTAACCAATCTTAGGGTTCAATGCAGTAACCAACATCAAGGATTCGTGCAAAGTCTTGGCGATCTTGTCTTCGTTGGCCTTGATGCCTTCGACACAGTTGACTCTGAAAGAGTTAGAACCATCAGCAATCAATCTAATAGAAGTTAACAAATTAGAAATCATGACTGGTTTGAACACGTTCAATTCAAATTGACCGGAAGCACCAGCGAAAGTAATAGCAGAATGGTTTCCGAAAACCTGAGCAGCGACCATGGTTAAAGCTTCGTTTTGAGTTGGGTTAACCTTACCAGGCATGATAGACGAACCAGGTTCGTTTTCTGGCAAGGCCAATTCACCATAACCACATCTTGGACCAGAACCCAAGTATCTGATGTCGTTGGCAATCTTGAACAAAGAAACAGCCACGGTGTTCAAGGCACCAGAGGCTTCGACGATAGCGTCATGAGCAGCCAAAGCTTCAAACTTATTTGGAGCAGTTTGGAATGGGAAGCCAGTCAAATTAGAGACTTCATCAGCAAGGCTGACGTCCCAGCCTTTCTTGGTGTTCAATCCAGTACCGACAGCAGTACCACCTTGAGCGAGGTACAACAAGTTAGGCAAGGTCTTTTCGACTCTTTCAATACCGTTGGTCAATTGTTGAACGTAGCCAGAGAATTCTTGGCCCAAAGTCAATGGAGTAGCATCTTGCAAGTGAGTTCTACCGATCTTGATGATATCCTTGAATTCTTCAGCTTTGGCGTGCAAAGCGTCTCTCAAGTGAGTCAATTCTGGTATCAAGCTGTTCTTGATCTCGGTGACGGCAGCGATGTGCATAACGGTAGGAAAAGTATCGTTAGATGACTGAGACATGTTACAGTGGTCATTAGGGTGGACAGGTTTCTTCGAACCCAACTCCCCACCCAAGATCTCAATGGCTCTGTTAGAGATAACCTCGTTAGCATTCATGTTGGATTGAGTACCACTACCGGTTTGGAAAACAACCAATGGGAAGTGGTCGTCCAATTTGCCTTCAGCCACTTCAGTTGCAGCTTGTTGAATCGCAGCAGACAACTTTGGGTCCAAAGCCCCTAATTTTTCATTGACGATAGCAGTAGACTTCTTCAATACACCAAAAGCTCTCACAATTGGTATAGGCATTTTAGCCTGCTCACCACCAATTTTGAAATTCATCTTGGATCTGGCAGTTTGAGCACCATAGTACTTGGAAGAGTCGACCTCGATCTCTCCGAAAGCATCAGATTCGATTCTGGTGGAAGAAAGAAGTGGGGCAGAAGAGCTCATGGTCCTTAAGCTTCTAAGAAAGGGGGTTTTGGCGACTTGGGAGGGCAATCTCAACATTGATAATATATATGCGGTGGGTCGTATGAATTGAAAATTCAATTGGCTCCCCGGAGTAATGGATATATATATGAACTGAAAAATCACTGGGTTTCGCAGTGCTCGACACTTCCGGAGAGCGACGGAATTGTTGCGAAAGCTGCAATCCTGATTGGTTGCAGCTTGCACTAGATCATGTGGGGCACATATATATTTACCTGTCGACATTATATATCGTCTACAGTGGGCCATGGCCAACTCATGGCACTGGACTTTCCGCCAAGAAGCTCAGGCATCGAATCCAAATGGGAGAACATGTTCTCACTGGTTTCTGATCCGCGGTCTGCCTTGACCTTTTCTATATGGGTTATATGTCTAAGGGAGAATTCTCTAGGTAACGCTTTGAGAAGTGCCACAAGTGTTTCAAAGTTAGGAGTAAACTCTATATGTTCCCATAGTCCTATAAGCTCTGATAATTCGGCCATATACTCGTACTTATCTAGCATGCTGATATATGCTTGCCAGAGACTGTTTGTGGCATGCACTTTATCTAGTTTGACGTCTTCTTTTGTTACCACAATGTTAGCCTTGAACTCATGAATTGCAACTTGTGGTGCATATAACGTTTCCCATATGTAGCAGGAATCTACGTTGTTATTCGGTGAAAGATGGGCTCCTTGTATAAGGGCTAATAAGCATGACTCGTCTGGAAACATATTTTTCTCAAGCACTTCTTGTTTGTATAGATTGTACAAGTTCTCTGGTTGAACACTTGCTTCTCCTTGTAACATTACTCCTGCGGTTCTAGGAGTTTTACGACGGATAAATTTGGAGTATAATTGACGTGCTACATTTAAAGCCCCGTAATGTTCCAAATGTAAATCCGGTACTAGCGTATGGTGAGTGGCTGACGTAACCGGCAGGTTATGGTTCATGTATAGAAGCTTCATATACTTCTCAGTGAGGATTCCTCTATAAGGGGTAACAAGGTCCAGGGTGGATTCAAGAATAGCTACAAACTCATCAAACTGAGGACAGGTGGTTATAGGAATAAGTAAATGCAAAATGATGTTTTTGGTGATGATGACATTCTCTTTAGCTGCCACTAATCTCCTGATAATTTGTATAGATCTTGCTGGGGTGAGTAGTTCGAACTCGATCAATTTCTTTATAAAACCCAACCAAATAGTTGAACTTTGTTTGTTATTGTTGGTAGCCTCGTTGAATGTATGCAAAAGTTCTTCTGGGGTCTCGGATAGCATTAGCCTCGTGAATTGAAATGAGAGCAATTCGTTCTTAGAGAGGTCGTGCCGCCTAGAGAGGTGTTTGTCTCTGGACTTTGAAAATAGGGACTTAGCCTTGTCTTTGGATATGAAGTAAATGCCTAGCACGATCCCCATATGGGCTTGGAGATCAAGCTCGTCTCTCACATGCAGTGAAATGATTTCTTGTGCTCGTATGATGTGAAAGACATCCTTTGAAACTTTTGGTAAGGGTGACTCTATATAGTCAAAAGGTAACCTCCAAAGAATAGTATTTATATATTCCGGGGTCATGAGATCAATTGTGTATGCTGAAGGTCTATAGAACTCTTTCACTGTATCCAGTATGAGTTCAGGTAATATGTTAAGATCGTACTGTGAGACGTAGAATACCAAGTTACTGAATATCAGTCGTAAATGGCTACGTTTAGCGTGATATTGCAGCTTGAGAGATTCAATAAAAGTGGTCCATAGATCAACCTGAAGAATAATCTCTGCTTTAGAAATAGGTGTTCTTAAGAGAATGTCTGCAACGACGAACCCTGGTATGTCTACCAAGTTAGTCAAGGACGCACAAGCACCAGAAATATTTGCGGATAGAACAGATTTCAACCATGCTGTTAAGTCTTGTTCAGTATAAGAATTCCCATAAGCTTTCTGAGACACCAACAAGAATCCTAGGATGGCAGAATAAGTGTCACTGTGGTTGGTAATATCAACTTCTAGACTAGAAACAACTCTCTCGGCTGTTTCTTTTATGTTTTTCCCGAACCATTCTTGGCTGATATAGGATACATCTATATCGTTTAGACTAGTCAACTTCTTCAACATGACCTCTAAATTTTGTCTGGTCGTTCTGCCTTGGTACCTCATGGTCTCATTCAACGAGCACAAGATATAGTACACCATTGGCTCTAAAAGCATATAATCCTTATACGGATTCGGAAGAGCATTTTTTAGCTGACACTGCTTCTTATGGTTCTTCACAAGATCAAGCTGTACTAGAAAGTGCTGAATAGTTGGCTGCACCTCAATCCCCAGCTTTTTATATCTATAGACATTTCGCTCCAATGAATGTCTTTCTTTCCTGTGCACTTTATCGGCAAACCTGTTGGCAATGGGGTGGCTTTGTAGATGTCGTATTACGACGTGAGTGTGGCCAACCCAAGGTCTCGGTATGTGCTGGGCAGCACGTTCAAATATGTGCATCATATTGTTAGCATCTTCTTGTCTTAAAGTGAATTCGCGATGATGAATCTGACTATATAAGCAGAGGATGATAAATGTCTAAGTCACACTACGCTCTTTTGCTACGAGAGCATAAAAGGCAAATACCAGATGATGGTGGTGTTCGGAAGAAAAGGCGTGGAAGGCGTGTCACTGATGAAGACAATGAATCTTCCGCAAGTTTGCAGCAAGCCTCGGACACAAGCTCAGATGAATTTGAAGATATACAGTTTACGGATGTAGAAAGTAGAGTTGAGAAAGACAGAACCCAAAACAACGACAACAACGAGGACAGTGATATAAGTGATGAAGATGATTTTGAGGATGTTCCTGATTATTCATTCCTCAACCAAGATAGCGTGGATCGTGAGAATGACGACAATATAACTATAGCAATTACAAAGCCAGAAGAACCCAAGTCAAACAAACGTAAAGTTGTGTTCATCAGCAAGGAAGAGAGGAACACCCGTATCCTTATTCACCAGCTATATCTTGTTTCAATGATGTGCCACGGATATATCCGCAATGGTTGGTGCAATGAAGTTCAATTTTTAAAAAGAATAAGAAGATTTGTCACACAAGATATTGTAGATGAGCTCACGCGTATTAGGAGAGACAATCGCATTTCAGTTGCGAATGCAGTGAGGTTCACAGATGTGGTAAGACAATTGATGTTCAGTTACTCCAATAAATTTAGAGTAACTCGCCAAGGGCTTATACGAAAGAGCTGGAACGAGCTAGAAATCCCCCAGGCCAATACCGAAAAGTACATGAGCATTTCCAAGTTCCATTCTCTGGTTCTCCACTTCCAAGGGTCACGAGATGTGGGGGCTCAGGGTTTCTTAGCGTTGTGCCGTTCTGTAGGAATGAAGGCTCGACTTGTTTTTTCTTTGCAGCCACCAGATTTCACCATGATAACTGAATTGCCAGTAATAAACTGGAGGAAGAAGATCACAGACAGAGTTACGAATCCTATCAACGGGAAAAACTCGAAACAGGCATTCCTAGAGCATACCAAACAACAATCGTCTACTGGGTCCGGAAGCGGAGTCAACCATATTTTTCCATCATCTTCATTTCCAGTGTTTTGGGTAGAGGTGTGGAACAAATATAACAAGAAATGGATTTGCGTGGACCCTATTGTGCTAAAGGTAGTAGAGCAACCCCCCATGAGACGAAAGTCATCGTTTGAACCACCCATGTCTGACGCTACAAACAATCTTGTATACGCAGTAGCATATGATGCCCAGGGTGGTGTCATAGATGTGACTAGACGTTATGCACAGCAGTATCAGTCTAAGACAATGAAAAAGAGGCTTCCCTCCAAGTCTGAGGATTTTTCAGACTGGTATAATCGGGTCATTCAGGTTGTGTCCAAAAGACATAATTTGACTAAAGTGGATATTCTAGAGATGAAAGAGTTCAGAGATCGGGATCTAGCTGAGGGTATGCCTAATAGTGCCAATGGCTTCAAGGACCATCCGGTGTATGCCTTGGAGTCACAGCTTCGCCAAAATGAAGTGATATACCCTATGGATGAATCAAGCAAGTGTGGTACCTTTCGATTTAAATTATCCAGCAAAAGCAAGAAAACAGAGCTTGTCCCTGTTTATAAACGATCAGCTGTACATATTTTACGGTCGGCTAAAGCATGGTACCTCCGTGGAAGGGTATTGAAGATGGGTGTACAAGCTTTGAAGATAAAGCGCAAAAGGCTTAGAAGCCGGACACCTGATTACGATAGTGACGACGATGAGGAAGAAGTCACCAGGTTATACTCTGAATCTCAAACCAAGTTGTATATCCCACCAGCAGTGGAAAATGGAAAGATCGTAAAAAATGCATTTGGAAATATCGACATATACACTCCTACTATGATTCCTGATGGGGGCCATTTGATACCTGCGACAGAGTCAGCCCCGGTGAAACTCCTTGAGCAGGGTGCCAGGATCTTGGAAATAGACTTTGCCAAAGCAATTGTTGCCTTTGATTTCAGGAAGAAAGAAGGCAAGCTGCGAAGAAGAGTTCCGGCTGCTAAGGAAGGTGGTGTTTTGGTGGCACGTGAGTATAGAGAGGCCATGGAATTGGTCGTTGGGCAACTACAAGAAGAGGTTGAGGAAGAAAAGAGAAAAGAACTCGAGATGAATGCTTTGAGAAACTGGAAGTTTATATTGACCAGATTGAGAGTAGCTAGGCGTTTGGAGCGGAGCCATGGCCAGATCGATGGAGATGGAGGAGCAAACAGACAGATGAAGATAATACCCACCAATGAACAAGGGAAGGACGGAGAGAAGGAGAAAGAGTTCAGTTTCGATTATAGCTCTGCGTACAGTGTTGACAGTGAAGATGAAGGGAGCGATAAGTACGAGGCTGGAGGGTTTGTGCCCACTGAGATGGTAGATGAAGACGCGGTAGGTTATCAACAAGACAAAGAGGAAGACGAAGAAGTTATGGAAGGAGAATTTGATAGGGAAAGCTCTTTTGAAGGAGGGTTTGAAAGGGAAGGTACTGAATGAGTTCACCAAGAGATGTTGCAGTATGTCTACATTCCTATCTTTGTCAGTCACACAATAACTTTTAGACATTATAGAACATGAACACAATACTTCTACCCAGTAATAGCGTCATTGTCGTTGTTGATTCCTACCCCGATTTATATTTGTATTAGGTGCTCGGTCAATTATTCCAGTAATCGTCAATCGAAAGTCGATAACTGCTGCCATACAACTATCAATGTTACAGGTTTAGTTAATTCATAGTAGTGAAGCACCCTTCTAAATACAGCCATTCGGTTGCCTTCTTGCCCGAGGACAACTAAAAGTTGGGTATGCCTGCATGAACATATGCTCTCTTGTACAGGTGCGTAATTTACCAAGCCCGTCGTAATAATTTAAATCTTGAGTAAGTGTCTAAAATATTAAATGATATAGATTAGTTTTGGCCTCCATAGGCCTCTAGGTAGTTAGAGGATTTGTGTAACCAAAGGCGATGACAGGTGATGTGGAAACAAGATACGTACAGGTAATCCCTGATATGCGCGCAATCTCAGCGCAATTGGAGACTAAGCGAGCGCAATTTCTTCTGTACACATGCACTGGGAGGTCTTTACCGGCATGTGTATTTCACAGGCCAAACCGCAAGTATCGTAAGCCAAGGGCGAAGTGTCAATTAGAGATATGGAGTCAATGTACAGATATATAGAAGCGTGACAAGTATTCACATAGTCTGGTGGATTTTAGAGCTAGTTTTACTGATGGACTCACGCCAACTGAATATTCAGTAATCTTCTAAAATTTCTTTCTTCTTATCGAGCGCAAAGTGTGTATCTATCTATAAGCTGTGAAAGCTTGAAATTTTTTTCCGCAACAAAGCCGATGTTTCGTTAGACCATTGAATATGTATAACGAAGTAGCTACTAATGTACTTGCTACGGCAGGGACCATCTGCTGGTGTATTCAGCTTGTTCCACAAATTGTTCGAAACTACAAGGTCAAAGATTGCACAGGGGTTCCACCTCTAATGATGTTTCTATGGGCTGCAAGTGGGATACCGTTTTCAATATACTTTTTTGGAATAGATGGTTCTATTCCATTGAGGATCCAACCTCAACTCTTCACGTTCTTCTGCTTGATTTCGTGGACCCAAACCCTCTATTACCCTCCAGTAAAAATGGCCTATCGGAAGCTCGTTCTAAGAGTAGGTTTGTTTGTGGGAGTGGCTGTGGCCTTGGAAGTCGGGTTCATTTATTGGCTTCGCCCTATGCATAGAAGAGGAAAAACTTATCCCATGTTGATTATAGGCATCATAGCGTCGGTTCTTTTGGCCGCGGGGTTACTCCCTCCATACTTTGAGTTGGGCAAAAGGAGAGGAAGAGTGTTAGGAATCAATTTCATATTCTTATCGCTTGACTCGTTGGGAGCATTACTCTCAATGGTGAGTATTTTCGTGGGTAATATGGACATATTGAGTATTGTGCTTTATGCTATAGTGTTTGTATTTGAACTTGGAATCTTCACTAGTCAGCTAGTGTGGTACAGTGTACTTGGGGGAAGAAAGATTCTCAAGCAAGAAAAGGAAGAAAAGAAGAGACTTAGAGAACTTGCTGAGACGAAAAACGATGGTTCCCCTGACCAGGACAGTTTTGTAAATTGCAGCGTTAGGAAAGAGTTGACTCATATTCTGGGGATTTCCAGAACCCAAGAAGCGAGTCCCCAGGAGCAAAAAGATTAGTGTATTATAGACATAGAATAAATATTCCGCGACACGATTTTTCCAGTACTTGACAAGGCGATCAACTAGCTTCAAGGCTTGATATAATGGTACGTACCATTGACCTTATGTAGCTTCACATACAATCTGCATTTACTAACCACTTAGGCGTCGTTCGTTCCCCTCAACCAACTCGAGGACCCCAGCATTTCCAAGCAAGAACACACTCGCGAGCTCCAAGTGGAACAAGCATTCAAAACATTTGAGGAAGCCTTATCTCTCCAACGACAAAAGAAGCTTGCAGAGTGCTATCAAGGATATGAGAGGCTATTCAAAATAGATGTCGTCTCGAGCCACTATGATGATGAGCCTGCATTCATAAAGGGGATCCAGAACGCTGGGGCTAACCATTTAGTAGACGAATTAAACCTTTTGTCTCCATCACTAAAGTCGTTGAGGTACTTGATCTTTCGAAATAGAGCATTCTTTTACTTGGACATCCTCAAATCCGGTCAGCCTGTCTTGGAGATTGTAGGTAAGAAAATCGAAGAGACGGAGTTGTTCTCACGGAAATATGAAGCTACTAGAGAGCTATTCTATACTATGATAGACGACATGGGTAACGCTCTAAACTACCAGGAAGCTGATGATTCACTTATAGAAACGTTATTCGAGGTACTTGTGTTCTTTCAGTCCCGCAAACTAGCAAGATACATTCTTGAATACAGTTTAAGCAGCAAGCAGGAAAGTGAGGATATACTTGGGTTATTACCCTTGGACAAAGTTGCCTTGAAACGTCATGAAATGTTGGTGGATATAATTAACCAAAATACACCAGGTCCGAACTATCAAAAGCTCGTAGATCAGATAGAAAAGAGGTATGCATTTCTAAAACCGATGAGAACCGACTTGAAACGACAGATACTGGAGTTAAACCAGCCTAGGCTAAAGAGATGCAAAATAGGCACAAAGGGGAATCCCTTAAAGTGGGAATATCTCATTAATTCAATCAATGAGTTGATAAAGCGAAATGAAGACAAGTCTCGTATAGAGAACACGGTCAGGCTGAAGTTGAAAGACATTGATGCGTACTTTTTCACCAATAGCAGTATCGATATTCTTCATTTGGACCTTCCTCGTAGTATGGATAGTGAGTCTGAAGATACCCCTGGAGTCGAAGATGAGGATCATAGGGATTCAGACCCTCAAGCTATAATTGAGCCAGATGATGCTGGCCGTGAACTAGAACTGAATGGTTTGGGAACCTTCAACGTTGAAGTGATTGATATCGATGATGATCCGGAGGTGAATGGACCAGTTGAAGGTGGAGAACTGACAGGAGATTTGTATGATAATAGAATCAACAAACAAGTTTCAGAGAACGAACAGGGTCAAAAAAGTGCTGAGGGAATTGACCTCGTAGGTCAAGAAACGCTTGAGGAAAATGTTGGCCTGAACGTGGACAATGTGGGGACTTCTCTGAGCGATCCAGTCCCACGGAATACTGAAGGTTCGCAGGATCTCGATATACAAGTGGTATCCGAATTGCATGGCTCGCTGGAAAATCTCCAAAGCCCAACTTACGACAAATCTGCTGAACCTTTTCATAGCCAGGACCACTCCAACTCCAAGTCCCCTACGAAATCTGTTAAAAGTATCCAACGTGCATCCAAAAGACTACAGATGCATGAACAATTGGAGTTCTCCTACAAGCCAGATATAGAGGTGACGCCGGCAATGTTTGCAGAAACAACAGCCTTTTTCAAAGAAATTAATGTTTTTTTACAACGTGTCGGTTCAGATAATGAAGTTCAGTTAAAGAACATCGGGGCTGATTTTTCCGAGCCCACACATAATGAGCTTTACGTGAATGATTTCATAACCGTTTTGAATGAGTTTGACACATACAAACATGCTAAGGCCTTTTCAGATGCTTTTAAAATACACAATAGGAGGCAAGGTAAAAGTGCCGCAGACGATAGTGAGAAAGTGAAGTTACTAGAGATGTTAAAGTTGTTTAGTAATCACTCTAGTGAGAATCAGCATGATGAAGAGCTTTTACAAAGACATCCAATTGATACACCAGACACCATCATAGAATTCATTTCAGATATGAACGAGCAAAATCTACACATTCATGAAGTCAAGATTGCCATTTTGAGGTTTTTATTGGGACCTCAGCCTGATAACGTTTGCTTTATATCTGATAGTAAGTGGCTGGACCAATTACTTCTTGATGTGAAGACATGGGTGGCACAATCAGAGCTACAGCTCATGCAAGGCTCAATAACTATCCTGACAGACCGATCTAGAGTGCCAGCAGAATTGGTCTTAGCTACAAGCATTTATGAAATCTTCGTAGATGCCTATGTTGAGCTCAAAGAGAGAATGGATCTCCTGGTATCGCAAAGTGCAAAGAATTCCCAAAAATCATTCAAATCGTCCGTGAATACCCAAATGGCCAGTGTCACTAAACTCAGAAGTGTTTTAGAAAGATGGAATGCACACATAGAAGGCCTCTTCTTTTTCCTTAAGGAGGAAGTTTTCGACTCACTTTTGACCTTCAAGTCGTATGTTAGATTCAAATGGGCGTGGGCCCATAAGCATAGGGCAGATAATGCAAGCTTCCAACTTAGTGACTACCTAACAAATCAGTTGGGTGATCTAGGAGAACTACTTACTTCTCATTCCCTGTTTCCCACTATTACTATGCCAAATTATAAAAATATCCGAGAAATCAACTTAAAATCGATTCACGTATTTTCCAACTCAATCACGGTTATTGGCGTGTTTGCTAAAATATTATACGCTGAGGGAGAAAAGAATGAAGAAGCTCTCTATATATTGGAAAGAACTTTGATCGATGGAAAGTATTTTCCCGTGAGTGAGATACTGAAAACAACGGTCAATAGCTCAGCCATATCTTCTGTGAAGATGTTGTTGGAAGAGGCCAGCACTGAAATGAAGTATAGGCTCTGGACAATTCTCTTTCTGTACTATAGCGCATATAAGAGCATGGAAAGATTTCAATTTGGTTTCGAAAGAGTAGTGGAAATTATCTTAAGGGATTTGAATAGTGACTACTATAAGAACCTCAACGCTGATGATAGATACATGACTTTGCTCAAGCTATTGTCGCTCTTTGATGAGTACCTCATTACTTTCTTGGACCATCTTTCAACCAATTCCTGGGTGTTAGAGGGAAGAACATTTGATGAGTCCTCGTATAAAGTCACTCTCAAAAGGTTGTTAAACCTTTTTGAGCTCTTCTATATTTTTAGTCTTCACGAAGAGGCGGCATTAATTACTTCAAGAAGAACTTCTCTTTATGAAAGCACCAAGTCAGGCTATGAAAGATTCAAAGGTTCTCTCGCCAGGACTGGAGCTATCATTGCATTGTACTACAACCTTGTATTGCCGAAGGAAAATAACTTTATGAGTGAAGTAACTTTGAGCCTTCTTACATTGATGCATGATCAATTGGGAAGCAGAAGATTATGTGATGCTGGAGACGGAATAGTCTTGAGGATGTTTCAGGATCTTATTTTGGCTTCTCCGGATAGCTCTAGGCACCAAAAGGATATTTTACAACTCCTTTGTTGTAAAAACCATTGGAAAATTGCTTTGAAAGATTTCGTCCCGGTTGATCATGATACCCGTGCCTCTGCTTTGTTAAATAAAGAGACTGTGTTCAATATCTCCAAGATAGTGTTACCACTATGTCTTGATAAAGACCCTATCATCAATCCGCCCAAAGGTGATTTAAAGACTGTTATTGACGAGTTCTATGAAGTTATCGGTGACCCCGATGTTGAACCTTTTGGAATATTGGATCAGAACAGTAAAATGTTTGAACATTTGTTGGACACCTCAGAATTGACAGGGAACTTTGTAAAAGAGTGCTTCTATGGTCTAAAGGATATTCAGTTCTTTCAACCTGCAAGAAGCGAATTTTGTCAAATGGCTGAGGAAGGATTGTACTATTTACAAGGTGTTCTTGCTTTCACTTCTTACAAATTGAGAAGAAAATCAATGCAAAGTAGATCCCTAGAACTTGAAAATGTCATAAAATTATTGAAAAATGATTTACTTTTTGCAACCAATAGACTAGAAAGTTGGTTCCTCCTCGGACAAGTTTATGGCTATTTGGTGGAGGATGATTTGATTTGGACTTCAGATAAACTTGTGGCTACAGACAAGAAGACTATCACTGCTAATCTTCAAAGGAAATCTCTCATATGCTATTTAATGGCTATAAATTATTCTAAATCTGCACCTGAGAAGACGGTAAAGGTGTTAATCGGAGATTTAATGAATGCTTTTGCTCTTGAATTGTTTAACTCATGCACGGTCCCTATGGAAATGTGGGCATTCAAAGTAACTTCGAACCCCAAATTTATTAATGTGAATAATGAGCAGACCTTTGTAAGCCTCCGGGATAAACCGTACCTACCTAAATCTCGATGTTTCAAGATCGCTCAGCAATGTTTGCATCTTGCCATTAAAAGCAAACCAAAAGATTGGATTAACTACTATTATCTTTCTAAGGTGCAACGTAAACTAGGGTGCCCGGTGGATCTTGTCTTGGATACTTTGGTTAAGTCATGTACTCTTGCAAAAGCTTCGCCCAACATTGATTTGATTCTTGAACCACATTACAAGCTTTGCTCACTAGTGTATAAATTGGTAAAAAGTGACAGGCTTGAACTTAAACAAGGTATACAAATCATACGGCAAAATCCTTTTTTCGAAACGGTTGCTAGTGAAGATCTGTCTGGAGATCGCAAAAGACGTTTTTATGCGTTCATTGTCTCGTGTTTGAATAAGATCGCCCAAACTGATAAGAAGAAATGGCATCATAAATACCACTATAGGCTTTCCAAAATTTATTTTGAAGACCTCGAGGCCAGGAAATCAGCCATCGAACAAATGTCGCTTATTGTATCCTTGAAATCCACTAGTAAGACTCTAGTACTGATCTGGAAACCTGAGATAGAAAGACCAGGTAAGCACTTTTTCTACACGGCGCAGTACATTTCATTCCATATAGACCTTTTATATGCTGACAAGAACTTGGTGGGCTTGTTTTTGATGGTTCCAAGGCTAAGACGATCGGGAACAATTATGCTTTCCCTCTATGTTGTATGGGAGAAGTTGTGCTCCTGTATTTGTAAACTTGTCCGACAATCGTATGAGGTGAAAGACACATTTACAGAAAGCTTCTTGAACACACCGGTACACCTATTTTTCGTTCATGTGAAAGCTATGAACGAACAGTTGAAAGGTGATATACCTCAGCAACACCAGCCATCTCTATGCATACTAAATGGTCTTTCTGAGATGAAGAAACTCAACAGCGGGTTTGGACCCACTTCTTTGATCGATGACACCATTGTTGCGGTGTTTGTCAAGCTCTATTATACGATCGAGCAGAAGGATGCTTCATTCTCGAACCCGGTGGCTGAATCACCCAATGGGAAGGCTAAGAGATTGGCTAAAAAAGACATATTCCCTTGTGTTCAGGACCTTTTAAAAATTTGTAAGCGTGAGCTAGATTCTTTGATTAAAGACAAGCCCGATCTATTAAATGACTTTGCACAAGAAGCTATAAAGAATAAGGCTAGTAAAGATGAAAACCTGCAAACTCCGACCCCTCATGTAATAGATTCCAGCCCGAGTGACTGGGCTGCTGATGCACAGTCATCACCTGTTATCGAGGCAGTCGCTCAAGGATCTGTTCTTTACGTGTCATCATCTCCAACCAAAAGGTCTAATGAAGAAGAAGGGGGAAATTTGAAAAGAAGCAAGATAGAGTAAGTCTAATATATATATATTCGTTTGTATCATTATAGAGCGCCAAACAAGCTGTCTTTCCCATGATTATAGGTCTCGTCAGTGGACTTTACAAGCTCTATTTGGTTCTTTATTACATCTTGCTCTGTTGGGCGCTTAGTTGCTAACAATTGAAATTCATAAATCTTTGGATGATCATCTTTAACAGTAAAAGTGATCAAATCTTTAACGCATACAATCTCATCCACACTGGAATAGATGATACCTCCTAAAGTCAGCAGGTCGAATTCGTAACTTCCAACAGACTTCATGAAGTATTTTAGTTTCAAGAGCTGTATCAACTTGGAGACCAAAAGTAGCACTTCGAAAAGCTTGCACATGCCCGTCCATTTTTTGGTACGAATTTGTTGGTATAAACGATTGAAATCAGAAACTCCCAGTTCGTCGATGCGATAGCTTCTGAGGAGCTCATTAATTCTTCCTTCTTTCAACAACCCTAACCATTTGAGCACGGCCACTTGTCTCTCTTTGTATGAACCTGAAACGATAGTGGACGTCAAGTAGTTGTATCTCAGTGGTGAACGGAGTTGGACTCTTTTCCTTGAACCGAGCATATTCAAACTAGTACTGGAAGCAACTGCTGAAGTGCTGATATTACTTGAAAGGGATTGAGCCAAATGCTTATAGAAATCACCTATTTCCTTGACAAATTGAGCAGACCCATTAAATATGTCTTCGAGGTCATTCGCTAGTAGTATCGAATTGATGATAAACATCAAGGATATTTCGAATCTTCCAGTAGCAGGAGAGCTCTGAGGCTCCGGTACACGCTCAGGAAGAAATCCTCTTTTGAACCTTGGGTCTGCAATGGGGTCAAATGCTTCAAACTCTGGCTTCTCCTCCGGGAAGATCCCATAATCAGTACCAGGCAAGACAAGAAGACACTTGAAATATAGATCAGCTTCCAAAGCATAAAACTCGTCGATCTTGGACCGGGATACAGCCAAGGCGACGAAGTTGAACGCTGCATACTTATAGTAGTCTTCCAAATCGAAATAGGCTGGTTTGAATATTCCACGAAACTGTATGGGTAAATCTGGAGTAATATGCTTGTTCTTGACCAAACCACGAATCACCTCGGAGTTCCCACTTACATACGATGCTCTCAAGCATTTAGCCATAAGCAGAAATACAGCAGCGTACACTTGATTTCTTTTGCTCTGCTTGAAAGTTGAGGCTTTAGGAAATAAACCGAATAGCACTTCACTTGAATGCAATAGGATCAAGTTACTGTTATCGATCAACTCGCAATCAGCAGCCACGTTATTCTCACACAAGCTGAAGATACTGGTGAACAATTCATTGGTCTCATACGCTAGACCCCGATGAGAGAATAACCTCAATAGAGTAGATGCAAATGACTCTTGGGTAAGCAACTTCAATAAGTATTCGTTGGTCTCCACATGAAGGTGACCCACTGCATCCCTAGCACTCTTACTACTTTCCTGTGATCTACTATATTCTGCCAGTACACTATCAAAGCTGTGACCTGCCTGATTCAAGATCGACGCAATTGACGAGAGGGAGACTATCCAGGAGACAGTATAGGATTCACTGGGGCTATTTCTCAACTTTGAGAAGACAGCGTAGGCTCGCTCTTTGAAAGTGTTGAACACCTCCGTAAACAGGTACATATCTCTACACTTGTCAAAGGCTTCTTCAAAGGCGGAAGCCGAGCCGATCTCATCATGCATGCCCGAGACGTAGCTGTCGTAGTAAGTTATCTCGGCATCACGGTGGAGTTCAAGGTTCATGGTGCTTGGTTAATCGGTTTAATTCTGGCCGCGACTTTAATCTTATTGAATGAACACTGTAGCTAGTGGTTGAATATACATGGGTGAGGGTGTATTAGGGAACGGTTAGTACTATAGCTCAACAAAGGAAGCCTGATAGGGTTCCCCATTTATTAAATCTAAATACTATTGATTTCCAAAATCCAACAAGCTTAATGATAGTGTTGCAGCAATTGGATGTTGATCCAAATGCAGGACTATCTTGTTACTTGACAAATAACTTACCTGGTAGGAAATGGGAGCCTTCTGTGGATTCTTGTCTGTATTTCTGCGTATCTCGGCTCGTTTTCTGGAGTTATCACCGAGTGTCTAATCAAAAAATCAATCATTATCAATGCACAGTTAGGCTTGAACTCGTAATTCCATAATCTCTGCAACACCTCACCCACATCCATAAGCTTAAAGTCTTCTGCCTCCCCATCTTCTGGATGTGGGACCACACTCGTTTCATCGTCGAAAGCAAGGTCATAAATGTATTCAACCTCAGGCTGAACTCTTTCAATGGCCATGCCTTTGGGGAAATACATATACAGTTTTACCCCCACACTCTTACAGTTTTTTACCACAAACTCTTCCGGCAACCCAGCCTCTTCAAAAGACTCTTTCACTACAGTTTCCCATATTCCATAAGGGTATCCCAATCCACCAGCAACAGTATTATCGAGCATTCCGGGGTATGTTTGTTTCGTGGCCGATCTTCTTGGGATCCAGAATTTCAATTTGCCGTCACAAGACTTTTCGGCCGGAACGTACCCATTCAAATGTATACCGAAAGTCACTACCCCAATAAGTACCAGGAAAGCTCTTTCAATTAATAGATAAGGTACCGTGGAAGGGCAATACACAGTATACAATTCATTTCTCCAACCACTTTTCAAATCGTCTTTGAATAATTCAATTTCTTTCAATTTTTGTGCCAAGGTCCCAAAGAGGGTGCTCCGTTTGTCTAAGGTATCGTAAGAAGCCTTGATGGTGACGGTCTTGTTACCGGAGTCGTACTGGAAACCCTCCTCGTTAGCGAAATACAAGGCTACGGTATCGGAAAAGAAACCAATGGCTGTAACCTGGTCATGTGCGACCAACCTGTAGAGTCCATACGGTTCAGAGGGGTATGGGTACCCATCCACTTGCTCAATTAATGGCAACAATGATCCCATAGTGCAAGCCGATTTTGATGCAAATTTGTTCGCATCGTTTTTAATCTTCATGGTAGGGTCTTCGAAGGAACTACTACGAGACTTGAATGCCGTGTTCGAGTCATGGGAAACTCACCCCATCAATGACAACGTTCAAACTTTGGAGTTGTTCAAATCCATTGCCTTCTTCCATGAAAGACATAATACTTTACAAGAAATCAAACTGTCTACGAATCTCCACAATAAACTCCATGATTTCTACAATGAAAACATAAAACCGCAATCAGACTTGCCGCGAGAGATCTTGTTCCTTGAGATACTAACTGAGTTGCTGCCTGTATTGAACCAGGAAGAAGTAGTGGTCTGGCTAAAGACGTACTTGAGGCCTGCCGTCGATAGTGCTCATTTCGATATAGGCTTTGTCCAGAAATGCAGAAGTTTCATAAGCAAGCTAGCCAATTACGAGATATCTGAGGATGCTTCTTTGGTGGAGAGGAGAGTAGGTATAGCAAAGATGGTGGTGAATTACGTTTTTGATCTCTATCTCGACCCAAATAATGAAGTCTTGACATTCATAGGTTCTAACGTGGAGCAAGATGAGAGAGATAATGAGTATTGGGAACGCCAGCGATTCATCAAGAGTAATAGTATGAATATTCTCTGTGAATTTGCATTAAACAATCCCAAAATATTTGGAGGCTTGGCCAATAATCGGTTCAGCCTGGTCAAGACGAGGTTGGCTACTCTCGCCTTATTAAGTAAAGTATTGAACTCCAGATCATCCAGACTTCATGACTTAGTGGATACGGATCTTTTCGCCAATTTGTTTAAGTGTTTACTGTTCGATTTCAACGAAGAAATATTGGCTTCTGGACTCTCCTTATTGGTGATGTTGGTGCCGTTGGTGAGCGATCGGGTAGGAGTTTACCTTTCCGATTTCCTTGTGATCTACACAAGAATCGTCATTTGGTATAATTTCTCTGCTGGTATCCCTGAGAGAATATCTCTTCTACGAGAATGGCTTGTCAAAGAAAACTATGTGTGGGAAATAGCTCCTGCAGAAGCTGATGAAAAGAAGCTCTTGGATGCTGGGCATCTAGTCACTATCATTTACGGTTTCTTTCCCTATTCTCTTACACGATTTGCAAAGGGTCCTTTGAAATTTCTCCATGATCACAGTCCTAAATCCATAGACCACAACTACTTACCTCTCGTCGCTAGTCTCTTCACGCACAACACTCTGCCTGAGGATTTTTCCTTGTTGGATTACATCAACAAGCACACAGAAAACTACTTGAAATCATTCAGGCTACATCCCAACTTCTTGAATCCACAAAGATTATCGGTGGAATATGAACAGAAAGATCCTACAAAATGGATGGTGGAGGAAAATGAATGTGAGGCTTTGGGAGTGGAAGACGTCATGATTGGGTGTTTAAGCTTGAACCCAGCATATGGATTCTTTATTCCAGACCAAATTGAAGAACTTACCAATGGTGCGGCCAAAACCGAGGATAAGATGGGCAATAACAAAACCAGTGACATCTCGGTCTCCATGTCTCGTACCTCCCCTGTCGGAAGCCCCATTTATTTCAATTTCGGCAGTAACTCTGTGGTCCCAAACCTACTGCTCAGTGCATTGAATAGAAAAATGTCAATTGTTCCTACCAATCTTATCATCGAAAGTAGGCGCCAAAGTGAGGTCACATTCAAAGACGTCAACTATGATAACACGGCAAGAAGCTCATGGTTAGAAAGTAGTCAAGAAAGAAAAGGTAGTGACCCACTTCATGATTTGTTTGCAACCCATGAAAAGCTTTACAATACAAGGTTTGAACCTGACGCTCCGACAGCAAATTCGACGGATGTGCACGGCTTATTGGGGGATAAAATTCACCCGGCCCGAGCTCATTCATCTGCAGCTTCGGTTGACTCTAGCAAAGAAACAGTGTTTAGTTCTGGAGGTTCATTACGCAACTTGTCCAATGGAGACCCAAAAACGGATGTTCTTGAATCTGTGATTGAATTTTATCAGAGGGAGCTTCTCTTAATGAAGAACGAGATTGAATTTTCGAGCTACATAAAGCATCTCAACAAGTTTCAATGCATCAGACTTAAGTTGCAGATGAACAAAATGATGAAAGAAAGCGATCGACTCGAAATTTCCAATGGGTATATCAGCAGTAAGCTGAGGCATGAGACTGTACTCGCAGATTACAACCATCTTAAGGAGTCATATCAAGAATTAAAAGATGGGCTCTTGCGTGAAATTGAAAAGTTCAAGGTCGAAAGAGATCTGTTGACCAGAAAGTTTGTAACTCTTCAAGAGGCTGCAAATGCTGCAGAAAAGGATCTCTTGTCTTCTAAAGCATTCACAAAAGAACTCACTCACCAGATTAATGAACTCAGTACCAAAGTTATACCTGCAAAAGATGAGGAGATCTTCAACTCACACACCCGTTTCAGGGATCTCAGTAACGAGTACACCATTTTAGAGAATGAAATGAAGTCCCTCAGTGTAAGAAATGTCCATCCGGGAGAGAATACCAAAGCACCCTATGAACTAGATGAACAAGAGCGGGAAATATACTCTTTGAAAGCAGAGATCCAAAGACTCGATGAGCAAAACCAGACTTTCGCTTTGCTAATTGAGGAATTGAAAGGTAAAACGTCCGAATCAAGTAGGCTCTATGAAACCAAATTGGTTGCAAAAAAAAAAGAGATCGCGTACCAGGTCAATGCTCTCAGTAACCAGTACGAAAAGAAGATTCAGGAGCTACAAACTACTGTTTTGAAGTACGAAACCATAGTGGAAGAGAAAAATCTAAGAATCGCTCAGTTGTCTTCATCAGGGCCCATATCTATTCCTGGCTCTATGGGCAGCGATATTGGAAGAGGTTCCCAGTCTCATCCAACACAAAATGTTCTGCAACTGGGGACACATCAACAGAATCCAATGGACTTCTACGGGCTAGGTAATAGAAACAACCTGAGCTCCTCTATCGACTCTCTTAGTGTGGCTTCACAGCTACCATTCAATACCCCACCTCTTCACACGCCTATACAAATGAACAAGGGTTACTTTGGTAGCACTAGCAGCCAGAACGTGCCAATTCTTAAAGGCAGAGGAGGGTACCAAAAGCGGTCCAAAAAGCATATGTAGAGTAGTGTAATATATAAACGTGACTCAGACTAGAACCCTGAGCTGCAATTGTTTAAACAATGCTCAACGCGAAGGCTGAAACTTCAGGATTACGTGTTGACAGATTTGAGAAAATAGTTTTTCAGATATAACACTAAGGCTTCATTTTCCATCTGAAAATTCAATTGATATGTCGAGTGTAAAAAAAAAGGCCACCAGTAAGAAAGCCGTCGACAAGGCCTTTGAGAAGCCTGCTGGAGATGCCGCAAAACCTGAGACGTTTATCACTAGGGACGCTCCTTACAAGTATTGGACAGCTTTAATTATTGTTACAGTATTTGCAATTTATACCAGATTCACCCAAATCAGTGAACCATCCAAAGTTGTTTTTGACGAAGTTCATTTTGGGAAATTCGCTTCGTATTACCTCGAAAGAACATACTTTTTTGACTTGCACCCTCCCTTTGCTAAGTTATTGATTGCGTTTGTCGGCTGGTTAGTTGGCTATGATGGTAAATTCAAGTTTGAGAACATCAATGACGACTATGTTGCCAATCATGTGCCATACATTTCTTACAGGGTGCTAATTGCTCTTCAAGGTACAGCAATCATCCCCGTAATGTTCCAGACCATGAAGACCTTGGGCTATTCTGTCAATGCTTGTTTCCTTGCTAGTTTGATTGTGTGCTTTGATAATGCTCATATCATTGATTCGAGATTGATCTTGTTGGATGCTACGTTGAACTTGACCGTGGCATTGACAATCTTTTCGTATTCCAAGTACTCGACCTACAGAACTCAGCCTTTCTCCAAATGGTGGTGGGTCTGGTTGAATGCCACTGGAGTCTCTTTGTCTTTGGTTCTTTCCACTAAATATGTGGGTATTTTGACTTATGTGACAATCGGTATTGCAGTCTTTTATGAATTGTGGTACTGGTTGGACTACAAAAGAGGCTTGACCTTATACGACTTTAGCAAGCACTTTATGGCTAGATTTTATGCGTTGATTGTGTTCCCCTTCATTCTCTACTTGTTTTGGTTTTGGGTTCATTTCTCCATTTTGAACAAGTCCGGACCTGGAGACTCATTCATGTCTTCTGAGTTTCAAGAAAGCTTGATTGAGTCTTCTTTGGCTAAACATGCCAAGACAGTGAACTTCCACGACGTTGTTACTATCAAACATAAAGATACCGAGGGTTTCTTGCACTCTCATGACGCTGTTTACCCATTGCGTTACGAAGATGGAAGAATCTCGTCTCATACTCAACAGGTGACTGCCGTGAAGGCCCCGGAAGGTGACGAAAAGACTATTTTGGAAGACATTAATAATCACTGGGAGATTGTTCCTGCTGATGATAAATTTTCCAAGGATGTTGCTATTTTCACCAACGACATCGTTAGGTTGAAACACGTAGGTACAGGTGGTTTCTTGTTAGCTCACGATGTGGCCTCTCCTTTAAAGTCCACCAACGAGGAATTCACAGTTACTTACGATGAAGAGTTATACTCGAAAGCCTTCAATGAGAGTTTGTTCAGATTGAGATTTGCTCAGGGTGGATCAAGTGCCAATAAGAACAAAAGAAAGTTGGTCAAAACTAAGGGTACTCCTATCAGATTCATACATGTAGACACTGTCGTTTCCATGTGGACTCACGACGATGAGACGTTGCCAGAGTGGGGTTTCGGCCACCAGGAAGTTAGTGGTAACAAGAAAAATATTGATAACTCCAACACTTGGTTTTTTGATACCATTGTGAACTTACCGGTGGAAGACCCTAGAAGCAAGTATGTTCCTAAAACCGTTAAACCTCGCTCGTTCTTCAAGAAATGGTGGGAGTTGCAATTTTTGATGTTCCACCACAACAATCAGTTATCGTCCTCTCATCCATTTGCTTCTCAACCAGATTCCTGGCCTTTGGCGTTATCTGGTGTTTCCTTCTGGAATGATAACGTCAACAAGAAGCAAATATACTTCACTGGTAACGTTATTGGGTTCTGGATTGAAGTGTGTTTCTTGGCCATTTACCTTGGTTTATTATTGGCTGACCAGATCACCCTTCGAAGGAACATCCACTTATTGAATGAAAGAGCTAGATCCAAATTGTACAACACCTTGGGTTTTCTCTTTATTGGCTGGTGTGCCCACTACCTCCCATTTTTCTTAATGAATAGACAAAAGTTCTTGCACCATTACTTGCCGGCGCATTTGATTGCCGCATTGTTCTCTGGTGGATTGGCTGAGTTTATTTGTTCCAACAACAGAAGAAATACGGGTCGTCCAATCGGGGTAAATAAGTACAAGTTTGATTTGTTGGCTCTTGTCTGTACTGCTGGTATCATGTGGTTTTTTTTCTATTTCAAACCAGTTTCTTACGGTAATGTCTCCTTGCCTCCTCAAGAAGTTCAAAAGAGACAGTGGTTGGACATGAAATTGCACTATGCTAAGTAGACATATAAATATAAACTTGCACCACTGGGTGACAGTGGGTGATTACTTAAATTTTAATGTATAGCCTATATTTCGTTAGTAAGGCTGCAAAATTGACAACTTCGGTATCTTTTTCAATTCAAAAGTTTCAGTGGTGAATATTGTACAAGAGGTGTTTCATTTCAATTAGGCATCAAAATTAGAAGAATCTCTGTTCCTCTGGGTCACGCTTCTCTCATCGCATCCTGTGACACATGCTGCGTTACTCTGTTCCTATTCCTCTAAATATTTTGATGCGAAAAACTAATATCCCTATGTCCGTAAAATCATTCCTACAAGTTGTCAGAAAAGAACTTGAGGCCTCAACACTAAGGCCTCTTCTGTTTGTTACGGGAAACCAGTCTGCCGATTTGGACTCTGTCATCAGTGCTCTTGGCTACTCGTACCTCAATTACAAGTTCGACTCGACAATTTCGATTCCGCTCATCAATATTCCAAGACAAGATTTCAAGTTAAGGAGAGACATTCAATTAGTATTAGAGAATCACTCAATCACTGAAGATCTGCTTTACTTCATAGAAGACTTCAAGCACATCAGTGACTCAGTGAATGACAAAGTTAATATCACTTTGGTGGATCATTGTAATCTTCAAGGTGAAACCTTGATTCAGTATTATCGAAATAATAGACTCAAAATCATATCTATAATTGACCACCATGCTGACGAACATGCCTTTTTAGATGCTGTGCCTAGAATCATCACTCTTAATGGTTCCTGTTCTGCACTTGTGTTCAACTACTGGAATGAGAAAATCGAGCTCGATGCATTTAGAGAGGACTCTAGTGAGATCGTCAAGTTGCTCCTTGCTCCATTGTTGATTGATACGAGTAATATGCTGGAAAAGGTGGAGACAGGTGATTTGGTTGCAATTGAGCAGTATAAGCGAATACTTGAACCTGAGATCAGTTTGCATCTATTCGGTGATCATTTCACTGAGTACTTCAAGACTGTCAAAAAAGCTAAAAAGAATCTTGAGGGTCTTAAGGCAAACGAAATCTTGAGGAAAGATTATAAGCAGTTTGAATTTAGCGGGATAAACATCGGTTTTAGTTCCATCGGTAAATCTGCTGAATGGGTATTCCAGAAGTACTCAAACAGTGATATTTTGAACGGCATTGAAGATGTGAAGAAATCGTTCAACTTGGACGCTTTAATCATCACTCCATCATATAGCAACAAGGAAGGTCAGTATACCAGAGAGCTTATTGTGGCATACGACAAGCCTGCTAAGTTCCCAATCCTCGACTCCTTTGAGAAAGATTGCAAGACGTTGGACCTCAATGAAGGTGTGTATCGCATAGAGACATTTGAGGATAGAATTCACCAATTACGTGAAAGAATTAACATTAGAGTATTAAACCAGCAAAACTTGGCTGCATCAAGGAAACAAATTGTTCCGGCAGTGAAAGATGTATTAGAAAAGTAAAAGTTTACTTATATAGTCCTATGTAGCTAATGCAATAAGTTATTTGATTCTCGTCTTCTTTAACTTGTAAGGTCTGACTGTCTTTTGGAAGTAGAGCGTTGACTTTATCTAGCTCGGTTACAAAAGCTTGGAAAACATCTTCTTCCTCCACGTTGATGTAATCATCAAAGATGCGGTGGTCGCTCAGTTCTTTTTTAGTATAGAGTATCTTTGATGCATTGACCAATTGTGTGGCTTCCAAAGACACATCTATTCCTATGTTGAAAATCCATACGATATAGTCGTTCACGAGCAACCTTCTAACTGCTTGAGAATTGATCTTATCCAAGATAAGGTTATAGATGTACAAGTAAGGAGGGTAAGATTCAGTTATGTTACCGTAAACGAGGTTCAAGTTCCACTTGAAAAATTTCAAGCATGCTCCATCCAACTTCCCGAGTTTGTTACCACACTCACATCGTATAACTTCACCAGTTACTGTTACGTTTATCTCATTATTCAAAAGCAAGTAGTAGTTCCCAATCACAATGGAGTTTTCCTGGGGTTTCAAATTGCCATTATAGTTTTTGATGGTCCCAAAATCTTTATTAGAGACTGGTTTATGGCAGTGCCAAAAGTCCATCATCTCTGCCCACAACTCTGAAGGCATATCGCTGAATCGCTCAAATTTACTTGAATTTATAAGTGTGGTTTTACACTGACAGCAAGAGAACTTGAAAATATTCTTATTTGCAGCATTCTTAGGAGTCTTTAACAAGTCCTTACAACTCCATGGTTGTACTTCCAAGATGCTCATGAAGTTGTTGGGGGAATCATGCTTTGTAAGAAGCTTTAGTGTGAGGGCTAACGAATTTTGAGACTTTCGGCAGTTCGAGAGCTGAAGTTCATCTGTATCAACAGGAAGCAAGAAGGTATACTCTCGATCTGCTTTCAAAATCAACAGGCCATTTTTAATAGTCAAGCATGTTATGTCTTGAACTTCTCCCTCAAAGTCTGCTACAAGGGAAACGCTATTAAGCCTAGGGAGGAACTCACAGTGGTACATTGAAAAGTTCGCGATGGATGCAAAAGATTTGAATGCAAGATATATTAGTATATAAAATAGATGCTATATGAACCTTAAACTGGATAAGGTGGGTCACTTGTGGAAGAAGCCCGGCTTCTGGAATGCAATAGTTCTTCTCTCATTCTACTGCCAAAGGAGTCGTCTTTGGCTGTTAAAATCTCATCGATGGAGATCGCATTGGGGGGTATATTTAAATGGCTCGTAGCAGAGCCAGATCTTGACCGATTCCTACGAG
The DNA here is from genome assembly GCA_030571055.1 of Yamadazyma sp. yHMH685. Classification (NCBI taxonomy): domain Eukaryota; kingdom Fungi; phylum Ascomycota; class Pichiomycetes; order Serinales; family Debaryomycetaceae; genus Yamadazyma; species Yamadazyma sp. yHMH685. The sequence goes on from JAJLXC010000003.1 coordinate 1,149,425, forward strand.
AGCCTGAACGCTCCATCGAGATGGATGCAATGGGGTCAGATAATGAACGGGGTTCATTAGATCTATCGGTTCTCTCTCCTTTCTCTATCTTTTCACTCGGAACTCGCAGGTCTTTATCAAAGACCAACAGTCCCTTGGGAGATAATTTGGGAGAAGCAACAGGGCTGGTCTCAGGGGATAAAACGTACCTTCTATGATTATTATTGCTTGAGTTCCTGAGGGAAGGGGAAGGGGTCAGTCTTAGCTTTCTCACGGTGATACCTGGTTCTCCCTTCAAGGTCCCCAAGAGAAAGAGTCCGAGGAATTGGTTGGTCAACTTATACTGTCTATAGATAACCTGGTTATCTATCATACAAAAGAAGTTCAAGGAAAATTCAAGGAAGAAAGGGGATCTCAAGTACCCCTTTGAGTATGCAGTAGTCAATTCTTGGTTAAATTGGTAGAAGCTAGATATGATGGAGCTTACGATATTCTTTCTTCCCGTGAACTTACCCAACGCTGCCAAAAAGTGGTGGATGATGAAGGAATTGTGCACGGCAATAGACACAATCGGATCGACAACCTTCAACTCAAATACCTCTAAATTGGACCATTCTGATCTGTTTCCTAGTGCCCGGGCGAAGAAATTGTTGCAATAGTAGTAGCTTAATACAAGACATCCTTTCCCGTAAAACAACCATATTTTGGCGGCGAAAAGGGCTGCAGAGGTAAAGTGGAAAGTGGATTCGTCAAGAATTCGTACGAACCGCGAGCTCTCAACATTGGTAAGGATGATATAGTAAATCCAGTAATTGAATAAGAATTTAACATGCTGCCATTGCTTGGAGTCTGGGCGGTTGTACACGTTGACCAGCTTCATAGTAAGGATCATAGGGTATAGAAAACACAGGGCAGCGGATATGCTGTCGATGATGGCGGTTATCATGTTTATCAGGGGGGTTAATTAATCTGTAAATTGAGAAATCCTGATGATATATATCAATGGGTGTAAAATTAGTGATCCAAAAAAAGTAACTTGCGACAGCACTTGCGGGCGGCTCCTTTTGTAAATAGTGCAGTTAGCTTGGGTGTACTGCGTTGAAATAAACTTTCAGAAGTTGAAGCCCAGTTTGTCTCTGGAATGTTTGAAGGGTTAGCTTTTGTATGAAGGCGTAACAGTTGTTCTTAGATGATGCCTGGAACACAGGATTAAAAATACTTTTTGAGGGCTTGTATACAGAAAAGAAGGGACAATTCTCGTAACCTCACAATGACGTTTGCTACAAGGGTGGACAAATTGCGAGAAACAATTGCTTTGCTGACGGCTGAATTGCAATCGAAAGATAGAATTCAGGGAGTGTACACTACCGGGAATATAAGAGTTGAGAACTTGTGTATTATATATGCTGTACTATTGCTTGCGGTAAATGGCCATTCTGAGTGACCTACAATTTGTAGGAGCGGACTCAAAATATCCTATTTGCCCGGCGTACGTCACATGGCGGCGCGGTACGTGACTGTGGGCTCTAATCTCAAGAGTACGCCGAAAGTCCAGTATACAAGGCATCGGCATGGAAACTGCGGAGGAAGCCCCAACAATACGGATGCACCGGCAACGATCGTGCAGCGTATTCGTTACTGTTATCTACCGTAATGCATGTACGAAACCATTTACGTCCCCAAATGAGTCGTGTAGTGTGTCGGAAGAGTTTTCGAGTATTCATAGCACGATGATACAGGCCGGGGGATGCGGATGCAGGACCTCAGGTTCCATCAGGCTCCGCTGCCAAGTGCTATACTCATGAGCCAAGAGTTCACAATGCCGCCGCCGTCGCACCCTCGCCTCCCGTTTCCACTACTTCCAGCACCACTTACTTGCGTCGCTCGCACTGGCAAATGTCTGTCGCTGCACGTAGACTTCCCAGCGCGTAGACTTCTCAACGCGTTTACGATTTAGCTTCTCTGTACTATGGCAGAACCACTGCAGAACGACGATGTGTTGGGACTTGACCAACAAATCAAAGCAACGGGAAGCCGAGCCAAGATCGCCAAGATCGACCAGGACAGGTTGCTTGATACCAAAACCGGTCTCCCGTACATAGTCAAACACTACCAAAAGGTTAACCGGATCATAAAGAAGCACGATAAAAAACAAATCACGTCCAAAAGGATGAAATATGACCACGAGTTCGAGAACTTATCGTCCGTCCTCCAGTTCTACCAGTTGTGGTGCCATACACTATTTCCGAAGGCGAAGTTCGCCGATTGTGTGCAACTTATCAGAGGAGTGACAAACCGGTCTCCGCATTTGAGGTTGTATAGACGAGAATTGATCGAACAGGAGCTCAATAAGAAGCGGACAGAAATGGGGATCCTAGATATACCTGAAGGAGATATACTTGTAACAGAACCTCAGGCTGCTGGTGATAATGGAGCCCGTACCGAGGCTGTTCAGGAAGACGAAAATGAAGATTATCATGTGGATGATGATTTCTCGTTTATGTATGCTAGTAATGGACTATTTGTTGATCCTGACGAAGAAGAGTTGTATCTGGAACCGGCTGAGCAGGGACGGGAAAATGCAAATGCTACTGCTTCTACTACTACTCCGTCCAATAATACCCCTAATGCTACCTTTGCCACCGCCTCCAAAAGCACAGGCGATGATTTTTCTGATGACTTCTCTGACGACCAGTTTCTTCTGGCTGCAGAGCTCACCTTAGTCCAAAATTCCCATCACCAGGGCGCCCACGATGGCGATGATCACGATGCGGAAATGGATATAATGAACGAACTCGGCATGTAACCCTTGCAATATATTAATACATAAGGTCCAGAACTTGAATAGAGGTGGACAGATTATACCTGAACTATTACCCGTTTATATAGAGCTTTCTCAACACCCCCACATTATTGAAAATCTTGGATATGGTCTCATTATCGAATTCATGGTCGGATACTTTGTTGAACATGCCAATAATGTAGCCACCCGACCGAAGGAACAAGGCCACTTTCCCACCCTTATGGCCACTTGTGTTCGGCTTCAACTTATTCTGTCTAACAAGCTTGGACCCGTGTCTGTAAAATGGCATTAGAATACCCGAGTTATAAATGGTATCATTGTTTGGGTTCTTATAGTGCATTCCAAACTCGGTTTCAAAACTCTTGTGGTGGATCAAGTTCTCAAAGTTCAATGACCCAAACGATGAGCCATAGCTGCCAATGATCCGGGACATGAACTCATTGTTATTCGTTCCGGTCTTAATCAATTTTCTGGCATGTTTGAAGCTTTCACTTTCAACTTTGTTCTCCTTGGGGAAGTATTTGGATTCGATTTCAAACATCTCCGCTATACGAATCTCCAATATGTAGACGAAATCAACATTGTAATTCACACTCAAAATCTTGCACAACAAGTTTGACGCTCTCTTGATAGACCCTATCTTCATCAATTTCTCAAGTAAGTTTTGGTTATTCATCAATTCTTGTCTTTCCTCTTCGCTGTTGAGTTTGGTTAAAAATTTGAAATTGTAGTTCGGCGAATATGGTCCACCAGACCCATCTTTCTCAAAAACCGTCATCAAAGAACCTCTGGAGGTCGCTCTACCGAGCTTCATCTTCAATTCATTCAACTCGGTTCTTTTCTCGTCGTATCCTATTATCATATTCTTGGAGCTAGCACCCAAATACTTCTTTTCCAAATCTTCCAAAGGGGTGGAAATAACCTCTGTAACCTCCTCTGAATATTTCTTTAAGTTTAAGATATTGTCATCTGTAAACTCCTTCTTGGGGAACGAGTCAAAGAGAGCAACAACTCCGATTACCTCCTTTTTGGTTCCATATAATGGTACTCCACAGTAAAACTTGATGTACGGAATACCATTAACGAAGGGGTTGTTCACGGTTCTCCAATCTTTTGAAGCGTCTAATAACAAAAAGTGGTCTTGGGAAAGAATCGCATGTCCATCGATGGAAACAATCCGAGACACTTCATTGGTGTTCAATAAGCTATCATACTTGACAACCGCTTTCAAACTGGTGAGAAGTGATATACTGACACCGCCGACATTGAAGTCTTTCCTCATCCTTCCAATGATTCTTTTAAATATGGCCTTTTCATCCCACTGCTTCAAGTTATTATATTCAGCGACGATTTTGGTTCTGGACATTTCGTTGAAGCTTTCAGGAGGTTTCATGAAATGGGTCTCTGTTAAGCATTTGGGCCGTTCTATGTTAGAGAGGTTCCATTTTCCCTAAATATTGTGGTTAGTTTCGGTAAAAGCATAAATTTTATTTGGGTGCAAAACGTACCTTTGAATACGCATCTAGGAAGTGGGCTTTTGACATCTCTACTGGTCTCGTTTCACTATCAGTGTACGAGGCAATAAAGGTGACGCTCTTAGGCCCCTTGTCCTGCTTCGCAAGAGCAGTGCCTGGTTTTCTTCTATTACTTCTGCTAAGCATAGTTTGAGTACAAACGGAAATAAAAAGGTTGAAATGATGAGAAAATTAAAAAATAAAGCGGAAGAAAAATAAAACAGACACTCTTCAATACTATCATGATACTACTTACTGCGCTACTTATCTTCATCTATTTTGTCTAGTTCGGGCTTCTCTTTCTTTTCTTCGGCCTCTCTCTCCTGTCTAGCCTTCTCCTCCTCCAAAGAGAGTCTCAAGGCCAAGGCCAAGTCTGGATCCATATTTGGATCAATCAAATCACCACCACCAAAGTCCATGCCCATGTTGGCGTTACCAGCGTCAAATCCCTCTTCCATCAATATCGGAGACGTAGCAATGGTCTCGTACAACAACCGGGGGCCTGGTGGAACCGACACGAGATGTGAGTTATCATGGTTACTTATAATGCTATTAAATCTTTCCAACTTAGCAGTGTTGGCGGCCTCTTCACCGAAATTTATAACATCTATGGCGACGTTGTTCTTCTTCAATTTCTTGGCCAATTTCTCCAACTCCTTCTCAGTTTCCAAAATAGGGCTGCCGACGAATATTATAATGCGCTGATTTTGTACTTTATTCTGACGGTGCTTCAAGGCCAATGCAGCCACCTGAATCCCACTAGAAAAATGATTGGATCCGTGCACTTTAGTTTCGTGGGCTCCCGAAAGGATCTTCCCGAAATCAGTAGTTAATGTGCTCAATACTTCAGGCCCGTTTCCACCGTAGGCCAACAATCCTACGGTGTTTTCTGGGTTTGAATTGATCTTGTTTTGGAAAATGTACTCGGTGGTGGAAAGCTGAGCCTCATATCTGGACACGGGATAGTCCTCGTTCCGCATAAACTCGGAGTTGTCAATTACTATCATTGTTGCTTCCAACACCATCTTGTATTAGTTGAATGAATTGAGTGAGATTAAGATTGAGTCTATCGCCACCATTTTCGCGCGGTAAGCGAAAACAGGGAAAATGTAGCTGTGAAAGGCCAGTAGTGAAAATTCAAAATGGCATACACTAAACGACAGAAAGAGGTTTTGATCAAACGCTTCAAGGAGTTAACAGATAAGAAGTTACAGGAACTCTCCAAGCAGTGTGACGAGGCGTGTGAGATACTGAGGAACAGAATTGAGCGGAAAATAAACTCCGTCAGCGTCACTCTTTGGGATGTCAAAATCAAAGACGTATTGAAAGTGGAGAGGCACAGGCCCGTTACCGTCAAGTCCTTGGTGAAGGATGTTTCAAGGAAGTAGGGCTGTGGACGCGAATTGAAAAGCTCAGCTGCAAAATGAAGTTACGACTATTAAACGAGCATGTAATATGAATATAAACAGAAGTACACAAGCATCTGACGCTTAGTCTGGTAGTAGCTCGACACACTAGCTTAGTCTCGGTTGTTGACAAGCTGTAGGGGCAATATGACGTTTTACTGGGAATCAGATTGAGTGAACCAGATATATGATTTTGACAGAGAACGTGAAATTAACGTCTTCCGGAATTTGCCAAACAGGAGGAAACTGGCTAGTTAAAATGATTTAAGCGATTCAAACATCAAGAATAACTGTGACGAATACTTGGAGAATTTTACTACACAAGTCTCCAACTACGAATTTCAATGTTTGATTTACATGTGAAGGGAGCGAACAGAATGGAGCGGACAGCTCGGTAAAGCACGTAACCGGTTCATTTATGAACACGAATATAGACATTTCCCCCGATGAATGACATTCTGGACAGTAAATAATACACTGTCCACCTAGTATTCAGGCATGAGCGTCTTGTAGCCTTCATACGTCTAAGAATTGTACTCACCTTGTGAGTACTCTACCTACAAACGAGTAATGGCCATGTATGCCTAAGTTACTTCTACATCTCCTTCCCTCGCTCTCTACACCAATCCCAATCAAGTCTCCCATACTAATTCGTCTCTGTTGAAACAAACAGGAATTTTAACTTCCGTACCCCATACCCCTTACCCCTGCTTCAGCTTTTTCCCCATACTCCGACCTGCGCGGAATTTTCATTAACCATGAGCAGAGCCAAACCATTATCATGCCAGCGTTGCAGGGTTAAGAAGATCAAGTGCAACTTCGAGTACCCTTGCTACAACTGTGCCAAAGGCAAACATGACTGCGTCAAGGTCGTCGACGATTTGAGAAAGAAACGCTACTCAGTCAACTATGTTGAGACCCTCGAAAGGAAACATGGAAAGTTAATAGACATCTTTAAAACCCTCGAGAAGTTAAACACCGACCAGGATAGAACCAAATTCATCAAAACTATCAACTTGCAAGAATTCCTCGACGTCTATGCCGATGAGCTCCAAGTTTCAGAAAAGAGTAAACCTTCTTCTCACGATGAAGATGACAATGATAATGACGTGAGCGTCTACGGCCCTACTTCTATTTACGATAACGAGTTGATCAGTAAGCTTCCAAATAATCCAGCCGAAGATTCAAAAGAAATGAACTCTTTCAATAAGACCCCAGATATTTTACGCTGCATAAAACTTTTCTTTGTTTGGCAGTATCCTGACTTAAACATGTTCATATTCAGAGAGGCATTCTTACAGGAATTCTTCAAACCAGAGTTTTATAACATATACTGCTCGAAAGTGTTGGTTCTTAGTATTTGTGCTTTGGGGGCAAGAATGTCTGATGATGATAAGATTTACTCCATGTCTACCGTGTACTATAACGAAGCTAAAAGTTTACTTTTGAACAAGCTCAGCCACCCTTCGATTCCCTCTTTGCAGAGCTACTTGTTACTAGCATACTATGACATCTTCAACGGATCCAACGCGAGTGGCTGGATGTTGAGTGGAAATGCTATACGGATGGGATTCGACTTGGGCTTCCAGTTGCACCCGAACTCATGGTTCTTAAAGCATAAAATGTCGATTTACTCGAAAGAAATCGATAATGAAATCAAGTCAAGAATATATTGGGGCACTTATCTCGGTGACCATTTCATTAGCTTGATATTGGGGAGACCCTCATTGTTGAAGTTAAGTGACGCTACCATACCAGAAACGGACGATTTACCTGAATTGAATAATATAGACGATTACAGGTACTTGGATGAAACCGAGAAGTTCAAACCTTTGAAAATTTCAAACATTTCAGACCCACTCAAAAAGAGTATCAACCTCATTAACATCAGTGATAACATGTTGAATGACGTTTTCAACAAAAACTTCAATCAAGATATCAACTTCTATAAGAACTCTTCTCAATCTTCAAACCTCAACCAAGTGATAGCTAAATTGAACGAGTATAACGAGAAAATCCAGCACTGGAAGTTGACATTACCTCCGGACTTACAGTTTGATAAGAACTCCTTACTTTTAAATGGTGATAACCCAACGTTGAGCTGTATCAGGTATTACTACTACATTTTGATATTGTGCTTGAACAGACCATTTATAGGTTTGGATGATGAGATTTTCAAAAGTATGAACTTAAGAATGATCCCGAGAAAGATATGTCTGGAAGTTATTGACGACCTATACATAGCAATCAACAAGTTCAAATCTGTTCATGGGTTGAAAAAGGCCTCTGCGTTGATTGTTTATTGCTCCATCCTTTCCATTTCCATTATCTTGTTAAGTAATAACCCTAATCATCTCATTAACCACAAGAACTTGAAGTTGAAATTCTTCTTGATCGTGTTGAGGGAAACGTCCAGGACATGGAACTTGGCCAAAAAGTCGTTTCTTTCGATCACCTCCAGATTGGCTTACTACGACGACGTGGACTTTAATTTGACCGACCTCTCCCTTGATGAGTTCCCCATAGAGAATCATAAATCACCTACACCTTTTGAACCAAAGGCAGAACTTCGGGACAACTCCTTGGTCAACAATCCAACTTCGCCTTTTGTACCAGAGCAACTACATATGAGCTTTACAAATTCTTCAACCAACTCGGCCAACACAGATAATTTGGATTTTTTCGGTGGCCCCCCGGTGTTGATGACCTCAGACTTGTTTAACCAAGACTGGGAATCATTGTTTCCCGACTATGTTCTCAGCGAGAAGAATTGACCTTGTACATACTGTAAATAATAATTAACGTATATTCTATTCAACCAAAAAAACGACCTGCTTGCCATAAGGCATAATCTTTGCCTTTCGAGTAATAAACCATGAAACTAGGAAACATCCATGTCCCCAAGATAGCCACTCCCCCATTTTTGTGGACTGGCAAAACCAACCTTGTCCAACCAGGAGAGTACTCTTTTAATTCTTTACCTTTTAGAGTTCTTGCGATATTCTCCTTGACCACCGGCACTTGTTTGGAGTATAATTCGTGCAAGTTCTTATTTGCATCAGAAAGGACGTCACCCACCACCCAGACATTCTTCCGCTCACATTTTAATCTGAGAGATGCGTCTGTTTTGATATACCCCCTTTTATCTTTGTATTGGCCATCAAGGAACTCCGAATTTGGCTTTGAAGCTGTAGAGATAGCCAAATCCACCATGAACTCAGATCCATCTTCAAAAATCAATTTCCCATTTTCTTGCTTCTCAAGTGTTTTATTATTTTCCACCCTGATTCCAGCTTCTTCAAGCTTTCGAAGGGCACACTTTCCAAACCTCTCTTCAAGCGAGTGGATTGGATATTCGTGTTTGTTAAAGAGAATTACCTCTTTATCGGGGTGGAACCCTTTGATTTCACCAACAACCTCAAAGCCAGTAGGACCTCCGCCGATCACCGCAATTGTTTGACTCTTCTTAATCTTTGCTTCAAGGTCCTTCAACGATTTAACAGATTCTTCATGTGAGTCGTTCATTTGAAATGCTGCGCTTTCTCCTCTTGTACCCGTAGCTATGAACAAATGGTCATACTCGAGCTCTTCGTTAGTTCCTTTATCCACAAGATGATACTCGAGGGAGCTCTGTTCAACATTCACTTTTGTAACCTTTGCCTTGATAAGATTGACTTTTGATTTGCATCTTTTGAGATGATTCTCGATCGGAATTAAGGCCCTTGGAATCGACCCATGTTCAAATAATATCCTAGGGCTCGCAATATTAAAATATAAATGTGTATTTGGGGCAATTAAAGTCAATTCTAAATTATCAACTTTAAGAGTACTCAACAGTTCTATGGCCCAAAGACCCCCGTAAGAACCTCCCACTATAACAACTTTCATGATAAGTAGAGTATCAATTCCGGATTTATGCCATATAAATACTTTTTGCGACCACGGCAATCCCGAGTCCGACGGAGACGCGGAATGTCTACCAATCCAGTGGCTATTCCGAAACACGCTAAAGGTATTAATTATCAAGTTCAAACATGGCTACCACCATACCAAGAGGTGCAGGAAACTTTTAAGATCAAGCAGTTAATTGCTTGAGATGAATGAGTTAAATACAGACATTTTATTCACAAACAAACTAAACATTGAGATATATAATCAGCCTTGTAACCTCAAGCTTCTCAATCCTTGTTGGTGTTTGCAGATAACTCGGCCTGTTTGACTAAACTCACAGGTGCATCCATTCTAGGGAGCATCACCTCAATAAGTCTAATAACAGACGGCTCTAAGAACTCTTTGTCTTTAAATAATTCTTCGATCTCTTTCAATGAAGAAAGTTTATAATTGTGGAAATCAGCACCACCAAAGGCGCTCAACAACTCCTGGTGCCTCCAAGGTTGGATGTCATTGTACTCAGCATTCTCACCGTGAATCAATCTCTCAATAGTATATCCGCTGTTGTTTAAAACAAATATATAAGGTTTGGTATTATTCCTAATCATGGAAGAGATTTCCTGCACCGTAAGCTGTAAAGAACCATCACCAACAAACAAGATGACTCTTCTTGAAGGATCAAAGTCTTCAGCAGCAATTACAGCTCCAAATAATGCACCAACGGAATAACCAATAGAGCCCCATAAGACCTGGGAAATTCCTAATGCGTCAGAGGGGTAAGACGTCTGAACAATACCAAATGAAGAGGTACCAGTTTCCGTGATGATTATATCACCCTTTCTAAAGAACAGAGACAAATTGGACCATAACCACAGTTGAGTGATTTCAGATTCGCCATCAGATTTTTCATCCTTTCCAGAGTTTTCGATTTGGTCTTTAACCACGGGAGACGGCTTGTAGTCCTTTACAGCATCCTTCAAATTCTTATCCTTCAACAATCTCTGTAATGCTTGCTTCATTCTCACATTGGGGTACTGAGCACTACGGATCTTGATGTAATTGGAATGGAACTCAATCACGTTCTTTGTTTGGTACGAATAAGAAAAAGAACCCGTATTAAAGTCACTAAGCATGGCTCCTAGAGACAACACCAAGTCTGAAGATTCAACAGCCTCTTTTACATTGGGATACGATAATGTACCCACGTAGATACCGGTGAAGTTGGGATGACTTTCATCGATGAATTTGGATCCTTTAGCCATAGGAGTCAACGCAAATCTAAAGTTTGTCAATTCAATCAACTTTTTAGCTTCAACTGTCGAGTTATGTCTGACCGCACAAGCATCGATCAAGATGATTGGATTTTTTGCCTTGGAAATAAGCTCTAACGTCCTCTCAATGACTTCTTCCTCCTCGCTCTCATCATTTTTGGGAATACCTACATCAAGAGGAGTGTCCAATAGCTTCCTAGGGACCTGGACGTCGACCATATTAGAGGGAAATGCTAAGTAGCTCGGTCTCTGGTTGATGTAGGCTTCTCTGATACATCTGTCGATTTCTCCAGCGGCAGTTGCAGGGTCTGTCAAGAGCCCAGTGGTCTGCGAAATAAAAGAAGACATTTTGTGGAACACAGTGAAATCCCCATTTCCTAAAGTGTGATGCAACAACAATTGCTTGGACTGAGCAGCAACAGAAGGAATTCCTACAATGTGTAAAAGACCGACATGTTCAGCGTAGGCCCCTGCCACACCATTTAATGCAGACAACTCCCCCACTCCGAAAGTGGTCACCAAGGCGGCAAATCCACTTCCTTCTTTATGTTGATTCTGCAGAATGCCCCCCTTGACTCTACTGTAACCATCAGCCGAGTAGGCAGCGTTCAACTCATTGGCATTGCCTCTCCACTTTAACCCATCCACATCACCAATCTTGTCTAATAGTGTAAGATTGAAATCTCCGGGGACTCCGAAGATGGATGCAACCCCAATGGGGTCTTGGTAAAGTCTTTCAAAAAGATACGTTCCCAAACTAATTGTTTCTTCTGGCATTGAGGTAAGAACGAGTAAAGTAAATTGAGGGAAACGGGTCCCCTTTATAGGCTTCGGAGTTAAATGATGCGATTGCTGCAATTTACATACAGGATTTTTCATCCATCAAATCGGAGAACTGTGCAACTTTCAAATTTAAATGTATTTATCTACTGATACAAAATGCTTTCTGAATACCCATTCCTTTATGCGTACCTAGCTTCCCCAGTTCGTTTATCCGTCTAATATTTGTTTCGTTGAAGTGGGCATTTGTAGGCCTCTCTTCCTCCTATAAAACACTCTCGCTTTCCTGGTAGTAACGTTCGGGATATATACTCAAACACATTCTTAATCCTCCTTAAAGATTGAATCGTTGACAAAATACAACCACGAAAATCCGTTCCAACTCCCGATAATACCAAACCCACAGTATACACTAACAATCACCAACTTGAGAAACTCAAGCTTCTTAAGAATCTCAAAACGACTCTCAAACAAATCAATAAGAGTGGTGACACCAATCACGACCAATAGTCCAAGTATATACAAGTTGATGAACCGATCGAGAATGAGCTCATGGCTCACTATGTGTTTGGGGATTCTCGTCACATTCCTGAAGTTGTATATATAAATAATGTACCACAAAAATGTGTACAACACCTTAATAAGCCACTCAGAGCTGGTGAAGATTAACGGAAACAAAGAGGCGTATCCACAGCTGACAAGAAGATTGAAGGGGGTAAGCAATCTTGTATCCTTCACAATTAGAAAAGATATAGGAAAGATCACTAGCAAGATTGCTTTTTCATGAACATGCCAGCCGAATAAGAAAGATGCAAATCCACATAATCCTAATGATCCTACAAATCTGGAGAAGTTGGGCTGGATGAATAACGGAATTAAAGACATCACTTGGTAGAATAAAGTGAGGAGAAATGTAAGTTTGGGAGTAATCGTAGGTAAAATTAAAAATTCGATATCTCCCACAATGCCTCTTGTAGAAGTATTTAAGAACTTAGGGTCCGTTAAAAGGTTTTCATTAAATTTGAAAATATTCAATAACGGCATTCTGCTGAGTGGAATGTTCTTGTAAACAGCAATCAACACTCTATCACAGAACGAGTAGATAGCCCAGAAATTAGGGGCCCAGTATGCGTGAGTCAAACCTCTACTGAACGGGAATAACCTCTCTAATAACTGAGGAATTTGTCCATAGTAAATGAATGGAGAGAAACAGATTCCAAACGTCCCTAAAACTACCAACCCAAGTTTGATAGAGTTCCCCCAGTTGATAAAGTGCAGAAGGTTCCATAATATGTTTCTACGCTTATTATAATTGAAGTTCAAGCAGTAGACCCTTAACAAAAACACAAACACCGCTGGTGCAAGGTATAGGTATATGTGTTTGAAACAGAGTAATAATGAAAACCAGAAGCCTACCATCAAATAGTTTTGCAACCGGCCATTATTAATCACCAACACCAATATTCCATACATCATCCCGTTATACTGGAAATGTATATGGTCAATCAAAAGAAGACCTGGAGATAGGATCAAGCTCGAACCTATAACATACGCCCTTCTTGCTTCCGTTGTATCTTTGGATGAGTCTACGTACCATCTCAAGGCGAGAAAAAGTACCAATTCGCTTAAAACAACTGTGAATCTCTGGAAAAAAATGGTGGGCAAGCCATATGATCCTTTTTCGACCAAATCCAAGCATCCATCATCCTTGACAAATTTCGGTACCAAATGCGATAAAATCCATTCGAAATACGCAAAACAGGGAGGATAATCTAAAGTCCACTGATTTGTCTGTTCTATGTACCATTCACTGATCGGTAAATTGTATGTTATCGCTAACCAATTTCTGTGAACTTCAAAATCGGTCGAATGGTAGCCAATGGCAAGTAAAGCCTTGAGGAATATTGAAATAATCCAGATGTTGAGGAGGGAGTACTTTTTAGCCACCACCTCCTCTTTAGCACCGTTTTTTGTCTGGTGTGCCTGTCTGGGTATTTCTCCCCCACCAGATTTCGGCCCAGGTTTCCTTAATTGAGACTCTTTGCTCATGCGGTGGTTAATGAAGTAATAAAGGATCGAATTTTCACTTCGCGTGGAAAATTTTATTCCACCATTTAGATGTCAGACGTCCAAAAGAATGATACTGATGCTGCCGAGCTTCTCTCCTCGTTGACTCTCGAGAAGAAGGAGGAAGCTGAGAATATAAAATCTGCAGCCCCAGCAAAAGAGCCAGTTGTAGAGGAGCCAGAAGCTAAGGTTGACACAAAGGAAGAGATAAAGGAAGACTCAACCGAACCAAAAGAACCAAAAGACACACCAGAAGAGTCTAAAGAAGATCCAAAAGAAGACGATGGCTCTAAGCAGGACACAAACTTGATTCAGTCTTCCTACGAAGTGCAAGTGAAGTTAGCCGATTTACAAGCAGACCCAAACTCTCCATTATACTCGGTTAAGTCCTTCGATGAATTGGGATTATCTGACAATTTATTAAAAGGTTTGTATGCCATGAAGTTTACTAGACCTTCCAAGATTCAAGAGAGAGCTCTCCCATTATTGATCTCAAACCCTCCAGCTAATATGATTGGACAATCCCAATCAGGTACTGGTAAGACGGCTGCTTTCTCTTTGACCATGCTTACTAGAGTAGATGAAAATTTGCAAGCTCCTCAGTGTGTTTGTCTTTCCCCCACAAGAGAATTGGCCAGACAGACATTGGATGTGGTTCAAACTATGGGAAGGTTCACCAATATTTCCACACAATTGGTGATTCCCGAATCCACCAAACTAGGTGACAAAATAACCGGCCAAGTGTTGGTAGGAACCCCAGGGATCATATTAAACTTGATGAAGAAGAGGGTCTTGAACCTCAACAATGTCAAGGTTTTTGTCTTGGATGAAGCTGATAACATGTTGGATGCTCAAGGTATGGCCGATCAGAGTTTAAGAATCAAAAAAATGTTACCGAAGACCTGCCAGTTGGTCTTGTTCAGTGCTACTTTCCCAGAAGAGGTTAGGAGATATGCTGAAAAGTTCGTTCCAAATGCCAACTCGTTATCTTTAAAGCAAGAGGAGTTGAATGTGGATGCTATCAAACAATTATACATGGACTGTAACAGCGAAGATCACAAGTACGAAATGTTGAAGGAATTGTATGGTTTGTTGACCATTGCGTCTTCCATCATCTTTGTGGCTACTAAAAGAACTGCAAACATGTTATACCAAAAATTGAAGCAGGAGGGACACAAGATATCTGTTTTGCATTCTGATTTAGAAAACAGTGAAAGAGATAGATTGATTGATGACTTCAGAGACGGCCACACCAAAGTGTTAATCACCACGAACGTGTTGGCTAGAGGTATCGATATTGCTTCTGTCTCCATGGTGGTGAACTATGACTTACCTGTCGATAAAGATGGGAAGGCCGATCCTTCTACTTACTTGCACAGAATCGGCAGAACTGGTAGATTCGGTAGAACTGGGGTTTCCATCTCGTTCATTCACGACCAAAAATCTTTCAAAGTAATGACTGATATCAAGAACTATTTCGGTGATGGTATTGAGTTGACCAGGGTTCCAACTGATGATTTGGACGAGTTGGAGGACATTGTAAAGAATGCTTTGAAGAATTAGTTAATACATAGAACTAGTGTTTATTAATATAAGTTAATCAGGTAGTAGTGCGTTTACCATTATCAAGCAGCCACGCCTATAAATACTGGGCGCGAGCTAAATTGAAAAGTTTCATCTCTATCTCTTTTGTTATTTCTACTGTATATTAGTAACGGAGTTACAGAGCGTAAATGGCGGAATGTAGTCCGCAACTGACGTGTAAAAAGCCTCACACATTGTTTGCACTTGGGCGGTGACCCCACCCCTTACTTTGTTTCTTTCCAAATTTTAAAAAAAGATTAC
Organism: Yamadazyma sp. yHMH685; assembly: GCA_030571055.1. Classification (NCBI taxonomy): domain Eukaryota; kingdom Fungi; phylum Ascomycota; class Pichiomycetes; order Serinales; family Debaryomycetaceae; genus Yamadazyma; species Yamadazyma sp. yHMH685. The sequence continues at coordinate 1,164,981 of JAJLXC010000003.1, forward strand.
CACTCAATCAACATGGTTTCAACCGCCCATAACACTGCAGTACTTTCTTACAACTCTAACCACACCGCGTATGCCCAGCTTAGACCTGACTTCCATCCAACCCTTGTCAACAAGTTGTTAAGGGACTTGTATTTAATCGAGGACGGCAAGGCTAAAACTGACAAGGTTGTTTTGGAGCTTGCAGCGGGCACTGGTAAATTTACCAAAAACTTAACCGACCATGGCTGGAAGGAAAATCTTATCATTGTTGAGCCAAGTGAAGGTATGTTGGAGACTTTCAATAAGAACTTTCCCGGAGTCAAGAACTATTTGGGATCCTCTTACGACATCCCAGTTGCAGACAATTCGATTGACGCAGTTATAGTTGCCCAAGGCTTACATTGGTTAGCTGATGTAGAATCTCTTAAGGAGATCAAAAGAGTCTTGAAACCTACTGGAGCCCTTGGTTCCATTTGGAACTTTGATGATTTTTCAAAACCCCATATCGTCATGGAACCAAAACCTCAAACCGATTTCATCCTCGATTCACCATTGAAGTCTGAGATATCAATTGCTCCAGACGATGACCCTGCTGAAGTCAGTAAAAGAATCATGAGTATCTACAAGTGGAACCAAAAAGTCACTGAGTACGGCTACTCGTTTGACGTCAATGTTCCTCAATACAGACATGGTAGGTGGAAAGTATTGTTGATGAACAATGAATACTTCAAACCAATCGAGACTGAAACCTTCTTCTACCGAAACTTGCCGATTGCAAGAAATTTGGTTTACCAATACTGGTTAACCAGATCTTTTATCACTATACTCTCAGACAATGAGAAGGTCGAAGTGGAGAAAAGAATCAATGACCTTTTAGACCAGTACGTAACTGAAGCGGATACCTTCACTAAGGATGGGGTCGTCTACTTACGTAAAATTATGGGAGGCCATACTATTGTTGCCAAGCCTAATTAGATTTGAGTATAGTCAATTAAATTGTTTTTTTTTTCCTTTTTCCTATCTCTATTCGCCTTGATTAGGGTGCACATTTGAATCCAGCAGATTCATGGTCTGGATTACCTATTGGCTGAAGCTTTGCCTGGTGTGCTCTTAACTGGCCTCAGTATTCAAACGGACCTGATATACTCAAAGTGCGTGTCAACTAAAGACAACAAACCTATACATACACTCAATAGATTGTTAAATCTTGAGCAAGTAGACAATTGGTATTTCTATTATATATACATGAATTATTCAAAGTTGAAGTTGGCCACGAATCTTTGAGGCAACCTCTGCTTGACAATGTCCCAATTGGTACACTTCCAGACATTTTCAAGGTACTGTTGTTTACCGAAAACACCATAGTCCAATAAGTAGTTTCTCAAAGAAGCGTCAACAGCTAAAAGAGGAATAATTTTCTTATCAGAGAACAAGTACTTTAATTCTGCTCCTTCTATGGAACCCAAATAGTTCCCATTTACTGGTCCTTGTTCGACCTCGGATTCTTTTTCTTCATTTTCCAAGGCCATCTTGGCTTCTTTTTGTTTTTGTAACTTCAATAATTGTCCGGATCTTATAGAGTCGTCCACAGTCCCAGAGTTATAGGTGTTCATGATACTTAATTTTGAGTATTTAGGCTCGTTAGACTCACTAAAAGACCCGTTAAAACTAGCCCTCAACGACAGTTCACCTACATTTGGCTGTGCTACCAACCAGGTAGTACCATCACCTTTAATGGCTTTTGCAGAATTGAGTAGCAAATTCTTGAATTCGGTCACAGATCCAAAGGAATGTTCAATCCAATTAGCAAGTTCTGCATCATGGGGGACATTGGCAGAGACCTCTTCGATATCTGGGTTACGGAATATTTCCTGCTCATTCAAGTGTTTGAACTCATAAGCTTGACCGGCCTCTTTTAATCCTTCGAAGAAGAACTGCAAATTGTACAAGATGGACGAGTTGGTATAGATTTTGTGGAACTCTGGCTTATTTATAGTTAAGCTGACTAACTCTTTCAAGTTGTTGGGAGGCTGTACTTGGTTCTCAATCAACAATTCATTCAATTCTTTGATTAATTTTTCACCTCTTTGGAACCATAATTGGTTGTAAGTAGAGTTTGAAAATAGGCCTTGGAAGTTCTGTTCGTTAACTTTCAACTCGTCAAGTAACTGTATGGTCGGTAAGCTATAGTATGACATAGATCTGAATGATCTTGAGATCCCCAAGGTCGTATGAAGACTTTGAGGTTTGAACATGATCAAAATTTTTCAGTTTTTTAGTTCAATTTTTTCAGTCCAATTTTCATTTTCTCCAACTATGGTTTCATCGCGAAAGTATTTACAGAGAACACATTTATATTAATATACAAATAATAATCATTATTCATAACACCGGGGGAAAAGACCTTGAAATCAGAAACCTGAGAGAGGTTCTAGTATTTCAAACTACGTTAGTGAAAATAGAGAATCAATAGTTTATCTTTCTCTCCTCCCCACTTTCAAACTCTTAACTCTCCTTATCAAAGAACTTCCCGCTGTCTCGGAATCAAAAGAATGTGTTACGTTTAGCTCATCATTTGATCTATTTCTGCCACCATACTCGGTTCCACTGTTCTTCCTCAACCTCTGTACCAACGACTTCTTTCTTCCCAAACCGTTATTAACCGCTAAGCTTTCATCGTTCTTTGGGGCAGGGGCTCCGTCCACAAAAGTGGAAGACCCTAAACCGGCCGTGGCAATCCCGTGTACTGGCTCGCTCTTGATGGTGGCATCAAAGTTGATCACAGATGGGTTCTGCTTAGGGGTGTACATACTGGATGTCATGTCTTCGGTGTGCTTGTTGGTCTTCGGAAATGGTACCTCTTCTTTGTTCGATTTAGAGCCCAAGATTTCGTTTTGGTCCGAGTAATTTCCAAAAGCCAAATCCAACTGAGCGTTTGGGTCGAGATTGGCTCCACCTCTGATGGAGCTATTAGGTCCGTCCACAGGAAAGGCCATGACGGGAGCCAACCTGGCTTCCTTGTTTCTGTGGGGCGTGCATGCATCAAATGGTCCGTCGTGGTGAAAACCACCACCAAAGAACCCAGTTACGTCTAACTTGTCAATAGTATCCAAGTTTTTACTTTTAACTGGTTCGACTGACTTCTTAGAAGGTGATTTCTTTGACTTGGAAGAGTGGTGTCTGGAGCTGCTGTGGTACCTTCTTTCTCCTCTGTCACTTCTATCTCTATCACTTCTTTCTCTATCACCTTTTTCTCTTTCTGACCGGTGGCTTCTGTGGGGTCTGCTGTCACTCTGGCTTCTATGAGGTCTGTTATCGCTCTGACTTCTGTGGGGTCTAGAAGACGACGAAGAGGACTTTTCACGAGGGTACTCTCTTCTGACCCCCTCAGGACCGGCAGCCTCTTCGTAAGAAGGAGGTGGTGGAACAGACGATTTGGGGGGTCTGGTAGGGGGAGTTTTGGATCTCCCGTTGGAAGCCGGCGGTTTAGGAGGTGCCGGAGCGTCCCTATGGTGTACGTAGTTGCCATTTAAGGCGCTAGCGAACGGATTGTTAGAGGACATTCTAAACAGTTAGTAAAAGTTAGGGGGTAAAAATAAAGCAAGATCGCGAAATGCGATAAATAATGGCCTAGTCATGGCAGTGCGAGAGGTACAGCCTGGAGTGTGTGAGTGTGGGACACGAACCAAGAATATGCAATCCCACGCATACGGGAAACCTACACCTAGTGCTGCGCACAACCGAGAGTTCCAGGGTCCCAGTGGGTTAGGTCACCACTAAGCCCACACTTTTTCTCACACTTTGCGTCTGTTTCACATTCTTTGCTATTGCTTCAGACCTGTACTCTCGTCTCTTAACTATTGCTTCCGTCTCGGAAGCCGGATCATTATTCATTCTATACCTTTGGTAGGTTCTTTGCTCATTCTCTCGATACATACCTTACGCTGGAATCGGAGTTAGTTCTAGTGGCACGAGGTTTGGGAGGTGCCAACTCTCCAGTGCGCTCCATGTTGATATAGTTCTCGTAACTATCGTCAATCAAGTCATCCTCTTCGATCAATTTTTTGTTCTTTTCCACCCAGCTCTCAAAGTTACGTGATGGGGGTGATTTTACAATACTGCCACTGCTCGACGAAGAGCTCACTCTCGAGTGCGGAATGGCAACTCCGTTACCGGTCACGGGAGCATCGGTGCTCGCCCTGAACGGATTGTTAGATGATAATCTTCTCAACGACTCTGCTGACGCATACGAGTGGTTGGGCTGTTGATACATATTTCCAGCCGTGTTACTAAGCAAGTACGTGGGAGTTTCGGTATCAGTAATATTCAGTAATTCGCAGTATCAAAAGTTAGCGAACCGGTTTCAGAAGCTGCTATAAGTACAGACAATGGTATTCAGTGACCCGATAAGTTGGGATGATAATTATTCGCCCGGTCTAGTTGATCACAAATCAAAAACACGCTCGGAATCAGTTCTGGAGTGCTCTGTGCTCGAACGCGTGGTAGATTTCTATGTAGCAGGGTGTTGCTGAAATCAACGCTTTATTTGTAGTAGTAGTAAGGCTCCGCACGTTTGGTTGCTCTGAAGGTGTGCAACAAGTTTAGTAAAGCTAACTTTATGTGGAAAAGAGCAGAAACAAGCTTGACGATTTTTTTTCCCAGAGGTGCGATTTGAAGTGCCTAGGTCGTGTATACAACCTCTTCAACAATAGTGGTGCCGACGCTATTTTCTACGCGACGGGATTCTAGACGTGGGCAATTTGCCAATGCTTGTATTTGTGAGTGTTGTTGACTTAATGGTGTGGGGTGAAGTATGCGTAGATATGCTGCTGTGTGTAAGGATTTGATACCACTACCTGACTCGTCGGCCATGAGCGATTCTGCGAGTTGCTGCGTGTGGTATTTTTATCTCCCCTTAATGCATCTCCTGCAGGGAATGTCCATCAACTGACATCACAGCCGCGTTACCTCCTCTACAAAAGTTATTTTAAATTTTAGTACATGTTATTAAACTCTCTAAACGCTCTACGTCTTCTTGAATATTTCCCCAAAGTTGGGGTCGGAGTACTTGATGTACCGCTCTTTAGTATACCGTCTCATTCTTTTTCCGTAGATCACCATAATCACAAACAGCCCATTGATCACAAGGGCCATCATAAAAAGCAACCACGTCAACAACACTAATCCACACTTTTCCAACCAGTACTGGAATACAAGTGTGAAAGTCATCCCTATCATGTTTCTGATGAATAACATCATAACCATGGATTCACTGGCCATATTATGATAACAGTCGATGGAATATGTCAAGCAAATAGCCCCTGTAGAACTCATAGAAAACCCTAAAAACCCAATTCCAATTATCACGGAGACCGGCCATGGCTGGCCGTTAGCGTTGGCTAGCCCATATGTCAATAGCCCCACCGCATTCAAAATCGTAGGCACAACCATAGCATACAACCTAAATTCGGGCTCCATGACCCCATTGTTTCTTTCAGCCAACTTGATCGTCAACCAGTCTACAAATTTGCCTCCGTAGAGCATTCCTATAAAGTTCCCTACCAAGGGAGCAAAGTTGACTAACCCAGTTTCACCTGAACTGAAATTATACGGTGCTGATCCGTAGATAGACGCTTGAGACGTAGAAATTAACGATAGCCACATCATCTGAGCCCCATAGATTAGACCTCCCCAAAGAACTGCGGGGAAAGATAACATAAGGAAGGGTCTGTACCAGATACACAACCAAGATCTTGGATCGTTATATTCAGTTTGAAAGATCTTCATTTTCTGCCAATACCCCCGTTTAGGAATCGAGTAGTCGATAGAGTTACTGTCAGAAAAGTTTTCAGAGCTAACATCATGAACAGCATCAATAGCTCTATCTTTCTCAGTGCCAACTGCAACAGTAGACTCTCTCGACTTGATTTGAGTAATGATGCCCTCTTCTAACTCTTCATCGTCTCCTCTTCTGAAGGTGGTGTCTTCCATGTAGAAAAGAAGCACAATAAAAGTACCTCCAAACATCATGATTTGAAGGTAGTAAGACCACTGCCAGCTTAGTCTGTCGACAATGTATCCGCTGATAGCTGGACCCAAGTAATTGCCGAAATAGAGAGCCAAAATGAAGAAAGCCAACATGCTGGCTCTTTCGTGCTGAAAGAATACATCTGTTGTCGATATTTCAACCAATGAATCACAAGGAGCAGCTGCGAAGCCATTGATAATGAACACTCCATAAAGCGTGTTTACATTTTTAGCCTGCGATCCAATGACCTGGGCAACGATCATCAAAACACAACACAAGAGATACACAAATCTTCTTCCCAATTTCAAGGCAGTAGGCTGCAAGAACAAGCAGCCAAGACCCAAGAAGCAGAATGTCAATGCCATCGCATTGTTCAAATCTTGGATTGTACAATTCAAATCTTTAGCGAGGATCAACCAATTTGGTGCACTCCAGGCAACTGTTAAAGCGAGAAACACAGCCAACCAGAATAATACAAAAAATTGTTTGAATTTCTTGGCCTTCAGCCATCTCAATGGATCATTGGGGTTCTTTGAGGGGGCTGGTCTCAAAATGACCTTCTCGTTAGAGGCATTCTTTTTAACATGCAAGTTCCCTTGAACATCTACCAAGTGAACTGTTCCAGGTACAATCTCGTCGTCCATAATGTTGTTGATATACCAAGTGCCATGGAAGCACTTATATAGTACCAGCATCGATAAGATAAAAGGTCGCTTTGTTCCCGATTAGGCAGTTAGCGGTCTGCGATAAGATTAAGAGCACCGAGATTGAAGATGATAATAATAAGTCCTAAAAGGGAAGTACCCGTTGAAGTGTCACAGTATGTATCGGCAAAATCTGGGGATTATAGGAAGTGGAATATCCTGAACTCCTTATCTAATCAAGGGATATGAGGTTGTGAGCAGGACCCCCCCGCCCCCAGGTCTTTGGGGAAACCGAGAAAAATATTTGATTGAGACTGGTGGTATTAGAACAGAATAAGGATCTCTGACTTATCCCTAAGACCTAGAATGATCTATAGCTGTAGGCATAACATTCTCGATTGAGTTGACATATAAGTATCATTAGAAGAATAGACAAATCAAATTCAATGATGGGAATGGAAAAAAGAGCAATTACCAATAAATTGAAAAGCCATCTTTAATCCGAGGATAGCTTTGCCAATATCCCAGGACAGGTTTGCCCATGTCGCAGGCAATAGACGCTAGGTATATGCTGCAACACTATGAAGAGATAAACATTATATTTCATTAGTAATTAGCTATCTCAAAAGTTAACACATTAGTATTATACATCCAAAGCCCCCTAGAAAGAACTCCAGTTCCAGTCGTTTGTATTAGAGACCGACTTCCTCTGCTCTATACTCCCGTGTTGGTCATATTTCTTATTGAGAAACGGATTGTCCACAATCACAAACGGAAGGTTCAGTGTGTTGTTCACCGGGTTGACAGAGTTAGCTGTCCAGTTGTTGAGATGAAACAACACATTCACATAATAGTCTCCACAATTTTTACATATTTTACTCAATTTGAACACTTTGCTCAAGGCTCCAACCTCTACGTTTGAGGTGCCCAAGTTCTTGAATATGGGCACCACAAACCTAGCCTCCGAGTCCAAGTATATATAGTTCAACCCTGTGGTCGAAACAGCCGAGTTGGAATGCTTTTCATCATCTATTCTACTATCGTACAAGCAATTAAAACAAATCAAGAACCCACAGAACCTGCAGTGGTGTCTTCTCTTCATATTGAAAAAATTACCAAACGTCTTGAAGCACTTCATGCAACAGTCGGTAAAATTATTAGGCTTCCAATGAGCGTGTGTGGGCTCGCTTGGCTCTGAATTGGTTATAATGTCTGGGTTAAATTTTTGCTGTATTTCCTCTAATTTTAGGTCGAATTTAATGTTCGTGTTGAACTCCAACGACGACGAAGATGACTGGGTGGAGTCGGGCAGAGCCGGAGGCCGTAGGACTGCTGGTATACTGAGAGGCCGTTTGTAGCGGTAAACGGGTCTTATGAAGCTTTCTACCTCTGGGTCTTCTCTTTCAAAGCTGGTCAAGTTGTCGTTCAAATTAGTGAGGGCATCATGAAGGTTGGAGGAGGAAGAGGTATCAGCGGCCGAGACAGAATAGGAATAGGTGTAGTTATTAAGATCAAAATTTGCTGGGACATAAGGGGCATCGCTGTCAGATTTGGAGTTGGCAGCTGCCGTGGTCATTTCGGCTATATTGGAGGCTTTATCAACAGAGGCTTCAGCCACCGTATCGCCGCTCTTGCATGCATCTTCGCTCTTCTCGAGTCTTACATTCTCCGGGTCTTCGCCTCGCTCGCTCTCCTCGTCTGACTCCATCTGGCTAAAGTAGTTGAACCTCGGAGCTCTGATCTGCTGGTCATAGTTCACGTTGTTCAACACCGGCTTCGGTGACACTTCCGGAGCAGGACTGGATGCTCTGCTGCCTCCGTCGCGTGACAGCCGAGGAAGGATACTGGAGATCGCTGATCTCAATAGTTTAGGCAGGCTGTCTATAGGCTTTTTTGAGAACGAAAAAGAGCAGGGCTGTTCCGTCATGAGTTCCCCAAGGTGGCGAGAAATTGGGTCATTGTGGTCTTGTGACATAGCAGTAGTAGCTAGCGACCGAAATACGTTTTTTCAAGTAATTTTGTGGTAGATCGTAGCCCCTTGGATTTGGATTTTTTGGGTGGTTAATTTCGCAACGAAAACAGTCGTGCGCAACGTCAAAGATAAGAAATGAGGCAGGAAAAATAGGAAAAAGTAATCGCTGCAGCTAATAGAAGGCTAGCGAATAGTCAGAGCTACATGAGGGTTGCTGCGAGGCGGTGCTACTTGCTTTCTTGTAGTATATGGGTGTATGGGGTATATATGAAGCTACTAATGGACGAGTCTGTGGAGTTCCGATGTACATGAACACTTGTGCTGGAGATTAGCACATCTATATAATTTCAGTACTGTACAAAGTGTCTTGTTGAAATAAGGTAGTGTATACGAACGTATTTTTAGTTTAACGTAGTCGGCACTGCGCTACGCTTTCCAGGCGTAAGGGATGCAGGTGGATTTTATTGCTACTGATTTTTTAGCACGCTACAGCGTGGTACAGTGCTTTTAAGTACGCCCTCCAATTTGTCCTTAGCAATAATTTGTTTTTCGCCCTCTAGCCCGTTAGGTAATACGCACGACCACAACTATTATTGGCTGTCGGTGCACTACCCCCGTCTGCTGAACTTCTCGGATTTCTTGGATCGGTGTACGTGGCGAATCCTTTGCCACACCAGTGCCTAAATTGACCCCGTTACTGCCTCTATGAGTCACCCACTCTCCGCACCTACATCTCTAGCTTCAAGACATCTATTAAAATACAAATTGTAAAAATAACTACCCCTAAGTTTTCAGAGCCGTATCATACTAGCATATATCCCTAATCTTTCAATACCACGTACTCTGCGTGCAAGATTGCCGGGAACCAAAAGAACAAACAGCACACAAGGTTAATCCACAATGGGGTGGTTGCTCCAACCTTCATGAAAACGGCCAATGGAGGCAAGAAAAGGGCAATAATCACAGCAACAATCTTTTCACTATCCATTTTTATTATGTTTTTCTTCTCGGAAAACGGATTGAATTTATATAGCATACCGAAAGTGCGGGATCGCGCGGTTCTCGTCGGGGAGTGACCCTATCGTGCTCGCCTGACGAGGTGGGGCCGCCAGTCCACCCGGGAACGAAGCCCTTCCTTACTAGCCGGCCGCAATTTTTTGACATTCGTCTATCTATCTAAAATCCAATCTCTACAAAAAGATGGTTAACATCACTAATCAACGTACAAACAATATTCCTTTTCACCTCTACCAATCATTCTCTTGAAGAACAATAAAATAAGGATACGGTCGTCCGTGTACAATATGCGGCTCTTGTCACCCTTTCTGGTGATTCCGGTACTTGAATCCTCGAGACTCTGAGTATCGGGTAAATAATGGACTCTCAAACAGAATGCCACTACCATCCACGGAACAAAAGGCAAAGTCCAACAATGCACAATTTATGTTGAACGTCTGTGTATGCTAAAACAACAGTAATTCTGGCAACACCTCGCCATTCATATTTGGCTGCAAATTTATACGGCTCTTTGTAAGCTAATTCGGCCAAGCTTGGATCAACACCTAAAGACACCATTTTCTTGACGATTGTAGGATACATCTGGGTCCATATAGCATCGGTAACATATTTTCCGAAAGCTTCACCAATACTTTAAAGCGAGGCAAACAATGCTATTATGAGAGCCGTGTATTCGTGGTTGGTGCATGCTTGTGCTGACACTACCACAAATCTCACAATAAATGTTGTTCCAAAACCCACCAATACCATACCAGTGTTCTCTCCGTGAAGTCTGTCGTTATCTCCTCTGAAGGGAACAAAGATCCCCATGACATTGAACCACACACATATACCCAAAAGAATGAACCCTTTGGACCTTCTGACATACATTATCACAAGACCGAAGAACAAAATTGTTACGGCTGTCGAAAATTCACTGAGAGTTGAAATACGAGTGGCTACAACCTAGCTTGCATGTCATTCCATCCAATAACACCGGGTACACATACGTGCTGGAAATATTCCCGGCAAAGGTGTACAAAATTGCAGTAACAAAGGCGGCCAACAATCCTCTATCTTTCAAAAATGGGAATGGAATCAAGGGATGTCTAGCAATCCTTGCCTCCCAAATAATGAAAAATGTAAAGGCACAGAAATCAATCACAAGAGGCACGATAATAGAATCCCTCTTCCATTTTGTATGTATGCCCCCAGCAAGTGTTAATGGCACCAAAATAAAGCCACAGATAATCCCCACAAAGAAGCAGCCAATAAAGTCGACTTTCCAGAATAAGTCGTGAAGAACGAAAGTGGATTTAACAAAGAATATCTTGACCCTTTGTAAAAACCGATTTCCACCAGACTTGTTTCTATTCTCGTATTTGAGGATGGCTTCATTCATCCCTGTGTAGCTCTGGAGCCGTGCTTTCTTCAAATCCTTCCACTTCTGAGTTTTATGGGCCTTAAATCTCATTCTAAGGCTCGCTAATATGTAGAACGGTTATAGTAACTGTGTATTTCCTCGTCTGTGTTCCTTTCTTCGTGCAAGCTTTCATTGGCTTGCACCCCAATATTTTCCAGACGAGATACTTGACTCATTGTGATGTCGATACTGGGGAATAAGAGAGCTTATACAAACAATCAGAGGCGATGAATACGGTACACTTACTTCATGTAGTTTATTCAAGATGCCTTAGTTTACTCGAGTATTGTCTTGGTATATCAATCCACGAACGATCAGACAGATGTGTTAGTTTTCCGTACCTCGATTAGAATTTTACCCGATTCGACAAAGAGGTTTTATAATCTCTAATCGCTAGAAACTTCTTAGAGCAGCTAATGGTCACCTTTGTTACTTGATAATACCCAATGGAATCAAAACATCTACAGACACTCTGTGAAGACTTTAGTCCTGCACGGCTTTATCACTGATGGATCAGATAACTTTTTGCATACGAACTGCGGAAGCTACCAAACATAGTTGCAACCAATTATATTTCTCTGATATCACTAATTGGGACAGTAGGACATAACCCAAGTATGTTGATATACTTTGAGCCAATTGGAGTCAAAGAGTAAAATACCTGTGAGTGTAGATTAAGTAATTTAAAAGGGCGTTGATAACGGATAAAGGTGATAATGAATGGCACATGAGCAGAACACTCAAACACGATTATACGATAAGACAGCATGCTACAATCTTTTGAAATTAGGGAAAAGAGACAAGAAAAAAAATCTCTCGGGGGTGAGTCGAACACCCGATCTCAAGATTACTCTGAGAGTCTCATTACAGTCTCGCGCCTTAGCCAGCTTGGCCACCGAGAGGATTTACGAACGTAATTGTTGTGCGAGAAATAAGAGCATATAACTCTACCATTACCCGGACACAAATGGCGCGACGCTTGCACAAGATTAGCTAGACATGTCGCAAGATTCCGGGGAAGCTACCGCGAGGTAGAGACGGCCGTCCCACGAGCCAATCAAACATCCGCGTTTTCAAATTATTCACCTTTTCTCTCATTCAAATGAAATATTGCAGCATATCACGTGCAATAAGATAAATGTGCGACTGCAAATCATTGGGATAATTTTATAGAACGAAATATTCCTAGTAAACCTACTTCATCTCAAGAGTTGTTAACAGAAAATGGCTTCTACGTTTGAGATTATCTCACAGCTTGTTGAGAAAGTCCCAGGCCACATTTTCACAACTCGTCTGGCGAAAGCCGTGGACTCTTCTTACTCCAAATTTTTCCCGGAGTCTGAAAAGGTTTCCGTGTTGATAGATTCAAACGACCCTTATCTTGTTATTAGTGATGCTTTAAATACGGAAGGGGAACAAGAGGAAGAAGAAGAGGAAGATAAAACTGTTGCTTCGGTATTGACTTCCGGAAAAGTTATTTTCCAGAACTTACCACTTCTTTCTTCTACGGCTTTTACCTCGCAGCCAGTTGTTCACCATATCGATCTTTTGAATTTCGATTTCTCCATAATAACTGCATTAAGAGACTTGGACTTCCCAGTGTTGGTGTCACAAAATTCTGCTGATTTAGTTGCCCATACTAAGTTGGCCTATAATCTCGCTGCTCATTTGTCCAGCTCTGTCTTTCATTTCGTTGTACCGTTCACTGTCTCAGGAACACAAAAAAATTTGGACTCAAGCATATTATTACCCGATCTCGAGAGCAAAACTACTGCAGATCTAGTTGCTACCTTAGGTGTTCCTCCGTTCAGAATATTAAACTCAAAGGCTGTGAAAAGTCCTAAGGACCTTGTTGTCTACTTTGGTTTGATTAACGACGACTTGGTGTCCTCTTTTAGTCAAAATGACTCCTTGTTGGTTTCTGTAAATGTCTACCAGCCTTTCTATTTGAGCCACTTGTTGACCATAACCCCTTCCTCAGTTGAAACCTTGACTTTGGTTTTGCAAACCACTTCTCCATCTCAAGAGTTTTCACCACTCTTGTTAGACTTCTTCCAGGAATACTCCTCTTTGCAGCTGTTGAAGAATTTCACCAAGGTTATCTCTGCTTATTTTGGCTTCAGCTCTGACTTGCGCTCAAGTGTTGATAGCTTGTTGAAAAACACCAGATCTGAGTCTCCAGTCCAAAACTTGGCATTTGGTAAGATCGGTATCGAATTGTCCACTAGATCGGAAAAGGAAAGGCTCGAACAAGTTTCTAAAGCTGTTGATGATGCTATAAAATTGGAAGAACCATACCGAAAGTTATTGACTCAAGTGACTGGTACTAACTTAAATATCTTGAACGATTTCAAGGCCGAGTCTGCTGGGGATAAATCGAACCCAGAATTTGGTTTCGGTAAGTTTTTGAATCATAAACAAAACTTGCTTTCGTTTATCGGTGAAATTTACACTGCCATCGACAATAACAGTTTCAGAAGTATAGATAACGGTAATTTGATTGATTTCTTATCCCATTGGTTAGATTTCCAGAAGTCTGGATCCTCCGATAACAAGGATGAACTTATTGGCAATATCTTGAACTTGTTGGAAAGCGATTCCACTAGTGATATTTCCAAGTCGTTGTTGGCACAGCAGTCCTACTTTCGTTTGGATTCGAACTGGTTGATTGGTTCTGATGCTTGGTCATATGATTTGGGTTCCTCGGGTATTCATAGTGTTGTTTCTTCGAAGGAAAACCTCAACATGTTGATCATTGATAGTGAGCCTTATGACTCCAAAAAGACCGTCAACGGTTTTCGTAAAAAGGATGTCGGTTTATATGCCATGAACTACGGCGACTGTTACGTTGCATCTGTGGCCATCTACTCGTCTTATACCCAAGTTTTGCAGGCACTTATCGAGGCTGAAAAGTTCAATGGTCCATCCATCGTTTTGGCATACTTGCCATACCATTCTGAAAGCTCCAACACTTTAGAAATTTTGAGGGAAACCAAGAAGGCAGTTGATTCCGGTTACTGGCCTTTGTACAGATATGATCCTTGTTTGGAAGATGCCAGCAAATTCAAGTTGGACTCTTCCAATTTGAAAAACCAATTAAAAGACTTTTTAGATAGAGAAAATAAGTTGACTTTATTGGCTAACAAGAACCCTCAATTATCCAGAAACTTGAAGTTGAACGTGAACACGGATACCAGATTGCAACAACAAAAGTTGGCTGATGACTCTTTCAACAAGTTGTTACAGGGATTATCTGGTCCCCCATTGACCATTGCATTTGCATCGGATGCCGGTAATGCCGAAGCCGTCGCCAAAAAACTCCACAGACAAGCCTCTGGTAGGGGCTTAAAGGCTGTTGTTTTGGCCATGGATGATCTCTCAGTTGAAGACTTGCCTACTGAAACCAACATTGTTTTTGTCACCTCCACTTCTGGTCAAGGTGAATTCCCATTGAATGGTAAGAGCTTTTGGGAGTCATTGAAGAGTTCTGTGGACTTGGACTTGTCGTCAGTAAGGTTTTCTGTTTTCGGTATGGGGGATTCTGAGTACTGGCCAAGAAAGGAAGACAAACACTACTACAACAAGCCTGGTAAGGACTTATTTGCCAAGTTGGAGTTATATGGTGGCCAAGTCTTAGCTGATATCGGATTGGGTGATGATCAAGATGCTGATGGTTTCAACACTGGTTTGAACGATTGGATGCCCAAGATATGGGCTGCTTTAGGTGTGGATGGGGTTGATGGGGTTGAAGAACCAAAGCCTTTGACTAATGAAGACATGAAAATTGGCTCGAATTTCTTAAGAGGCACGATTGTCGAAGGCTTGAAGGATCAATCTACTGGCGCCATTAGTGCTGTTGACCAACAGTTGACCAAGTTTCATGGTATTTATATGCAAGACGACCGTGATATTAGAGAAGAACGTAAGGCTCAAAGTTTGGAACCAGCATACTCTTTCATGGTAAGATTGAGATTACCGGGGGGTAGGTCTACCCCACTTCAATACTTGAAGATGGACGAGTTGGCTGACACTAGAGGTAATGGTACCATCAAGTTGACCACCAGAGCTACGTTTCAGTTGCATGGTATTGTCAAGCACGACTTGAAGCCTGCTATCAGAGGCATGAACTCTGCTTTATTGGACACTTTGGCTGCTTGTGGTGATGTGAATAGAAATGTTATGGTCAGTGCTTTGCCGCACAATGCCAAGGTTCACAAGCAAATCAGTGACGTCGGTACTCTTATTTCTGACCACTTGTTACCTGAGACCACCGCATATCACGAGATCTGGTTGGATGGTGAGGATGAAGGAGATAAACCAGGTGACCGTGACAATTGGGAGACCAGAAAAGACGGACCCAGAAAGAAAAAGACTATGGTTTCCGGTAACGCTTTAGTTGACTATGAACCATTATACGGACCAACCTACTTACCTAGAAAGTTCAAGGTCGTCATTACTGTCCCACCATTCAACGATGTGGATGTTTATGCTCATGATATCGGTTTGATTGCAATTGTGGTGGACAATGAGGTCATTGGTTTCAACTTGTTGGCCGGTGGTGGTATGGGCTCCACCCACAACAACAAAAAGACATATCCTCGAACTGGTTCTATGTTTGGTTATGTTGCCAAAGATAAGGTTCACATCGCGTGTGAAAAGATCATGTTGGTACAAAGAGATCACGGTGATAGAACGAACAGAAAGCATGCTAGATTGAAATACACCATTGATGATATGGGTGTGGATGTTTTTAAGGGTAAGGTTGAAGACTTATTAGGATTCAAGTTTGAAGATCCAAGGCCATTTGAGATTACCTCAAATGTTGACTATTTCGGGTGGTGCAAGGATGAGTTGGGATTTAACCACTTCACTGCATTTATTGAAAATGGTAGAATCGAAGATACCCCACAGATGCCACAAAAGACTGGTTTGAAGAAAATAGCAGAGTACTTGGCTGGTGGAAGATCTGGGGAATTTAGATTAACCGGTAACCAACATCTTGTTATTTCGAACATTTCTGATGGTGATTTAGACGCTGTCAAAGAGTTGTTGAGCCAGTACAAGTTGGATAACACTGACTTTTCCGGTTTGAGATTATCGTCTGCTGCATGTGTCGCATTCCCAACTTGTGGATTGGCTATGGCCGAAAGTGAAAGGTACTTGCCAGAATTGGTCACCAAGTTGGAAGAGGCTTTGGAAGACTATGGCTTAAGGCATGATTCTGTGGTGATGAGAATGACGGGTTGTCCTAATGGTTGTGCTAGACCATGGGTTGCCGAGGTAGCATTAGTTGGTAAAGCTTACGGGGCTTACAACTTAATGTTGGGAGGTGGCCACCACGGTGAAAGATTAAACAAGATCTATAGATATTCCATCAAAGAAGATGAGATTTTGGCCATCTTGAAGCCATTGTTCAAGCAATGGAGTATAGAAAGACTTGATAATGAACCATTTGGTGACTTTGTTATTAGAACTGGTGTGATTAAGCCAACGACCGAAGGTAAGTACTTCCATGACGATATTCCAGAAGACGCTTAGTAATGTATTTATTTATTTATAGCAGTATAGATGAAAGTTTGAATGCTTTGTACAGTAGTAGAGAATTGTTTTCCTGCAAGATCAGACTGCCAATATTCTGGATATTTTCTTTGTATTGACTACTTTATTGTATGAAACTTATTTTCAAAGCTTGAATAAAGCGGCCTGTTCCCTAGGTTAAACAAATGTATCAGCCATTCGGGTCTCTTTCATGCGTGATTGGTTACCTCAGTATGGCATGATTCTTGCGCTCTAATAACATCATTTCCTTATTGTGATACCGTATATTTCTTAATCTATCAATATTATCTATTATTCTGATCTATTACTCTTTTAATTTAAGAAAAGAATCTGGTAGGTGGAGTAGACAACGATGACAATACCTGTAAAAGCCAACATGTAGTCTAAAACCTTATAGATTCGGTGAAGTGTAGATTGCCCTAACGTCTTCAAATGAATCAATGGGGGGTATATGTAAACCAACGGAATGCATGCAAAACAGCCGTTGAAACTGACAAACTTGTCGATGTGATCAAAGTTGAGATATGCAACTATACATATCACAAGTAAGAAAACAACTCTATAGATGTTTTTGAGCCACTTGATCTTATTATCAAACTTTCCCGAGTTATAGAGTCGACCGTTTTTGAAAAACATTTTGGAATCGAAAATGACATTTTCCAATATCTTTATGGCGGGAAATAGCTGAAGGGGAGCGGTTAAGAAAACCGCTAGAGAGTATAAGACCAAAATGAGCTTGATGGAGATATTGGAATATGGCAAATTGAGGAGGATGATAGTCTCAACGTTTTCACCAAAAGTCAAATATCCCAAAACCCCGACTGAGGTGAATAGAACAGTGATGGCAATCATTGAAACCGCCAACACCTTGGGAAATTCTTTAGGGTTGGGCATAGCAGATTCAATGGGTAAAATTAAGCCAATACCCTCGAAAGAAGTCACCGCCACACCAATTAACATGGACCAGCTATTGGGGTTAAACTGGATGATGTTAGGGCCAACTCCGTCGTCCAAAAGGTCTGAAATTGTGTAGTAAAATATGATCACCAAGCCTATAAGGATGCATACCGAGCTGACTAAGGAGATGAAAGACAACTTGCCTATTTTCCTTATAAGCACTAATGGTATGAGCAAGAGGAACTGGGCAATTACCAAATGCAATTCGTTGAGCTTCAATAAGTTAGCAAGGTTTGTGGTGGAAAATAAAATGTATGTAGAAACGAAGCCGATTTGGCTGATCAAAATCGAAATCAAAATCAGGATTTTCAAAAAAATCCCATATGTTCTGAACCCCAATTCCCCAAAAGACCCAAGCTTAAAGTAGTTTTTCAGCTGGATTAGAAGCATATAGCAAATAAATGTCAAAATGCCAAACACATTTAGCGTCACTATAGAGAAAAGCATACCTCCATTGCAGAATGCTCTAGGCAAAAAAAGTATACCTGAGCCCACGAGTGCCTTGAATACAAGGAAGTACGTTTTAATATTAGACGGGCGTTGCGATTGGGAGATTTGGTGTTGAATGATGGGCTCATCGGGTAATAGTAAGCTCTCTTCATCGACGACAACGTCAGTATGTTCGCTTTCGTCATCACTAAGGTTTTCTCCTGCAAAATTCGAGTATATGTTTAAAAACTCGATCAAATTGTTTGTAAGGAATTTTGGTGGTTCCTGGTTTTTCTTTATGGATTGGTTAATTATATACTGTCTTCTGAAACCTCCAGGAATATTGATATCTGAGGCAGTAGAATTTCTTCTGCTTTCATTGAGAAATGTAGAAAAAGAGGAGGACCGACGGAGTTTAGGATGGTTGTTATCTATAAGGTTTCTGGTGATATCTCCACCTTGCGAGTTGATAGAGGGAAGATGTTTTGCAACAGTTGGATCTAGGTCTTTTGTTTGACTAAGTTCTTGGTACGACGAGGGGGGGCTTATGTCAGACATGGCTAACGGATTGTGTGTAGAACTTGTTTGCTTGTTGGGTGACGTAGTTTTGGGGGTTGGGGTATAGGGGCAGTATTGTGGAGGTAATATATTTTATAAGCACGAAATTATATTTTATTGCAAAATTATCCACAGTGCGAAGAGGTATGAAAGTGATGCCGCTGAACGGAAGGCGCGATCTCGTTGGGGCGTGAGCTTGCTTCAGCTAGTGCGAGAGGAAAGGTAGTGCGCAGAACGGTGGAAAATGCGAGGTAGTGGGAATGTACGTAGCGATGACCATGCTGGCCGGGGTGACATCTATTGTCAGTCTATGAATTGGAGAGAAGGTGTTCCATAGAACGATCTAGAGTTGAGAGATATATAAGGTTATACGTGGAATACCCAATAGTTTAATTAGTGTTAGTGCATTGCATGGCTTTACTTTAACGTGAGTCTGTGAGCTTACAGGCGTTCCAAATATTCAGCATTGGCCGTTATATGATATGTTGATTTGTGAATGTAGATTAGGCTATAATTTCACCCAGCGCTGCAGCGCTCGAAAAGCCACCGCGAAGGGCCGCACTCAGGAATAAATAGCGGAATTCAATAACGATGAGTTGGCCAAGAAGAAACAGAGTGAATTTACAATCTTTGAATGATGGGGAAGCGGATACATGTGTTTGACCATAAGTAGTGTGATCTGCAAATAGTCAAATGAGTAGAAATGTGGCGAATAGATGCTAAAAAATACGGAGAAGACACCGCATCTGGTAGAAATCCCGCCTCCAAAATACGGGGAGAATACGGTATCGTAGGTTCCCGGGGATTAAAGCTCGTTTAGGACTATTTGGGAATTGGATAAGTGCACGCCGAAGGTGCGGCTCGGTACCAAATTCTGGCCCCAGATAGGTTGGCAGCCGCTCTAAACCTACGGTCGTCCGGGGAGCGCAGTTCTCCCCACCGCCCGCCCGCCCACTCTGGGCTTGTCCCCACGGCGCGACTTGGATATGCGGAACCCTCCCCGAATCAGGTGGAGAGGAAGCTCGAGAGGATACTGCAACATTGCATCAAGTCGGGGAAGCACCCTTGTACAGCCTTCCGAAAGTGCGGGTTATCTGATCCACATGCTCATAAGATCACGGTGATAAGGGAAGGGTCCTTTCGAAAAGCAAACCCACATGCTAATTCTCCATTCTTCCGTACGAAGCATGCCAATAAAGGGCAAATTGAACATGCTTCTTCCTATCTCTATGAATATGACACATGAACATGACATGAACATACTCCATATGGCGCGTACAAATGTTATCAGGTGTTTGACCCCCATGGGAGGAGAAGGACGGAATTTCTTTTTCTGTTGATGCTCCCATACCTATATGCACGCGAAACTCGTCCTTTTTTTATTTATTTCCCTATTTTATAAATTTGTTGGATACTATAAATAATTGGCTTATCCTCTTTTATTCTTTATCCCTGAAACGCTGTTCACCCGCTCTTCTAATATGAATTGCTTTGATGACCTTCACATAAGCCATAACTTCCACGCGTTCGACTTCTCCCACAATATCGACTACCTCTCTAATGATATTTGCATCCCAAACGAGGTGTTGATTAAGTGTTACAAGCAGAGCAAATACGATATATCTATTTTAATACCCTCCACCGCTTCTATGCGCTTGAAAAACATTGCCTGGCGTCGTATGTGCAAGAACTTGAACCTGCTAAAAGAAGTATCTCCACAACTCATCAACTGGCAAAAAGAACACGATATAAACTGGTGCTATGGCCCCAGCTACAGTTCTGGCGACTTAATATCGACACCCTCACACAGGGACGAGTCGGTATTTCACATGGATAATGACACATCGACCAGCGTGTACTCGGTATCGAACTCCTCAGCGGAATCTGTTTCGGACACTGACCTGCTCTTGAGCAGAGACAGTGATATGGAGTCGGCTGCATCGTCCAACTGCCTGTTGAACACCAGTAGCTGTATGTCTATGTACAGAAAACCCCACAAAAAAAAAGTGAAGTTCAACTTCATCATCAATTCCAGGGAAATCATCAATGGGATATCTATTGACTATGATTTTCTTGATGACAGCATATTAAACGACTAGACAAGCGTACGACTTACGATAATTAATGATTAATAAATAATGATACATGATGGCTAGTAACTAGATTACAGGATAAAATAAACGTATAATACATGCAGCAGGAGACACATCTCATATATGCTTCCAACGGGAGTTACAAGTAATAGGATGCAGAATATTACACCTATATAGAAACCTTTAATGTCGGATTCTTTTCTACTGATTAAGAGCTGCCTACTGGCAGCCACCTACGGTGAGGCCAATCATGAATTATACATGTTGTCACTGGCTGCCACAAGACTTCCGAATTTGGAACACCTAGCTGCGGAGCTGTTCCTCATTCGATATCCCGGAATCTCCCCGGAATCTTCCTCGGCCTCGGTTCTCCTGCACCGTGGATTTCTACCGAATGCTAATTTCCATTCCCTCGCATGTTCCCCACACGCCCAGGCCCCTAAGCTTAGACGAATGCCCCTAAAGATAGCGAGCGTCTATTGCCCACTCTAATTGGCCACGAGCAACCTAAACGAGAACCATCAGAACCAACATACTCTAACACAATTGATATCATTCACCCACATCGTCAAAGTATTCATGACTTTCGACTCGTCTGCAACGAGCATTGCGTCTCACAATCAATAAGCCCCCATCTCCTCTTTCATTGCGATGTATCCACAATCAAATTCGCACCTCTGTGAACAAGGGAATTTGTACCTCTGTAAACAAGAGTTTGTTCTTGCTAAGCGGATACGGTATTGTCAAATTTATCGCGACCCAAGAATGTCTATCAATTGGAGTAAGATCTACCGATTATATAAAAAAAGACAAGAAATAACCATGAACTAGTTGAGCATTGTTCCTATGCTCATTTTGACTCCACTATACTATGCGCTTATTCAGTTAAATTAGCTGTAGACGAATAAGCTTACAGAAACTAATGTGAAAAACAAAATGAATCACTCCAAATGCTTATAAACTATGCTCATCATGATGATATCGATGATGAAGATCGAAAGCGCAGTCAGTGAGTGACCAATAAGAAAGCTGCGGAGCAATGTGAGGAGGCAAGATCTGTGTAAACTGTTTGTCAATTGGGCTCTTTCATAGTTCATTCTTTATTCTTGAAGCTGCTTACTGTTTTAAATCAGTACACAGTCCGGAACTTTTTCCAAGTAAGTGTTTCCAACCACCTTTGTCGTAGAGAAAGGAGCTTTCATCAATGAAATTATCCCTTAGCTGCTCAACCTTCAGGCTTCTTCATTATTGTGAAAGCCCCAAAGGTTGCATTCTTGTTTACAGAGGTGCCAATCTCATTTGGGATTAAATGTATCCCATCAACAACTAGAATGTTAAACTCCCATCAAGCACATTTCCCCGTTGGGCATCCCACCCACAAATTTGCTTCCCCGTAACTGCTGCCCCCACTCGACCTTTCGCACCGCCGCACTGCTCGGAAGTATGGAGAAAAGGAGCTGCAGCTGAAAGTATTCTATTTCTTGTTTTGCTTACTCCATTAATCGAGATTAGCAGCGGGGGTGCTTAACTTTTGAGGACATTCCAAGAGCGTATTGTTACAAGAGCGCATTGTTACAAGAGCGCATGTGCGATGCAATGTCTTCCTCCTGCAATGCCCTTCATTGGCATGTGTGAGATGCAGGGAACTTAAACTGGAACCCACTTTTTTTTTCCTTTTATTTTTCCGGCAAGAAATAGCTGCGAAAGGCCAAACCCCTATATATAATACGACACAAAGCACACGACTCTTACACTTTGTCTTAAAATCAAATGGATACATTTGATTCAACTTTGAACCAAAATCAGCCAGCACTATTTCATGAACACTTCTCTTTCGAACACATACATTGTGTTGCTTAATTGGAGCGAAAGGGCGGGCAATAGCAATAGCTATTGGTTTACGCAAAAGTCAAAACTAATAAGGTGCTAGGTGAATATCTGGGTTAACACTTAGATCATGAAACCACATATCCTGCTCCATGCTGAAGGTTAATTCGTAGACGAGTTTATGCTCTTCATGTCCAAGCACTAATATATGCTGGAAAAAGACAATCCCTATGTTTTCAAAACACTCTTATGCCAGTATACCCTTGTATGACCCCTCGAGGTGCTAGCTTAACATTTTCTGTTGCCAAGAATAAAGACTTTGTTGTCACTGTCACCGCGATAACTAAACGCACACTATCCAAGAAGCGCTTTCCCTTAGTTACAAGCACACACCTCATTCTGCTATCAACAGGTTTAACTTTAAGACTAATGTTGTGCCTGTTGAACTCATGGAGGCCTTCGTCCGGTACAGACAATGGCATTAGATATTTCTATCAGCCCGCTGTTTATGGTGATGAAGTTTCCAGGGTACTACAAGGACATGCTTAAATCAAGGATGCATGATTATCAGAAGCTGTCAGGGGTGTGACATGTTACTATTGAATCAACTCTCTTGTGGCCAGTACAATCAACTAAGCAACATTATCGTGCATTAGAGGAGGTAGGTCTCACTCTTAACATGCAATCCATGTTCAAAGCTATTCCCACCAGAAAAAAGCTAAAGAGGTAAGTTGTTCCATCTGCACCTAGCACTTTGAATCCCACTTAGGATAATCTGTAATAGTTTACAATATAATATCTGTTGAAGATATGGTACTCACTTTTTAGTTTCTAGTTCTTTCTCCTCACAGACTGGTACATCCCCATGTATTGAAGCGTTCCAAAACTGTCTGCTGTGGACGCATTCGACCTAGTCTCACAATCTGCTATATTTGTGGAATACACTCTAACAATCCAATTTAGTCTATAGATACTCTTGCCCTAGCATTCGCCGATTTTGTTTATTGACTCTACAGTATATCACTAATTACATGCCCATACGTTCAACTAAACTACATAAGCTACCCTGTAATCTCACCTATCTTTTGGGTTCAATTTATCACTCAAAACCAAATTAAATTGGTCCAACTCCTTGATGTTTTTCAATGCTCCCAAATGATTCCCCAAGACTTTACTATGATTGTCTAGTAACTCATTCATTGGCTCGTTTAATTGCTTTATAGACTCTGTCAAGAGCTTATATGGATCTGAATCAGGCATGACATTCTCGAAAATCCCAACCGCGTTTTTCACCATGAGTGATGACGAATTCGATGACGAATTAGACGCTCTACTAAGTATGCCAGCAACCAAAGCTGTTGATACTGCTGTATTGAAAGCTATACGTAGCTCGTCGAATTTTTCCAGCTCACCAACGCCAAATATAGTCCCAAAACTGCCATTTCAAGGTAGCATTGAACGCGATACTCACAAACATGATGCTACGATTGCCCACACAAAAACCCCACAAATATCTTCATCACGACCTTCTTCTTCTAGCTCATTGTCATCAAGGAAAACGCAACGGGACTTGTTTGGTAACATTGTTTCGAGCCAAATCAGTCACAAAAGCTCCTCTCAGAGATCCAGTCAGGCTGCAAAACTATCCTCGTTCAGTGCTAACTCTCTTCTGGAAAAACCAACGCATCATGAAATCAATTACGAAGACCTCAAGTCGTATATATATCCTATCAACTACGAGATAAGAGATTACCAGTTCAATATTATCGAAAGGTGCTTTTATAACAATATGCTCGTGGCTTTGCCTACAGGTTTGGGAAAAACTTTTATTGCAGCCACTATTATTCTTAATTATTGGCGTTGGTTCCCCAACTCGAAGATCATATTCATGGCTCCCACGAGGCCATTGGTGGCACAACAGATCAAAGCATGCTTCAATATCATTGGTTTAAAGGACCAATCTGCGGTGTTATTGGATAAAAGTAAGAGAAATCGATTGGAGGTTTGGAATGGGTTCAGAATATTCTTCACCACTCCTCAGGTAGTAGAAAATGATTTAACCAATGGCCTTCTAAATCCGAAAACCATAAGTTTACTAGTCATAGATGAGGCTCATAAAGCCAAGGGTAACTACGCTTATAACAACGTCGCCAAATTCTTGAATCGGTTCAATAACAGCTATAGGACATTGGCCTTGACGGCCACACCTTCGGCAACTGTAGAGGGCATAAAGGAAATTGTACAAAACTTGAATATCAATAGAATAGAGATCAGAACTGAAAACTCCATTGATATCATCAAGTATTTCAAGAATAAAAGAATCGATAAAATTGATGTAGATCACAGTGATAACCAGCTAATATCTGATTGCTTGATCCATTTATCAAATGCCTCAGAACCTTATATGAAATTAGCTAATGAAAGGCACTTTTTTGAGACATCAAACCTTTTGGATCTTTATACTTTCAAGATCCTAGAAATCACGAAGAGAAACCTAATGAACAATAACTTGTCCGAAGGCCTCAAGTGGCTGAACCACTTTCTACTCAAACTCCTATTGTTTGTTACGAATTGTGTGAAGAAGTTGAGAATCTATGGATTTAATAACTTCAAAACCTATTTCACCGAAACAAAAAATAAAGTGCTAGCATCGAAAAATAAGATGCTTCTTAAGCTTTTTCATACATCACACTTTAACACCATATCCACAATCATCAGTACCGCAAAAAATGTTGAATACGGGCATCCGAAGATCGAGATCTTGATTGACTATATACAAAATTTTTACAAGACTTCTTCCTATGATAATTCCAAAGTGATTATATTTTCTGAATTCAGAGACTCGGCGTTAGAAATTGTCACCACAATTGAATCGAAGAATATTCCTAATTTAAGACCACATATATTCATTGGTCAAGCACCTGATTCCAACCACGAAGTTGTGGATAAGAATGCTCCAAAGAGATCCTCTTCTGAAGATGCAAAATCAAAAGGGATGAACCAAAAAGTCCAGAAACAGTTAATTAAAGACTTCAAGAACGACAAGTACAATATTCTAGTAGCCACATCCATTGGTGAAGAAGGTTTAGATATTGGTGAAGTTGACTTGATTGTATGCTTCGATTCGACTGCCTCGCCTATCAAGAATATTCAAAGATTGGGTAGAACTGGTAGGAAAAGAGACGGTAACATTTTGATGTTGTTTTCCGGTAATGAGAGACTGAAATTCGAGAAGGCCATGGATAATTATGAATGGATACAAAAGTATATCGTCAAGAATGAAGCGGAATTGGTGCAAGAGAATCAAAGAGTAAGAATAATCCCTTCTGGAGTGAAGCCTATTTTGGAAAAGAAGTTCATAGTCCCCGAGGAGATACATGTTGACGACAACGATGAAATTATCAAGATCGCCATGAATTACATGAAGACCAAGGGAAAGGACACATCAAAAAAAGCAGCCTCGAAACCAAAGGGATCCAAAAGAAAACTTGCAGACAAAATCGAAAAAGTTTTTTTCATGCCTGACAACGTTGAAACTGGGTTCCAGAATGTATCAAGTATGTTGAGAGGTGATAAAAAGAAAAAAGTTGAGTCACCACCTTTACTGCAGGAACTCATAGACACTAGTTTCTTGACTAGCTCTTCTGTAGGAATATCGGAAAATAGTAATTCTTTGCCTTTGGCCGAGACCAAGACCTTTGCTCCCAAGACCAATACGCCTGTTTATTCAGCTACATCTGCAAAAACCCTAGGCCCGAAAAAAATAAAGCTCTGTAATGCAACTGACGCGTCTAAAATGTCCGATCATCAAGGGAAGTCTGGAGAGCCTGGTGACGTGGATCTCCTAGCAACCAGTACACAAATACACCCCTTGGAAACGAATGAACCTGCGCACGACAGTGATTTTGATGACGAAATAGACTTGGTTGCTCTACAACCAGAAGTTGAGAGAAACAAAGTGGCTAGATTTGCTCCTGGAATTGCAATCTCTAAAGCGACAGACTCTGGTTTCAAGGAGGATATCGGCATTAGTATCAAAAGACCTAGAGCACGTAGAACTGAAACACCAGATTTCGATTCAGATTTCGATAGTGACATCGACCTCAACGAGTTCGCTACCACCAGCACGTCTCCGCATGACAACGGTGAAAATCAAGAAACGAATGAAAAAGAATCGAGTGTAAAGAGAGAAGTCAGCGTAGAGAGAACCGATGCAAGACAAGGCATGGCTCTCGACGATGATTTCGATGACGACTTTGACATTGACAGCTTCAACATTGAAAAACAACGCCTCGAGCTGAAACCACCCAGGAACATTAAGAATGGAATACAAGACCCTCTCTTGGATGCAAAAATGGTCCTACGTGTGAAAGACCGTGACACTTCCAATCTCGATCAAGTCGTGAGCAACACATTCTCCCCCCAGGATGGCTTCTTAAGTCCCGAAGAAAAGGTAGAGTTGTACACGAATTACTACAACCCCATGGCTCCTGAGATGGAGTTCTACGAGCCTATCCGTAGTACTCTGCGTCCTTTAAATAGCTGCAAAACCAGGCGGTTTAATCGGCTAATGGAGTATATGGACGGCCTCACCCCTCAACAAGCGCAAGCCCAGATTGGGCAGTTCACTGCTATAAATAAGCAAAACAAAGAAAGTACGAGCTCGTGCATCAAGTACTTAAACAAGCATATAGAGTAAATCATGCGGTTACCCGCACATCAAAACAATTTAAATATCACCGAAAACCTCAAATTTTTCTTTTCTTCATCTTTATGCAGGGGCATTACGTGTATCAGTGAGGATTCGTCCGAGATCATGTTTTTGCTGGTTGAAAACAATAACCTGACAACTCTTTACGTGTGATAGCCATGTGCTGTAGACGTGAAGGAATTTTTGGACTTTTGAATGATTATTCTTTGAATATCAAACCACCTCATTACCTTGAATATGGTGAGGTCATTATATTCGAGATATGAATTGAATGGATGTGGAGTTCTCGCCTTGTGCCTCGCTCGGCAGGTGCTTACCTTGTCTTGAGCTGGATACTAGTTGCTAGTAATAGTCTCTAGCAATAGGCTATATCGACAAGGTTTCTTTTGAGTACGGTATCATCTTGTGGTGCTATTGTAATTATAGACCTTTACATGTAGATAGTTGTAGAAGCAGAAGTAGTACGAGTCGTAGAAGTTCTTTCAGCAGGGAAAGTGCTACATTAGTAGGCGCAAAAGTGTAAACGACCCCCTTCTATTTACTGTGATTCACTCTACTGGTATCCTACTAACGGAAAATTTTTATTGCGAACTCGCTCTTCCTTTAATGTTCAAGAAATTCACTAAAGAGGATATCCATTCCCGCTCTAACATCAAGTCCTCTGCTCAAAGAGGATTGAAGTCCAAGTTCGTCGGCCAATTTCACGATTTAGAACCTGCCATCGATGCTATAATTCCAAAGAAATCCCAAGTTATATCCATCAAGTGCGAAGACAGAATCCAGTTGTTCTCAGTTGATAACGAAGTAGTGTTAGTTCAGCACTTCGATGACGACTTGATTCCTGCTCTCAGGGTCGTACACAAGTACCCAGATTGTTTTCCAAAGGTCCAGGTAGACAGAGGTGCTATTAAGTTTGTTTTGTCTGGTGCCAATATAATGTGTCCTGGTTTGACCAGTGCCGGTGGAAGCTTGCCAGAGGAAGATTTGGAGAAGGGATCCATTGTTACCGTCTACGCCGAGGGTAAAGAGCACGCCTTGGCCATTGGAAAGTTGTTAATGAGCATCGATGAAATCAAAACCAAAAATAAAGGTCACGGGATCGAGTTGGTCCATAATCTAGGCGATGGATTGTGGAACATGCGTGAGTAGATCAATGTACATTAGGTTACTAGTTTGTGAAAAGTGATGCGGTAGGCTTCTGCTTTTGCTATTCTGAATGTCTGTAGATCTCCGTTAGTTAACGCATGTAACATTTCCTCTAAAAATTATCTACAAATATCCTCTGGTTTTCGTCAAAACTATAATCCTCTATGCGTGCAAGCTCATCGTCTAGAAACTCTTTCGTCTCTGGAGTCAAAAAGTAGTAAATTCTGAACAGGAATATGGGAATCCCAAGCTCCCTACTTATGTAGCCCTTAAGCTTTAATATGGAATTGTCCTTGAGAAAATAACGTTCAAGCACCATACTATTCTCAAAAGCTACACTTAGTTTGATCTTTTTGGATGCTAAAGCACTCTTTTTGCTTATTCTTTTATGCTGGACATTATACTTATTTTTAAGATGCTGCCATCTCTCAGAGCTCTCGTCTACAGTGTAAATTCCCTTTTGAACCTGACTAATAAAATATAGCTCTGCGTCGGTTATCTCTTCTGTGGTCAAACTAGTTCCATTGATCTTGTGAAGAGTTTCTGCGTTTTTACTCTTGTTGCTACAGTTGAATCTGGCTATGAGGTTGATAGTCATGATCTCCTCGGGTACTGATGCAAAAAGTGGGTTTTCATCAATTCTTAGTTCTCTAAAATTGGAGTTGGCACTCAATCTGTCTATGAATTCCCACGAATCTATTAGGTTGTGTCTTATATCCACGGCTTTGAAATTACAGAATCCACTAATTTTGTTTATACGATTGTCGGAGAGACTAATATTATGTGCCTTTATGTTCGGTATAGTCAGCAACTCATTGAAAGATAGATCAATATAAACAAAAGGTGGAAGGCCTGTGATTTGCTCGTCAGTGTACCCATTGCTGGCGAGGGTAATCTCTCTCAACTGGGGGAAGCTAGGTAAGATATATTCCTTCAACGAGTGAAAATCTATATTGGTGGCTGAGAGCTGAAGTGTCTTCAAAGCATGCAATTGTTTATTTTCCAGAAACTGTTCAAACCGGTTCCCATTAAGATTCAAATCAGCTAAGCCAGGAAGCTGATTCACTAGCTGCCAGACCTCTTTCATGTCACTGAACAAATTGAAACTCAAATCCAACCTTTTCAATGAGCTCAAGGCGTCGATCAATCTTGAGCCTAGCACTCTGTGTATGCATTTAAAATCCAACGTGATGGAAGGAAGCAGACTGAAATCTGCGTTCATCACATTCAATTTGTCAAATCCATAATTCTCCACTTCTTTAGCTCCGATCATAATTGCATCCCCGATCTGGTTGTCTTCACTCCCATAAGCCATCACTAAGGCTTCGTCGAACGAGATTCGTTTCTGGATTTTCCTGTTACTAACCTTGATAAATGAGCCTGCCCCATCTTTCAGCGTGTCAAAGTACTTTACTCCTCCTATAGAGCCACTATTTTTCCCCCGTTCCGAAATATCCCACTCTATTCCTAGAGCTGGAGTGTTACCCCAGTCAGGTATGCTCCCCACATATCGTACGGTTGCAAATTGGCGATCCTCAAACTGAATCCGATCACCTACTTTGAACATTACAGACGATTCAATCGCGCCTTCAATTACTGCAAATTTACATACATTACGTGCCTAAATCTAAAATTACATTATAAATTGACTATGCGCTGATTCCAAAATTGTCGTCCAATAATCCATCCAAGTCAAACTCCTTAGCCCATCCGTTGACAATGGTGGTCTGTTCTACCTTTGCTTGCTCTTTCTCTCCTCTTGTAGAGCTCTTTGGTGCATCGAAAGCCACTTCAGCGGCGTTAGCCTTGGAGCTATTTGGCAATGTCCATCCAACAATCCTACCATCTCTCCAGTCATTCAACACGGCCAATGCTGCACTCTCCAAATTCGGCACTCCACCTTTTCCTAATCTTCCCTTGGTCCTTGCTATGTGTATTAAGAACTGCTTGCTGAAGTCATTGAAATCTCCAGCAGGCAAAGCAGGCAAGTTGTAATACTTTTTCAAACCTTCAGCCATCTCTGGGTTCTTAGAGAACTTCTTCAATAATAAATTGATAGGAGCAATGGGGTCGATGATTTGTTTAGGAGGCAAGGCGGACATCAAGGCCAACTTAGCTTCTTGGCTAGACTTACTCTGCTTCTTCTGGAAGATCTCGTCAGGGAAAACAATACCGGGGGAATCCAAAACCTTCAATTTGCTGTCGATTTTTACTTCTCTTAAGGCAGTAGTCACGCCTGCTTGATTTCCAACAGGACAGGCCTTGGAATTGTTCGTATGTCTATTGGTTAATGCATTGATGATAGAGGACTTACCCACATTTGGATAGCCAATTACTCCAACGATGAGCGACCTCTTCAAATTGGCCTTGTTGGCATATGACTTTAAAGCTTGTAATAAGGATTTGGCAGTTACAGACAAATTCAAGTTCTTGTTGAAACTAGAAGCTGAAGTCGTAGGGGATGCTTTCACAGGAATAGTAGGAAACAATGACTTCAAGAAGTTCATCCATTGGTTCAACACGTCAGTTGGAATCAAGTCTACCTTATTCAAAATCAATATTAATCTCTTATTAGGGTTTTGTAAAATAGCCTCTTCCACTTTTCTGGATCTGGTAGCTTCAGGATCCCTAGCATCCAAAACATATAGTACAACATCAGCTTGTTCCACTACCGTTTTGAATATCTTATCATAGGCTTTACGAGAGTTGTCCAATTCAGATAATCCAGTGTCATCTTCTTCGGATTCTAAGTCATATTCCACATCATCTTCAGACATCACATCATCATCATCAACGTCATCGAACTCGCCATTGTATTCTTTTGCCGCCTGTTGAGCAGATTCTAATAACGCAGCCATTCCGTTACCTTCATCTTCGAACTCATCATCCTCCATATCATCAACAGCTTCGCCTCTAGACAAAGCAGCTTCTCTCTCTTGTTCTCTTTGCAATTTCAATTGTTCTCTCTTTTCTTGTTCAACCTTTCTATTTTCTTCCAAGTCATTAATAATTCTGTCTTTATATGGGAAACTAGAGGGAATACCAGGATCTTTATTACCTTTGGATTTCCACGTCACGTCTTTTTTGGACATCTTTCTGTCTTTCCGTCTCTTAGAAGCAGCCTTCTTCTTGATCCCTTCCCTCATACGAGTAGAAGTTCTCTTGGATGTCTGTTTTTTAGCCCTCATCTCGTTAACTGTCTATTACTACAAAAAAAATTTTTGATGCGAAGAGATGCTGCAGATTTGCTTGTGCCATGCACAACCGATATAGCTGCGAAAAATGGCTGCAAAGAGTAAATCATCTATCAAACTTATTACTACGAGATATGAGCAACGTGTATTGAGTGTAATGCTTAGTCCATCAATCTAGCTTTCGAAAGGATCCTCATAGACGCTTGGAGCTTTGTGGTTGAAGTCTTTCACTCCAAGGTCAACGGGGTTGGTTTTGATACTCTTAGGTCTTGGACTCCGAACAACACCATGTTCCAAACTACCCACTTGGACTTGTCCGTCGTCTTTGATGATTTTGTACTGTCCACCTTCCAACAACTGTACTAGATTAGATTGCTCTAAGATGTTTTTGTCTTGGTCAGCAGCAACATTTGGACCCGAAAGCTTATTGACAACCTTTTTTATAAGGGATTCTTTGAAGTTGTTGGCAACTTCAGGGATCTTCTTCTTGGTGTATTTCGCCATATTCTTAAAATCTTCACTACCAAGCACAACTTCAACCGAATCCCTGGGTGTAAGTTGGCTCTGTGATTGCAACTGTAATTGCGTTTGTGGAGATTCTGGAACAGGACGGCAATCCACTAAATCCATGGCCTGCAAAGCGAAAGCTGAGATGATATATTTCAGGAACTGCATGTGGACACTCGATGAACTGAAATTAGCTAAAGGATGAAATTTAAGTAGCAAAGCGTTGAAGCAACTAGAAGCTAAGCAGTATGTTTGTAAAAATGTTTTCTATATTGCGGAATTATTTATTTAATCGATGTTTCTCGCTTTTTGCACTGAGAGACTACTGACACTTCTCTGTAATGACTCCCTACTATTATTTTGGGAACTGTAGAATAATGGGCTCTTCTTAGGTAAAACAAAAGGCTTATTTAAAAAGTTCGTTGCGTTATTAGTGTTACTTTCTCCGAGCCCACCCTCATTCAAATTAATGGCGGATCTAGTTCTTAACGTTGTCAAGTTTGGACTGGACTGTGAAGAAGGCAAGGTTCCTTCTTCCATGCCTATATCGATATCGCTTTGATTGATCTCATTGTAGCGGCTTTCAGCATTCAAAATATCCCCCAAACCAGGGACTTTGGATATATTTTCAAAAAATGTCTTTTTGAGATGCATAAATTTTCTATTCTTTATGAAGCCGAACCTGCGTCTAGTGAAGTTATACGCAAACACCAGAAGCAAAATGAAAATCAAAAATGGCACTAAGAAGCCATAAGAATCGTCATCATCGTCATCGCTGTCATAGCTTTTGCCATCAACGAGTCCTCCAGCAGAGATAAACTTTTTCCCAGAAATCTCACTGGGGTATACCCCAATATTCAAGCCATCCTTGTTCTTTGCCGAGATTTCGGAAGAGGCGTATAATATCATCTTCCCAAGCGTCCAAGACAACTCATTTCCATCAATAGCATCGGTGGACTTGAACGGCACATGAACTTCGGTGATCTCCTTTTCTTCACCCTCATGAACCTCTTGCTTCGGGATTTCCAAATCCAATCTTGGCAACTCAAACCCTTCATGCAACACATTAATCACCCAACTAGCTTTGAAACAAGCATCCTTCAAAAACTCATCCGGGTCCAAATTTGAATACTGACCCTTGCCAGAGTTCTCCAAGATAGTTCCCCAGTCCAGCTCGCAGAAGCCTTTCACCCTCTCATTGAACACACGATAATTATACTCTCCTCCACTCTGGAAGACATCATTGGCTGTATACCAGTACTCTGATATACCTACAAACTTGTCCTTGTCGAAGTTCAACCGAGGTCCGTGTACACCATTGAACAAGCAAGGGCTATCTTTACAAGGAACATTCTTCAACAACAAGGGGTATATGGTCCTGATACACATTTCATAGTCTCCAAGCCCGTTTATAGTGTATGTAGAGCCCTCATACTCGAAGTCTGTAGTGGCCTCTTTTGGCAAGCAAGGGTCGTTCAATTCCGTCCCTACTCCAGGGTTGATCTTAGAAAGCTCTACCAACTGAGCCAAGAATCTCTTCCTGGCCTGATTAGCCCCGAACCCTAGCCATGTCTCTACGAAAACGTCCCACTGTTGAGTCACCCCATTAACGTTCCTCAACGTGATTCTAGAGATATCGTCACGATGCTTTTCGATATCGCTCACCGAAGAGGGCATAAATGCAATTTGGGTAGAGGCTCCCCCCATATCCATAAATCCTATAGATTCATGAAGTTGGTCTCCTTCTTTATACCCGTCTAATTGGCCCATCAAGTAGTTTAGGCCTATCCAGCCGTAAATACCTTCTGTCTCCCCATCTATGATCTGGACGTGGTCGTCACAGTCATGGATAGAGAACTTTGAATTTTTCTTCAAGCTCAAACACGTCTGTTTTAAGATTTTTTTCTGATCCCTAGGAGGTAATAGTCTCATCCCAGCTGTGGCTAATACGAATATAGGTGTATCTTCATGGTTATCCCTTGGAACAATCCCTTCTGCAAACTCAATCAACTCCTGGAAGTGGTCGGACCATAGTTTCCCGGTTTTGTCTCCGTATGTAGAAATCCCTGGAGATATTTTTTTGGTCCAATTTTGTTCTTGAGTAACTTTTGGAGGTGATTCCAAAAACGTAGCATCTTCCGTGTTCTTTATGACGTATTTCGGGTCTGGCCACTTGTATATCTGTATTCGGGATCCTGAAGATCCTGCATCAACAACTATACCGTACCTGTACTTAGAATCAGGAACTTCCATCTATTCGATGCGTTTTCTATTGTATATCAGTCTTTCAATTTTTCAACAGCCCTTTTTGCGGGTTTGATAACGCGAATAGTTAGCGATGATTATACTTCCAAATACTCCTCCCGTTCCTACTTTTCTACAGGCTGATACAGACAAGCTCACCCCGCAATTGACATCCACGAGAGCAGCCCTCGTCAGCTCCTCTACAGAATCATATAACGATTTGGTAAGATATGTGGTAAGCTTGGAACAGTATGTTGAAGAATTGTTCCTGTTCACCAGCTCGCAGGTACCTGAGAACAGTTTGAGTCAGTTTGCTGAATTCGCAGGCGAGTACAAGGTCCTCGAGGCTGTATCCAAGATCCCGTGGCTGAATATTCTGTTTGGTAAAATTGAATATAACAAGACTGATGTTGGAGAATCTCCTTCTAATATCAAGAGCCTTGAAAAGCTTAATATCTTCAAAACGAATAAAGGTGATTGGTACTTGATCAATGAGCTTGAAACAAGCATTCTCTCCACCTCTTTGGTGTACTCGCGATTAGGTGCTGAGTTGGTGAATGATCTTATTGATTTGGATGTAGACGAGTACTCTACAGAAGAAGTCAACCAAAAATGGAAACAAGTTATGTCCTTCTACAAAAATGCTATATCTCTTACGAAATTTGGCGTGGCTCTCAATGGGATGTACTCGGAGCCAAATCATTTGAATGGTAACCTCTTCAACTTCATTGAACGTATTTGTAATATCTGCAT